>JARQOD010000001.1:253007483-253062427 GCA_033576555.1 Oophaga sylvatica
ACGAAAATGTAAAGAAAATCAAAGCGGGCAAAAAACAAGGACCACCGGGCTTGGCGAGGGTTAAGTCTCTGGGCATGCTGGAGGTAAGCCAGATTTTTGTGGTCAGTGTAAATGATTACCGGATGAAGAGCCCCCTCGAGTAGGTAACGCCACTCCTCCAATGCCAGCTTGATGGCCAATAACTCTCGGTCTCCTATGGAGTAATTGCGCTCAGAAGAGGAGAAGAGTTTGGAGAAGAAGCCGCAAGATACCATCCTCCCGGATGAAGATTTTTGAGTAAGTACCGCTCCGGCTCCAGAAGAGGAAGCGTCCACTTCCAGGAAGAACTGCTTGTTGCCGTCCGGGTGATGCAGCACTGGAGCGGAAGAGAAGGCCTGTTTTAAAGAAAGAAAGGCCTCCTCTGCTTCGGGCGTCCACTGTTTGGGATTAGCATCCTTGCGGGTGAGCGCGGATTGGAGCAGTCCGGGAAGAGAAGTGTGGTATGAAGAGACGGTAATAATTGGCGAATCCCAGGAACCGCTGAATGGCCTTCAACCCCTCCGGTCGGGGCCATTTCTCGATGGCAGACAGTTTCTCCGGATCCATTCGTAGGCCTGTCTGAGAAATGATGTAGCCCAAAAACGGAAGCGAGGTCTGCTCAAAGAGGCACTTCTCATATTTGGCGAAGAGGTGATTCTGCCTGAGCCTGAGCAGAACCTGACGAACATCCCTCCGGTGAGACTGGAGATCCGGAGAGAAGACCAAGATGTCGTCTAGGTACACCACAACGCAGGAGTAGAGAAGATCCCGGAAGATGTCATTGACCAACTCCTGAAAGACTGCTGGAGCATTACAGAGACCAAAGGGCATAAGCAAATACTCGTAGTGGCCGTCCCGGGTATTGAATGCCGTCTTCCATTCATCTCCCCGACGGATACGGACCAGGTTATATGCCCCACGGAGATCCAGTTTGGTGAAGATTTTAGCCCCCCTCAGACGATCAAACAATTCTGGAATGAGCGGAAGAGGGTACTTATTCTTCACCGTGATCAAATTTAGGCCTCTGTAGTCAATACAGGGACGGAGAGAGCCGTCTTTCTTTTTTACGAAGAAGAAACCTGCTCCCGCTGGGGAGGTGGATTTCCGGATGAATCCCTTAGCCAAATTCTCCTCGATATATTCGGACATCGACCTGGTCTCAGCAGCGGACAATGGGTAAATACGCCCACGGGAGGCGTAGTACCGGGTAGCAGGTCGATAGGGCAATCATACGGTCTGTGCGGGGGTAATGTCTCTGCTTCCTTTTTATTAAAGACATCAGCGAAAGACCAATATGGAATCGGGAGCCCTGGTAGATTAGTTGGTGTAGGAGAAGGACGGACGGGATGAACAGGAACCAAACAAGTTTTATGACAGTCCTGTCCCCAGCGAAGGATCTCTCCAGTCTGCCAGTCGAGCACGGGTGCATGCTTTTGGAGCCAAGGCAGACCTAGTAAGAAAGCATGTGAGAGTCCAGGCAGAACATGAAACGAGATGCTCTCAGAATGCAGCATTCCTACCTGCAGGGTTATGGCTTCAGTGATAAGTTGGATGGGACGTGGCAGGAGACCTCCATCCACAGCAGCAACAGATACTGGTTCAACCAGAGGTTTGGTAGGAATGCGATATTTCTCTACTAGAGCCTGTGAAACAAGATTCCCGGCTGCTCCAGAGTCAAGTTGGGCAAGTTTGAAATAACGGTTCTCACCGAGGAGAATTGAGACTGACAACAGCAGAGATGAAGAGGATTTATTTTTGTCTAGGTGGACCTCTCCGAGCGAACCTAGACACAGGCGTTTCCCGACCTCTCTGGGCAGGTACGGATCCAGTGCTCCTTACTGCCACAGTAGAAGCAACTCCCCTCGGTACGGCGTGAGTCCTGACGAGCTTTGACCATCTTGGTCTGGTCGACTTGCATAGGCTCAGAAGAGTGTACCTGAGGAGAAACGGAAGGGGTTACAGGTCTCTGAAAAGAAGGAGCAAGACGAGGAAACCTTCTCTCACGGGTGACCTCTTTAGCGCGCTCCTGGAACCGCAGATCAATTCGATTGGCGAGAGTTATTAGGTCATCGAGAGAGGTTGGAATGTCCCGACCAGCAAGTTCATCTTTAATGCAGCCGGACAGACCCTCCCAGAAGACAGAGATCAGAGCGTCATTATCCCAAGCTAGCTCCGAGGCAAGGGTACGGAACCGTATGGCATATTGACCCACGGTGAGACTTCCCTGATGGAGACGCAGCAGAGAAGATGCAGAGGAGGTCTTCCGTCCGGGTTCGTCGAATACCTTCCGGAAGGCTGAGAGAAAAGCAGACAGGTCAGACACCAGAGGATCCTCTCTCTCCCAAAGAGGATTTAGCCAGGCCAGGGCCTCTCCGGTGAGATGGGACATGATGAAGGCAATTTTGGCCCGGTCGGAGTTAAACTGGTGTGCCAGGAGTTCAAAATGCAGGGTGCACTGGTTAATGAAACCCCGAGCCAGAGCAGGGTCGCCTCCAAACCGAGGAGGAGCTGAAAGTCGAGGTCCAGGAACGGAAACCACAGAATTGGTAAGCAGCGGAACTGCCGGATTGCGAGTCATGGCGCCCGCGGTGGTTGCTGGTGAAGTAGTCAGTGTGTCCAGGCGGGAATTAACATTCCGCAGGTGACCCAGGATGGACTCCTGTTGAGACCTCTGACGAGACAGTTCATGACACAGGTCAGAGAGCGAGGGAGTTTGGGTGCCACCGGGTCCATGGCCCGAGCAAACTGTAACGGGTCTGGGAGGCGGAACCTCTGAGCTTTATTATACAAGGAGGCTTTCCTTGTAAAGGAGCGGGTGGCGCCCGGGGAGACGGATAGGAAGTCACTGCAAGTGACGGGGGCAGTCTCTAGATAGACAGGCGGGTAGTCATGGCAAGTGACCGGGGCAGTCTCAGGTTAGACAGGCGGGTAGTCACGGCAAGTGACCGGGGCAGTCTCTGGGTAGACAGGCGGGTAGTCACGGCAAGTGACCAGGGCAGTCTCTGGATAGACAGGCAGGTAGTCACGGCAAGTGACCGGGGCAGTCTCTGGGTAGACAGGCAGGTTGTCACGGCAAGTGACCAGGGCAGTCTCTGGGTAGACAGGCAGGTAGTCACGGCAAGTGACCGGGGCAGTCTCTGGGTAGACAGGCAGGTAGTCACGGCAAGTGACCGGGGCAGTCTCTGGTTAGACAGGCGGGAAGTCACAGCAAGTGACCGGGGCAGTCTCTGGATAAACAGGCAGGCAAGGAGCCGGGGCAGTCTTTGACTGGACAGGTATATACGACCTGAGACGGTGGAGCCTCCCGATAGGCTAGCAGGCAGATGACAGCTGAGCGCCCCAAAGTGAGCAGGCGAGAGTCTCTGGAATTGCCGATGGTCACCGCATGTGATGGCCGAACCTCCAGGCAGGCTTGCAGGCAGGTAGCAGACAGCAAACTGGCAGGAAACAGGCAGGTAACTGTACGAAGGACCCTGAGGGCTGAAGCTGGTAAACAGTGCAACAACAACAATTGCTCGGGCACCTTCATTAAGTAGGAAGTACTTTATATAGGGTGGGAGTCCTCCGGCATTGCCGGGGACCTTTGTAAAGATGCGCACGCAGCCCCTTTAGGTAGACGGGGAGGGCGCGGGGCGCCCTAAGTCCAGCAGCAGGGAAGGACGCAGGCCCGGCAGGCTGGAAGGAGACCGAGCGCAGGTAAGGGGGCGCGTCCTGCCTGGCAGAGGACGCTGTCGCAGGGGAACAGCGTCCCTGCCTGGCAGAAGGCAGGGACGCCGATGCTACAGGTTAGAACTAGGGTAAGGGTTGGAATTAGGGTTAGGGTTGGAATTAGGGTTAGGGTTGGAATTAGGGTTAGGGTTGGGATTAGGGTTAGGGTTGGGATAAGCGTTAGGGGTGTTTTGGGGTTAGGGTTGGGATTAGGGTTAGGCTTGTGGTTAGGTTTATGGTTAGAGTTGGGATTAGGGTTAGGGGTGTGTTGGGGTTAGGGTTATGGTTAGGGTTTGTATTAGGGTTAGGGGTGTGTAGGGGTTAGGGTTGGGGTTAGGGGTGTGTTGGGGTTAGGGTTGGAGTTAGAATTGAGGGGTTTCCACTATTTAGGTACATCAGGGGGTCTCCATACGCGACATGGCGCTAACATTGATTCCTGCAAATTTTGCGTTCAAAAAGTCAAACAGTGCTCCCTTTATTCCAAGCCCCGAAATGTGCCCAAACAGTGGTTTACCCCCACATATGGGGTATCAGCGTACTCGGGAAAAATTGCACAACAACTTTGGGGGTCTAATTTCTCCTGTTACTGTTGGGAAAAAAATTGGGGACTAAAAATGTTATTTTTGTGGAAAAAAAATGATTTTTTATTTTCACGGCTCTGCGTTATAAACTTCTGTGAAGAACTTGGGGGTTCAAAGTGCTCACCACACATCTAGATAAGTTCCTTGCGGGGTCTAGTTTCCAAAATGGGGTCACTTGTGGGGAGTTTATACTGTTTAGGCACATCAGGGACTCTGCAAACGTAACATGACGCCCGCAGACCATTCCATCAAGTCGGCATTTCAAAACGTCACTACTTCCCTTCCGAGCCCCGAAGTGTGCCCATACAGTAGTTTTCTCCCATATATGGGATATCAGCGTACTCAGGACAAATTGGACAACTTTTGAGGTCTAATTTCTCCTGTTACCCTTGGGAAAATAAAAAAATTGGGGACTAAAAGATCATGTTTGTGGAAAAAATATGATTTTTTTATTTTCATGGCCCAGCGTTATAAACTTCTGTGTAGCCCTTGGGGGTTCAAAGTGCTCACTACACATCTAGATAAGCTCCTTGGGGGGTCTAGTTTCCAAAATGGGGTCACTTGTGGGAGTTTCTACTGTTTAGGCACATCAGGGGCTCTGCAAACGCAACATGACGCCCGCAGAACATTCCATCAAGTCTGCATTCCAAAATGGTGCTCCTTCCCTTCTGTGCTCTCCCATGCGCCAAAACAGTGGTTCCCCCCCACATATGGGGTACCAGTGTACTCAGGACAAACTGTACAACAACTTTTGTGGTCCAATTTCTCCTGTTACCCTTGTGAAAATAAAAAATTGCGGGTTAAAAAAATCAGTTTTTCACGGCTCTGCATTACAAACTTCTGTGAAGCACGTGGGGGTTCAAGGTGCTCACCACACATCTAGTTAAGTTCCTTGAGGGGTCTAGTTTACAAAATGTGGTCACTTGTGGGGGTTTCTACTGTTTAGGCACATCAGGGGCTCTGCCCGCCCGCAGACCATTTCATCAAGTCATTTCAAAGCGTCACTACATCCCTTCCAAGCCCTGACGTGTGCCCAAACAGTGGTTCTCCCCCACATGTGAGGTACTAGCGTACTTAGGACAAATTAGACAACAACTTTTGGGGTCCAATTTCTCCTGTAACCATTGTGAAAATAAAAAATATGGGGCTAAATAATCATTTTTGAGAAAAAAAAATGATTTTTTATTTTCACGGCTCTGCGTTATAAACTTTTGTGAAGCACCTGGGGGTTCAAAGTGCTCACTGTGCATCTGCATACGTTTCTTAGGGGGTCTAGTTTCCAAAATGGGGTCATTTGTGGGGAGCTCCAAAGTTTAGGCATACAGGGGCTCTCCAAACATGACATGGTGTCCGCTAACGACTGGAGCTAATTTTCCATTCAAAAAGTCAAATGGCGCTCCTTCCCTTCTGAGCCCTGCCGTGCGCCCAAACAGTGGTTTATGACCACATATGAGGTATCTGTGTACTCAGGAGAAATTGCCCAACAAATTTTAGGACCCAATTTATACTGCTGCCCATGTGAAAATGAAAAAACTGAGGCTAAAAGAACATTTTTGTGAAAAAAAAAGTACTTTCTTTTTTTTACGGATCAATTTGTGAAGCACTTGGGGGTTCAAAGTGCTCACTCTGCATCTAGATAAGTTCCTTGGGGGTCTAGTTTCCAAAATGGGGTCACTTGTGGGGGAGCTCCAATGTTTAGGCACACAGGGACTCTCCAAATGCGACATGGCATCCGCTAAATATTCCAGCATATTTTCCATTCAAAAAGTCAAATGGCGCTCCTTCCCTTCTGAGCCCTGCCGTGCGCCCAAACAGTGGTTTATGACCACATATGAGGTATCGGTGTACTCAGGAGAAATTGCCCAACAAATTTTAGGATCCATTTTATCCTGTTTGCCCATGTGAAAATGAAAAAACTGAGGCTAAAAGAAAATTTTTGTGAAAAAAAAGTACTTTCTTTTTTTTACGGATCAATTTGTGAAGCACCTGGGGGTTCAAAGTGCTCACTCTGCATCTAGATAAGTTCCTTGGGGGTCTAGTTTCCAAAATGGGGTCACTTGTGGTGGAGCTCCAATGTTTAGGCACACAGGGACTCTCCAAATGCGACATGGCAACCGCTAAATATTCCAGCATATTTTCCATTCAAAAAGTCAAATGGCGCTCCTTCCCTTCTGAGCCCTGCCGTGCGCCCAAACAGTGGTTTATGACCACATATGAGGTATCTGTGTACTCAGGAGAAATTGCCCAACAAATTTTAGGGTCCATTTTATCCTGTTGCCCATGCAAAAATGAAAAAATTGATGCTAAAAGAAAAATTTTGTTGGAAAAATTAAAATGTCCATTTTTTCCTTCCACGTTGCTTTAGTTCCTGTGAAGCACCTGAAGGGTTAATAATCTTCTTGAATGTAGTTTTGAGTAGCTTGAGGGGCAGTTTTTATAATGGTGTCACTTTTGGGTATTTTCTGCCATATAGACCCCTCAAAGTGACTTCAAATGTGAGGTGGTCCCTAAAAAAAATGGTTTTGTAAATTTTGCTGTAAAAATGAGAAATCGCTGGTCAACTTTTAACCCTTATAACTTCCTAACAAAAAAAAATGTTGTTCCCAAAATTGTGCTGATGTAAAGTAGACATGTGGGAAATGTTATTTATTAACTATTTTGTGTCACATAACTCTCTGGTTTAACAGAATAAAAATTCAAAATTTGAAAATTGCGAAATTTTCAATATTTTGGCCAAAGTTCCATTTTTTTCACAAATAAACGCAAAAATTATCGACCTAAATTTACCACTAACATGAAGCCCAATATGTCACGAAAAAACAATCTCAGAATCGCTAGGATCCGTTGAAGCGTTCCTGAGTTATTACCTCATAAAGGGACACTGGTCAGAATTGCAAAAAATGGCCAGGTCATTTAGGTCAAAATAGGCTGGGTCATGAAGGGGTTAAAACATATCAAATGTTTAGAAATTCTACTGTGCCTAATAATTTGGAACAGTGCATTTTGAGTTTTTATCCATTTTGGAGATTATACTGTTATAATTGGGAAGTTTCTTCAATAAAATTAGATGTATACTCTAATGGGTGATGACTTTTATTAGACTGACTGTGATTTGCGCCAACCACTTAGGAAAATCAGAGAAAAATATAATTTGCATAATAATTTGGAACATGGTGTAAAAGGAACTCCACACAGTAAAACAATGCAAACATAGCACACCAATAGCACGCATAGACACTTCACAGTAAGGCATTAATACACAGGTACACCATCCGGGTACTGCATAAAGTGCACAGGATCAGCTCATAGGACAGAGGGAGACAATGGGTTCTCCGCCACCTCCTTTCAGCATCATACTGTGTGTGTGCATCATACTGTGTGTACGGGGAAGTTGTGGGAGCATCATACTGTGATTGGGATTGAAGGGGCATCATACTGTATGGGACATCCTAGGTCATCTGGTCCATCCCCTTGCTAAATGCAGAATTCACTAAATCATCTCAGACAGATGTCGGTCCAGCCTCTGCTTGAAGACCTCCAACTCACAACCTCATGTGGCAGCCTGTTCCACTCATTACAATCACTGTCAAAAAGTTTTTTCTAATACCTAATCTGTGTCTCCTCCCTTTCAGTTTCATCCCATTGCTTATAGCAGGGGCGAGGAATCTCTTTTCTGCCAAGGGCCATTTGGATATTTATACCATCCTTCAGGGGACCGTAGAAACTCCGCCCACAAAGTACATCCTGACTCTGGCACTGGTGTCAGGACGTAATCTTTCATTGCATGACCTTCAGTGTTCAGTAGTGAACAATGTGTGTGAGTGCTAACAGAGCAAGTAGAAATTAATGAGCTGGTGGCAATCAAAATACAGCTCCCTGTCAAAGCACTGCGGTCCTGAGAATCTTCCCGGGGGCCAGATAAAAGGTCATCGAGGGCCGTAAATGGCCCTGGGGCCTGAGGTTCCCCACCCCTGGCTTATAGTCTTTCCTTGTCCAAATGAGAATAAAGCTGATCCCTCTACAGTGTGACGGTCCTTTAGACATTTGTAGAAACCTATTAAGTCTCCTCTCAGTCTTTTCTTTTGCAAGCTAAATTTTACCAAATCCTGTAACCGTTCCTCATAGGACATTGTTTGCAGACCGGACACCATTCTGGTCGCTCTTCTCTGAACTTTCTCCAGTTTGTTCATATCTTTTCTTAAAGGTGGTGCCCAGAACTGACAAAAGAAGAGTAGAGCGGGATAATTACTTTACATGCCGTGCGTGTTTTCAAGATTTCCTTAGCATTGCACCAGGTGCTGGAATCATTATCTGTGCAGGTGATTAAATTATCACCTATGCAATACAAGGAAATCCTGAAAACATGACCTGTTTGCGGCCCTTGAGGAATGCAGTTTGAGACCTCTGACTGTATGCTTCTGCTATTGCAACCCAGAATTGTGCTTGCTTTTTGCTGCTGCAATCCACTGATGACTCATGTTCAGTCTGTGATCTATTAGTATACCCAAGTATTTTTACATGTGCTGTTTTTAAGCCCTATTACTCCCATTCTCTATATGCTTTTTTATTTTTCTTGCCAAGATGTAGGACTTTGCATTTCTCTATGTTAAAAAAAACATTATGTTAGCTGCTGCCCACAGTTCCAGTTTATTTAGAAATTTGTCAATCTTCTGTCTCTTGTCTAGTATTAGCTATCCCTACTAGCTTTGTGTCATCAGCAAATTTAATCAGTTTACACTCAATCCCTTTATCTAAATCATTGATCAAGATGTTAAACAACAAAGGGGCTAGGACAGAGTCCTGTGTTACCCCACTTGAGACATTCTTCCAACTGGATGTGCAGTTATTTATGACCACTCTTTGGGTCCGATCACAAAGCCAGTTATGAATCCACCGAACAGTTGCATTGTCCATTCCACACTGTCATTTTTTCAATAGGGATAGTATGAGATACTTTGTCAACTGCTTTACCAAAGTCAAGTTCTCACTAAATTAGAATATCATCAAAAAGTTAGTTTATTTCAGTTCTTCAATACAAAAAGTGAATCTCATACTGTATATTATATAGAATCATTACAGAGTGATCTATTTCAAGTGTTTATTTCTGTTAATGTTGGTGATTATGGCTTACAGCAAATGAAAACCCAAAAGTCATTATCTCAGTAAATTTGAATACTTTATAACACCAGTTTGAAAAAAGATTTTAACCCCTTAATGTCCACTGACGTGCAGAGTCCGTCATGGCAAGGTGTCAGTTCCGGCACCAGGACGGACTCTGCACGTCATGGCTTTGATCTACCACTGCGTGTAAACACGCAGTGGTAGATCAGTGCCGACAGCTGTCACAGACAGCTGACAGGCACGGCAAGCGGTGCGGGGACCTTTGCCGTCGGTCCCCGCACCCACAGCGCTGTGATTGGTCAGTCAATCTGACTGACTAAACACAGCAGAGATCGCGCAGGAGAAGCTGAAATTTCAGCTTCCCCAGCGCGATCAGTGCAGGAGCCGGTGCTGCAATGACCAGGCTTCCTGCACTGACAGCCAGGAGCGGAGCCCCCACCGCCCCTGGCTGTTAACCCCCTGACTGCTGCGATCGAGCGCGATCGCAGAGCTCAGGGGGGGAGGCAGAGGGTCGGGAGCTCCCTCTGCCTCAGATCGGCACCCTGCAATGTATTTGCAGGGGCCGATCTCTGCCTTGATGACCCGGGGGTTGTCATGACAACCTCCGGGTCATTTAGCTACGGGAAGCTGCTGTGATCATTGTCACAGCAGCTTCCACTATAGTTGCAATGCAATTGCCAATTGCCAGAGCATTGCAATGCATTGTAACTGCAATAAAAAGTAAAAAAAAGTGAAAGTCCCATAAAGGGACAAGTTAAAAAAAATCATTTTTTAAAAAAAATTGTAAAAAAAATATTAAAAAATAATTTAAAAAAATCCCCTAAAAAATACACATTTTTATGTAATAAAAAAAATAAAAAACAAAAAAAATACACATGTTAGGTATCGCCACGTCCGTAAAAATCCCATCTATAAAAGCATAACCCTAGTTAACCCCTTCAGTGAAAGCCGTAAAAAAAAAACACAAAAAAGTAGTAAATTATACTTTTTCCAAGCGGTATCATTATACCGCTTGGAAAAAGTGAAATAACACGCAATCAAAAAGTCAGATATAAATAATCATGGTACCTCTGAAAATGTCATCTTGTCCCGCAAAAAACAAGCCGCTATACAGCATCATCAGCGAAAAAATAAAAAAGTTATAGCTCGCGGAATAAACTGATGCAAAAATAATTATTTTTTCTATAAAATTTTTTATTGTGTAAAAAACGCCAAAACATAAAAAAAATATATAAATGAGGAATCGCCGTAACCGTAGTGACCCGAAGAATAAAGCTGCTTTATCAATTTTACCACACATGGAACGGAGGAAAAAAAAAAAAAAAACAATTCCTGAATTGCTGGTTTTTGTTCATTCTGATTCCACAAAAATTGGAATAGGAAATGATCAAAAAACGTTATGTGCCTGAATATGGTACCAATAAAAATGTCAGCTCGTCCCGCCAAAAATAAGCCCACAGATAACTCTGTCGGCCGAAATATGGAAAAATTATAGCTCTCAAAATACGGCGATGCAAAAATTTCTTACAAAAAATTATTCCAAGAAAAAGCATCTTTTAGTGTGTGACAGAAGCTAAACATGAAAAAAGGGTGTAAATCTGGTATCGCTGTAATCGCACCGATCCGAGGAATAAAGTCGCCTAATCACTAATACCGCACAAGGAACGGCGTAAAAAAGAAAAACAATTCTTCACCTTTTG
This sequence comes from Oophaga sylvatica, assembly GCA_033576555.1. Classification (NCBI taxonomy): domain Eukaryota; kingdom Metazoa; phylum Chordata; class Amphibia; order Anura; family Dendrobatidae; genus Oophaga; species Oophaga sylvatica. The sequence goes on from JARQOD010000001.1 coordinate 253,018,612, forward strand.
TGGATTTGTTCATTGTGCCTCCCAAAGATCGCAGTAAGGCGATCACAGTGGTTCCCCCCCACATATGGGGTATCAGCGTACTCAGGACAAAATGCACAATAGCTTTTGGGGTCCTATTTCTCCTGTTACCCTTAGAAAAATAAAAATTTGGGGCAAAAAGGTAATTTTTGTGGAAAAAATATGATTTTTTTATTTTCATGGCTCTACATTATAAACTTCTGTGAAGCCCTTGGGGGTTCAAAGTGCTGACCACACATCTAGATAAGTTCCTTGGGGGTCTAGTTTGCAAAATGGGGTCATTTGTGGGGGTTTCTACTGTTTAGGCACATCAGGGGCTCTCCAAGCGCGACATGACACCCGCAGACCATTCCATCAAAGTCTGCATTTAAAAACGGAGCTCCTTCCCTTCCGAGCTCTGCCATGCATCAAAATAGTGGTTCCCCCCCACATATGGGATATCAGCGTACTCAGGACAAATTGCACAATAGCTTTTGGGGTCCTATTTCTCCTGTTACCCTTATAAAAATAAAATTTGGGGGCAAAAAGATTATTTTTGTGGAAAAAAATATGATATTTTTATTTTCACGGCTCTACGTTATAAACTTCTGTGAAGCACTTGGGGGTTCAAAGTGCTCACCACACATCTAGATAAGTTCCTTTGGGGGTCTAGTTTCCAAAATGGAGTCACTTGTGGGGGGTTTCTACTGTTTAGGCACATCAGGGGCTCTCCAAACGTGACATGACACCCGCAGACCATTCCATCAAAATCTGCATTTGAAAAAGGCGCTCCTTCCCTTTCCAGCTCTGCCATGCGTCAAAATAGTGGTTTACCCCCACATATGGGGTATCAGCATACTCAGGACAAATTGCACAATAACTTTTGTGGTCCTGTTACCCTTTGGAAAATAACAATTGGGGGTGGAAAGATCATTTTTGTGGAAAAGATATGATTTTTTAATTTTACTGCTCTACGTTATAACCTTCTGTGAAGCCCTTGGGGTTCAAAGCTCTCACCACACATCTAGATAAGTTCCTTGGGGGTCTAGTTTCCAAAATGTGGTTACTTGTGGGGGGTATCCACTGTTTAGGCACACAGGGGCTCTCCAAATACAACATGGCGTCCAATCTCAATTCCAGCCAAAAAAGTCAAATGGCGCTGCTTCCCTTCCGAGCTCTGCCATGCACCAAAATAGTGGTTTACCCTCACATATGGGGTATCAGCGTACTCAGGACTAATTGCACAATAACTTTTGGGGTCCTTTTATCCTTTGGAAAATAAAAATTGGGATGAAAAGATCATTTTTGTGGAAAAAAACATGATTTTTTAATTTTACGGCTCTACGTTATAACCTTCTGTGAAGCCCTTGGTGGTTCAAAGCTCTCACTACACATTTAGATAAGTTACTTGGGGGGTCTAGTTTCCAAAATGGGGTTACTTGTGGGGGGTTTCCACTGTTTAGGCACACAGGGACTCTCCAAATGCGACATGGCGTCCAATCTCAATTCCAGCCAAAAAAGTCAAATGGCGCTGCTTCCCTTCCGAGCTCTGCCATGCACCCAAATAGTGGTTTACCCCCACATATGGGGTATCAGCGTACTCAGGACTAATTGCACAATAACTTTTGGGGTCCTTTTATCCTTTGGAAAATAAAAATTGGGATGAAAAGATCATTTTTGTGGAAAAAACATGATTTTTTAATTTTACGGCTCTACGTTATAACCTTCTGTGAAGCCCTTGGGGTTAAAAGCTCTCACAACACATTTAGATAAGTTACTTGGGGGGTCTAGTTTCCAAAATGGGGTCACTTGTGGGGGGTTTCCACTGTTTAGGCACACAGGGACTCTCCAAATGCGACATGGCGTCCAATCTCAATTCCAGCCAAAAAAGTCAAATGGCGCTGCTTCCCTTCCGAGCTCTGCCATGCGCCCAAATAGTGGTTTACCCCCACACATGGGGTATCGATGTACTCAGGAGAAATTGTACAACAAATATTGTGGTTCATTTTCTACTGATACCCTTGACAAAATTTTAAAAAATTGTGTCGAAAGAAAAATTTTGGGAAAAAAAGTTAAATGTTAATTTTTTCCTTCCACATTGCTTCAATTCTTGTGAAGTACCTAAAGGGTTAATAAACTTCTTGAATGTGGCTTTGAACACGTTGAGGGGTGCAGTTTTTAGAATGGTGTCACTTTTGGGTATTTTCTGTCATATTGACCCCTCAAATTCACTTCAAATGTGAGGTGGCCCCTAAAAAAAGTGATTTTGTAAATTTTGTTGGAAAAATTAGAAATTGCTGGTCAACTTTTAACACTTATAACTTCCTAACAAAAAAAAATTTTGGTTCCAAAATTGTGCTGATGTAAAGTAGACATGTGGGAAATGTTATTTATTAACTAATTTTTGTGACATATCTCTCTGATTTAATGGCATAAAAATTAAAATTTGAAAATTGCAAAATTTTCAAAATTTTTGCCATATTTCCGTTTTTTTTCATAAATAAACGCAAGTTATATTGAAGAAATTTTACCACTATCATGAAGTACAATATGTCTCGAGAAAACAATCTCAGAATCGCCAAGATCCGTTGAAGCGTTCCAGAGTTATAACCTCATAAAGAGACAGTGGTCAGAAATGTAAAAATTGCCCTGGTCTTTAACCTACAAAATGGCTTGGTCGTTAAGGGGTTAAAATCCGAAATGTTTGCATACTGAAATATATGTTCAGTAGAGATGAGCGACTTTGCCTCCGGGAGGGTCGAGTCGGTTTCGGACCACTCAACCTTATCAAAAGTCGAGTCGAACGAAGTCGGCCGACTATAGGAAAAAGTCAGAGGTCCGACTGAAATCCGACCCGACCCCAATGCAAGTCAATGGGGAAGAAAAGTCGGCATTGAGTGGAGGACAGCAAACACACCTACAGTGCCCATTTTAATGCCAACGACATCAATGCTTATTACTTGAGCTTGTCAACCTTAATATACTTTATAATAATAGTAACGCATTGAAAACTGGGGTTATTTGGCTAAAGTTGTGGGAGGGGGGTAGGGCTGGCTCCAGGTTTTCGTGGGCCCCGGGCGAAAGAGTCTCAGTGAGCCCCTTTAACATATACCACAATTCATGATGCGCCGATACGGCAGAGAAATATAGGTATAGTACAATGCCAAATACTTCACTTCTTACATTACATGAGTGATATCTATTGTAAATTCTACAATAGCTCAAAAACCGGACAGTATAGTCCTCCATACAGTATTATGGGCACCATATAGTGCGCCATACAGAATAATGAGCCCCATATATTGCTCTATACAGAATAATGAGCCCCATATATTGCTCCATACAGAATAATGAGTCCCATATATGATGCTCCATACAGAATAATGGGCCCAATATAATGCTTCATACAGTATAATGAGCCACATATATTGCTCCATACAGAATAATGAGCCCCATATATTGCTCCATACATAACTGGTCACATATAATGTTCCATACAGTATATGATGAGCTCCACATAATGCTACTGTATATGATGGTCCCCATATAATGTGTCATACAGTATAGGATGGTCCCCATAGTGTATAATGAGCCCCACATATTGCTCCATACAGTATAATGAGTCACATATAAAGCTCCATACAGTATATGATGGGCCCCATATATTGCTCCATACAGAATGGGCTCCATATAATGCTCCATACAGAATAGGCCCCATATGTGCTCCATATGATGCTCCATATATAAAGGGCCCTATATGATGCCACATAAATAATGAACCACATATGATGCTCTAGTATATGACGGGCCCCATATAAGATGCTCCAGTGTATGATGAGCCCCATATAATGCTCCAAATATAATGGTCCCCATATATAATGCTCCATATATAATGGGCTCCATGTGATGCTCCATATATAATGTGCCCCATATGATGCACCATATATAATGGGCCCCATATGATGCTCCAGTGTATAATGGGCCCCGTATATGATGCTCCAGTGTATGATGGGCCCCATTTACAATGCTTCAGTGTATGATGGGCCCCATATATAATGCTCCAGTGCATAATGGGCCCTATCTATGATGCTCAAGTGTATGCTGGGCCCCATATATAATTCTCCAGTGTATAATGCTCTTCATATATTGCTCCAAACATTAAAAAAAATGAAATACCTCTCCTCGCTGGTCACTGCTCTACTCTGGACTCCTCAGCGTCGCCATCTTCGAGCTCTCTGCACTGTGACTGTTCAGGCAGAGGACGCACAGACGTGATGTCATCGTGCTCTCTGACCTGAATGTCACTGTCAGGAAACACGGAAGACGTCACAGTGGTGGAGCAGGGAGAGGTAAGTATTGCAAGTGCTGGGGCCCTGAGCAAGCAGGGGGGCACACTCGTGGGCGCCGGCACTGGCACAGGCCCCCTTATAGTACGCCGGTGTCTCTGACGGCGAGTGGGCCCCCCACCTTCTCAGGGCCCCGACACTTGCCTGGGTGCGCCAGATGCTGACGCCAGCCCTGGTGGGGTACAGCCCAGTTAGTGAGGTGGAAAAACTGGCATATGTTGAGGTGTAGGCTGGAAGTTCAGCAGCTGCAAATGGAGGAATTGGAGAAGTCGGAGGAAGAGGAGGACAAAGTGAGCCATTTTGCTGGCAACCTATGTGTCATCAGGGGAAGGTGGTACAAAATTCTTTGAAACCCAGGTATGGTTCATTTTAATGAAGGTGAGATCACCTACATTTTGGGTCGACAGCCGGGTCCTTCTTTCTGTCAGGATTGATCCAGCAGCACTGAAGACTCTTTCTGATAACACACTACCAGCAGGGCAAGCGAGATCCTGTAAGGCATATTGTGCCAATTCAGGCCAGGTGTCCAGTTTACAAGCCCAGTAGTCAAAGGGGAATGAACTGTGAGGGAGAACATCGATAGGGGAGGAGAGGCAATTTGGAACCATAGTTGATAACTGCCGTCTCCTGTCTGTTGCAATCGATTCAGTATTACCAGTCGTGTGAGCGGTACTCAAGAAATCAGTCCACAACATGGTCATGAAACCTCTGTCTCCAATGCCACTTCGGCTGTGTGCACCACGAACACCTCTTCCATGTTGCCCAGTACGGCTCGTGGTAGAACCTGCAACGCTGCTGTGCGCTGGGAATGCCTCTAGCAAACGGTTTACCAGAGTTGCTTGTTTGTTCACCAATATTAGCTCTAGGTTCTCCTGTGGCATGATGTTCTGTAATTTGCCTTTATAGCATGGATCGAGGATGCTGGTCAACCAGTAGCCGTCATGCTTCATAATTTTGGCAATGCGGGGGTCCCTTTTTAGGATCCGCGAGGCATAATCACACATGTGGGCCAATGTTCCAGGTGTCAATAAATAATGCAATGCCAATGGTGGGTGGAGGAGCACTTTCTGCCAAATCCACATCCCTCCAGTCACGCACAAACCCTGTACCTGACCTTGGCAAGCCAACATTTTCTCTTGCCCCCAGAGAAGCATCCTCTTCCCCAAAATAATCATCCCCCTCATACTCCTCCTCCTCCTCTTCCTCTTTTTCCTCCACCTCGTCCAGGACAGTTCCCTGAGCAGACAATGGCTGACTGTCATCAAGGCTTCCCTCCTCCTCCTCCGCTGCAGATGCCTGATCCTTAATGTACGTCAAAGTTTGCATGAGCAGACGCATAACTGGGATGCTTATGCTTAAGATGGCGTCGTCTGCGCTTACCAGCCATGTGCATTCCTCAAAACACTGAAGGACTTTACAGAGGTCTTTCAGCTTTGACTACTGCACACCCGACAACTCGATGTCTGCCCTCAAACTGCCTGCCCGTGTAAACTCCCACAAATGCATTACAGCCTGCCTTTGTTCGCACAGCCTCTCAACCATGTGCATGGTGGAGTTCCACCTTGTTGCAAAGTCTATAATTAGGTGGTCCTTAGGGAGGTGGAGCGATTGCTGCAGCCTCTGCATACAACTGGAGTCTACGGGTGAGCGACGTATGTGCGAGCACAGTCTTCGCACCTTATGGAGCAGGGCTGGTAACTCCGGATAATTATTTATGAAGCACTGCACCACCAGGTTCAAGGTGTGAGCCAGGCAAGGCATGTGTCTGAGTTTTGCCAGGACTATGGCCGCCACAAAATTACGGCCGTTATCACTGACTACCTTGCCTGGCTCAAGATGTAGACTGCCCAGCCATGACTCAGTTTCTCGCTGCAAGTAGTTGGCCAGTACCTCTGCGGTGTGTCTGTTGTCGCCCAAAGACATCATCTTTAAAACAGCCTGCTGACGCTTACCACTAGCTGTTCGATAGTGTGACACCTCATGTGCAACACTGGCAGCTGCGGATGGAGTGCTCGTGCGACTGTGCTCTGTCGACGAGCTTTCGCTTCTGGAGGAGGAGGAGGAGGGTCGAACGCCTACAGCCAACTATTGCCTATACCATGGGCTAGGCAGCACTGTCCCACAGCCTCTGTCCCCTGTGGACCCTGCATCCACCACATTAACCCAGTGCACAGTGATGGACACATAACGGCCCTGGCTATGCCTACTGGCCCATGCATCTGTTGCGAGGTGCACCTTTCCACTCACTGATTGTTTGAGTGCATGGACAATGCGGTCTTTCACATGCAGGTGGAGGGCAGGGATGGCTTTTCTAGCAAAGAAGTGCTGACTAGGTAGGTCATAGTGTGGGACAGCATAGGCCATGAGCTCTCGGAACGCTGAGCTTTAAACCAAATGGAAGGGCATTAACTCTAATGAGATCAGTTTGGCAATGTAGGCATTCAAAGCCAGTGTACACGGATGAGAGTATGAGTACTTTCTTGTCCTACTCAGAATCTCTGCTACGGTGAGCTGGACTTGAGAGCTGCATATGGTAGAACTAGCGGTGGACATGGCGGACTGAGAGGGGGTTGGTGATGGTGATGGTGGTGGTGGTGGTGGTGATGGCCTAGTTGCAGTCTTTCGTTGGAAAACCATTGGGATTCCCTGACTGCTTTGGCCTTGCGACGACACCTCAACATTTCTTGCTGGTGGTATGCTAACCGGTGGGCTTACAGTGTGGGAAGCGATGTAGCGTTGCTGGCTACCTTCAGTCGGAGCAGGTGCACGTGTGCTACCTGAGGTTTTGTAGTCTGTCCACGCTTGCAAGTGCATGGTGTTTACATGTCTAAGCATGCAACTGGTATTCAAATTTTGGAGATTTTTCCCTCGGCTAAAGGTCCTTCCGCATTTCTTACAGATAACCTTAGCCTAAACAATAGGATTTTGGTCAAAAACGTGCCACACTGCACTCTTCCTACTATGGGAAAACTTTTCAGGGCTTGCATGCTGTGCTAATTTGACGGTCTGGCCAATCCTGGTCAACAACTGGGTCATCCATCATCTCCTCTTCAATTTCATCTGCACCTTCCTCTGTGTCACCATGTATGGAGGTATGGAGGTACAGTATGCGGGAAGGGGCACCTGATTTTCATCAGGGTCAGATTCTGGCTCAGTAGACTGCAAGGGCAATGTAGTGCTCTGGGTGAATGTACCAGCAGAATCATATAGCAGTGCTGTGCATCAGTGCACTCCATGTCATATTCATCTTGGACTGGGGAATTCAAGATTTGACTTGATAAGTTAGGCATGGTATGTGAAAAGAGCTCCAGGGAGTAATCTGAAGTGTGGCCTGCCCCATCCTTCACTTTTGGTGGGGGTGAAGTACACAAGGAAAGGTGTTGTTCCTGACCAGGAGCCTGCACTGACAACTCAGTGCTTGCAGTTTTTGAAACTTCAAAGAGGAGGCGATAGAGCTGGAGGCTGTTTCGGCAATATAAGCCAAAACCTGTTCCTGATGCTCCAGCTTTAAAAGCGGTTTACCTACTCCCAGAAAAGGGAGCCTTCCAGGCCTTCTGGAGCCAGATGATGATGGAGGCTCAACACCTCCTGCCTTAGGTGCTATTGTGCTTTTGGCACTAGCAGCAGATGCACCACCACGACCATCAGTACCAGCTGGCTCCCCCGCCCACGTCCGCGTCCTCTTCCATCATACTTCCTCATGTATGGGAAAATGTACCAAAAATACCAGCAGATATATGGTACTTTATGAGGAGTATACAGCTGTAAACGGTGTAGGGGAAAATTTACATCTCGGTATATATTTCCGGAGTCACACACAGACGCTCTTTCAGTATGGATTTGACCGTAATACAAAAAGCAGAAAAACTGTACTGAGTCAGAAGCGTACAGCTGTATACGGTGTAGGGGAAAATTTAAATCTCCGTATATATTTCCGGAGTCACACACAGACGCTCACTCAGTATGGATTTGACCATAATACAAAAAGCAGAAAAACGGTACTGTATCAGAAGCTTACAGCTGTATACGGTGTAGGGGAAAATTTAAATCTTCGTATATATTTCCAGAGTCACACACAGACGCTCTCTCAGTATGGATTTGACCGTAATACAAACAGCAGAAATACGGTAGTGTATCAGAAACGTACAGCTGTATACGGTGTAGGGAAAAATTTAAATCTCTATATATATTTCCAGAGTCACACACAGACTCTCTAGCAGTATGGATTTGACCATAATACCAGCAGATATACGGTACTGTATGAGGAGCGTACAGCTGTATACGGTGTAGGAAAATTTAAATCTCCATATATATTTCCGGAGTCACACACAGATAGTCAGCATGTATTTGTCCGTGATACCAGCCGGTACACAGTAGTGTGTGAGGAGCGTACAGCTCTATACGGTGTTGGAAAAAATTAACGGTCGGTAACTGTGCAGAAAAAAAGAATAAAAGTATTAGTGCTGTGTAAAAAGCAATCTGCACAGCAGTGTACACACAGCAATACAGCTATCAGGCAGCCTAATAACTAGCGCTGCTGCACACAAGAAAATCCTCCCCTGTCACTCACACTAACTGTACAGCACAATTGCTATCAGCACAAGCACATAAGAACTTCTCTTTCCAGCCCTAACTCTCTCCCTACTGATAAACAGTCAGCAACCTCTCCCTACTGTTAAGATTGGCAGAAGTAAAATGGAGGTCGTCAGTCAGGGCTTTTATAGACACTAAAGCAAAGCAAGCCAATCACTGCAATGCCCTTCTCTAAGATGGTGGTGGACGCTGCACATGTCATCTCGTTGCCCACAGTGTGCATCCTTGCTCATTGGCTGAAAAAAAGGCGCCTGCAAGCATTCTGGGATATCCGACTTTGGCGCTTGTTTTGCCGACCGCATGGCCAACTTCACGCTATGGTCGGGATTTGATCGGCGAAACCCGACTTTGGCGAAAGTTGGCGACTTATGAATCTGACCGACCTGTTTCGCTCAACTCTAATTTTCAGTAATTGCATTTAATACTTGGATGGTGTTCCTTTTGCATCAATTACTGCATTAATATGGCATTGCATGGAGGCGATTAGCCTGTGGCACTGCTTAGGTGTTATGGAAGCCCAGGTTGCTTTGATAGTAGCCTTAAGATCGTCTGCATTGTTGGGTTTGGTGTCTCTCATCTTCCTCTTGACAATACCCCATAGATTCTCTATGGGGTTAAGGTCAGGCTAGCTTGATGGCCAATCAAGCACAGTGATACTATTGTTTTTAAACCAGGTATTAGTACTTTTGGTAGTGTGGACAGATGGCAAGTCCTGCTGGTTAATGAAATTTCCATCTCCAAAAAGCTTGCAGAGGGAAGCATGAAGTGCTCTAAAATTTCCTGATAGACAGGTGCGCTGACTTTGGTCTTGATAAAACACAGTGGACTTACACCAGCAGATGACATGACTCCCCAAACCATCACTGATTGTGGAAACTTCACACTAGACCCCAATCAGCGCTTGGATTGTGTCACTCTCCTTTCTTCCTCCAGACTCTGGGACCTTGATTTCCAAATGAAATGCAAAATGTACTTTCATCTGAAAACAACACCTTGGACCACTGAGCAACAGTTCAGTTTTTTTTTCCTTGGCCCAGGTAAGACGCTTCTGACTTTGTCTCTTGGTTATGAGTGGCTTGACACAAGGAATGCGACACTTGTAGCCCATGTCCTGGATATGTCTGTGTGTGGTGGCTCTTGAAGCAGTGACTCCATCAGCAGTCCACTCCTTGTGAATCTCCCCCAAATTTTTGTGTGACCTTTTCTTAACAATCCTTTCAAGTTTTTGGTTATCCCGGTTGCGTGAGCACCTTTTTCTACCACACTTTTTCCTTCCACTCAACTATCCATTAATATGCTTGGATACAGCCAACTTCTTTAGCAATGACCTTTTTCAGCCTACCCTCCTTGTGGAGTGTTTCAATGACTGCTTTCTGCAAACAATAAAACTGGGAAAGAAAGAAAGCGCAATAGGTTCTTAACCGGTATCAAAAAGGTGGCAAGGAAATGGATCCACTCACCTTGTATGGTTGCTACAGAGCAACTTGTAACAGGCACGAAATATATATCAGCTGCTACAAGGACATCAGTCACTGGGGGGGCAGAACAGTGTGAAACAATCGGGAAGGAGCTGTCACTCCTGTGCTGCTGCTGATGAATCCACAATGGTTTCCAACGGATAAAAATATATTATACAGGTTTACAGGGTCAAGGCGTTTCAAAGTCACGCAGGTCCTCTTCATCAGGACATTGGAAACCATTATGGATTCATCAGCAGCAGCGCAGGAGTGATATCTCCTTCCTGATCATTTTGCAATGACTGCCTTCTGGACATCTGTCAAGTCAGCAGTCTTCCCCATGATTGTGGAGCCTACTGAAACAGACTAAGGGACATTTTTAAATGCTTAGGAAGCCTTTGCAGGTGTTTTTTGTTAATTATTCTAATTTACTGAGATAGTGACGTTTGGGTTTTCATTGGCTGCAAGCCATAATCATCAACATTAACAGAAATAAACACTTGAAATAGATAACTCTGTTTGTAATGACTCTATATAATATGAGATTCAATTTTGTATTGAAAAGCTGAAATAAATTAACTTTTTTTCATGATATTCTAATTTAGTGAGAAGCACATGCATATTTACTGCATTTCCCTGATCCACCCAGTCAGTGATTTCATCATAGAAGGAAAGTAAGTTAGTTTAACATGACATATTAGTTACAAACCATGCTGGATCCGGTTAATCATTTTATTCTCATCCAGGTACTTGCATACATGTTTTTTAATAATTTGTTCAAAGATCTTAAAGAAGTCAGGCTCACAGGCCTATAGTTGCCTAGGTCCACCTTCCTCTGCTTTTTAAAGATATTTGCTCTTTTCCAGTCTTCTGGGACTTCTGTTCTACAAGAATTTTCAAAGATTATGGAGAGTGGTTCAATAATTTCCTCTGCTATCTCCTTCAGTACTCTAGGATGTAATTCATCTGGACCTGGAGACATGAATTAATTTATGTTAGATAAGTATTCCCTCACTATCTCTCTGTTTATTGATAGTGTGGATTCTTTTATTCCTTCAAAAGTACAATGAAGATCAGTTGATGTTACATTTACTTTCTGTGAGAAAACAGATGCAAAATAGGAATTTAAGCGATCCATCTTCTCAACATAAGTTTTTGCCACGTCACCATTTTCATCCTGTAAAAATCTGATAGCATCTTTGACTTTTCTTCTACTTTTGACATACCCCAAAATCATTTTTATTGTTTTTGATATCTCTTGCAAGCCTTAATTCATTATCAGCTTTAGATAATCTGATGAGTGCCCTGCAGGTTCTGCCAACAGAATTGTATTCTACTTTAGATATGCCTCCCTCTTTCCATTTGATAAACATTTCTTTCTTCTTTTGTGCTTAAGTTCTGTGTTCATCCATCCTGGTTTCCTTAAATGCTTCCTATTCATCCCTCTTTTAAGGATTGTTAACGATTGTGCTTTGAGAATCTAATTTTTCAAAATTTCCTATCTTTCCTGGAAATTTCTGTCCTTAAAGACATCCAGCCATTGGATCCCTCCTATCCTCTTTCTAAGTCTCTTAAAATCTGCCGTTCTGAAATCCAACCTTGAAGTCTAAAGGCTGGGTCTCACATAACGATACACCAGCGATCCCGACAACGATATGCACCTGTCAGGATCGCTGGTGTATCGCTACATGATCGCTGCTGAGCTGCCAAACAGGCAGCTCAGGCAGCGATCTGGGACAGCGACACTGCGGGTAACATCGCTTAGTTACCCGCAGTGTACCTTGGATACCAGCGCGCTGATGCAGGGAGCTGGTATCCAAGGTACACAGCGGGTTTCCAGGCGCTGCGCGGTGCCTGGAAACCCGTTGTGTACCTTGGATACCAGCTCCCTGCATCAGGGCGCTGGTATCCAAGGTACACAGCGGGTTTCTAGGCACAGCCCCGCGCCTGGAAACCCGCTGTGTACCTTGGTTACCAGCGGATCGCTGGTCTCCCGCCTTGTCACACACAGCGATGCGTGCCTGTCAGCGGGAGACCAGCGATCAAAAAAATGTCCTGACATTTCAGCGACGATCAGCGATACCCAGCAGGGGGCTGATCGTCGCTGAATGTCACACAGCGATATCGCTGGTGAGCTCGCTGCTGCGTCACAAAACTAGTGACTCAGCAGCGATCTCGGTAGCGATATCGCTATGTGAGACGGGCCCTTAAGTCTTCACAGGTCTTCCTAATCTAGTTATCAAAAATTCTATGATTGCTGCCTCCTAGGGACTCAGCCACCCTTACCTCCTCAACTGATTCCTCACTGTTTATAAGGATTAGATCCAAGGTATTAGATCCCCTTGTTTCTCCTCTACCTTTTGGAAGATAAAGTTGTCAGCAAGAAAGGATAAGAATTTGTTGGACCTTTTGCCTGAGAGAGATTTTGAACAAACGTCTTCATAGGTAAAATCTCTCATGATCACTTCATCATATTTTTTCGATAACATGGCCATCTGATGCATAAAGAGTTTAACCATATCTTCAGCTTAACCAAGTGGCCTGTAGTAAATGCCTACAATGGTGTTCTTTCTGTTGTTCTTGCCTTGTATTCTTACCCATACAATTTTCACAGAACTGAGTCTCTTAAGCTTCAATTTCTGTGAAGATATATGCTTTACTAACATACACCTTCTCCCCAGTTATTAAGTCTGTTTCTTGCAAATAAGTTGTCTCCTTCTAGCCTTTTATTCCAATCGTGTGTATTGTCCTACCAAATTTCAGTGATGCCAATAACATCATATTTTTTTTCCTTAGTTAGTAACTCCAATTCTCCATGCTCTGTGTATTTGCATAGAAATATCTTAGTTTTTGATCATTTTCTCTTTCTCCATTATTTTTATTATTTTGATTTTTTTTCTTTATTCTTCCTTTTTCCTTCTAATAGCAGAGTTCTCAATAGTATTTATTCACTGTGTGGCTTTCCCCGGCCTTTTCCTTCCCTCCCCACAATGTTCTAATTTAAAGCTCTCCTGATGAGTGTAGAAAGGAGAATTCCAAATAAGTGTTTTAAAGTTTTGGTAAGGTGTAGCCCATCTCTAGAAAGTAGTCCATTGTATTGGTAATTCTCTCCATGATCCAGAAATGTAAACAGTTATGTACGTGTAGAAATTAGTTCCACCTCCTTGTTTCATGGCCATCCATTGGGGATGGATGAGAAGACCACCTTCGCTCCCAGTTCTTTCACTTTTGTAGCCTAAGTCTTCAAAGTCACTGCTGATGGTTACCAGGTCTTTTCTTGCGGTGTCATTTCTCCTTGCATGTATTAGCAGGAATGGGTATTCATCTGTAGTTCTGAAGAGTCCTGATATCCTGTCAGACACATCTTTGATTTTGGCACCTGGAAGACAGCACATTTCTCTTGAGGTTATGCTTGGTCTGCAGATAGTGGCCTCTGTCCTTCTCAATAGGGAATCCTCCATGACCACCACCCTCCGTTTCTTCTTCACAACATTTTTCTTTCTCCTTCCAAGAGGACGCTGAGTTCTTACACAGTTCTTCTTTGTGGGAAAAGTCTTATCTTGATGTATTTCATCATTGTTCTCCTGCGTGAGAGACTGATACTGGTTCCTGAGCAGTATGTTAACAATAATTATCAAAATTAATTTCAGCCTATTGGTTTGGCCCTCTATAACAGTCATGGTCTCCCACGTAACCCCATTGGGAGAATTTATTTCCCACTCCAGGTCTAAAGCCATGAATAAAACATGATCCAAAAATGAAGTTATGTCAGAGGTCTGTAATTTTTATCATAGGTACACTTCAACTGTGAGAGACAGAATCTAAAAATAAAATCCAGAAAATCACATTGTATGATTTTCACATAATTCATTTGTATTTTATTGCATTAAATAAGTATTTGATACAATAGGAAAACAGAACTTAGTATTTGATACAGAAACCTTTGATTGCAATTAAAGAGGTCAGACATTTCCTGTAGTTCTTGTCCAAGTTTGTGCACATTGCAGCAGGGATTTTTGCCCACTCCCCCAAACAGACTTTCCAAATCTTTCAGATTTCGGGCTGTCGATATGCAATATTGAGTTTCAGCTCCCTCCAAAAATTTTCTATTGGGTTCAAGTCTGGAGACTAGCTGGATCACTCCAGTACCTTGAAATGCTTCTTACGGGGTCACTCCTTAGTTGCCCCGGTTGTGTTTCGGGTCATTGTCATGCTGGAAGATCCAGCCACGACCCATCTTACTGAGGGAAGGAGGTTGTTGACCCCATCCATCCTCCCTTCAATACGGTGCAGTCATCCTGTCCACTTTGCAGAAAAGCACCCCTAAAGTATGATGTTTCCCCCACCATGCTTCATGGTCGGGATGGTGCCCTTAGGGTTGTACTTATCCTTCTTCTTCCTACAAACACAGCGAGTGGAGCTGATACCAAAAAGTTTTATTTTGGTCTCACCTGACCCCATGACCTTCTCCCATGCATCCTCGGAGTCATCTAGATGATCATTGATAAACTTCAAATGGGCCTGGACATGTGCTGGCATGAGCAGATGGACCTTGCGTGCCCTGCAGGGCGTAGTGTGTTACTAATTGTAATGCTTGAGACTGTGGTCCCAGCTCACTTCAGGTTGTTGACCAGGTCCTCCAGTTCTGGTTTGATTCCTTACCTTTCTCACAATCATCCTTACACCATGAGGTGAGATCTTGCATGGAGTCCCAGACCAAAAAAGATTGACAGTCATCTTGCGTTTCTGCCATTTTGTAATAATTGCATCAACAGTTGTTGCCTTCTCACTAAACTGGTTGCCTATTGTCCTGTAGCTCATCCCAGCTGTATGCAACTCTACATTTTTGTTCCTGGTGTCTTCAGACAGCACTTGGATTTGAGCTATGGTGGAGAGGCTGGATTGTGATTGAGTGTGTGGACAGGTGGCTTTTATACAGGTAACGAGTTTAAACAGGTGCAATTAATACAGATAATGAGTAAGAGGGCTTCTTAAAGAAAAATTAATAGGTCTCTGAGAGCCAGAATTTTTGCTGATTGGTAGGTAATCAAATATTTATTTCATGCAATAAAATGCAATTTAATTATTCAAAAATCATACAATGTGATTTTCTGTTTTTCATTTTTAGATTCTGTCTCTCAAATTTATAGTGCACCTATGATAAAAATTACAGACCTCCCCATTTTTTGTAGGTTGGAAAACTTGCAAAATCGGCAGTGTGTCAAATACTAATTTTCCCCACTGTAGATGCAAATCACAAAAGCTGGAAACATTGAATTCATTGGAAACTTTTTTGTCAGCAATGAAAAGCCATGTATATCTGTGCAATAATTTAAAAACAATCTCTAAAATGTTAAGTACATCTAAATAGAGTCAAATCACAAATACTATAGCACATATCTTCTCACGTAAAATGCATATGAAAAATTGATAAAAGCTCTGAAAAATAAAATTTGTAAATGTCCTTTGAGACAGTTTTACACATTAGGCTACTTTCACACTAGCGTTTTTTAGCGCTGCGCATCGTGCGCTATTGGTCGCATGCGCAATGTTCCCCTATCATTAACATGGTGGTCGCAGGGTCTAGTGCTTGCACGCGCTCATCAGCGTTTGTCGTGCGCTGCGCATTTTCCAGGTGTGCGCCCAGACGCGCTAGACGCTACATGTTGCTTTTTATTTTCCGGCACACCAATTTAAAAAGGCGCGTGCGCCTATAAATAGCATTGCCGTCTATGGCGGCGCTGGCGGGCGCGTGGCTGTGCGCTCGTCAGCGCTTGTGCGCGCATGCGATTTTGGAGTAAACAATGTCTAGACACTTGTCTAAAACACCCCCTACACAAGATAGATTGTTTGTGAGGGGAGGAGATAAAGGAAGGTGTCTTCAGTGCCAGACAGATCCCTACTCAGACTGCCTGGAGACTGCATGCTGATAAAGAGACCAGAAGATACAGCCTGGACCGCTATGAAAGCCCTGAACATACAGCCTGGACCATACTACACTGCCTGGAGACACTCCTTGAGACTGGAAGATCCATCCTGGACCCCTACTCCAGCCTGGACCAAAATACTGCCTGGAGACACTGCGCCTGGACCCCAAGTACAGCCTGGACCCTATTACTGCCTGGAGACACTGCGCCTGGATCCCTACTAGACTGCGTTGAAGACACAGCAAGACCGATCCAAAGTGCAAGAATGTGAGTATTCTTTAACCAAATGACTGCCTGTCCTTTACAATGTAATATGTACTCATGTTGTTTTTTTTTTTTTTGTTGCAGCATGTCTTCCAGATCCCAATATTCCCCATCCCGGCAAGAACTGGCCCAAGCAGAGCGTGATGTGAGTATCTTCCTGCCTTTGGGTAAGTATAGCTGCTGAATCTACAAATGGCTAAAATTTGGGTTCCTTTTTCAGACATCATCGTCGGACACAGACATTGAGGAGTCACAGCAGGAGCAGTCGCAGCCGAGTTAAGTCCCGGTGGCGAGACGGAATGTAAGTATCTAGCCTTTGAATGTCTATTTCTTTTTTGTTCCTATCTTTTTTTATTTCTGAAATATATACAAGATTGTAATTTTTTTTTGTTTCTTCTAGGTTCCACAATGGGATGAGGACCTGTATGTGGACAACGAGGCCCTCATCTGCCAGGTCCATGAGCGTGTCCCGTTGTGGGACAGCCGTGATCCGCAGTACAAGGACAATGTGGTGAGCCGGCGGCTATGGAACGAGGTGGCCGCAGTGTTGATGGATGGCTGGGACAGCGCCTCTCCAAACCTCAAAAAGGCGTTTAGTAAGTATTTTCATTCTCTGTAATGCCGCAGTCACTCTTGTTCCTGATGGCACTGATGGGTTTGCTGGTAGATATATTCTACCGGCAAACCAAACAGTGTCATCTGGTTCAACAGTGACTGCCCTGTGTATGCTATTGCTATGTGTTGTGCATTCTATTGAGTTTTTTATGCTGCACTCACTCTTGTTCCTCATGGCACTGATGGGTTTGCTAGCAGATATATTCTAACTGCAAACCCAACAGTGTCATCTGGTTCAAAAGTGACTGCCCTGTGTATGCTATTGCTATGTGTTGTGCATTCTATTGAGTTTTTTATGCTGCACTCACTCTTGTTCCTCATGGCACTGATGGGTTTGCTGGCAGATATATTCTACCGGCAAACCCAACAGTGTCATATGGTTCAACAGTGACTGCCCTGTGTGTTAGGGTTCGAGTTCCCGCTGCTGCACAAGGGGAGTCTCGAACCCGTCCCGCTGCGGTCTCCCATTCATCTCCGGCCGCAGTGGAGCCTGCTCAGCAGAGACGTCGGTCCAGGCGTCTTGCCCACTCCTCTACTGTGCAGTGACTTGCTGCTGCCTTTCCTGGATCTGCTATTATAGCCAGTGCTGGAGCAGCCGTCTTTGAGACAAAGTCCTGCGTTTTCCATCTGTGCATGCCCAGAGTGAGATCTCTCATTGGAGATCAGGGGTCACATGTTCAGGTGCTGCAGCGGCTCCTATTGGTCCACCAGGAAGGTCATGTAGCTACGTGTGTTTGTAACAGCTTCTCATTGGTCCTTGTTCCTGGAAGGTCCTGTAGCTGTTGCTATAAAAGGGTAGCATGGCTGGGCCGCCATGCGCTAATATCAACCATTGTATGCTATGCGCCAGTGTGATCATGCGTATGTGTGGTTAGGGACCCGGCTGAAATAAGCCACTAGAATACCGACTTAATCGGTGAGGAGTTTGGTATGGTAGCTGGCCAGGGTCGGTGTCCTAGATGCCCTAGATTACCGGCGTAACCGGTGAGGAGTTTTGATTGCCGTATTCAGGGTCTGGCGTTCAGACGCCATAGATTGCGGGTGACTCCCGCGAGGACATTAGCACATGATCACGCGTTATGTACGCTTAGCACTTTATTGTGTACCTGAGAGCCTGACAGGACACAGCACTTTTCCTCAGCGGCCCTGTGACGTAACAGGGTTTGCTTTCGACGCTAGACAGCGCCCTAGCGTTTTACTTTGCGGCTCACTGAAGCTAAGTGAATTCGCACCTATCGCCATATAGCGCTGTGGCATTTCCGTTAGCGGCTCTGGGTATTAACAGAGTTCGCACTTACTGCCACAACGCGCTACGGCGTTTATTTTAGTGACTCTGCGGGATAACAGAGTTCGCTACTTTCGCCATTTTACTAGCAGCAGGTTCCGCCTGCACGGTGGACCCCGGGCTGCGAACGCACCTCTCTACCTCATATATTTGGTGCGTTCCGCAGACCCTAACATAATATTAGCGCCAGGGTCTGGCTGGTAAAATGGCGGATGACCAGCGTCTACTACGGGACATCCAGCAGCTGGAGGGTAGGTTGGCGGCTCTTGAGTGCACAACCTCAGCTGTGGATGTTACCGCAGTCGCTGTTCAGGCTGCTAGCGTGGCTGCAGCCAGTGTGTCCACTGCCACCTCTGCCCCCACAATATCCCACCTCCCGCTTCCAGACAAGTTTGCTGGTGACAGCAAGCAATGTCGGGGATTCGTGAGTCAGTGCTCTATACAACTCGAGCTTCTGGCTGCAAGTTTCCCCATGGATCGGGCACAAGTGGGCTTTATAATTTTGCTTCTGTCAGGCAGAGCGTTGGAGTGGGCCACCCCGCTGTGGGAGCGTGACGACCGTGTGGTGCGGAGTGCTCCTCGTTTTCTGGAGGCTCTAAAAAAAGGTCTTTTTAGGACCTCAGGTCACCCACGATACGGCGCTACAACTGCTGGCATTGGCACAGGGTTCGTCTTTGGTCAGTCTGTTTTCCGTCCAGTTTCGGACTCTGGCCTCAGAGCTAGACTGGTCAGATAAAGTACTCATTCCAGTCTACTGGCGAGGATTGGCTGATCATGTTAAAGATGCTTTGGCTACCAGGGAGATTCCCGCCACACTGGAGAAGCTTATCGCCATATCTACCCGCATCGACCTCCGTTTTCACGAGCGGAGGTTGGAGCGGTCCCAGTGTAGGCAGAGGTTCCGGCTGGCTCCCACCTTCGCCAGACCTCTGGAATCTTCCAGCCAGGCGCCCGACTCCCATGAGGCCATGGAGGTTTCTCGAGCGGGACCTAAGTCCCGGGCCGCTCGAGTACCCGTGGTCTGTAACATCTGCCAGCAGTTAGGACACTATGCCAACAAATGTCCACAGCGGTCGGGAAAATGGTCGCGTCTAGTGACCTTGGGAGGAGGTTCACTAGACACTGCGGCATTTTCCACCAAGTTGTCCTTTAAAGGGACAATTACAGTAGGTCCATCCACGCTCTCCGCTGAGCTCTGTGTGGATTCCGGAGCCGAGGGGAATTTCATGTCCTCTGCATTTGCTCTCCGCCACACTATACCTCTGGTGATGCTCGCCCAACCGGTGACTGTGCGAGTAGTGAATGGATCAACTCTGCCCTCCCAAATCACCCACCAGACGATCCCTCTCACTTTATCTATGTCCCCGTCCCATCAGGAGAGTATTTATTTTCTTGTCCTGCCCGAGGGAATAGACGAGGTGTTGCTGGGAGTACCTTGGCTACCTTGGTTACCACTCTC
The DNA here is from genome assembly GCA_033576555.1 of Oophaga sylvatica. Classification (NCBI taxonomy): domain Eukaryota; kingdom Metazoa; phylum Chordata; class Amphibia; order Anura; family Dendrobatidae; genus Oophaga; species Oophaga sylvatica. The sequence continues at coordinate 253,038,555 of JARQOD010000001.1, forward strand.
CCCATATTGAGTGGTCCTCTGGGAGGATACTGGGTTGGGGTGATTCATGTAGAGGCAGGTGTATCAGGGAGTTCGTTCAGGTCACCACCACAGAGATACCCGTAGATCTCACTTCTCTTCCTCAGTGTTATTGGGCATATGCAGACGTTTTCTCCAAGAAGGCGGCGGAGACTCTTCCACCTCATCGCCCCTACGACTGTCCTATTGATCTCTTGCCTGGAGAGTATACCCCCTCTCGCTCCCTGAGACGGAGGCCATGTCCCAGTACATTCAGAAGAATCTGGCAAGAGGGTTCATTAGGAAGTCGGTGTCACCAGCAGGGGCAGGGTTCTTCTTTGTGCAAAAGAAGAGCAGAGAATTACGTCCATGCATTGACTACAGGGGTCTTAACGCCATCACCGTCAAGAATAAGTACCCGTTGCCCCTAATCTCTGAGCTCTTTGATAGGCTCCGAGGAGCAAGAGTATTTACCAAGCTTGATTTACGTGGTGCCTATAACCTAATTCGCATCCGTGAGGGGGACGAGTGGAAGACAGCTTTTAATACCAGGGATGGGCATTACGAATACCTGGTGATGCCCTTCGGGCTCTGTAATGCTCCCGCTGTTTTCCAAGACTTTGTCAATGATATCTTCCGGAATATGCTCTCCACCTCTGTGGTAGTCTATCTGGATGATATTCTCATCTTTTCACCAGATATAGACTCTCACCGGAGGGATGTCAACAAAGTCTTCGACCTCTTACGGGCAAACTCCCTCTATGCCAAGCTGGAGAAATGTGTGTTTGAGCAGGAGTCCTTACCTTTTCTGGGCTATATCATCTCTGCCCAGGGATTGTCTATGGATCCTGCCAAACTACAGGCTGTAATGGACTGGCAAGAACTCCATTCTCTTAAAGCGGTGCAGCGCTTTATGGGGTTCATTAATTATTATCGCCAGTTCATTCCCCATTTCTCGACTTTGGTAGCTCCCTTGGTAGCCCTCACCAAGAAGGGAGCAAATCCCAAGTTGTGGTCTGAGGAGGTCTCCAAGGCGTTCTCTTCCATCAAGTCGCATTTTGCCAGTGCTCCCATATTACATCGCCCTGATGTTGATAAACCGTTTGTTTTAGAGGTGGACGCCTCTTCTGTTGGTGCTGGAGCAGTCCTATATCAAAAGGATGCTCAAGGTCGGAAGCATCCCTGCTTCTTCTTTTCTAAGACCTTTACACCAGCAGAGAGGAATTATTCCATCGGGGACAGGGAGTTGCTGGCTATGAAATTGGCCTTCTCAGAGTGGAGACATCTTCTGGAGGGAGCTCGTTTTCCCTTCCAAGTCTTCACCGACCACAAGAACTTGGTATATTTGCAAACGGCTCAGCGGCTAAATTCTCGCCAGGCCAGATGGTCCCTATTCTTCTCTCGGTTCCATTTCACCCTCCATTTTCTCTCCGGTGAGAAGAATGTTCGGGCCGACGCTCTCTCTCGCTCCTTAGTGTCATCAGAGGAGGAGGATGAGGAGCCTCGGCTTATTGTCCCTGAAGAAAGCCTGTGTAAGGTTCTTTGTCTCTGTTGACATGTTCCTTGAAACTCAGTTTTCCGTCGGCCATTTTGCTTTCTGTCTTTCTGCAGCTCTTGCCCTCAGTTAATATGGAGTTTCCAGTTTTCATGTTCCGCCCTGATTCTTCCCTCTTGCTTCTTAAGCAGCCTCAGCTGAACAATCAATGCTCCTGAATCAAGCCTCAGTCAGTCTGTGACCTGACTCCTGGAAGCCTTGGACTTGTACTCCAGCTATTCCCTACTGAGGAACCTTGGAACACTTTTGGACTCTGGAAACCTGCTGTTTGGTGAATCCATGTTTGCAGAGGAATTACGGTACAGAGAAGAGATCCTGAACCTGCTTTGGAGATTTATTGTAGTGCTTGAAGTTACTCTGGCCTGCTGTGTCTCCTGTCGCTGTTCCTGCAAACTGTGTGAACTTTTCAGCATGCTTGTATGAAGTAATACAAGTCATTTCATTTCAACCTATGTCTCCTGTGTTTTCCTCGCACCCAAGCACAAGACGCTATAGGAACTGTACACTATACATGACAAGATTCAGGAGCCAATGTTTAGTGTCTGCTGGGTCTGGGAAAGCCGTGTCTGCTGTGACTGTGGATATCAGATGTCCGTTTAATACCTTATGTGATGACAGTGGTTGTGACTTCTCACAACCATTCCAGCACTTCTGCCTTAAAAGATCTGGAAGATGGAGGCCCGCATAAAGGAACTTTGCGGAGTGACTGATACAATCCTTTCAGATGTACAGACTTTAAAAACCCGTTTTGCAAGCCTACAGGACCTCACTAATCATAATTTGCAAGTGTTTGGACAGACTACCCAGGAATTGCGAGCCAGGATTGAGGCTCTAGAGGAACGAGCCCAGGCTCCTGCCATAACCCCAAGTTCTGGGATCCCCAAATTACCTCCTTTTCGTTTTGGCGGTGAACGTGAGAAATTCAGGGGATTTATTAATCAATGCAATTTATTTTTCTCTGCACATGCTTCACAATTTCCCACTGAACGATCCAAAGTGATTACTATAATCATGTTGCTTACCAATAAGGCTTTGATGTGGGCAAACCCTCTGATTGAGACTGAGGATGATTGTTTGAATCACCTTGATGCTTTTATTTCAGCCATGGGGCAGGTGTTTGATGACCCCAATCGAGGTGCAACAGCTGAAGCAGCCATGTTAACTTTGCGCCAAGGTAAGCGTTCAGTAGCCGAATATGCCCTGGATTTCAGGAGATGGGCTCTTGATACCACTTGGGACACTTCCGCTAAAAAATCTATTTTTCGGAAAGGGTTGTCTCCACTGATTAAGGATGAACTTGCTCGTGCCGACCCTCCCACTGCGTTAGGTGACTTTATTAACTAATGTATCCGTATTGATGCTCGTCTGACTGAACGCAGACAAGAGAGATGGTTCGAAAATAATCGCACTAACCTTTTACTACCTCCCTCCTCAGCTAAGGAACCTTTGAGTAGGATCACAAGGGAACCAGAACCTGAACCCATGCAGGTGGACTCTTTACAAAGACGGGTTAGTGATGCACGCAAAGAACATCGTATAAAGGAAAATCTATGTTTCTACTGTGGTAAGTCAGGGCACTTCATTATAAACTGCCCCAGCCGTTCTCGTAAGACTACTGCAGCAGTCATTCACTGTGAGTGTTGCGAGAGGAGCTCTGTCATGTCCGAGCCTCAGGCTCCAGAGAGATCTGCTGCAAGAGATCTTGATTTCTCGGACTTAAACTCTGTTAGTTCTGGGGACGATGACGGTATAAACGCTGCAATTTTTCAAGTTTCCTCAGCGGTGTCCCAGCTGAGTTGTAAAAGAAACAATTCTCATTGCTTCCTTTCCATCAAACTCTGGGTTGACTCAGTCTGGGTGTCTAGCTCTGCTATGATCGACTCAGGAGCAAGTGGAAATTTTATGGATATCTCCTTTGCTCTGAAACAGGGGATACGTTCAGTGAAGAAGGCTACTCCAGTACAGATGGAGACTGTGGATGACTCTCTACTGACTTCTGGACCAGTGGATCAAGAAACAGAGCCTTTGAGGGTCCTTATGGGTAAAGATCATCAGGAGAAAATGTCTTTTATGCTTATCTCTTCTCCCCACTTTCCCATTATTCTAGGGCTACCATGGCTGCAGGCGCAGAATCCTACGATTAACTGGGAGACCAAGGAATTACACTTTCCGGAGAAACAGATGAGTCAAGGAGTTTCAGCTTGCTCTGTTCCTAAAGGAACCATGTCAGTCCCTGAACTACCAGCTGTATACCAGGACTATGTGGATTTATGTGACAAGAAGAACGCTGATCAGCTTCCTCCTCACCGTCCATATGATTGTCCAATTGAATTATTGCCTGGAGCCGAGATACCTTTTGGTAAGATCTACCCCCTAGCGGGGCCCGAGCTAAAAGCTTTGAAGGATTATATAGACGAAAATTTAGCCAAGGGCTTCATACGCCCCTCTTCATCTCCCGCAGGTGCACCCATCTTCTTTGTGAAGAAGAAAGATGGATCTCTGAGACCCTGCATAGACTATAGGGAACTCAATAAGGTTACTATTAGAAACCGTTATCCATTGCCTTTAATCCCTGAATTGTTGGAGAGAGTGCGGCATGCCAAAATTTTCTCTAAACTGGATCTCCGTGGGGCCTATAACTTGGTCCGTATTAGACCTGGGGATGAATGGAAGACTGCTTTCAGGTCACGCTATGGACACTTTGAATATCTAGTTATGCCTTTTGGTCTGAGTACCGCCCCAGCCACTTTCCAACACTTCGTGAATGATATCTTCAGGGATCTCCTAGATACATTTGTGGTGATTTATCTGGATGATATTCTAATTTTTTCTAACTCCACAGAGGAACATCATGGACATGTGAGAATGGTCTTAGAACGCCTAAGACAAAACCATCTCTACATCAAACTTGAAAAATGTGAATTCCATAGGACCGAAATTCAATTTCTGGGGTATGTACTATCTACGCAAGGGAGTAGTATGGATGGAAGCAAGACCCAAGCCATCAAGGATTGGCCAATTCCTAGAAATGTGAAGGAGGTGCAGCGTTTCATCGGGTTTGCCAACTTCTATAGACGTTTCATTAAGAATTTTTCTGAGGTAGTGTCACCTATCACCCAACTTACCCGAAACAGTCTAGGTTCTCCTGGACCCTGCAAGCTCAGGAAGCATTTTCCTGTTTAAAGGATAAATTTACCACCGCACCTATCTTAGTACATCCCAACCCCGAGCTTGCCTTCATAATAGAGGTGGATGCTTCAGACTGTGCTGTTGGAGCTATACTCTCTCAGAGAACAGGTGAGAAGAATGTCTTGCATCCCTGTGCCTTCTTTTCCCAGCAGTTGTCTTCAGCTGAGAGGAACTACGATGTGGGCAATAGAGAATTGTTGGCCATTATTGCCGCCTTCAAGGAATGGAGACACCTTCTTCAGGGGCTGCACAGCAAATAGTCGTCCTGACAGACCATCGTAACCTTGAATTTATCAGGTCGGCTAAGTGCCTGACTCCTCGCCAGGCTCGCTGGAATCTTTTCCTAAACCAATTTAATTTTGTCATTTCTTATAGACCAGGATCGCGCAATGGAAAGGCTGATGCACTCTCTAGGATTCATTCAGCAGAGACACGTCCATTTACTCCTCCTAAGACTATTCTTCCTGACTCTAGATTCCTGGGAGTGATTCATAATCAAGACCTACTTAAGGACATCAAGGAAGCATACCATGCGGATTCTTTGTTGGCTCAACCCCCAAGGGACGTAAGTCTTGTCTTTAAGAATGGTGTGTGGATTCAGGGACAACGTCTGTATATACCTGAAACAGTCAGATTGAGAGTATTGCAACTCATCCACGATTCCAAGATAGCCGGGCATAGGGGAATTCTAAAGACACAAGAATTTCTTTCTCGTTTCTTTTGGTGGCCCACTTACAGGAAAGATGTCTTAAACTATGTCACTTCATGTGAAGTCTGTGCAAGATGCAAAACACCTCGCTCCTCACCAACTGGTCTGTTGCAACCTCTTCCCACCCCGTCCCGCCCGTGGGGATCCATTTCTATGGACTTCATTGTGGAGTTACCAACCTCTCAAGGGAAGAACACCATTCTAGTGGTGGTTGACCGTCTAACAAAGGCAGCTCATTTTATCCCTTGTGTCGGCTTACCCACTGCAAAACAGACATCAGACTTGATGATTAAGAATGTGTTTCGCTTACATGGAGTACCGGATGAGGTCATTTCGATCGAGGGGTGCAATTCACTTCAAGGTTTTGGCAAAATTTCTGTGCAGCATTGGACATTAAAGTAAACCTTTCTTCTGCTTTTCATCCCCAGACTAATGGACAGACAGAACGAACCAATCAGACCCTGGAGCAGTATCTCCGCTGTTTTATCTGCCACCTACAGGATGATTGGGTGGATCTACTTCCATGCTGAGTTCTCTTATAACAACTCTCAGAGCGCCTCCACTAAGCAGTCTCCTTTTTACGCCAATCTAGGTTATCATCCTAACATTCTTCCTCGATTTCCCATAGATACGCCCTTGCCGGCAGTGGCTGAAAGAATCACTTCTTTACAAAAGAATATGGATCTTCTAAAGGAAAATCTAGAATTGGCTCAGGAAAGGTACAAGAAAGCAGCAGATAAATTTCGTAAACCTGCACCAGCTTTCAAGGTAGGAGATTTGGTCTGGCTGTCAACCAGAAATCTTAAATTAAAGATTCCATCGTCTAAATTGGGACATAAGTACATTGGACCTTATAAGATCAATAAGATTATAAGTGCTGTTGCTTGTCGTCTTCAACTGCCCAGAACTATGAGAATCCACCCTGTCTTTCATGTATCCCTACTAAAGGCTGCAACACCCAATACGTTTCCTGGACGTTCTTCTCCTTGCCCTGACCCAGTGCTGGTCGATGGTCAGGAAGAATTTATGGTGGAAAGGATTCTAGATTCCAGGTTGTACAGAAATCAGTTGCAATATTTGATTAAATGGCAGGGCTACCCAGTGGAGGACAACTCATGGGAACCAGTCAATAATGTAAATGCTCCTCGCCTGCTCCGCCAGTTTCATCAGAGGTACCCTGACAAGCCTGGTCTGATATCATCCGGAGGTTGTCCCTAAGGGGGAAGTAATGTAAGGTTCTTTGTCTCTGTTGACATGTTCCTTGAAACTCAGTTTTCCGTCGGCCATTTTGCTTTCTGTCTTTCTGCAGCTCTTGCCCTCAGTTAATATGGAGTTTCCAATTTTCATGTTCCCGCCCTGATTCTTCCCTCTTGCTTCTTAAGCAGCCTCAGCTGAACAATCAGTGCTCCTGAATCAAGCCTCAGTCAGTCTGTGACCTGACTCCTGGAAGCCTTGGACTTGTACTCCAGCTATTCCCTACTGAGGAACCTTGGAACACTTTTGGACTCTGGAAACCTGCTGTTTGGTGAATCCATGTTTGCAGAGGAATTACGGTACAGAGGAGAGATCCTGAACCTGCTTTGGAGATTTATTGTAGTGCTTGAAGTTACTCTGGCCTGCTGTGTCTCCTGTCGCTGTTCCTGCAAACTGTGTGAACTTTTCAGCATGCTTGTATGAAGTAATACAAGTCATTTCATTTCAACCTATGTCTCCTGTGTTTTCCTCGCACCCAAGCACAAGACGCTATAGGAACTGTACACTATACATGACAGCCTGAGAACTGTAGCCCCGGTTTCGCTAGAGTCTGTGCCTCTGGGCAAGACTTTTGTGCCCACTAATTTGCGACCGGAGGTACTCTCTTGGGCACACTCGTCCAGGGTGGGTGGACACTTTGGGGCAAAGAGGACAACTGAGCTATTGGCGAGGACATACTGGTGGCCACATATGGTCCGTGACGTCAGGGAGTATGTTCAGGCGTGTGTCTCCTGCGCCAGGAACAAGTCCCCTCGACAACGGCCAGCTGGGCTACTTTTTCCTTTGCCGGTGGCAGACAGGCCCTGGGAGATGGTCGGGATGGACTTTGTGGTGGGCTTACCCAAGTCTCGGGGTTGCACTATCATTTGGGTGATCACCGACCACTCTCCAAAATGGTGCACTTAGTGCCGCTACCACGGTTACCTTCCGCACGGGCCTTGGCAGCATTATTTATTAGACACATCTTCTGTCTACACGGTATGCCAGACAAGATTGTCAGCGATCGAGGTCCCCAATTTGCGTCTCGGTTCTGGAGAGAGTTGTGTCATCTACTCTGCATTGAATTGAACCTCTCCTCTGCATATCATCCCGAGACGAATGGGTTGGTAGAGAGGGCCAACCAGACCTTGGTCACCTACTTGCGACATTTTGTCTCTGCCAGGCAGGATGACTGGGCATCTCTGCTTCCGTGGGCGGAGTTTGCGCTAAACAATGCTGTGGCTGACTCCACCGGACAGACCCCATTCCTCTTAAATTACGGCCAGCATCCGCGGGTACCGGTGCCCATGCCCGTTGCTTCCGCTGACTCCAGGGTGGCAGACTGGTCTGTGGAAGCACGGGACATATGGGACCGCACCCAGGATGCCATTCAGGCTTCCAAGGAAAGGATGAGGTCTTCTGCCGATGCTCATCGGCGTCCCGCTCCGACATTTTCTCCTGGCGACCTAGTGTGGCTCTCCGCCCGAAACATCAGGCTACAGGTGGAATCCACTAAATTGGCACCCCGCTATTTGGGTCCCTTCAAGGTTCTCGAGCAGGTGAACCCTGTGGTTTACCGTTTGGCCCTTCCGCCTCGCCTTGGTATCTCCGACACCTTTCATGTATCCCTCCTAAAACCCGTGGTCATCTCCCGGTTGCCTGAGTCATCTGCCGGGACGTCGGGTTCGTCTTCGGACGACTACGAGGTGAATGCCATTGTTGGGTGCAAGGTGGTACGAGGCAAGAAATTTTATTTGGTGGATTGGAGGGGTTATGGGCCTGAGGATAGGTCCTGGGAGCCTGCCGAGCATGTTCACGCTCCGCAGCTCATCGCTGCCTTTGAACGCAGCGAGGCCCAGAGAAGGGGGGGCCCTAGGAGGGGGGGTAATGTTAGGGTTCGAGTTCCCGCTGCTGCACAAGGGGAGTCTCGAACCCGTCCCGCTGCGGTCTCCCATTCATCTCCGGCCGCAGTGGAGCCTGCTCAGCAGAGACGTCGGTCCAGGCGTCTTGCCCACTCCTCTACTGTGCAGTGACTTGCTGCTGCCTTTCCTGGATCTGCTATTATAGCCAGTGCTGGAGCAGCCGTCTTTGAGACAAAGTCCTGCGTTTTCCCATCTGTGCATGCCCAGAGTGAGATCTCTCATTGGAGATCAGGGGTCACATGTTCAGGTGCTGCAGCGGCTCCTATTGGTCCACCAGGAAGGTCATGTAGCTACGTGTGTTTGTAACAGCTTCTCATTGGTCCTTGTTCCTGGAAGGTCCTGTAGCTGTTGCTATAAAAGGGTAGCATGGCTGGGCCGCCATGCGCTAATATCAACCATTGTATGCTATGCGCCAGTGTGATCATGCGTATGTGTGGTTAGGGACCCGGCTGAAATAAGCCACTAGAATACCGACTTAATCGGTGAGGAGTTTGGTATGGTAGCTGGCCAGGGTCGGTGTCCTAGATGCCCTAGATTACCGGCGTAACCGGTGAGGAGTTTTGATTGCCGTATTCAGGGTCTGGCGTTCAGACGCCATAGATTGCGGGTGACTCCCGCGAGGACATTAGCACATGCTCACGCGTTATGTACGCTTAGCACTTAACTGTGTACCTGAGAGCCTGACAGGACACAGCACTTTTCCTCAGCGGCCCTGTGACGTAACAGGGTTTGCTTTCGACGCTAGACAGCGCCCTAGCGTTTTAATTTGCGGCTCACTGAAGCTAAGTGAGTTCGCACCTATCGCCATATAGCGCTGTGGCATTTCCGTTAGCGGCTCTGGGTATTAACAGAGTTCGCACTTACTGCCACAACGCGCTACGGCGTTTATTTTAGTGACTCTGCGGGATAACAGAGTTCGCTACTTTCGCCATTTTACTAGCAGCAGGTTCCGCCTGCACGGTGGACCCCGGGCTGCGAACGCACCTCTCTACCTCATATATTTGGTGCGTTCCGCAGACCCTAACACTGTGTATGCTATTGCTATGTGTTGTGCATTCTATTGAGTTTTTTATGCTGCACTCACTCTTGTTCCTCATGGCACTGATGGGTTTGCTGGCAGATATATTCTACCGGCAAACCCAACAGTGTCATCTGGTTCAACAGTGACTGCCCTGTGTATGCTATTGCTGTGTGTTGTGCATTCTATTGAGTTTTTTATGCTGCACTCACTCTTGTTCCTCATGGCACTGATGGGTTTGCTGGTAGATATATTCTACCGGCAAACCCAACAGTGTCATCTGGTTCAACAGTGACTGCCCTGTGTATTCTTTTGCTATGCAGTGTATGGTATTGCTTGTTTTATGATGCATTCACTCTTGCTCCAGATGGCACTGATGGGTTTACTGGTAGGTATATTCTACCAGCAAACCCAACAGTGTCATCTGGATCAACAGTGACTGCATTGTGTATTCTTTTGCTATGCAGTGTATGGTATTGTTTTGTTATGCAGCATTCACTCTTGCACCAGATGGCACTGATGGGTTTACTGGTAGATATATTCTACCAGCAAACCCAACAGTGCCATCTGGTTCAACAGTGAATGCACTGTGCATTGTATAGCTTTTTAATGCTGCATTGACTGTTTGCCATTTTCACTCAGGTGTGTGTGATGAGACAGATTTTGCCCTGACTGCATTGTATAATTTATTTATTTTTCCTCTACAGTGAACAAAGTCCGCACACGATGGCGCTCAATGAAGGACCGCTTCAACACTGATGTTCGCGCAGAGGGACAGGTTCGCAGTGGTTCAGCAGCAAGGGCCAGAAGGAAATATCGATACTATCGCGAGTTGGCGTTCCTGAGACCGGTCCTTGCCAGCAGAGCGTACGTTTTTTCAATTTTTTTTCTTTTTTTTTTAATCAGTGCTTTTTTTTCCACAGCTGATGCTTCTTGCTAATGCATTATAGTAATGTTTTTGTTTTCTTTCCACAGCACCTGGAGCAGCACCATGCAGCCTGTCCCTGAAGCGGTCCTTCATCGGACGACGTTGGACCCGTCCCAGCCATCCGACAGCCTGGAAGCAACTTGCAGGTCAGCAACACGGACAGCTGGTGACCAGGAAGCTGGTCCATCAGGTGTTCCCCTCTCCCAGGTCTCTGCCACTGGTTATGCGGGCACTTCCCGCCAGCGGCAGAGGGCCATGGAGAGGAATGTCTTGCCCGAGTTCATGCACTTGAGCGAGGCCTTTCATGGCAATATCAAGTCGCTGGCAGGCACAGTTGGAAGCGGTTTTTCACTGATGGAACGGGGTTTTACACACATGGATCACCGCTTCAACTGTGTCGAACAGCGTCTTGATCGCCTGGAGGCCGACCTCAACAGACCAGCGCACCATTTTTTTAGTAAAATTGAAAGGGGCATGGCAGAACACCTTAGTCCTGAGCAACAGCTGAGTGTGTTGCAGGCCTGCAACACTGCTTTACTTGCAGGCTATGCAGCAGAATCGGTACGTGCAGCAGTCAGTGGTTGCATATCCAACTGTGCCACCACTGACTCGACACACATCCCTACCGACTTCTGCTGCATACCACTGCACGGCCACCAGCATTCTGAGTCACCACTACACCACCACAAGTCCGAGTACTGCTGGACACTCCACTGTCGCCACCACCATGGCAAGCGCTGCTCCTGTCTGGAGCACCACCACCACAGACACTAGTCCACAGTCTTGGACTCACGCCACTGCAGTACCTGCTTGGGCCACCGCACCCACTTCTCCTTCTAAGAGTACCGCCACCAGTCAGCAACAATTTAGGGCCACCGCACCCACTTCTCCTTCTAGGAGTACCACCACCAGTCAGCAACAATTTAGGGCCACCGCACCCACTTCTCCTTCTAGGAGTACCGCCACCAGTCAGCAACAATTTAGGGCCACCGCACCCACTTCTTGTTCTAGGAGTACCGCCACCAGTGAGCAACAATTTAGGGCCACCGCACCATTTCTCTCTAACGCACACTAGTGCTACTAGACACCGCCCATCTCCACACGCCACGCAGAGCAATTTAGGAGCACAGCTGCCACTTCTCCTCCTTGGAACACCGCCACCACTTGTGCTACTCAAGCACGCACACTCTCCCACCACGCCACTGCCACCACCGAGCATGAGAACGGTAAACCAACATTCATGTTTTGTGTTAAGGCCACGGTCCACCAGCTCAAGGCGGACACACAGAAGTCGGTCCATGCAGGACTCCTGCCCCCCAAGAAGAAAAATAAAAAACTTTGTTGGTCCATCCACCCTCTCCTCCTAATGTGTCTCAACCTGCCTCTACTTCCATGTCTGATCTTCCTTCACCACTACTTTTGTCGACCCCTTCCCCTCGAACCCTTCATTGCTTTCCAGCGCTCTCATCTCTGCACACCCCAGAGTATCCAAATTCTCCGCCTAAATCGTCATTCGCAATAAAATTTTGGTTTTTTGTGTTGTAACAAAATATGTACTAATCTGATTTTCTAAAACTTCTGGGCAGTCACAATCCGGTGTCATGTTGTACAAAATTGTACTAATCTGATTTTCTAAAACTTCTGGGCAGTCACAATCCGGTGGTCATGTTGTACACAAATTGTACTAATCTGATTTTTCTAAAACTTCAGCGGCAGTCACAATCCGGTGGTCATGTTGTACACAAATTGTACTAATCTGATTTTTCTAAACTTCTGGGGCAGTCACAATCCGGGTGGTCATGTTGTACAGAAATTGTACTAATCTGATTTCTAAAACTTCTGGGCAGTCACAATTCGGTGTCATGTTGTACAAAATTGTACTAATCTGATTATCTAAAACTTCAGCGGCAGTCACAATCCGGTGTCATGTTGTACAAAATTGTACTAATCTGATGTTCTAAAACTTCGGGCAGTCACAATCCGGTGTCATGTTGTACAGAAATTGTACTAATCTGATTTTTCTAAACTTCTGGGGCAGTCCAATCAGTGGTCATGTTGTACAGAAATTGTACTATCTGATGTATCTAAACTTCAGGTCACAATCCGGTAGTAAATCTGTCAGAAATTGTATAATCTGATGTATCAAAACTCAGTGGCAGTCAAATGGTTCTCTGTTGTACAAAATTAAATGTAAGGCTAATCTGACTATAAATGTAGTAATTACCAAACGTCAGTGCAATAAATGTGGTTTTCTGTTGTACAAATAAATGTGCTAATCTGCTTTAGTAATTTGGTTTGCTTTTGTTAATTTCGCCGCCTACAAAACTGCGCCGTACACTTTGCGTTTTTGACTACACATAACTCCAGGAATGACACATGTTTGTGTCTTCCTGGAGATATGTTTACTCCAAAACACAAATATATGACTTGTATTTTCGCCACCAGTCTCTCTGTCTGCAATATTGCACAGACTGAATAGAGGATGGTGTTGAGTGCAAGGCATACTATTTTACCTTGCCAGGTATCATAAAAGTGAAATGAGTTGGTGTGTTTTTCACATCATTTCACTTTGTGATACAAGGCCAGGGATTCTAGATATAGCTTGTAATTGAGCCACATCCTCTATTCAGTGTGTGTTGAAGAAACTGAGGAGATGATGGTGAAAATACACTTAATATGTACAATACCCTGGCCTTGTATCATTACTATCTCACCTGGGCAGGTGAATACACATGAGTTTTAACCATCAGCGTTGCTTCAGTCTGCATTTATTTGAAGCATACTGTAGCGATGCTGCTGTTTAGAACTCATGTGTACTCACCTGCCCAGGCATGATACATTCTGAAGTGAGATGGTTATTTGGGGCATCACCACTTCAGCATGACACCAGCCTTGGTATTGAACAAGATGTATAATCTTTATTATCTCTGCGTTCCAAATCAAGTCACAGTGATGATAATACAAATTATATTTATAGTCACATGGTCAGGTATAAAAAGTTACAGATGCTTGTGCATCCCCAAATCAATGTTTGAAACATCAGGCCAGGTGACACAAATATTAGTTGTGTTATCTCCACCGTCACTGCAAATGGAACCAAAACTGGACAGATGATAAAGGTCTACAACTTGTGTGCATGTATAGTGAACTACCTAGTCAGGATTACAAATAAATTCATGATGCACCAAAAAATCTGCATCATGAATTCACTGGTAAACCTGGCCGTTGATAATTGTTTAAAAACAGAGACTGCACTTGGTACAGGTATAAACAGAGGTATTTTATTAACATACAGACAAGAAGGTATTTTTATGACATACAGACAAGAACATTATTTTACACCATTTGTTCTTGCCATTCCACCCGTCCTACATCTGAGATGAAGTAGGCTGCAAATTGGTCCCTCATTTGGCTGACTTCAACAGAAGACCTGAGAGGGTGCTGAGTGAACTCAGGCAATGGGTTAGGAGCTGCATCATCAAGTTCAAAGTTTGGGTGCTCTTTAGCTATCACAAAGTTATGTAGCACCACACAGGCCTTCACCACTTCATCCACTGTTTCCAGTTTCAGATGAATGGCTGTGCCCAGAATGCGCCATCTGGAAACAAGTATACCGAAGGCACACTCTACAGTTCTTCTTGCCCTGGTCAGCCTGTAATTGAATATTTTTTTGTTGTGGTCCAAGTCCCGGCTGGAGTAGGGTTTTAGCAGGTGTTGGCTCATCTGGAATGCCTCATCCCCAACCATGACAAATGGCAGTGGTGGACCTTCGGTGTGGGGAAGAGGCCGTGGCATGGGGAAATTGAACTGGTTTCCATACAACCTCCGGCCCATGTCTGAGTTCTTAAATGCCTGTGAGTCATTTCCACGGCCAAATGCCCCAATGTCCACCGCAACAAACATACAGTCTGCATCCGCAATGGCCATAAGAACTGTAGAAAAGTACTTCTTGTAATTGTAGTACTCCGAGCCTGTTCTTTTAGGTTTGATAATCCGGATGTGTTTCCCATCAACTGCTCCCAAACAGTTGGGGAAATTGCAGGTTGTCCAGAATTTTTCAGCTATTTCTAGCCACTTTTCTGTGGTGGGCAGGGGCATAAATTCCGGACAGAGAACATTCCACAATGCCCGGCAGGTGTCAACAACAATTCCTGACAACGTGGAGATACCAATCCGGTACTGGAAGTGGAGTGAAGAGAGGCTCTCTCCAGTAGCAAGGAATCTAGAGAAAGAAAAAATAAATATTATTGTATATGTTTTTTTAAAACATTAATTAAAAAAGTACATGCCATACAAATAATTCTGCAGGTCTTTGTTTACTAGATAGCAGAACAATAATTGTGGCAGCTTTCGAATAGTACATGGCAGAACAAATAAAATGATGCAGGCATTGGTTTCTCAATATTACATACCGTAATGTCACCAGGAGTCTTTCCTCTGGAGGAATTGCCCGACGGAGCTGTGTGTCCTGTCTCCGGATGAATTGTTGTACCCGAGAAAGTAAATCCCTGAAGGTTTCTTGGGACATCCGGGTATAGTCAGTAAATTTCTCAGGGTTTGCCTGCAGCTCGCTATAGAGGGTGTGGTACACTCCACGGCTCTCCTGGAGTTCTACAATGGGATGTACCCACAAACGCCGCCGCTGTCGTCTCCGCTGTCTCTCTCTCCCTTTCTTCATGGCAAGCCACTGCATAAGCCTGAGCCATAGCAATGTCCAGATCCAAGTTGAAGTGGAAAGTCTTCCAGTGCAGATCCATGTTCACAAAGGCAAATGCAAGCGAATGTGAAGAATGGCTGTGAACAGGCTCTATATAAAGATTTCCCATAAGACACGCCCACTGGTGTCCCATTGGTGGATTCTGTTGCAAGAATTTTTCAAGGATTTTCCTCCTGTGAAATGCGCCGAAAAAACGCAAACGCATACAAAACCGCTTGAAATCGCATACAATCGCTGCATTTTTTAAAAGCAATGTGCACGCTTCTGCTGCAAAATATCGCAGCGATTACTAGCGTTTGCACGCGTTTTTTCATGCGTTTTATGTGCGCTCGATACGCTGCGCTAAAAAACGCTAGTGTGAAAGTAGCCTTAGCTTGCTTTTTTTGCATGTATGAAAAACAGATAGCTCCTAAGGTGTCTAAACAGCAGAAATCTTCAACAAGTGACTCCATTTCGGAAACTACACTTCCCAAAGATTTTATTCAAGGGTATAGTAAACATTTTGAACCCACAGGTACTGCACAAAATTTGATAACATTAGGTCGTCATTTTGAAAATTTTCTTTTTTTCACAAAAAAAGTTGTTTTAGCCCCAAATTTTTTACTTATGCAAATGGTAACACGAAAAAGTGGATGCCACAGTTTGTTACCAATTTTCTTCTGTGCATGGTGACATACAGCATATAGTCAAAAGTTCTGTTTGCTCACACTGCAAGACTCGGAAGGGAAGAAGCCACATTTGTATTTAGAATTTAAATTTGTCTGGAATATATTGCAGACACCATGTCTCATTTGCAGAGCCCTTGAGGGACCAAAACAGCAGAAGTACCCACAAGTGACCCCATTCTGGAATCTAACTTTTGTGGATGTGGATGTGAAATCGAAAGTTACATTTTTGCCACGAAAATGATGTGTTAGCCTCAAATTTGTCATTTTCACAATGGATAATAGGAGAAAATGAACCCATAATTTTTTATGCAACTACTCCCAGAGGTTATACTACACCATATGTGGCAAAAAAAGCTGTTTGGGCACATGGCAGAGCTCAGAAAGTTAAGAGCTCATGAATGTGTGAATGCCATATCACATTTGCAGAGCCCCTGACATGCGAAAACAGCAGAACCCCCCCATATTAGAAAATAGAGCCCTCAAGCAGTTCCTTTAGTAGTGTACTGAGCACTTTTAAATTATAGGTGAGTCAAGAAACTTTACAACATTTTTATGAGAAAACAAAAATGACATTTTTTCAACTAAAATACTTAGCACCAAATATATAATTTACGTGAGTGGGAATAGGGTAAAAAGGACCACATATGAAATTTCTCCTAAACACAGTAATGCCCCATATGTGATCAAAAACAAATGTTGGGCATATAACAAAATTCTCAAAGCAAAGTGCGCTATTTAATTTTTTTAACACAATTTTGGACACCATTTTGCATTTGTAAAGCCCCTGAGGTGCCAAAAAAACAGAAATACAGACAAGTCACCCCATTTGGCAAACCTAACCGCATAAGGAATTTATCTATTAGTGTGGCGAGCATTTTTAATACACAAACTATGTCATAGAATTTTGTAACATTAGGCTGTGAAAACAAAAAAATGTTCTCTAAAATTTTACTTTAGATTTAAGGTTTTAATTCACGCTATGGGTAATAGGAGAAAATGGACAGTAAAATTTGTTATTCATTTTTTTCCAACATGTTTTATTGATTTAAAGAGTATTACAATAAAAGATAATCATACAAGTCTTGAAGTAACAAGCTTATTTGACAGACGTAAAACTCAAAATATTGATTTGAAGAGCATTGCCAAAAAGTAAGTCATACAGGTTTGAAGGTATCAAGCTAATTTGATGCTTATTTGACAGGTATAATACTCATAAATGTCCCCCCACCACCCTCAACCCTCCCATCCCCCCAACATATAAACCCCTAAAGCGACCCTGCATTTGATTAACAATCAACAAGTTCAAGGAATAGATTATGTCCACTAATTTTCTGAAGAAGATACCACTGGGTGTTTTCAAAATGTGTCCTTAGTTTGTCCCTGGTGTCCTGAGACAGAGATGGGATGAACAATGACCATGTACTTAAAAACTTCCCAGTCAATTTCTCTTTATTTGTCAGGGTATCTAGCCAGTCCATTCGAAAAATATACATTATTTTGGAGTATATGAGAGATTTGGGTGGTGGCAATGGATCCAGCCAGTGCTGTAATAGACTTTTCCTGGTAACTGAGGTCCATATTATCAACATGGCCTTAACATGTTTGGGGAATTTATGTTGAGAGCTGTCTAGAATATTAAATATTGCCCATTGCGGTGTCAAAGGAAACAATATCCCACCAAGATTCTGTAGTTCGGCATGGATAGACTGCCATATTTTTTGCACTTTGGGGCATCCCCACATGTGATGAAATATGTCTGTGTTTCCTGTCCTGCATTTGGAACACGTGAATGTGCCCCCTGGAGACATCCTAGACTTAATGTGTGGGTAATATAAGCTCTATGAAGGAGTAATAAAGACATGTCTGCATAACTGCTGGAGGGGATCACTTTCCGTTGCATCAAAGTGGCATCTAAGATTTCCCCGACTGTGATGTTCTGTATATCATTAACCCATCGTGCTGGACCTGTCTTTTTGCCCTCCCATGACCATTGCTTACGCAACAGTGTGTAAATACTGTTTGTCGAGGCTATCTGCACCCTGGCGGTCCTAAGGAAGCCATCCAAAGCGTTCCTCCCTCTTTCTCCACCCCCAGTAGCTATGCCTTTCAAAGTTAAGCTCCTTGCTTGAAGAAAAAGGAAGGGCTTGTTTACAAATGTTGGGAAACGTTGTGCTGCTATGTCAAATGCAAGCATGGAGAATCTATCATCTAATAGGTCAGCTGCCAAGATGCAACCCTGCCCAGCTAGCTCAATGTAAGATAAGGGTGGTTTACCTCCCATAAGGCCCGGGTTACCCAGAAAGGGCACAAAAGGAGAGACATCACTTCTCAAATGACATAGTCTCCTGCATTTCCTCCACGTCTGTATAGTTTGCCATAAGGTGGGGTGGTTTCTTATGTCTGCAATAAGGTCATCATTGGCCATACGTAGTAATGCTGGTAAGGAGACATGGGGACTTAATTGTTGGTCTAAAAGTACGTTTGCGAAATGTGAGCTACCTCTTAACCAATCAATGGTGTATCTGAGATTTGCTGCTAGATTGTACTTTGCAATGTCTGGGAAATTGATGCCACCCTCCTCCTTTGGGGCTTGTAGCGTGATTAGACCTATGCGTGTACGCTTTTGTCTCCCCAATAGTGTTGAGCGATACGATAATGCAAATATCGGCTATCGGCCGATATTAGCTCTATTGGCCTTTCGATAATTCGTTTCGATATTTTCGTCTTATCGAATACCGGAATCGGATTTGTCACTGTCACTGTCTGTGTCCGTCGGTCGGGTCTGTCACTGTCAGTGTCCGTCGGTCGGGTCTGTCAGGAGTCAGCGGCACTTACCTGGCAGAAGATCTCCGGCGGTCACGTCCTGGACTGCTTCATGGCCGCCATCCTCTTCTCCCGGCGGTCACATGCAGTTTCTCGCGATAACTGCAGTGACTGCTGGGTAATCCCGGCCGTAAAGCAGTCAGTCCGATGACGTCACCGCCGGGGAAGCAGGTAATCAGCTGTGCTGCGTCGCGATGACAGGCTCTGCCTGTCATTGCGATGTAGCAGAGCTGGATCGTCGTGGGACTGTCGTTATGGACTGCGTCGGACAGGTGGTATACTGTTGGTTTGTTTTTTTTCTTTTTTTACAGGAGATCGATGGCGTCGCAGGAATGAGAGAGTAATAAAAGAAATGAAAACTGTGTTGTCTCTTTTATTTCATTAAAAGACTTTTTTCTTGCTTTGTCTTTTTTTTATGCATTTAATAACTTTGGGATTAATAATGGATCGGTGTCTTACTGACACCTCTCCATTATTAACCGGGCTTATTGTCACCGTGCAATCAACGGTGACATTAACCCCTTATTACCCCACTTGCCACCGCTACAGGGCAAGTGGGAAGAGCCGGGTAAAGTGCCACAATTGGCACATCTTTTGATGCGCCAAATGTGGGGCTGCTGTAGCCTGGTATTATCAGGCTGTTGAGGGCCAAAATCCATGGGCCTTGACAGTCTTTTAATACCAGGCCGCAGCAGTCTGCATTTTACTTGGCTGGTTAACAAAAATAGGGGGACCCCTACGCCGTTTTTTTTTCGAGGTGATCCCCTATTTTTGTTAACCAGCCAAGCTAAGCAGACTGCTGTGGCCTGGTATTATCAGGCTTGCAAGGTCCATGGATATTGGATCCTTACCAGCCTGAAAAACCAGGCCTCAGCGGTCTGCTTCATCTGGCTGGTTAACAAAAATAGGGGGGACCCCACGCCAATTTTTTTCGAGGGGATCCCCTATTTTTGTTAATCAGCCAAGATATGCAGACTGCTGTGGCCTGGTATTATCAGGCTAGCAAGGTCCATGGATCTTGGCTCCTTAACAGCCTGAAAATCCAGGCCTCAGCGGTCTGCTTCATCTGGCTGGTTAACAAAAATAGGGGGGACCCCACGCCATTTTTTTTCGAGGGGATCCCCTATTTTTGTTAACCAGTTCCCTCTGACGTCACTGATTGTGTCCCTGGCTGACCTGAAGTGAAAGTGGAAAGCAATCAATTAAGCTTTCCACTTCCTCTCCTGTCAGCCAGGAGAGGAACTCATTCATTTGGGGGTTTACTGTGAGGCTGCAGCATTAGCTGCGGTCCCTGCAGTAAACATTAACCCTTTCTGATGGATTACACCGTGGGACCTGACTGTACTTCGGATTGGTAAGAATAATTTTGCTTTATTATTTTATTTTTATTACAGGAAATGGTTTTAGCAGGTAAATAAAATATGGTCAAAAACTGTGTGATTATTTCATTAAACTTCTTTTTTATTAAAGTGTGTGTGTTTGATTTTTCTTTCATACAATAGGATTAATAATTGATAGTTGTCTGATTGACAGCTCTCAATTATTAACCTGGCTTAAAGTGACCTTTCAATTGCAAGGTCATTTTAACCCCTTATTAACCCATTCGCCACCGCTACAGGGCAATGGGAATAGACGGGCAAAGTGCCAGAAAGGGCAAATCTAATTAGAGATTTGCCCTTTCTGGGGTGTCTGGGGGCAGATGTTAGTAGCCGGGGGGGCCAAAAATAATGGTCCCTCTCTGGGCTATTATTATCTGCCCCCACTCACTGGCTTTGTCTGTCTGGTTGCGAAAATAGGGCGGGAGCCCACGCATTTTTTTTCAGCAATTTTACACCTCATATATATATATATACATGTCATTGAATTTGTGACACATATATATATATATATTTATATTTATAGTTCATACACTTCTACATAGTATAATAGCCGCTAATTCAATTGCCGGCTTTTGTGAAAATGCAGAACCCGACATGAAATGACACTTGGTTTACATAGAGTTAACCATGTCTTTTCATGTAGTTTGATATCTGATTTGCACAAACAATTACATGAGTGTAAGTGTGCAAAATTTCACACCTGTAGGGGTTAATTAAAGGTGTAAATTCGTAGCAAAAAAGTCTGTTTTTTTTACAACTAATTTACACCTTTAATTAACCCCTACAGGTGTGAAATTTTACACACATAGACTGATGTAATTGTTTGTGCAAATCAGATTGCAAACGACATGAAAAGACATGGTTAACCCTATGTACACCAAGTGTCATTTCATGTCGGGTGCTTCTGTCTTTTCACAGAAGCCGGCTTTACCCGGCAATTGAATCAGAGGATATTTTACTATGTAGAAGTGTATAAACTATACATATATGTATATATATATGTCACAATGACATGTATATATATATATATATATATATATATATATGTATTCTATGTGTGTATATTTAGTGTTTACAAGGAAATAAAGGTTTTTTTTAGTTGCGATATTTTGTTCCCATAGACTTACATTGGACTTCCGGTATCGAAATCGGATATCGACGATATTTAGTGCTATCGGTATTTTTAGATATCGAGCAATATCGCTCAACACTACTCCCCAAATAAAATTCCTAAAAGCAGTGTTTAGAGTTTTAACATCAGCACGTGTCAACGAAATAGGTAGTGTTTGGAAAATATACAATAGTTTTGGAAATATTATCATCTTAATTAAATGACATCTTCCGGAAAAAGACAAAGTAAAGTGTTTCCAGGAGTTTAGAAGGTTAAATATGGATGTAATTAGGGTCTAATATTAATGTGGTATAAGGACGCCAAATCTGCCGGGAGGTGGACACCCAAATATTTGATAGATGATGTGCTCCATTGGAAAGGAAGTGTCGAGTTATTTAATTTCCCTTGCTCAAACTGTAAGGTTCTGTGTACATGTTCCTGAAACTCAGTTTGTTCGTCAGCCATTTTACTTTCTGTCTTTCTGCAGCTATCTTGCCCTCAGTCAAAATGGAGTTTCCAGCTTGCATGTTCCCACCCTGATTCTCTCCTTTTGCTTCTTAAGCAGCCACAGCTGAGCAATCAGTGCTTCAGAATCTAGCCTGCAGTGAACCTGTGACCTGACTCCTAAAGCCTTGGACCTTGTACTCCAGCTATTCCTACTGAGGAACTCTGAAGCACTTGTGGACTCTGAACCCTGCTCTTTGAAAGACCCACGTTTGCATGGACTTACGGTAACAGAGAAGAAGATCCTGAACCTGTTGTGGAGAGTGATTGCTGAGCTTAGATTACTCTGGCCTGCTGTGTCTCCTGCTTCTGTGTCTGCAAACTGTGTGACTATTTTTGCCAACTTGTATGAAGTAATACAAGACTTTCTATATCAAACCTGTGTCTCATGTATTTTCATCGCACCCAAGCACAAGACGCTATATGAACTGTACCACATACATTACACAAACAGAGCCAGGGCCTCTGATTTATTATAATTTATTTTAAAGCCTGAGCATTTGCCAAAATGATTTAGGGCCTCCATGATAACTGGTATTGCCGCATTGGGATTGGAGATGAATAGGAGTATATCGTCGGCAAATGCCGCAATTTTGAGTGAGGTGGAGCCTACCTCTATGCCCCTGTATATTGAAGAATTTAGGAGAGTTCTAAGTAAAGGATCTAAAGCAAGGTCAAAAAGTAAGGGCGACAAGGGGCAGCCCTGACGCGTTCCTC
Source organism: Oophaga sylvatica (assembly GCA_033576555.1). Classification (NCBI taxonomy): domain Eukaryota; kingdom Metazoa; phylum Chordata; class Amphibia; order Anura; family Dendrobatidae; genus Oophaga; species Oophaga sylvatica. Next base: position 253,061,025 of record JARQOD010000001.1, read on the forward strand.
TCTGGATTTCAAATGTGGAAGAGAGTATACCATTTATGGCCAGCCTGGACACCGGACTTTTATATAACAACTTTATCGCCTCACAGAACCATTGGCCAAAGTTTCTAAACTCCAGGATGTGGAGGAGATAATCCCATGCAACCCTGTCAAACGCTTTGTCAGCATCCAGGCTGACCACGATAGACTCTAAACAGCCATGAGATTTTCTGTAAGAGATAGCTCCCAAAGCCGTCCGTATGTTGTATGTTATGGATTTACCGTGGACAAACCCAATTTTTGGGGCAAAATCAGGTTGGGGATTTTTTTTTTGCACTCTTTTGCTATATTTAGTGAAAAATTTTTAAAGTCGAGTTTAAAAGCGAATTGGTCAACCTTCCACTAGGAAGGATTTTGCCCGGTTGGGGGAGCACTATTTTTCTGCTTCATTGAAACGGTCCGGGGCTCCCCCGATCAACCAAACTGAATAAAGACTTCACAAAGTGGTCCCTATACGCCCCCAAATTTTGTAAAATTTATTTCAAACCCATCAGGGGCCCGGGGATTTAGAGACCCTTTAAGGGCTGAATTTGATGACTTCTAAGGTGAATTGGGGGCATAAGATTTCCCCTTGTTCCCCTGTTAGTAAAAGGGCCCCCTTTGCATAAAGTTTTTGAATAAACCCCCCTCTCTCTTCTCCGTTTGTCAGGAACCAAAAATACTAAATTCCCCCTACAAATTTCCCCATTCTCTGTCAACACTCGCCCCTTTGGTCCAAATTTTGTGAACCTTGTGGCCTTTCTGTATGGGCTAGTAAAGAGCAAGTAATTTGCCAGGTTGTTGCCCCCCAATTTAAAAAAAAAAATTTTTCTTTTTGAAATCAATACATAAGTGGCCCATTTTATGACTATTTTCACCCCCAAACCTTTTCCCTAAATTGTTTTTTCGGAGGGTAATTATTTAATTTAAAAATTTTTAATGCTAAGGTTTAAAACCCCTCGCGCCAGGGTCCCCTCCCCAACGTTTTTTTTTTTGACATATATACCAATATTTTTCCCTCTCAACACTGCTTAGAGGTATCCCAGAAAAAATTGGGGGTTTCACAATGTTTTGTTTATCAATTTTTTACATCCCCTAGAATTTTATGAATTTTTTTAAACATCTGAGTGAATAGTAGACGGAACCTCCCTTTCCTATAAAAAATTTGGGTATTTATTTTAGCTGAACTTATCGGGGGATGTCGAGAGTGCACGCCAGAAAATTTGGATTTTGAATCTTGGATAGTGAGGACCCAACAAACCCTATCAAATTTTACATGGGAATTATAACATGTGAAAGTGAAATAACCTCTCAACAGGGGGTTTCACTCTCCAAACACCAAAATCCCAAGTGAACTAAAAAAAATTTTTATTAGCCCCCGCGCAGGG
>JARQOD010000001.1:253062527-253124798 GCA_033576555.1 Oophaga sylvatica
TATCAGTACGGATAGCTAAGGCCATAGCAGCCTCCAGAGAAGGAGGAGACTCATACTGAGCCAAAACGTCTTTTAATTTATCAGAAAGCCCATGACAAAACTGGCTCCTAAGAGCTGGGTCATTCCACTGAGTATCTGTGGCCCATCTACGAAACTCAGAAGCAAATTCCTCTACCGGACGATCTCCCTGCTGTATCTTACGTAATTTTGTCTCAGCAAGAGAGACCCGATCTGGGTCATCATATACCAATCCCAGGGCAGTAAAAAATTGATCTACAGACAGTAGAGCCGGGGATCCCGGAGGAAGGGAAAATGCCCAGGATTGAGGGTCCCCTTGCAGAAGTGAGATAACAATTCCCACTCTCTGCTCCTCACTCCCTGATGATCGAGGCCGAAGCCGAAAATACAATTTACATGCCTCCCGGAAGGTGAAAAATTTGTCTCGCCCACCAGTGAACCTGTCCGGGAGAGCAACCTTAGGTTCAACTCTGGTTTGCTCCAGGGGAGACAAAACTTTGGACTTAATGTCCGTCAGCTCCATGGATAATCCCTGCAACTGCAGAGCCAGCTGGGCTACTGGATCCATGGTAACTGGAGATAATTTTTATGGCCAGTGAAAATGTCACGCTGTCTAATGATATGTATACAATGTCAGTAAACTATTAATACAGGAACAACACTCTATACAACAACTAGTATAGCAACATCAGCATGTAAGTATAGAATAGATTTACCTGACACAATATCTGCTGAACTCAGGGTTAATCTTGAGGACTTGATGAGCTGAAACAGGAAAGAGGTGGACCGGGATCTAACCTGACCCTAAACTGGGGTCCTAACTAATCCCTCACCTTGGAGGTACTGATAATGGTTCAGAGGTCCAAGTCACCAACCTAACCCTGTCTCCTATCAGACCCTGAACCCTGTAATCAGTCCTAAGAAGGATCCTGACTACCACCAAAGGGATATGGGCTGATCTTAGCTAAATACACAGATTAGACATATAAGACAGACAGGATACCACTCGCTTGCATACACACTCAAACACCAAAGGAACATAAATGGTCTGGGAAATAAACTCTAACCAAGTTGAGCCCAGAACAACTAAGGAGCTCACAACTAAAGTCTATACAGATTCATTCCTATCTGTGGTCTGCATGAAGGTTTCACTGGCAACTCCCCAAGCAGACAACCAGGAATTTAAAGGAAACCAATCAACAAATAATCAATTGCAGCCGGGAGAAACTGCACCCAGTCCCAGCACCGAGCACAGACAGAATTAACTCCCTAGCTGCCAAACACAAAGAAACAGCAGCTCAGCTGTGAGAAGTCAAAATGTGCAACCGCGACGATCTTCGTGGCAATGCACACATGACAGTACCCCCCCTTCTACGAGGGGCCTCCGGACCCTCAGGGCCAGGCCTGCCCGGGTGAGTTCTGTGGAAGGTCCGAACCAAACGATCTGCGTTAACATCAGACGCAGGGACCCACGTCCTCTACTCTGGACCATACCCCTTCCAATGCACCAAGTACTGAAGGGACCGGCGATTCAGACGTGAGTCAATGATCTTTGATACTTGAAATTCCAAGTTACCATTGACCAACACAGGAGGAGGAGGTAGAGGTGACGGTATGACTGGTGCCACATACCTTTTAAGTAATGACTTGTGGAACACATTATGAATTTTAAACGTAGGAGGGAGGTCCAGACGAAATGCCACAGGATTAATTATGGAACTGATCCTGTACGGCCCGATGAATCTGGGACCCAGTTTCCAGGAGGGCACTTTAAGTTTTATATTCCTGGTAGACAACCATACCAGATCGTTCACATTCAGATCTGGACCAGAAACTCTCCTCCTATCAGCCATACGTTTGTAACGGTTCCCCATCGCACTCAGATTATTCAATACACCTCTCCACACAGAAGCAAGTGACGACGAGAAACGCTCCTCCTCAGGAACCCCAGAAGGGCCCCCCCCATTGAAAGTACAAAACTGGGGATGAAAACCATATGCCCCAAAAAACGGGGACTTACCAGTGGACTCGCTCCGCCTGTTGTTAAGAGCGAACTCTGCCAGAGGCAAGAAAGAAGACCAGTCCTCTTGGTTCTCTGAGACAAAACACCGGAGATATGTCTCTAAGCTCTGATTCAGACGCTCTGTCTGACCATTGGTCTGCGGATGAAAAGCCGAGGAAAATGACAATTGCATCCCCCGACGTAAACAAAATGCCCTCCAAAATTTGGACACAAACTGAGACCCCCTATCTGACACCACATCAGAAGGCAACCCATGAAGTCTAACGATCTCCCTAATGAACACCTGCGCCAGAGTTTTAGCATTAGGGAGTGCAGGAAGAGCAACGAAATGTGCCATCTTACTGAACCTGTCAACAACCACCAGTATGACAGTATTCCCTGACGACGGAGGAAGGTCCGTAATGAAGTCCATAGATAAATGAGTCCATGGACGCTCCGGAAGTTTCAAGGGTAAAAGGGTCCCAGACGGACGGGTATGAGGGGTTTTAGAGCGAGCACACACCCCACATGACGCGACAAAAGTTATAACATCTTTATTAGCATTAGGCCACCAAAACCGGCGAGAAAGGAGATCTAAAGTAGCCTTACTCCCTGGATGTCCTGCTAGAGCAGAATTATGATGTGCCTCAATAACCTTTTGTCTCAACAGATTTGGGACAAACAGTCTCCCTGGAGGTCCTGCAGGGGCGTCCCCCTGAGCCTCTAACACCTCCTCCTCAAGCTCAGAAAATACAGCCGACACTACCACCCCCTCCTGAAGGATAGGACTCGGGTCATCCGTTTTCCCGGCCCCTGGGAAACTGCGAGACAAGGCATCAGCCTTTACATTCTTAGACCCCGGGCGATAAGTGACAACAAATTAAACCTGGTAAAAAACAACGACCATCGAGCTTGTCTGGAATTCAGACGCTTAGCGGATTCCAAATACAACAGGTTCTTGTGATCAGTAATAACGGTAACCGGGTGGACTGCCCCCTCCAAAAAGTGACGCCATTCTTCAAAAGCTAACTTAATGGCCAAAAGTTCCCTATTGCCGATATCATAATTCCTTTCGGCGGACGACAATTTCTTAGAAAAGAAAGCGCACGGATGCCATTTACCAGGGGACGGACCCTGGGACAATATAGCACCCACCCCTACGTCAGACGCATCCACCTCCACAATGAACGGCTGAGATGCATCTGGTTGGATGAGAACGGGTGCCGAAGCAAAACATTTCTTCAAAGAGGAAAAGGCTTGGCAAGCTTTGTCCGACCATTTAGAAAAATCCGTCCCTTTTCTTGTCATGTCAGTGAGAGGTTTGACGACAGATGAGAAATTACAAATAAATTTCCGGTAGTAGTTAGCAAACCCCAAAAAACGCTGCAGAGCCTTAAGATCCCCTGGCTGATCCCATTCAAGCACTGCTCTCACCTTTCAGGGTCCATACGGAAACCGGAGGCTGACACCAAAAAACCCAAAAACTGAAGTTCCTGTACGGCAAATACACACTTCTCCAGTTTGGCGTATAGTTTATTGTCTCGCAAGATCTGCAACACCTGTCTCACATGCTCCTGATGAGACACAAGATCTGGCGAGTAAATTAAAATGTCGTCCAAATATACAACCACAAACAGCCCCACAAGGTGACGAAAAATGTCATTAACAAAATGTTGGAATACTGCTGGTGCAGTAGTCAGACCAAAAGGCATGACTAGGTTCTCATAATGTCCCTCCGGCGTGTTAAACGCCGTTTTCCACTCATCCCCCTCTTTTATCCTAATCAGATTATACGCCCCCCTGAGATCCAATTTAGAAAACCATTTGGCGCCAACAATTTGATTGAAGAGATCAGGAATAAGAGGGAGTGGATACGGATCTCGAACAGTAATCCGATTAAGTTCGCGGAAATCCAAGCAAGGGCGTAGGCCTCCATCTTTCTTCTTCACAAAGAAGAACCCCGCGGCTACTGGGGAAGATGAAGGTCTAATATGCCCTTTGGCCAGACTTTCAGAAATATAATCTTTCATAGCCTGCCTCTCAGGACCAGAAAGATTATACAACCTAGCTTTAGGCAACTTAGCATCAGGAAGGAGATTAATAGAGCAGTCATACACGCGATGAGGAGGCAACTCCTGACACCCCTCCTCAGAGAAAACATCCCCAAAATCCTCCAAAAAAGGAGGCAATGTACTAGGCACGACCGCACTGATGACTGTGTTCATGCAGTTGCTTTTGAAAAACTCACCCCATTGGCTTATTTCTCTGGACTGCCAATTAATCACAGGGTTATGTTTAACCAACCAAGGAAGTCCCAACACAATGGGAGTAGGTAGACCCTCCAACACATAACAAGATAATTGTTCCCTATGTATTGCCCCTACCCGAAGGTCAATGTTATGAACCTCATGAACAAAGCTACCTTGGCCGAGAGGCCTGGCGTCAATGGAGAATATAGGGATCGGTTTGACCAATACACTCAGATGCATACCTTGAGCCTGAGCAAACTGAGCGTCAACCAGATTAGCCCCGGAACCACTATCAAGAAGAACAGACAATCTCTCCACTCTCGTACCAACTACCACCTCCACTGGTACAAGGAACTGAGAAGAACTGGCGGATGAAATACATACTCCCAGGTTGTCGTCCACCACACAACCTGGGATTAACAGTTTTCCGGCGACTTTTGGCTCAACAAGGCACGGGATGGACATTCTCCAACAAAATGTCCCTCTTTCTCGCAGAAAAAACATCTTCTAGTCCTGCGGCGTACCGCCAATCCCCTCCTACGAAATGATGTCCCTCCCAACTGCATAGGCTCATCCGAACAGACAAGGGGAACCTCAACATAAGGGACTTTAGTGGTAGGTGAAGAAACAACAGGGAGTGGGTTACCTCACCCCTCTCCCGAAGCCGTCTATCAGTACGGATAGCTAAGGCCATAGCAGCCTCCAGAGAAGGAGGAGACTCATACTGAGCCAAAACGTCTTTTAATTTATCAGAAAGCCCATGACAAAACTGGCTCCTAAGAGCTGGGTCATTCCACTGAGTATCTGTGGCCCATCTACGAAACTCAGAAGCAAATTCCTCTGCCGGACGATCTCCCTGCTGTATCTTACGTAATTTTGTCTCAGCAAGAGAGACCCGATCTGGGTCATCATATACCAATCCCAGGGCAGTAAAAAATTGATCTACAGACAGTAGAGCCGGGGATCCCGGAGGAAGGGAAAATGCCCAGGATTGAGGGTCCCCTTGCAGAAGTGAGATAACAATTCCCACTCTCTGCTCCTCACTCCCTGATGATCGAGGCCGAAGCCTTTACATGCCTCCCGGAAGGTGAAAAATTTGTCTCGCCCACCAGTGAACCTGTCCGGGAGAGCAACCTTAGGTTCAACTCTGGTTTGCTCCAGGGGAGACAAAACTTTGGACTTAATGTCCGTCAGCTCCATGGATAATCCCTGCAACTGCAGAGCCAGCTGGGCTACTGGATCCATGGTAACTGGAGATAATTTTTATGGCCAGTGAAAATGTCACGCTGTCTAATGATATGTATACAATGTCAGTAAACTATTAATACAGGAACAACACTCTATACAACAACTAGTATAGCAACATCAGCATGTAAGTATAGAATAGATTTACCTGACACGATATCTGCTGAACTCAGGGTTAATCTTGAGGACTTGATGAGCTGAAACAGGAAAGAGGTGGACCGGGATCTAACCTGACCCTAAACTGGGGTCCTAACTAATCCCTCACCTTGGAGGTACTGATAATGGTTCAGAGGTCCAAGTCACCAACCTAACCCTGTCTCCTATCAGACCCTGAACCCTGTAATCAGTCCTAAGAAGGATCCTGACTACCACCAAAGGGATATGGGCTGATCTTAGCTAAATACACAGATTAGACATATAAGACAGACAGGATAACACTCGCTTGCATACACACTCAAACACCAAAGGAACATAAATGGTCTGGGAAATAAACTCTAACCAAGTTGAGCCCAGAACAACTAAGGAGCTCACAACTAAAGTCTATACAGATTCATTCCTATCTGTGGTCTGCATGAAGGTTTCACTGGCAACTCCCCAAGCAGACAACCAGGAATTTAAAGGAAACCAATCAACAAATAATCAATTGCAGCCGGGAGAAACTGCACCCAGTCCCAGCACCGAGCACAGACAGAATTAACTCCCTAGCTGCCAAACACAAAGAAACAGCAGCTCAGCTGTGAGAAGTCAAAATGTGCAACCGCGACGATCTTCTTGGCAATGCACACATGACAGAAACGCTGCAGAGCCTTCAAATCACGAGGTTGTACCCAATCAACAATGGCCTGCACCTTATTAGGATCCATGCGATACCCCTCAGCAGACACAATGAACCCCAGAAAAGACAGTTCCTGAACGAAGAATGAACATTTCTCTAGCTTAGCAAAGAGACAGTTCTCCCGGAGCCTTTGGAGAACTGCCCGAAGATGATCATTGTGAGTTTGTTTATCAGGCGAGTAGATAAGAATGTCATCCAAATACACAACCATAAAACGCCCAATAAAGTCAGAGAACACATGATTAATAAAATTTTGGAAGACTGCTGGTGCGTTGGTCAGACCGAAAGGCATGACCAAGTTTTCAAACAACCCTTCAGTAGTGAGAAAAGCAGTCTTCCACTCATCTCCCTCCCGGACCCGGATAAGGTTATATGCCCCCGCAGATCCAATTTCGAAAACCACTTAGCCCCAGACAAATGGTTGTACAAATCAGGAATAAGTGGGAGGGGGTAAGTATTTCTCACAGTTATCTTATTTAACTCTCGAAAATCGAGGCATGGGCGCAAACCACCGTCTTTTTTCTTAACGAAAAAGAACCCCGCCGCCATGGGGGAAACAGAAGGACGAATGTGTCCCTTATGAAGGCTCTCGGAAATGTATTCTTTCATAGCAGCCCGCTCGGGACCCGAGAGGTTATACAAGCGGGCCTTGGGCAATTTAGTACCTGGAACCAGGTCAATGGCACAATCAAATGGGCGGTGTGGTGGTAAAACTTCAGCCTCTTTTTCAGAGAAAACGTCCGCATAGTCCTTCAGGTACTCCGGAATACCTTCCAGACCAACGGACGACACAGACACAGTAGCAAGACATCTTTCAGAACAATTAGATCCCCATTTAACAATATCACGGGAATCCCAGTCAATAATCGGGTTATGCCGTTGCAACCAGGGAAACCCTAACACCAGGCCAGCAGAGAGGTTATCCAAAACAAAACATGACATACGCTCCTGGTGAAGGGCCCCCACCCTGAGGGTAAATTCTTCAGAAACAAAATGGACACCGTCCTTGGTGAGAGGTGTAGAATCAATGACCATTATTTTTATAGGAGTCTCCAACCTAACTGTCCCTAATCTACAGCTGGCCACCAACTTAGAGTCAATCAGGTTCAAGGATGACCCACAGTCCACAAAAGCTGAAGTAAGGAAAAAGCAGTTCTTCACACCAAATTCCACCTTTAACAGTATCTTAGAAAATGAAGGAAAGGGTACCTGAGAGTCTAAGTGACCTCCACGATGATCACCCAGACTCAGTCGCTTGTTAGTCAGTGGGCAGAAGGGACAGTTACTTTTCCAATGTACAGGATCACCGCAGTAAAAACACAGCTTTTCTAAGCGCCTCCGTCTCCTTTCTTTCTCTTTGAGGTCGATGGCTCCCATCTCCATGGACTCCAATACAGGACTGGCTCCCCTTCCACTGGAGAAAAATGGTGTCTCAGCCTGCATCACACCTCTCGCCCGCAGCCTGCGATCCATTCGGACGGCCTGCGTCATGGCGTCCTCCAGAGAATCAGGCGGAGGGTGGAGTGCCAAGGCATCTTTCAGACGTTCAGACAGGCCTCTACGGAACAAGCCCCGGAGGGCGGCATCATCCCAACAGACCTCAGCAGCCCAGCGTCTGAACTCTGAGCAAAACCACTCGGCTGAGTGCTTCCCCTGACATACACTCATCACCATGTCCTCAGCCATCAGCACTCGATCAGGCTCATCATAAATATGCCCCAGGGCCTCAAAAAATGCATCCACAGTCATTCTCTCAGGGGCGGTGGTAGGAAGGGAAAAAGCCCAAGCCTGGGGGGCTCCCCTTAACAGAGACATAATGACCCCCACCCTCTGACTTTCATCCCCAGAAGAGTGCGGTCTTAAAGAAAAAAAAAAGCTTACAGCCCTCTTTGAAAACTTTAAATTCCTTTCTATCTCCGGAAAAGGTATCCGGTAATTTAACCGGGGGCTCTGGGGAAACTAATATAACATCTTGAACCCCTGTCCCATGAGCACCAGATGATAAAGCCCCCTGCACAGTGTCAGCCATCAGCTGCTGAGACTGAGCCAGAACTCGCTGTTCCTCATTCAGTTTCTGAGTCAGGTGCTTTACCTGCTCAGAAAGGGCATACATAGGATCCATAGCACACACAGGAGAAAAAAAAAAAAAAAGTAGCGGTCAGTTATAATATCACGAACACTGCACTGCACTTGCTCACTGAGCCAGTGCGCATGTCCTGAATAAGACAGACTGCACTCAAAGATACCTGTGGAGCGAGGCAGTCGCGGTGAAGATGCGTGCTTCAGACTAACAGGACCCGAAGCACATGACTGCCAAGGGGCGGCGCCGGCCACAGGTTCTCAGAGGGAGCAGTAACAGATAGAGAATGCTTCAGGCCAGAGGACCTTAAGCACGTGACTGCTGATGGCCGTGGCCTAAGCTCCAGAGAGCTATGAGCGGAAGGAAAACTCCTAGAAGGGTAACTACGAGACAGAGTTACCAAGGGGCATAGACAAAACGGATAGTCAGGATAGCTAGGTCATACACAGAGGGAGCAACGCAGTACAAGAGGAGCAGGCAGAGAATAACCAGAACGTAGCCAAGGGATCAGAAAACCAGAACGGGCAAATACACAGTACCAAGACAGTAGACAAACTCACAACGAAGAGACGGACCGAGTCAAAACCAAACAAGCAACAAGATCAGGCACAAGGCACAGGCACACAGGAGGTCAACTAACTCAGCCGAGGGCAGGAGTATAACTGACACCAGACCTAGGTCAATTGGCAACTAAATAGCCGCCTTCTGCCAGAGAGAGGCTGAAACCATTAACCCCAGTCTGGCCAGGATGGGACAAAGACCAAACCCCGTCCTGGGTCATGACATTAGGTATGATGAGATCCAGGATAGGGCCAAGTCTGTGATGCCAAGAGATGAGAGAATCTGTAGCAGGAGGGAATGGTCCACGGTGTCAAAGGCAGAAGACAGGTCCAGGAGAAAGAGGACAGAGTAGTGTCGCTTGCTCTTAGCGGTTAGCAGGTCGTTAGTGACTTTAGTTAGGGCAGTTTCAGTTGAGTGATGCGGTCGAAAGCCTGATTGTAATCGGTCAAAGAGGGAACAGGAGGAAAGGTGGGAGGACAGTTCAAGATATACATGCTGTTCCAGTAGTTTTGAGGCGTAGGGGAGAAGAGATATCGGGCGATAGCTAGATGCAGAGGATGGGTCGAGGGAGGGCTTTTTGAGGATCGGTGTGATTGAAGCATGTTTGAAGGATGAAGGAAAGACACCATTTGTAAGTGAAAGGTTGAAGAGGTGTGTGAGAGTAGGGATGAAGACTGTGGCAAAGTTAGGGATGAGGTGGGACGGGAGTGGGTCAAGCGCGCAAGTGGTGAGGTGTGATCTTGACAGGAGAGCGGAGAGCTGATCTTCTGTCATGGTGGTGAAGCTGGTTTTGGAAGAACAGGGCTGAGTGGCTAAGAGGGGCATTGGGGGCTGCGGGCCAAAGCCTTCTCTGATAGTATCAATCTTTTTCTTAAAGAAGGAGGCAAAGTCTTCGGCAGAAATGAGAGGAGAGGGAGGAGGTGCTGTGGGATGGAGTAGAGAATTGAAAGTACTGAAGAGCTGTTTAGGGTTGTGAGACAGGGAGGATATGAGAGATGCGAAGTAAGTTTGTTTTGCGGCAGAGAGCGTGGACTTGAAGCTGGCAAGGGACTGCTTGTATGCGTTGAAGTGCTTGGTAGAATTGGTTCTCTTCCATCTCCGCTCGGTAGCCCTGGAAGCCCGTCTCAGTTTTTTGGTCAGGACAGTCAGCCAGGGCTGCCTGTTGATTGTACGAGTTTTGCTCTGCATGAGGGGGGCGGCCGAATCAAGTGTGGCTTTTATTGTGGTGTTTATAAAATGTGGCAGCAGCATCTGTGTCATGAAGTGATGATATGTCTGTGAGAGGGAGGAGGGACTCAGAGAGCGATTGTAAATTAAGGTGTTTGAGATTTCTGCGAGGGAGGGTGAGTTTGTGGAGTGGGGGATGCGTACTAACAGAGGAGAGGGAAGAGAATGTCAGTAGGTTGTGGTCAGACAGGGGGAGTGGGAAGTTAGTGAGATTAGTGAGGGAACAGAGACGGATGAAGATAAGGTCCAGTGTGTGACCATCTTTGTGAGTGGCCGCAGAGGACCATTGAGTGAGGCCGAGGAAAGCTGTGAGCGAAAGAAGTTTAGAGGTAGCCGGGGTGGAAGTGTCAATGGGGATGTTGAAATCGCCCATGATGATGGTGGGGATGTCAGCAGAGAGGAAATGGAGTAGCCAGGTGGTGAAGTGGTCGAGAAAGGTGGAGATGGCTAGTTCCGGGGGGCGGTACATGACAGTCAGTTGGAGGTTGGAGGGGGAATAGATGCGGACGGAGTGCACCTCAAACGAGGGAATAGCAGCGGAGGGTGGAAGTTGAATAGGGGTAAAGGAGCAGGTATCAGACAGGAGTAAGCCAACTCCTCCACCACGTTTGTTGCTGGGGCGAGGGGTGTGAGAAAGATGAAATCCGCCATAGGAAAGCGCAGCTGGAGAGGCTGTGTCAGAGGGAGTGAGCCAGGTTTCAGTGATGGCAAGGAAGGAGAGTTTGTTGGTGATAAAGAAGTCATGGATAAATGACAGTTTATTGCAGACGGAGCGTGCGTTCCATAGTGCTCCGGGTAGGGGGACCGGGGGAGGGGGGTGTGGATAGATAGGTATGAGGTTGACATGGTTGCAAAAACGTGTGGAAGATCGTGGCAGGGTGTTAGAAATGAGTGTGGGGATGTGTTGAGGAGGGCCAGGATTTGGGGATACATCGCCAGCGATGAGGAGTAGCAGACAGAGCGTTAGAAGGTGAGAGCAGGATAAGCCATGGTGTGGCCGTGTGTGTCTTGGTATAAAGGATTGTATGTGGAGGAACAGTTCTGAGGGAAAGGTGAGATGCTGGGGAGAATGGAGGGGGAAATGACTAATTCCTTACTAGGTGGGGGGATTACAGGGGATAGGAAGAAAGAAAGGAGGATGGGAGTGAAAGTGAAAAGAAACTGAAACATAGTGGTTTTAAATTATGTTACATTGCAGCCAAATTCCAGTCAAATTCTAGTCTAATTCACAGTAGTGTAATTAGATCTGTAATTTGAAATATGGGATTTGAAATATGTGGAGCAGACACGGGTCTGGAGCAGACCCATTGCACTGAATATATCTGCAGCTAATGGCAATCAGGTGTGATTGGAAAGTGGGCTGAGACTGCTCAGGCCAAATGCACAGAGTTAAGGAAAGGTCATAAAAGGGGGGAGGGGTTACACAGACCACTCAGATGTGTGGTGAAGATAAGAATGGAGTACAATTATGTACACAGGAAGATGGGTGAGCAAATTATACCATTAAACAAAGCAATACACATGGTGCATTCAGGAACATTGAAAAGCTGGGGAAGGTTTTCATACCATTAAACAAAGCAATACACATGGTGCATTCAGGAACATTGAAAAGCTGGGGAAGGTTTTCATACCATTAAACAAAGCAATACGCATGGTGCATTCAGGAACACTGAAAAGCTGGGGAAGGTTTTCATACCATTAAACAAAGCAATACACATGGGGCATTCAGGAACATTGAAAAGCTGGGGAAGGTTTTCATACCATTAAACAAAGCAATACACATGGTGCATTCAGGAACATTGAAAAGCTGGGGAAGGTTTTCATACCATTAACCCTCTCTGACATTAGACGTACTATCCCGTCCATAAAACCCGTGACAATCTGACCATGGACGGGATAGTACGTCATAGGCGATCAGCTGCGCTCCCGGAGGGAGCGCAGCTAATCGCCGTCGGGTGTCAGCTGATTATCACAGCTGACACCCGTGACTGTGTGTCAGGAGCGGTCACGGACCGCTCCCGGCACATTAACCCCTTGCACACCGCGATCAAACATGATCGCGGTGTACTGGGGGCACAGGGGAAGATCGCGCAGGGTGGGGGCTCCCTGCGCGCCCCCCTGAGACCCTCAGAGCAGCGCGATGTGATCGCGCTGTTCTGAGGGCTTCCTCCCTCCCAGGACCCGGATCCAAGATGGCGCCGGGGTCCTGGAGGGAGGCGGCTTCCTCAGTGCCTGCTGAGAGCAGGCACTGAGAAGCCTGCTGCACTGCCTGAGCGATCGCTGGTGTGACAGAGTGCTGTGCACACTGTCACACCAGCGATCTGATAAAATACAGTGATGTCCCACCCTGGGACAAAGTAAAAAAGTTAAAAAAATAAAATAAAACATGTTTTAAAAAAAAATCCAAATAAATAATAAAAAAAAAAAATATTCCCCAATAAATTCATTTCTTCCTGTAAATAAAAAAAACAAAACAATAAAAGTACACATATTTGGTATCGCCGCGTTCGTAACAACCCCCCCTATAAAACTGTCCCACTAGTTAACCCCTTTAGTGAACCCCTTAAAAAAAAAAACGAAGCAAAAAATCAATGCTTTATCATCATACCGCCGAACAAAAAGTGGAATAACACGCGATCAAAAAGAACTATATAAAAAAACATGGTACCGCTGAAAACGTCATCTTGTCCCGCAAAAAACGAGCCATCATACAGCATCATCAGCGAAAAAATAAAAAAGTTATAGCTCGCAGAATAAAGCGATGCAAAAATAATTATTTTCTATATAAAATTGTTTTTATTCTATAAAAGCGCCAAAACATAAAAAAATGATATAAATGAGGTATCGCCGTAATCGTACTGACCCGAAGAATAAAACTGCTTTATCAATTTTACCACATGCGGAACGGTATAAACGCCTCCCCCAAAAGAAATTCATGAATTGCTGATTTTTGTTCATTCTAACCTCCCAAAAATCGAAATAAAAAGCGATCAAAAAATGTCACGTGCTCAAAAATGGTACCAATAAAAACGTCACCTCGTCCCGCAAAAAATAAGACCTCACATGACTCTGTGGGCCAAAATATGCAAAAATTATAGCTCTCAAAATGTGGCGATGCAAAAAACTATTTTTGCAATAAAAAGCGTCTTTTAGCGTGACAGCTGCCAATCATAAAAACCCGCTATAAATAGTAAATCAAACCCCCCTTTATCACCCCCTTAGTTAGGGAAAAATAATAAAATTAAAAAAAAGTATTTATTTCCATTTTCCCATTAGGGTTAGGGTTGCGGCTAAAGTTAGGGTTAGGGTTGGCGCTAAAGTTAGGATTAGGGTTAGGGTTGGGATTAGGGGTGTGTTAGGGTTAGGTTTGTGGTTAGGGTTGGGACTAGGGTTAGGGGTGTGTTGGGGTTAGGGTTGGAGTTAGAATTGGGGGGTTTCCGCTGTTTAGGCACATCAGGGGCTCTCCAAATGTGACATGGCGTCTGATCTCAATTCCAGCCAATTCTGCGTTGAAAAAGTCAAACGGTGCTCCTTCACTTCTGAGCTCTGCCATGCGTCCAAACAGTAGTTTATCCCCACATATGGGGTATCAGCGTACTCTGGACCCAAGAGTTATTGTGCAATTTGTCCTATTTCTTCTGTTACCCTTGGGAAAATAAAAAACTGGGGGCGAAAATATCATTTTTGTACAAAAAAAATTATTTTTTTGTTTTTACGGCTGTACATTATAAACTTCTGTGAAGCACTTGGGGCTTCATAGCGCTCACCACACATCTAGATAAGTTCCTTGTGGGGTCTATTTTCCAAAATGGGGTCACTTGTTGGGGATTTCCACTGTTTAGGCGCATCAGGGGCTCTCCAAATGCGACATGACGCCCCCAGACCATTCCATCAAAGTCTGCAATCCAAAACGTCACTACTTCCCTTCCGAGCCCCAACGTGTACCCATACAGTAGTTTTCTCCCACATATTGGGTATCAGCGTACTCAGGACAAATTGGAGAACAACTTTTGGGGTCCAATTTCTCCTGTTACCCTTGTAAAAATAAAATATTGGGGCAAAAAAATCATTTTTGCAAAAAAAAAAAAGATTTTTTATTTTTACGGCTGTGCGTTATAAACTTCTGTGAAACACTTCAGGGTTCAAAGTGCTCACCACACATCTAGACAAGTTCCTTGTGGGGTCTATTTTCCAAAATGGGGTCACTTGTGGGGGGTTTCCACTGTTTAGGCGCATCAGGGGCTCTCCAAATGTGACATGACACCCCCAGACCATTCCATCAAAGTCTGCAATCCAAAACGTCACTACTTCCCTTCCGAGCCCTGACGTGCGCCCATGCAGTAGTTTTCTCCCACATATTGGGTATCAGCGTACTCAGGACAAATTGGACAACAATTTTGGGGTCCAATTTCTCCTGTTACCCTTGTGAAAATAAAATATTGGGGGCAAAAAAATCATTTTTGCAAAAAAAAAAAGATTTTTTATTTTTACGGCTGTACGTTATAAACTTTAGTGAAACACCTGGGGTTCAAAGTTCTCACCACACATCTAGATAAGTTCCTTGAGGGGTCTAGTTTCCAAAATGGTGTCATTTATGGGGGTTTCCACTGTTTAGGCAGATCAGGAGCTCTCCAAACACGACATGGCGTCCAGCCAATTCTGCGTTGAAAAAGTCAGACGGCGCTCCTTCCCTTCCAAATTCTGCCATGCACCCAAACAGTGGTTTACCCCCACATATGGGGTATCAGCGCACTTAGGACAAATTGCACAATAACTTTTGGAGTCTTGTTACCCTTGGAAAAATAAAAATTGGGGTGAAAAGATCATTTTTGTGGAAAAAATATGATTTTTAAATTTTACGGCTCTACGTTATAAACTTGTGGGAAGCACTTGGGGGTTCAAATTGCTCACCAAAGATCTAGATAAGTTCCTTAGGGGGTCTAGTTTCCCAAATGGGGTCATTTGTGGGGGGTTTCCACTGTTTAGGCACATCAGGGGCTCTCCAAATGCAACATGGCATCCAATCTCAATTCCAGCCAATTTTGGTTGGAAAAAGTCAAATGGTGCTCCTTCCATTCCGAGCTCTGCCATGCGCCCAAACAGTGGTTCCCCCCCACATATGGGGTATCAGTGTACTCAGGACAAATTGTACAACAACTTATGTGGTCCAATTTCTCCTGTTACCCTTGGGAAAATAATAAATTAGTGACTAAAAGATAATTTTTGTGGGAAAAAAATAGGATTTTTTATTTTCATGCCCGGGCATTATAAACTTGTGTGAAGCACTTGGGGGTTCAAAGTGCTCACCAAAGATCTAGATAAGTTCCTTAGGGGGTCTAGTTTCCAAAATGAGGTCACTTGTGGGGGTTTCCACTGTTTAGGCTCATCTGGGGCACTGCAAACGGAACATGACCCCCATCAACGTCTGCATTCCAAAACGTTACTACTTCCTTTCCAAGCCCTGCCGTGCGCCCAAACAGTTTCCCCCCCCACATATGGGGTATCAGCGTACTCAGGACAAATTGGACAACAACTTTTGGGGTCCAATTTCCTTGGGAAAATTCAAAAATTTGGGACTAAAAAATCATTTTTGTGGAAAATTGTTTTTTTTTTTTCACACCCAGGCATTATAAACTTTTGTGAAACACTTGGGGGTTCAAAGTGCTCACAACAGATCTAGATAAGTACCTTAGGGGGTCTAGTTTCCAAAATGGTGTCACTTGTGGGGGTTTCCACTGTTTAAGCGCATCAGGGGCTCTCCAAACACGACATGGCGTCCAATCTCAATTCCCGCCAATTTTAGTTTGAAAAAGTCAAATGGCGCTCCTTCCCTTACGAGCTCTGCCGTGTGCCCAAACAGTGGTTTTCCCCACATATTGGGTATTGGCGTACTCAGGAGAAACTGCATAACAACCTTATCTGTCCATTTTCTCCTTTTACCCTTGTGAAAATAAAAAAAAAGTTTGTAAAAGATCATTTTTGTGGCTAAAAAGTTAAATATTCATTTTTTCCTTCCACGTTGCTTTAGTTCCTGTGAAGCGCCTGAAGGGTTAATAAACTTCTTGAATGTAGTTTTGAGTACCTTGAGGGGTGCAGTTTTTAGAATGGTGTCACTTTTGGGTATTTTCTGCCATATGGACCCCTCAAAGTGACTTCAAATGAGAAGTGGTCCCTAAAAAAAATGGCTTTGTAAATTTTGTTGTAAAAATGAGAAATCGCTGGTCAACTTTTAACTCTTATAACTTCCTAACAAAAAAAATTTTGGTTCCAAAATTGTGCTGATGTAAAGTAGACATGTGGGAAATGTTATTTCTTAACTATTTTGTGTGACATATTTCTCTGTTTTAAGGGAATAAAAATTCAAAGTTTGAAAATTGCAAAGTTTTAAAATTTTCGCCATATTTGCGTTTTTTTCAAAAATAAACGCAAGTTATATCGATGAAATTTTACTTCTAACGTGAAGTACAATATGTCACGAGAAAACAGTCTCAGAATCGCGAATATCCGTTGAAGCGTTCCAGAGTTATAACCTCATAAAGAGACAGTGGTCAGAATTGTAAAAATTGGCCCGGTCATTAACGTGCAAACCACCCTTGGGGGTGAAGGGGTTAAACAAAGCAATACACATGGTGCATTCAGGAACATTGAAAAGCTGGGGAAGGTTTTCATACCTGTGGGAACAGAAGAACATCTCAGTCACAAGGTGATGATGACAATGCTGTAGGATTCATGTGTGGCCAAATGCATTCTAGAATTCTAGTCTAATTCACAGTAGTGTAATTAGAAATCTGTAATTTGAAATATGGGATTTGAAATATGTGGAGCAGACACGGTCTGGAGCAGACCCATTGCACTAAATGGGGCTCATTATTCTGTATGGAGCAATATATGTGGCTTATTATACTGTATGAAGCATTATATTGGGTCCATTTTTCTGTATGGAGCATCATATATGGGACTCATTATTCTGTATGGAGCAATATATGGGGCTCATTATTCTGTATATAGTAATATATGGGGCTTACAATTTACAATAGATATCACTCAAGTAATATAAGAAGTGAAGTATTTGGCATTGTACTATACATATATTTTTCTGCCGTATCGGAGCATCATGAATTGTGGTATGTGTTAAAGGGGCCCACTGAGACTCTTTCGCCCGGGGCCCATGAAAACCTGGAGCCAGCCCTGTCCCCCCACAACTTTAGCCAAATAACCCCCAGTTTTCAATGCGTTATTATTATTATAAAGTAAATTAAGGTTGATAAGCTTAAGTAATAAGAATTGATGTCGTTGGCATTGAAATGGGCACTGTTATGTTTCGGTAACTGAGGAGAAATGGCAAAAAATAGCAAAATACACCAGAGAGGCTGGAACCTATTGGATTGCAGTAACCTGAACTAACCACACAACTAGAGGTAGCCGTGGAGCGTTCCTACGTTGATCCTAGATGCCTCGTCACAGCCTGAGAGATAACTACACCTAAAGGCAGAAAGATGAAAGCTATCTGCCCCGGAGCAGATCCCCAAAGAAAATAGGAAGCCCCCAAATATGTAATGGTGGTTAGACAAGAAGAAAGCACGGACACAGACAGAAAATAGAATGAGCAAACGCTGGGGCCCAATCTGTCTAGACAGAAAAGTACAGGAAAGAATTCTGACTGCAATCCAACAAAAACCCTAACAAAATACCAACACTTCTGATTGCCAAAAAACCTGAGATCACACGACCTTTTCCACCTAAATCAGATCTCTGGTGTAACAAAACGCTATTCAGCATATTAAAAGTAACAAAAGAGCAAAGCAAAAGTGCAGACACAAACGGAGCACAATTGCAGTGCCAGACCCCCAAAAGGGGACAGGCTGCAGTCCACTGCAGGCAGCAAACCAGCAGAGAAAATCAAACAGAGAAAAAAAACAGAAAACACTTATCTGAAGGAGAGCAGGAAACTAGCAGTGCTTCAAGCAAGACCAGAAGAACAATTGATAACCGGCAAGGCTGCTGGGAAATCAGGCAACTTAAATCCTACCATTCAGCGCCAGCTGAAGGCCATTCATTAATCAGTTCATTACCCTCAGCAACCACCGGAGGGAGCCCCAGCTCAGAAGCCGCCTCCAGCATATTCACAACAGGGTACTGCAAGAGTGTTTACTGTCCTCCACTTACTGCCGACTTTTATTCCCCATTGACATGCATTGAGATCGGGTCGGGTTTCAGTCGGAACTCCGACTTTTTCCGAAAGTCGGCCGATTTCCTTCGACTCGACTTTTGAAAAAGTCGGGTGGTCCGAAACCCGACTCGACACTCCCGGAGGCAAAGTTCCTCATCTCTACTGCCCACTGCTCCAGTTTATTTATATCTTTTAGAATCCTCTCTCTCTCTTGTCTAGTATTAGCTACCCCTCCTAGCTTTATGTCATCAGCAAATATGATGAGTTTACCCTCAATTCCTTCATATAAAACATTGATAAAGATGTTGAACAATACGGGGCTCAGTACAGAACCCTGTAGTACCCCACTTGAGACATTCTTCCAACTGGATGTGCAGCAATTTATGACCACTCTTTGGGTCCGATCACTAAGCCAGTTATGAATCCACCTAAGAGTTGCCTTGTCCATTCCATACTTAGTCATTTTTTCAATAAGGATTGTGTGAGATACTTTGTAAAATGCTTTGCTGAAGTCAAGATATACTATATCTACAGCATTTCCTGATCCACCCAGTCAGTGATTCTGTCATAGAAGGAAATTAAGTTAGTCTGGCATAACTTATTAGTTACAAACCCATGCTGACTCTATTTAATCACTTCATTCTTATCCAGGTACTTACATACATGTTGTTTAATAATTTGTTCAAAGATCTTTCCTGGTATAGAAGTCAGACTCATCGGCCTATAATTGCCTGGGAACACCTTCTTCCCCTTTTTGAAGATAGGAACAACATTTGCTCTCCTCCATTTTCTGGGACTTCTCCTGTTCTCCAATAATTTTCAAAGATTATGGAGAGTGGTTCAAAAATTTCTTGTGCTGTCTCCTTCAGTACTCTGGGGTGTAATTCATCTGGACCTGGAGACTTGAATTCATTTAGGTTAGCTAAGTGTTTCCTCACTATCTTTCTGTTTATAGATATCCTGGATTCTTCTATTCCCTTAATAGGACAGAGAAGAACAGTTGATGTCACATTTCCTTTCTGAGAGAAAACAGATGCAAAATAGGAATTTAAAAGTTCGGCCTTCTCAACATCCTGTCTTACCATTTCGTCATTTTCATCCTGTAAAAATCCTATAGCATCTTTTACTTTTCTTTTACTTTTGACATATCCTCAAAATCCTTTTGTATTGCTTTTGACGTTTCTTGCAAGCCTCAATTAATTGTCAGCTTTAGTTAATCTCATTCGTGCCCTGCAAGTTCTGCAGACAGCATTATATTCTTTTTTAGATATGACTCCCTCTTTCCATTTTATAAACATTTCTTTCTTCCTTTTTTAGCATGTGCTTAAGTTCTGTGTTCATCCATTCTGGTTTCCTTAAATGCATCCTATTCTTCCCCTTTTCGGAATTGTTAACGATTGTGCTTTGAGAATTTCATTTTTCAAGATTTCCCATCCTTCCGGGACATTTTTGTCCTTAAGGATATCCAGTCATTGGATCCCTCCAATTCTCTTTCTGTATCCCTTAAAATGTGCCGTTCTGAAATCTAACCTTGACGTCTGAGTCTTCACAGGTCTTCCTCCTCTAGTTATTCAAAATTCTAAAATAGCATGGTCGCTACCTCCTAGGGTCCCAGCCACTCTTACCTCCTCAACCATTTCCTCCCTGTTTATAAGGATTAGATCCAAGGTAGCAGATCCCTTGTTTTCTCCCCTACCTTTTGGAAGATAAAGTTGTCAGCAAGAGAGGATAAGAATTTCCTGGACCTCTTAGTTTTGCCTGAGAGAGATTCCCAGCAAATATCTGGATCGTTGAAATCTCCCATGACTACTATGTCATATTTTTGGGAGAACTTGGCCATTTGATGCATAAAGATTTCATCCATATCTTCAGCTTGCACAGGCGGCCTATAGTAAATGCCTAGAATGATGTCCTTTCCATTGTTCTGTCCTTGTATTCTTACCCAAACAGTTTCCACAGAACTCCCAGTCTCTGAAGCTTTAATCTCTGTGCAGATATACATGTTTCTAACATACAATGTGACACCTCCTCCTCGTTTATCAAGTCTGTTTCTTGCAAATAAGTTGTATCCTTCTAGCCTTGTATTCCAATCATGTGTATTGTCACACCAAGTTTCAGTGATTCAAATGACATCATATTTATTTTCCTGCGTTAGTAGTTCCAGTTCTCCTCGTTTGTTGCCTATGCTTTGTGCATTCATATAGAAACATTTTAGTTTGTGATTGGTTTCTCTTTCTCCAATATTTTTATTTAGATTTTTTTGTCTTTGTTATTTCCTCCCACTTCTAATAGCAGAATTCTCAATAGCATTTGTCAGGTGTATGGCTTATTCTGGCCTTTTGCTTCCCTTCCCACATTGCTCTAGTTTAAAGCTCTCCTGATGAGTGTAGCAAGGTGACTTCCAAATGCATGTTTTCCAGTCTTCGTAAGGTCTACCCCATCTCTAGCAAGTAGTCCATCGTATAGGTAATTCACTCTGTGATCCAGAAATCCAAATCCTTGCTGACGGCACCATCGACATAGCCAGTTGTTCACCTGCAGAATCTTATTCCACCTCCCTGTTCCATGGCCATCCAATGAGAGGATGGAAGAGAAGACCACGTGCGCACCCAGTTCTTTCACTTTCTTGCCTAAGTTTTCAAAGTCACTGCAGATGGTTTCCAGGTCGTTTCTCGCTGTGTCATTTGTTCTCACATGTATTAGCAGGAATTGGTTGTCATCTGTAGGTCTGACGAATCCTGATATCCTGTCAGACACATCTTTAATTTTTGTTCCTGTTTCAGCAGTGAAGTTTCCTGTTGGAGAACTGAGGAGTGCTATTTGCTGTGTCTTTTCCCATTGTTTGTCTTACTTTCCTTTTGTTGTCTTTTTGTAGTAGTGGAACTAGTGTCTTGCTGACCTATGCACTATACAGGGTAAGTTCAAGGCCAGCGAGGGCTAAGGCAAATGATCGTGCACGGGAGGAAGGATCCATTTAGAGACTATAGGGAGTGCAGTGATCAGACTCAGGTTTACAGTATGTTAGGAGGTGATTCTTCTCAGTGATGGGTCATTCGTGAACGATCCGGTACAAAGAACTGGCTCCTGTTATGATTTGGTAGCTGAGGAGAGCAGGCAAAAACGGCAATACACCAGAGAGGTTGGAATCTACTGGATTGCAGTACCCTGACTAACCACCACAACTAAAGGCAGCCGTGGAGCGTTCCTACGTTGGTCCTAGACGCCTCGTCACAGCCTGAGAGGTTAACTACACCTAAAGATAGAAAGAGGAAAGCTATCTGCCCCGGAGCAGATCCCCAAAGAACATAGGAAGCCCCCAAACATGTAATGGCGGTTAGACAAGAGGAAATACAGACACAGACAGAAAATAGTATGAGCAAACGTTGGGGCCCAATCTACCTGGACAGAAAAGGATAGGAAGGACACTTACTGCAATCCAAAAAACCCTAAAAAATACCAACTCTACTAATTGCAAAAACACCTGAGATCACACGACCTCTACAACCTAAATTAGTTCTCATCACGTCTAACCATGTGAGCAGCTTCATCACGGCAGGTCCGTGCACTTCCGCGCTTCAAGTGCGCTTCCATAGACTAGTACACAGACCCACCGTTCATCGGACTTACTACTACGGCCATCGGAGGCTGAATATTGCATTTTCCATCCATCTGTGTGAGCAGGATAGCTGGCACTTTCCCCTCCAAGAAGGTCGCGCGGCCCCACGTGGTCTCACGCGTCACGGCAGGTCCTTCACTGTGTACTGACTTCAGTGAGGAATCACCTGCTACCGCCGGCAATCCACGTTAGACCAACGGAGGTCCCAGGAGGTCGGCTCTTACGTTTTGGATTCATCGACTCAGGAGAGGCCATAGGAGGCTGAAGAAGGACTTTTCTACAAGCTACGGGCCCATCTGGGTCTTCAGGTAACACCTGACCTTGCAGGTTTACGATTAGTGACCATCCAGCACTTTATCATTCTTCATTTGAGCTGTCACCGGCCGGGACAGTCTCATTAACATTCCATTTTTACTGAAGGCATTTTTTAGGACTATATCATCGTCCCCTTTCTCCCCCCCCCCTTTCTTTACATACTATCCAAATTGTGCAGAGGATTCCTCTTGTATATTTTCCTTGTGGTGTGTTTATATACGTACAGTGCATCTACCATTTACCTTGTTATTTTATTCAATAGGTATTTGTCCTGTATTATTCTGTTCAGCTCTTAAGGTACTGCCACACTAAACGTTCCCGCTAACGATCACGATAACGACGCTATCGTTGGTGTGATCGTTTTAAGGTCGCTAGTAGCTGCCATACTTGACGATCTCATTAACGACGCATCAGCGGTTAGCGATTTCTTTAACGACTTTGGCGGTCGTTGGGACATGCCACACTGCATGTACTGTGAAAGATCACGACCTCGATAGGCGTGACTGAGCGCGACCTTTTGCACGCCCCTCATCACAGATTGGTGGTCACTATTTATCTCATAGATATTTATCACAGCTCTCCCGCTTTGTGATTGGATGACCGCGTCATAAAAGACGACGTATCAGCACTCCTCTCCATTGCTCTCGAGCAGAAGCGGTTCTTTCAAACCTCCATCATCGTTCCAGTGTGTCCTGCTAGCCTTTGTAGCTACTACTGCGATCCAGTTTGCGACACTATTGCGGTTGCTGCGTTACAGTCTACGGCGTTGGGGTTTTTGCGATCCAGTCTGTAGCGTTATATCCTCTGCGATCCAGTTTGTGACGCTATTTAGTTTCCCTATTTTCTTTTTTATTCAGAATCACAAACAAGTTTTGTAAGGTAGGTATTTTTTTTGTCACATTTAATTTTTATTTTTTCTTTAATTTTACAGATCCATTTTAGATCTCTGCTGTTGTTAACCATTGTCGTTCATCATTTTTTTTTTTTTACATTTTTTTGTTCAGGCACGCCCACCATTTTATGATCCCAGCTCTGGCAATGTTTGCTCCTGCTGCGCCCACAACCACCATTTTGTGATCCCTGCTGTTTTTTGCTGTTTTTTGCGTAATTGTTCATCTATTATTTTTTATTTTTTTTGGCATTGTTTTGTTCAGGCATGCCCACCATTTTATGATCCCAGCTCTGGCAAGGTTTGCTCCTGCTGCGCCCACAACCACCATTTTGTGATCCCTGCTGTTTTTGGCTGTTTTTTGCGTAATTGTTCATCTATGATTTTTTTATTTTTTTTTGCATTGTTTTGTTCAGGCACGCCCACCATTTTATGATCCCAGCTCTGGCAAGGTTTGCTCCTGCTGCGCCCACAACCACCATTTTATGATCCCTGCTGTGTTCTATGTTGTAGGCTATAAACATTTTATTTAACCATTCTGGCGTTCTCACATATTATTTTTTTTTATTACAGATGGCTGATAAGCAGGAATTTTTGCGGGAGTTTATCGAGCTGTACCGCTCAATGCAGTGCCTGTGGAAAATAAAGTCGGCTGATTACTGTAACAGGCTTAAAAAGAAGGACGCGTACCAAAAACTGGTGGAGCTGTGCAAGAACCGTTACCCAGATGAACCGGCGGATGAGTCATCGGTGAAAAAACGCATTCAGGCCCTCCGCACAGTGTACAAAAAAGAGCTCAATAAAGTTATAAATTCTACCAAATCTGGAGCGGGGGCCGAAGATGTTTATGTCCCCCAACTGTGGTACTTTGATCTGTTCGCTTTTACAAGGGACCAAGAAGTACCCAGACAAGGGACATCCATGTCGGATCTAGACCCGGTGATCCAGCCGGACACCCCTGTCATACATGTA
The DNA here is from genome assembly GCA_033576555.1 of Oophaga sylvatica. Classification (NCBI taxonomy): domain Eukaryota; kingdom Metazoa; phylum Chordata; class Amphibia; order Anura; family Dendrobatidae; genus Oophaga; species Oophaga sylvatica. Next base: position 253,086,707 of record JARQOD010000001.1, read on the forward strand.
AGTACCTTTGTATTACAACACATTTTAATGTACTTGACAAAGTGGACTTAAATTTAAAAAATATAATTGTGAAATGTAGATAAAATGGCAGAATTTATCCCTTCATGTACTGAGAATTTATGTAGCCTAATGGTTGAGGCCTATCCATCTACAAGTGTCGTTTTCACATTTTTGCTGTTTTTGGGTATAGTGTGAAGATTAATTTCTTTGTCTTTACAAGTGTCGTTTTCACAGTTTTGCTGTATATGGGTGTTATAGTGTGAAGATTAATTTCTTTGTCTTTGTGATTTACCATTTGTTTTTTGTTCATGCAGGACACAGTAGAGGCTGTCTCCACACCTCAGACTGAACAAGACAGCATGGCGTTGATCCAAGATGAAGAAGAGCCACCATCCTCATCCGTGCGGCGCCAGCTTTCACTTTCAGGAAGGAAAAGGAAGGCTCCCACCTCGGCTACCACCTCGGCTACTCCTGAATTGGTGGAAATTGCTAAAAAAGTGCTAACGGCAGAAAAAGACCAACCTAAAATAACAGGGTTTGCATACTTCGCTAATGAGAAGCTCCCAACACTGGATCCTGTTCAGCGGCTTCATGCAGAGAGACTCATGTTTGAGGTACTGACTCAAGCGTCTTTTGGAAACCTGGATAACAGATATGTCATCATGCCAAGACCGCAGTACCCGGACTACTCATGGCCCAACAATCCTGTGCCGAACCCAATTGGGCTAAATCCTGCAAACCCAAATGTTGGTGCTCCCCCTTATTTTTATACACCGCAGAGGCAGCGTGGTAATGGAAACGATCCATCTTACCAGCAGTTGTAGTTTTTAAAATTTTTTACAAAAGTGTTTTTGTTGTCTATATTTTTTAACATTGTTACCTTTTTTAATAAAAATCTTATTTATCTAATGAATTGTGTTCTTTTATTATTCTTATGTGATGTCAACTATTAAAATGTTGTATTTTTATTACATCTACTTGTCACACATGGGGTCATGGGAATACCAGCTATCATAGGTGTTCCATCATAGGGAAAAAATGAAATGAAAAAAATTTCAAAAATTAACATTTCTTTTAAAGGCCCCCTGGTCACACTAGCGCTAAAACCTTATACTAAAAAAAAATACACCACACCTGCGTAGATAAACGTTCAATATATCATATATATTAACTTCATATATATGTATATATATTTTTTTAAAATTAAATATAAACAAAAAACAGAAAGATAATAATAAAATAAAAAATTATAAACAAAATATTAACACAATAATTAAAAAAAAAAAAAAAATTACTCAGGGCGGCCCCGTAGTCCAGCCACTGCCCTCTCCAGTGTCACCCCGTGCTCCAGCAGTGCAGCCATGGCGCTGTTCACAGCTGCCACTGCTGTGTGCATTCTCGCCATCAGCCGGCGGTGGGACACCAACAGGTCCTGGGCAGTTGGGATTTCTGTGGAGGTAAAGGTAACAGTTAATAGTGAATTCTGTTGCAACATCAACATGTACATGTTATGTTTGTTAACACTTATGGTTTTCCGCAGAGGACGCGCTGACCGCCCACCCAGAACCTGTTGGTTCGCCGGCTAGGGAAACACAGAAAAAAAAAAATTATATCACAACAGCCATTACACATAAAGGGCCCGTCTCACATAGCGATATCGCTAGCGAGATCGTTGCTGAGTCACTAGTTTTGTGACGCAGCAGCGAGCTCACCAGCGATATCGCTGTGTGTGACATTCAGCGACGATCAGCCCCCTGCCGGGTATCGCTGATCGTCGCTGAAAGGCCAGGACATTTTTTTGATCGCTGGTCTCCTGCTGACAGGCACGCATCGCTGGTAACCAAGGTAAACAGCGGGTTTCCAGGCGCGGGGCTGTGCCTAGAAATCAGGGCGCTGGTATCCAAGGTACACTGCGGGTAACTAGCGATGTTTACCCGCAGTGTCCTTGTGCTGATCGCTGCCTGAGCTGACTGTTTGGCAGCTCAGCAGCGATAATATAGCGATACACCAGCGATCCAGATCGTTGTCGGGATCGCTGGTGTATCGCTATGTGAGACCCAGCCTTAAGACCTTACAAAGTTCTGTAACTTGTCTGAAGCTTATATAATGTGCGTTAATTACCTGATGGGGAGCCTGCATCCGTGTCACGGGGTGACACTGGAGAGAAGCCAATACCCTGGAACGGGCTAGAAGACCCCAAATCTGGAGGGGGGGTTGCTGCCGGTGAAGGGGTTGAGAGGAAAGGTGATGATGGTGGTGGAGGGGTAGCCGGGGAAGATGATGGAGGTGGAGGGGTAGCCAGGGAAGGAGATGATGGTGGTGGAGGGGTAGCTGGGGACGGTGGAGCAGCTGGAGCTGCTGATGGTGAAGGTGGTGCTGTAAATGAAATATACAATTCAGACTCCCCATTATCATCATCATTGCCTCCCCATTAATATAATCATCATTGCCTTCCCATCATCATTGTCTCCCCATTAATATCATCATTAGCATTGCCTTCCCATTATCATTGCCTGCCCCATCACTACTGGTACTCCCATCACTACTCGTCCTCCCGTTACTCCCAGTACTTCCATCTATGCCTGTAAACCCCCTCACGACTGGTACTCCCATCACTGCCTTGCCCCATCACTGCCGGTACTCCCATCACTGCGGGTGCATTGATATAGGTAGATAAGGCTAGTTTCAAACTTGCGTTTTTTTGCGCAGCGCAACTTGCGCTATCGGACGAATGGGCAATGTTCCCTATCTTTAACATGGCGGGCGCATGGTCTAGCGCTTGCACGCGTTCATGTGCGTTTGTCGTGCGCTGTGCATTTTCCCGGTGTGCGCCCATACGCGCTAGACGCTACATGTTGCATTTTTTTTTCCGGTCAAAAAAGACAGAGATGATAGAGCCAGAGATGATGGAGATGATGGAGACAGAGATGATAGAGCCAGAGATGATGGAGACAGAGATGATAGAAATGTGACACATAGATAACGCATGCGCCAAAAAACCGCAAACGCATGCAAAAACGCATGAAATCGCAGACAAACGCTGCGTTTTTTTGTCGAAAAGCGCATGCTGATGCGACTAAATATCGCAGCGTTTATAAGCGTTTGCATGCGTTTTTTTAATGCGCTTCATGTGCGCTCGAAACGCAGCGCAAAAAAACGCAAGTGTGAAAGTAGCCTAACCCACAAAACATAACCTCTCAAGATACCCTCATCAATACTCACTCAGAGGCCTGCAGAGCTGGGCCCGGATTCTGGCGACCCTCTCGCGTGAGCGGTATCGCAGGTCCGCCAGCTTTTTTCGGATCTGTGCTCCGGTCCGCCGTACATGAAAACGCCTCTGCAGGCCCCGCCGGATCCTCTGCAGGCATACCCTTTTGTGGCGCCTTGGATGCGCCACAGGTAGCCTGCAGTGGTAATCCCACAGGTCCGTTTTCTTAATTAGATAACGGACCTCCTCGTCCGTCCATTTTGGGCCGCGCTGTCTCTGTCTCGCCGCCGCCATTGCCGCCATTACAAACAACAGCGCATTGGGCGACGCCAGCGCCATGACGTCACAGCGTGCACACGTTACGTGCGGCCGCATTCGCGACGCAAAACGGTATTGCGATTGTAAAGTGACCGCAGCAGCCATGCGCACAGCCAAGCACAGATATGAGATGCTGTTGCGATCGCAAAACAACGGTTACAAGCTAGGCGATCACAATAGCGTCGCATATCTGTGTGGCTGGGGCTCGAGAATCTTTGCATATCTGTATGCATATCTGTATAGCTGGGGCTCATGACGTCACATTGCGATCACAATCGCGTCGCATATCTGTGAATAGCTGTGATTCCCTGGTGAATGTTGACCTTTACCTCCCAAGAATTTTAAAGTATATTTATAACAATTTTTTAATCTTTCATATATGACTAAAATATATATATTATATATTTAAACTTTATATATGCAGCTGTGGTGTATTATCTGTTATATCTAATTATAATGTTTGAACGCTAGTGAGACCATAGGCCCTTTAAAATAATTGTAAATATTTTAAACTTTTTTCTTTATTTTTTTAACAATTAACTCCTATGACTGATGGTACTCCCATGACCACGTGTGTGACAAGTAGATACAATGTAAAACAAAAATAGACAACAAAAAAGCCTTTGAAAAGATTTTAAAAACTGCAGCTGCTGGTAACATGTCTCTTTGCCATCCCCATTACTCCCTCCCCACATCTCACCCACATTAGCCCTTCTCCCATATTGGTAAAATAATTGAAAAAAAAAAAAGAATGATTTTTGTAAAATAAAAATTTTTTATTATAAAAACATTGTTAAAAAAAGGGAAAAGTAAAACATTATCAAAATCAAACTAGACCTGATGCTGCCAACTCACTGCACCAGGCCCATTAAAGTACTGGCAGTACTTGTCTCGGCCGGCCTTCGCATTGTCCTTGCTCCTGCCTTGATTGACAGGTTGAAGACCTGCAATAGCGGGATCATTGTCACGCCATTCTCCAAGCACCACGTCACCATTGCTGTCCGAGTCCATGAAGCCTGGCGGACTGTAAGTACCAGCATCTCGTTTTCGTAGAAAATTGTGCAGCACACAACAGGCCAACACCACAGAGTCTATCGATTCCAGCTTCATGTTGATTGGAGTGTGGAAAACCCTGAAGCGGTTGGCCATTATGCCGAAGGCATTCTCAACAACGCGCCGTGCCCTAGACAGTCTGTAGTTAAAAATACGCCTTTCCCCTGTCAAAGTCTTTTGTGGATATGGTTTCACAAGATGCGCATGAAGGGGGAAGGCTTCATCGCCCACAAAAACAAAGTTTAGGTTGGCGGTGGTTTCAATGATGGTTGGCAAGTTAAGTTTATTATTAAACAACCGTTCACCAAAACTTGTGTGCTCCAAAACGCCACCGTCAGAAACCCTTCCATTCATGCCAACATCAACGTCAATAAATTCATAATTGGCATTAACAAGGGCCATGAGGATCATGCTGAAGTAGCCCTTGTAGTTATGGAAAAAGGATCCGCTGTTGGCTGGTTGCGTGATCCGCACATGTTTGCCATCCAAGGCACCACCACAGTTTGGGAACTGCCAAATCCTTTCAAAATCAGAGGCAATAATTTTCCATTCCATCACTGATTTGGGAAAAGGCATGTAGCTCCGTAAACTGCGGACGATGGCGTTGCATGTCTCCGGAATTAGTTCTCCAAGCAGCGACCGAGAAATTGCAGCAGAATATTGCAAATCCTTCATTGAACGTCCGGTTGCCAGAAATCGCAGCGTTACTGCCAAACGTTCCTCTGCTGAAACAGCTGCACGCATCCGGGTATCCTGCCGTTCAATGAGTGGCCTTACACATTCCAGTAGGAGCTTGAATGAATCCTCCGACATCCGTAGATAATTCCGGAAATCCTGCGGATTCTTCTCCTGCAACTCCCTCACTAGATGCATGTGGGAGAATTTGGACCTCTGCTCCAGCCATTCCCTGGTCCACATGCGACGCTTTTGTTTGGAGCGCCTTTCTTCCACCCGCGCCTCTTCCTGTCGATCTGCCTCCAACTGCCACAATCACAAGCTCCGCGGTGGACAGGTCCATTATGTGCAACCTGTACGGTAAAGAAGAGAAAAGTTAATTACTAATTAATTACTATTAATAAAGTGTTTAAACAAAATAAAATAAAGAATAGAATAAAAAAATATAAAAAAAAAAAAAAAATTAAACTTTTCAGTTAACATTTAATATACAGTTTACAAATGTCTAAAATGGTGGGGGGTGTAAAATAAATAAAGCAGACGAAAAAAAAAAAAAAAGGTCAGGGGTGTAAAATAAATAAAGCAGAAGAAAAAAAAATAAGGTCAGGGGTGTAAAATAAATAAAGCAGACGGAAAAAAAAAAAATAAAAAATAAGGTCAGGGGTGTAAAATAAATAAAGCAGACGAAACAAAAAAAAAAATAAGGTTAAAAACCATTATCAAACAACATCACAAACAATATTTACCTTGAATCCAAATATCCCAAAGATCCAAATCCAAATGGGGATGGATGGTGCTCTAGCGACTCAGACAGGATCGCAAAAACCCACCACTGCGCCACAAACAGGATCGCAAAACTCCGCCACACGATACTATCCTCGCAACAACGCACAAAGAGTCACCCATAAAGTGCTCTGGAAACAATGGATGGGGGCGCAGTTATTATAGCTGAGGTGATGTTGTGGTCACCAATCGGAGCTGTAGGGCATTAACGAAAGAAAACAAAGTCCCGCCTGCGCCGCTGACTAATGCGTCGTTAACGAGGTCGCACATCGTTCACAAAAGGTGCCAAACACAGCGATTCAGGCTCACCAGCGGGACGCCAACGATCAAAATACGGTCCAGAACTCTAGTGAACGATCAACGAGATCACAGCAGGGGCCACGTCGTTGCTACATGCCACACACAACTACGTCACTAACGAGATCGCTAAATAGTGACGTATTTTAGCGATCTCGTTAACGACGCTGTTTAGTGTGGCATACCCTTTATTCACATTTAGCTGTATACCCTCTTGGGATTACCTGCAATCAAATCTGGCTTTTCTCATCACCTTCCTTCACGGGGCTTCCATTTACCTATATTTGCTTTTAGAGTGTCTTTTACTGTTTTCTTTAATACAGTTATTTATTTATTCAGTATTTCTACCTGTGTGGGCTGTTTTTTATGTGCGCAAACTATCTTATCTATATTTAAATTAGTTCTCTGGTGTCACAAAACTAAGCCACAGCCACTGAAAAAACTGGAAAAGGCAAATGAACAAACAACAGTGGCTCAGATAAACTGAGAGGAGCACAAGCCCCCGGAGGGGACCTGGCTGACCTCCACAGAAGTGCAGGGAACAATGCAAAAAGCAAGCACAAAAATAAAAGCAGAAAATATCTTATCTGATAGCAGAAGATGCAGGCAAGACTCAGCAAGCTTCCAAGTGAACCAGGAACCACAGTTGAGACAAGAACAATTGATCACCGGCAACCATGATGGGAGGGAACCTCCTTTATATAAGACCAGTCTGTAACTCCTGATTGCCAATCCTCATTGAATGGTTCAGTACTGTTTGTAACCACCAGAGGGAGCTTCTGCTCAGAATTCATTTCTAACAGATTCACAACAGGCTCCCTGCTGTGAATGGTGGAAGCCGGAACCCCAGTGAGAGCCACTGAATTGTCTAAATGGCTCTCACTGGGTGTAAAATTCTGATGTTTGGTGCACGTAACTCTGCCCACCTGACCCAAATGCCGCCCATTCATCAATTTAATTTCCTGACTGCAAGTAGGCGGGGTTTCGGTCATGGGTGAGCAGAATTTTGGCCATGTTCACGTCATTTTAAATATGTGTTCTCATGTTGTGAACACATATTTAATAGTGATCCATTTAGGATCCAAAAGAACCGGTTCCTCTTGGTGAGCAAAGCCGAGAGAGCTGGATCACCTAAAAGAGCTGGACTGCCCATCACTAATCTCTCTCCCTTCTCCCTATCACAAGGGTTTCCTTGTATATCTTCCTGATGTCCCCTCATGTTGCGCTGCACGCTGGGTGTTCTCTTGCCCTCAGCATGGCACAGGTTCATTCAAATTCCCTACAGGTACTAAAAAATAAATGAAAATGAATAAAAAAAATATTTTAAAGTGTAACAAAATAAAAAAAATTCTAAAAGTTTAAATGACTTCCCTTTTCTCAATTTAAAAATATGGCAAACAAAAAACATTCATATATAGTATCCTGATTCCCCATGTCTATTAAAAAATCCTTGAAAATATTTAAACAAAGCATATGGTAAACAGAGTAAAAAAAGAAATCGAAATGCTAGAATTGCTGTTTTTCTGTCTCTGCACCTCCTCCAACAATCCAATAAAAATATATTAAAATATTATCAATCAAGATAATAGCTGGCCATGCAAAAAAAACAAACTGTCACACAGCTCCATTGACAAAGAAAGTTATGTATATCAGAAAATGGCGATACATGCATTTTTTTTTTTTTTTACAAAGTTTTGATTTTTTTAAGCACTAAAACATAGATAAAATTGTACGTGTTTGACATCATAATCATCACCGCAATCATGCCAAACTGAATAACCGTGTTATCATGCCCTTTTTATTGCAAAATGGCCATCTTAACCCCTTTACACCCGAGGGTGGTTTGCAGGTTAATGACCAGGCCAATTTTTACAATTTTGACTACTATCCCTTTATGAGTTTATAACTCTGGTACGCTTCAATGGATCTTGCCGATTCTGAGAATGCTTTAGTGACATATTGTACTTCCCGTTAGTGGTAAAATTTCTTCGATATAGCTTGCGTTTATTTGTGAAAAAATAGAAATTTGGCAATTTTCAAAATTTTAATTTTTATGCCCTTAAATCAGAGAGATATATCGCAAAAAATAGATAATAAGTAACATTTCCCCCATGTCTACTTTACATCAGTACAATTTTGGAGCCAAAATTTTTTTGTTAGGAAGTTATAAGGGTTAAACGTTGACCAGCGATTTCTGATTTTTTCAACACCATTTTTTTAGGGAACACATCACATTTGAAGTCACTTTGAGGGGTCTATATGATAGAAAATATCCAAAAGTGGCACCATTCTAAAAACTATACCCCTGAAGGTGCCGAAAACCACATTCAAGAAGTTTATTAACCCTTCAGGTGCTTCACAGGAATTTTTGGAATGTTTTAAAAAAAAATTAACATTTAACTTTTTTTCACAAAAAATTTACTTCAGATCCAATTTGTTTTATTTTCCCAAGGGTATCAGGAGAAATTGGACACCAAAAGTTGTTGTACAAATTGTCCTGAGTATGCTGATATCTCATTTGTGGGAGGGAGAACCACTGTTTGGGTGCATGGCAGAGCTCGGAAGGGAAGGAGCGCCGTTTGACTTTTCAATGCAAACATTGCTGGAATTGAGATCGGACTCCATGTCGCATTTGGAGAGCCCTTGATGTGCCTAAACAGTGGAAACCCCCACAAGTGACACCATTTTGGAATGTAGACCCCCAAAGGAACTTATCTAGATATGTGGTGAGCACTTTGAACCCCAAGTACTTCACAGAAGTTTATAACGTAGAGCCGTAAAAATAAAAAATCATATTTTTTCCACAAAAATGATCATTTTTCTCCCAATTTTTTATTTTCCAAGGGTAACAGGAATAATTGGACCCCAAAAGTTGTTGCGCAATTTGTGTGGAGTATGCTAATACCCCATATGTGGGGGTAAACCACTGTTTGGGCACATGGCAGAGCTCGGAAGGGAAGGAGCACCATTTGACGCAGAATTGGCTGGAATTGAGATCAGACGCCATGTCACGTTTGGAGAGCCCCTGATGTACCTAAACAGTGGAAAACCCCCAAGTCTAACTCCAACCCCAACCACAACACACCCCTAATCCTAATCCCAACCCTAACCATAACCCTAATCACAAACCTGACTGTTATGTTTTAGTAGTTGAGGAGGCAGGAGCAAAAAACCGCATAGGCAGCCTAATACAAGAGAGGTTGGAAACTAATAGGTTGCAGACCATTAAACTAACCGCACAACTAGAAGCAGTCGTGGGACGTTCCTACGGTGCCCTAGACGCCTCGTCACAGCTGGAAAGAGGAAAGCTAACTGCTCCGAAGTAGACACCAAAAGAGTAGGAAGCCCCGAAACATATAATGGCTGTTAGACAAGATGAAAATACGAACACAGACAGAAAATAGATTGAGCAAACGCTGGGACCCAAAACTGTCTAGATAGAATAGCACAAGAGAGAATACTGTCTGCAACCCAGAATAACCCTAGCAAAAACTCCAACACTTCTGAAACCAAAAACACTGAGACCACACGGTCTCGACCACCTATATCAGATCTCTGGTGTGGACACGTAGCTACCCAGCAGTAAAATATCACAAGAACTGAGCAAATGAACAAATATAAAAAACGAACGAAGACCAGCCAATGCCCCCCAAAGGGGATCCGGCTGAAGACAAAAAGCAATGCAGCAAAAAGCAAGGAATTCAAACCACAATAAAAAAAACTGAAAGAGACTTATCTGAATGCAAGCAAGAGACAGCAGAAAAGCAAGCTGAATTCCAACCTAGACCAGGAAGAACAATTGATCATCGGCGAGGATCATGGGAGGTCAGCTCACTTATATCAGGCCAGTCAGTATCACCTGACAACCACTCGTCAGCTGCAGGTATAGAACGCTTGGTGTTCCACATAGGTTCAATACCCTCAGCAACCACCAGAGGGAGCTTCAGCTCCGAAGTCCTCTCCAATACGTTCACAACACCTAACCCTAACACTAACACACCCCTAACCCTAATCCCAACCCTAACCCTAATCCCAACCATTTTCCAACCATGACTGCAATCCAAACCCTATCACCAACTCTAGCCCCAAACCTAACCCTAACTTTAGCCTCAACCCTAACCCTAACTTTAGAACCAACCCTAACTTTAGTCCCAACCCTAACCCTAACTTTATCCCTAACCCTAACCCTAACTTTAGCCCTAACTAACTTTAGCCCCAACCCTAACCTTAGCTTTAGCATTAACCCTAACCCTAACCCTAATGGGAAAATGGAAAAATAAATACTTTTTTATTTCATTCTTTTTCACTAACTAAGGGTGTGATAAAAGGGGTTTGATTTACTATTTATAGCGTTTTTTATGTTTGGCAGCTGTCACACTAAAAGACGCTTTTTATTGCAAAAAATAGTTTTTGCATCACCACATTTTGAGAGCTATAATTTTTCCATATTTTGGCACACAGAGTCATGCGAGGTCTTGTTTTTTACATGACGAGTAGTGTTGAGCGATATTGCTCGATATCTAAAAATATCGTATCGAAATTGTATCGCCGATAGCACTAAATATCGTCGATATCCGATTTCGATAGTGGAAGTCCCATGTAAGTCTATGGGAACAAAATATCGAAATTAAAAAAAACCTTTATTTCCTTGTAAACACTAAATATACACACATAGAATACATATATATATATATATATATACATGTCATTGTGACATATATATATATACATATATGTATAGTTTATACACTTCTACATAGTAAAATATCCTCTGATTCAATTGCCGGGTAAAGCCGGCTTCTGTGAAAAGACAGAAGCACCCGACATGACATGACACTTGGTGTACATAGGGTTAACCATGTCTTTTCATGTCGTTTGCAATCTGATTTGCACAAACAATTACATGAGTGTATGTGTGCAAAATTTCACACCTGTAGGGGTTAATTAAAGGTGTAAATTGTAAAGTTGTAAAAAAAACGGACTTTTTTGCTACGAATTTACACCTTTAATTAACCCCTACAGGTGTGAAATTTTGCACACTTACACTCATGTAATTGTTTGTGCAAATCAGATATCAAACTACATGAAAAGACATGGTTAACTCTATGTAAACCAAGTGTCATTTCATGTCGGGTTCTGCATTTTCACAAAAGCCGGCAATTGAATTAGCGGCTATTATACTATGTAGAAGTGTATGAACTATAAATATAAAATATATATATATATATATATATAAAAACAGGCAAAAAAAAAAAAACAATATCCAAAAATGAAATAAAAAATCTTTTTGCAAAAATGCATGAAGGTAGTAATAATCATAAGGGTATTTAGTAAACATAATTTTGATCAAAATAATGTACAAGCCATCCCGCCACGTCAAGGCAACCCTCTGTGGGACAGTCCTACTCTAATATTGAAAACCTTTCCACTTGTCAAGTGACTTAAATGTGAACAAGGGCAGAGGGACTGAACCCACCAGTTGAAGCTCCGGCCAGACAGGATGGATTTTCTCAACTCAGAAACAGGGCGGTCACACCCTTATATGCACGGAATGCACTATGAACTACATAGAAAACTAGATCTGAACTGAAAAAGTAAGTTAATGTGTATGCAAAATGTAAATGCATATTAACACATGACCATTACACAGAAAAACAGGCAAAAAAAACAAATATCCAAAAATGAAATAAAAAATCTTTTTGCAAAAATGCATGAAGGTAGTAATAATCATAAGGGTATTTAGTAAACATAATTTTGATCAAAATAATGTACAAGCCATCCCGCCACGTCAAGGCAACCTCTAGTTTTCTTTTCTATATATATATATATGTCACAAATTCAATGACATGTATATATATATATATATGAGGTGTAAAATTGCTGAAAAAAAATGCGTGGGCTCCCGCCCTATTTTCGCAACCAGACAGACAAAGCCAGTGAGTGGGGGCAGATAATAATAGCCCAGAGAGGGATCATTATTTTTGGCCCCCCCCCGGCTACTAAAATCTGCCCCCAGACACCCCAGAAAAGACAAATCTATAATTAGATTCGCCCTTTCTGGCACTTTGCCCGTCTATTCCCATTGCCCTGTAGCGGTGGCGAATGGGTTAATAAGGGGTTAAAATGACCTTGCAATTGAAAGGTCACTTTAAGCCAGGTTAATAATTGAGAGCTGTCAATCAGACAACTATCAATTATTAATCCTATTGTATGAAAGAAAAATCAAACACACACACTTTAATAAAAAAGAAGTTTAATGAAATAATCACACAGTTTTTGACCATATTTTATTTACCTGCTAAAACCATTTCCTGTAATAAAAATAAAATAATAAAGCAAAATTATTCTTACCAATCCGATGTACAGTCAGGTCCCATGGTGTAATCCATCAGAAAGGGTTAATGTTTACTGCAGGGACCGCAGCTAATGCTGCAGCCTCACAGTAAACCCCCAAATGAATGAGTTCCTCTCCTGGCTGACAGGAGAGGAAGTGGAAAGCTTAATTGATTGCTTTCCACTTTCACTTCAGGTCAGCCAGGGACACAATCAGTGACGTCAGAGGGAACTGGTTAACAAAAATAGGGGATCCCCTCGAAAAAAAATGGCGTGGGGTCCCCCCTATTTTTGTTAACCAGCCAGATGAAGCAGACCGCTGTGGCCTGGATTTTCAGGCTGTTAAGGAGCCAAGATCCATGGACCTTGCCAGCCTGATAATACCAGGCCACAGCAGTCTGCATATCTTGGCTGATTAACAAAAATAGGGGATCCCCTCGAAAAAAATTGGCGTGGGGTCCCCCCTATTTTTGTTAACCAGCCAGATGAAGCAGACCGCTGAGGCCTGGTTTTTCAGGCTGGTAAGGATCCAATATCCATGGACCTTGCAAGCCTGATAATACCAGGCCACAGCAGTCTGCTTAGCTTGGCTGGTTAACAAAAATAGGGGATCCCCTCGAAAAAAAAAACGGCGTAGGGGTCCCCCTATTTTTGTTAACCAGCCAAGTAAAATGCAGACTGCTGCGGCCTGGTATTAAAAGACTGTCAAGGCCCATGGATTTTGGCCCTCAACAGCCTGATAATACCAGGCTACAGCAGCCCCACATTTGGCGCATCAAAAGATGTGCCAATTGTGGCACTTTACCCGGCTCTTCCCACTTGCCCTGTAGCGGTGGCAAGTGGGGTAATAAGGGGTTAATGTCACCGTTGATTGCACGGTGACAATAAGCCCGGTTAATAATGGAGAGGCGTCAATAAGACACCGATCCATTATTAATCCCAAAGTTATTAAATGCATAAAAAAAAGACAAAGCAAGAAAAAATTATTTTAATGAAATAAAAGAGACAACACAGTTTTCATTTCTTTTATTGTACTCTCATTCCTGCGACGCCATCGATCTCCTGTAAAAAAAGAAAAAAAAACAAACCAACAGTATACCACCTGTCCGACGCAGTCCATAGTAACGACAGTCCCACGACGATCCAGCTCTGCTACATCGCAATGACAGGCAGAGCCTGTCATCGCGACGCAGCACAGCTGATTACCTGCTTCCCCGGCGGTGACGTCATCGGACTGACTGCTTTACGGCCGGGATTACCCAGCAGTCACTGCAGTTATCGCGAGAAACTGCATGTGACCGCCGGGGAGAAGAGGATGGCGGCCATGAAGCAGTCCAGGACGTGACCGCCGGAGATCTTCTGCCAGGTAAGTGCCGCTGACTCCTGACAGACCCGACCGACGGACACTGACAGTGACAGACCTGACCGACGGACACAGACAGTAACAGTGACAAATCCGATTACGGTATTCGATAAGACGAAAATATCGAAACAAATTATCGAAAGGCCGATAGAGCTAATATCGGCCGATAGCCGATATTTGCATTATCGTATCGCTCAACACTAATGACGAGTTGTTTTTATTGGTACCATTTTCAAGCACATGACATTTTTTGATCGCTTTCTATTCTGATCTTTGAGAGACAGAATGGGAAAAAACAGCAATTCATGAATTTCTTTTTTGGGGGGGCGTTTACACCGTTCTGCATGTGGTAAAATTGACAAGGCAGTTTTTTTCTTCTGGTCAGTACGATTACAGCGATACCTCATTTATATCATTTTTTTATGTTTTGGCGCTTTTATATAATAAAAACAATATACTGTATATACTCATGTATAAGCCAACCCGTGTATAGGCCGACCCCCCTAATTTTGACACAAAAAACTGGGAAAACTTATTGACTCGCGTATAAGCCTAGGGTGAAAAATGATTATACCCCCATATGATGCTCCACAGATTATGCCCCCATATGCTGCACAGATTATGCCCAATATGCTCCACAGATTATGCCTCCATATGCTCCAGATTATGCCCAATATGCTTGAGAGATTATGCCCCCATATGCTCCAGATTATGCCCCCATATATTCCACAGATTATTCCCCCGTATGATCCACAGATTATTCCCCCATATGCTCCAGATTATGCCCCCATATGTTCCACAGATTATGCCCCCATATGCTCCAGATTATGCCCTATATGTTCCACAGATTATGCCCCCATATGCTTCAGATTATGCCCCATATGTTCCACAGATTATGCCCCCATATGCTCCATATTATGCCCCCATATGTTCCACAGATTATGCCCCCATATGCTCCAGATTATGCCCCATATGTTCCACAGTTTATGCCCCATATGCTTCCATATTATGCCCCCATATGCTCCAGATTATGCCCCCATATGCTGCACAATTATGCCCCACATGCCCCATAGTATAGGCCTCATATGCTGCTGCTGCTGCAAAAAATAAAAAAATGACATACTCACCTCTCGTCGCTGGGGGCCAGGTGCCGGTGTCCTGAGCAGGGGTGACAGCGGCGTGCTATGGGGGACAGGTGCCGGTGTCACCGCTTGCTCAGGACCCCAGCACCTGAGATATTTACCTGTCCCGTTCCACCGCTGCGCTGCTCCCTCGGTCTGACTCCTCTGGCTGTGAATGATCTGGCAGGGGGTGGGGCGCCCACTAACGACGTCATCGCGCCCTCTGCCTGGTCATTCACAGCCAGAGGAGTCAGACCGAGGGAGCAGCGCAGCGGTGGAACGGGACAGGTAAATATCGCTATACTCATCCCTCCGCCGGCGCGGTCTCTGCAGCCTCTCCTCTTCTCCCGGCGCTCTCTGCAGCCTTCAGTCCTGCAGCGGTCACGTGGTACCGCTCATTAAAGTCATGAATATGTGCATATTCATGACTTTAATGAGCGGTGCCATGTGACCGCTGCAGGAAGGAGCCGGAGATCGTGGGATAAGCAGGGGGGCTGCAGAGTCCGCGCCGGCGGAGGGGTGAGTATGATCTGACACCCCCGCTCCCCCTCCCCCACCTACTCCCGTATATGACCCGTGTATAAGCCGAGAGGGGGACTTTCAGCCCTAAAAAATGGGCTGAAAATCTCGGCTTATACATGGGTATATACGGTAATAGAAAAAATAATTGTTTTTGCATCACTGTATTCTGACAGCTATAACTTTTTATATTTTCGCTGATTGCGTTTTCAGCAGTACCATGTTTATTTATATCCATCTTTTTAATCACGTGTTATTCCACTTTTAGTTTGGTGGTATGATGATAAAGCATTGTTTTTTGCCTTGGTTTTTTTTATGGTGTTCACTAAAGGGGTTAACTAGTGGGACAGTTTTATATGTCTGGTCGTTACGGACGCGGCAATGCCAAATATGTGTACTTTTATTGTTTAGATTTTTTTTATTCAAATGTTTGTTTAGTAACAGAATAAATATAAAATTTTTTATTATTTTTTAAATATTTTTACAATTAATTTTTTTTTTAAATTTAATTCTTACTTTTACACTTTGTCCCACTACGGGACATAAGGGACAATCATTTTGTGCAGCGCTGCAGCTTCTGTACACTGACCTGTGAGACTTCCTGACATGCACTGTGCAAGAAAGGAAGTTCCACAGCTCTGGAGACCCGGATCTCGTCATGATCCAAAGGCAGAGGGGCTATCAGCCCCTGTGCTGGCTCCAGAAAGCTGTAATCATGTTTGATTGTAGTGTTCCGGGGGTTAAAGTGTCGGGAGTGCCAGGTGTCAGCTGTGAGAATCGCACATGACTACCTCTTGAAGCTCATCAAGAAAATGCCAAGAGTGTGCAAAGCAGTAATCAAAGCAAAAGGTGGCTACTTTGAAGAACCTAGAGTATAAGACATATTTTCAGTTGTTTCACACTTTTTTGTTAAGTATATAATTCCACATGTGTTAATTCTTAGTTTTGATGCCTTCAGTGTGAATGCACAATTTTTATAGTCATGAAAATACAGAAAAATCTTTGAATGAGGTGTGTCCAAACTTTTGGTCTGTACTGTATATATGGAGATTTACAATTCCCCCAAGACTGTATACAGCTGTACGCTACAGATAGAGTACACTGAATCTGCCTTTCATATTCTGCTGTTATCCAAACTGGGCCTGTGGCCGTGTCTGTGACTCCTGAAATACATACGGAGATTTAAAATTCCCCCAACACTGTATACAGCTGTACGCTACTGAGACAGTACACTTTTACTGAGTTTGATATTCTGGTGTTAGTCAGACTGGGCCTGTGACCGTGGGTCTTCCTGCTGAAATATATACGGAGATTTCAAGTTCCCCCAACACTGTATACAGCTGTACGCTACTGAGACAGTACACTTTTCCTGAGTTTGATATTCTGGTGTTAGCCAGACTGGGCCTGTGACCGTGTGTCTTACTGCTGAAATATATACGGAGATTTCAAATTCCCCCAACACTGTATACAGCTGTACGCTACTGAGACAGTAGACTTTTCCTGAGTTTGATATTCTGGTGTTAGCAAGACTGGGCCTGTGACCGTGTGTCTTCCAGCTGAAATATATATGGAGATTTAAAATTCCCACAACACTGTATACAGCTGTACGCTACTGAGACAGTAGACTTTTCCTGAGTTTGATATTCTGGCGTAAGCCAGACTGGGCCTGTGACCGTGTGTCTTATTGCTGAAATATAAACGGAGATTTAAAACTCCCACAACACTCTATACAGCTGTACGCTACTGCGACAGTACACTTTTTACCTGATTTTCATATTCTGGTGTTAGCCAGACTGGGCCTGTGACCGTGTGTCTTACTGAAGAAAATATAAACGGAGATTTAAAATTCCCACAACACTGTATATAGCTGTACTCTTCTAAATATACAATTTTTTCTTTTTTATATTCTACTGTAAACCATACTGAGCCTGTGAGAGTCTGTGTCTGTTACTCCGCAATAATATACAAATATTTAAATTTTTCACCTTCACCGTATACAGCTGTATGTTTCTGATACAGTACCATATATCTGCTGTTATTTAGGCTACATTTACACAAACATGAGAAAGTATGGTGTTAGAGGTCGTGGACGTGGTCGTGGGGGGCCACCTGCTACTGATGGTGGTGGTGGTGGTGCTGCATCTGCTGGTAGTGCCAAAAGCACAATAGCACCTAAGGCAGGAGGTGTTGAGCCTGCCTCATCGTCTGGCTCCAGAAGGCCTGGAAGGCTCACTTTTCTTGGAGTAGGTAAACAGCTTTTAAAGCGGGACCATCAGGAACAGGTTTTGGCTTACATTGCCAAAACAGCCTCCAGCTCTATCTCCTCCTCATCTGAAGTTTCAAAAGCTGCAAGCACTGAGTCATCAGTGAAGGCTTCTGGTCCGGACCAACCACTTTCCTTGTGTCCTTCACCCCCACCAAAAGTGAAGGATGCGTCAGCCCACACTTCAGATTTCTCCATGGAGCTCTTTTCACATACCATGCCTGGGTTATCAAGTAAAATCCAGTATTCCCCAGTCCAAGATGAATATGACATTGAGTGCACTGATGCACAGCCACTGCTAGATGATTGTGCTGCCACTTTCAAGCACAGCACTACAATACGCTCACAGTCTACTGAGCCAGAATGTGACCCTGATGAAACTCAGGTGCCCCTTCCCGCATACTGTACCACCTTACACGGTGACACAGAGGAAGGTGCAGATGAAATTGAAGAGGAAGTGATGGATGACCCAGTTGTTGACCCGGATTGGCATCTAGTGGTGGAAGAGGGTGCCACTGGCACTAGCTCAGAAGAGGAGAAGGATCTGCAGCAGGTATCGACATCACAGCTGGGGTTATCTGGCAGGCCCGTAGCAGTCCAAAAATATGTTAAAAAAAAAAAAAAGTTGCAGGACAGGTTGGCCAGACGGTCAAATTATCACAGCGTGCAAGGCCTGAAAATTTATACCATAGTAGGAAGAGTCCAGTATGGCACTTTTTGAACAAAATCCTACTGATGGGGCTAAGGTTGTCTGTAAAAAGTGCCTAAGAACCTTTAGCCAAGGGAAAAATCTCAAAAATTTGAACACCAGTTGCATGCTTAGACATTTACTGAACATGCACATGCAAGCGTGGACGGACTACAAAAACTCAGGTAGCACATGTGCACCGGCTCCGACTGAAGTTAGCCAGCAACACTCCATCGCTTCCTCCACTGTAAGCCCACCGGTTGGCACACCATCAGCAAAAAATGTTGAGGTGTCGTCGCAAGGCCAAAGCAGTCAGGGAATCACAATGTTTACGCAACGAAAGACTGCACCTAGGCCATCACCACCACCATCACCATCACAAACCCACTCTCAGTCCGTCAAGTCCACCGATAGTTCCACCAGATGCAGCTCTCAAGTCCAACTCACCCTACCAGACTCTCTGAGTAGGAAAAGAAAGTACTCAGCCTCTCATCCGCGTACACTGGGTTTGAATGACTGCATTGCAAAACTGATCTCATTAGAGATGATGCCCATCCGTTTAGTTGAAACAGTAGCATTCCGAGAACTCATGACCTATGCCGTCCCATGCTATGACCTACCCAGTCGCCACTTCTTTTCTAGAAAATCCATCCCTGCCCTCCACCTGCATGTGAAATACCGCATTGTCCATGCACTCAAACAATCAGTGACTGGAAAGGTTCACCTCACAACAGATGCATGGGCCAGTAGGCATGGCCAGGGCCGTTACGTGTCCATCACTGCGCACTGGTTTAATGTGGTGGATGCAGGGTCCACAGGGGACAGCGGCGGTGGGACAGTGCTGCCTAGCCCACGGTATAGGCAACAGTTGGCTGTAGGCGTTCGCTCCTCCTCCTCCTCCAGAAGCGAAAGCTAGTCAACAGAGTGCAGTCGCACGAGCAACTCCATCCGCAACTGCCAGTGTTGCACATGAGGTGTCCCACTACCGAACAGCTAGTAGTAAGCATCAGCAGGCTGTTTTACAAATGATGTGTTTGGGCGACAAGAGACACACCGCCGAGGTACTGTCCCAATACTTGCATCGAGAAAACAGAGAGATGGCTGGGCAGTATACATCTTGAGCCAGGCAAGGTAGTCAGTGATAACGGCCGTAATTTTGTGGCGGCCATAGCCCTGTCAAAACTCAGACACATACCTTGCCTGGCTCACACCTTGAACCTGGTGATGCAGTGCTTCTTAAATAATTATCCTGAGTAGACGTTGCAACAAGGTGAAACTCCACCATGCACATGGGTGAGAGGCTGTGCGAACAAAGGCAGGCTGTAATGCATTTATGGGAGGATACACGGGCAGGTAGTTTGAGGGCAGACATGGAGTTGTCGGGTGTGCAGTGGTCAAAGCTGAAAGACCTCTGTAAAGTCCTTCAGTGTTTTGAGGAATGCACACGGCTGGTAAGCACTGACGACGCCATCATAAGCATGAGCATACCGCTTATGCGTCTGCTCATGCAAAGTTTGATGCACATTAAGGATCAGGCGTGGCCGCGGAGGATGACGATGAGGAAGAGGGAAGCCTTGATGACATTCAGCCATTGTCTGCTTAGGGAACTGTCCTGGACGAGGTGGAGGAATAAGAGGAAGAGGAGGAGAAGGAAGGGGGATGATTATGTTGAGGAGGAGGATGCTTCTCAGGGGCAAGAGAAAATGTTGGCTTGCCAAGTTCAGGTCCAGGGTTTGTGCGTGACTGGAGGGATGTGGATTTGGCAGAAAGTGCTCCTCCACCCACTGCTGGCAGTGCATCACTGACACCTGGAACATTGGCCCACATGTGTGATTATGCCTTGCGGATCCTAAAAAGGGACCCCGCATTGCCAAAATAATGAAGGATGACGACTACTGGTTGGCCAGCATCCTTGATCCACGCTATAAAGGCAAATTACAGAACATCATGCCACAGCCGAAGTGGCGTTGGAGACAGGGGTTTCATGACAATGTGGTGGACTGATTTCTCACAGACAACTCACATGCCTGGTAATCAGCAATCTATAGCAACAGACAGGAGACAGCAGTTGTCAACTATGGTTAGAAATTACTTCTCCTCCCCTATCGATGTTCTCCCTCACCGGTCATTCCCCTTTGACTACCGGGCCTGGTGGACACCTGGCCTGAATTGGCACAATATGCTTTACAGGAGCTCGCTTGCCCTGCTGATAGCGTGCTATCAGATAGAGTCTTCAGTGCTGCTGGATCAATCCTGACAGAAAGAAGGACCCGTCTGTCGACACAAAATGTTGATAATCTAACTTTATTAAAATGAACCATGCATGGGTTTCAAAGGATTTTGTCCCACCTTCCCCTCATGACACATAGGTTGTCAGCAAAATGGCTCGCTTTGTCCTCCTCTTCCTCTGACTTCTCCAATTCCTCCATTTGCAGCTGCTGAACGTCCAGCCTGTGCTGTCCCCTCCACCCCAGGGACAGGGTAACCTCCCGGCGCACCCGGGCTAGTGCCGGTGCCCTGAGCAGGTAGGGGGTCCCACTCTGGGGCGATGGCACTAGCACTATGAGGGGCCCTGTGCCAGTGCCTGCGCCCATGAGTGGTCCCCCCTGGTTGCTTATGGCCCCAGCACTCGCAATACTTACCTCTCCCTGCTCCACCACTGTGGAGTTTGGGCAGTAAAATCCTTCACAGGGACAGCCACTACAAATTTTGTTAACTGATCCATGCTGGTTAAGACGTGGCTATGGCCTGTCCTGCTGGGCTCTACCTTCAGATGATCAATGGCTACCATTTCTAATGGACGCCGACTCCCAATCGGATGCAGTGGCGTTTTCTGATCAGCTTTCATACTTTTCCTAGTCACAGACATCTGACATTTGTGGCACCATTTTTCAATGTCTCCTCTCATGTCAATCCAATAGAATCACCTACGTCCTGTGGATTCTGTCTTTTGCACTCAAAAGTGACCAGACTGATCATGATAAGCAGTGATGACCATGTCTACATCTGTCCTTAGCATCACAATTTGATGGAGACGACAAACGGTGATGGGATCCACGCTACTGTGATACAGCAACCCTTTCTTCACAAAGAACCGTTTTAGCTGTCTCCACAGACAAAATAATTGAGGGCCAGCATCGCATTTGCGAATTCTACTGGGAGGTTTTACCGTGATTTGGAATTACAACATTTATGTAATCACTGTACTATCATTGTGTACTTGTATCCGCCTACAGTCATGACCAAAAGTTTTGAGAATGACACAAATATTAATTTTTACAAAGTCTACTGCTTCACTTTTTCTAATGGCAATTTGCATATACTCCAGAATGTTATAAAGAGTGATCAGCTTAACAGCAATTACTTGCAAAGTCAATATTTGGCTAGAAAATGAACTTCATCCCCAAAACACATTTCAACATCATTGCAGCCCTGCCTTAAAAGGACCAGCTAACCTCTTTTCAGTGATTGCTCCATTAACACAGGTGTGGGTGTTGATGAAGACATGGCTGGAGATCAATCTGTCATGATTAAGTAAGAATGACACCACTGGACACTTTAAAAAGAGGCTGGTGCTTGGCATCATTGTTTCTCTTCTGTTAACCATGGTTATCTCTAAAGAAACACGTGCAGTCATCATTGCAATGCACAAAAATGGCCTAACAGGGAAGAGTATCGTAGCTAGAAAGATTGCACCTCAGTCAACAATCTATCGCATCATCAAGAACTTCAAGGAGAGAGGTTCCATTGTTGCCAAAAAGGCTCCAGGGCGCCCAAGAATGACCAGCAAGCGCCAGGACCGTCTCTTAAAAGTGTTTCAGCTGCGGGATCGGGCTACCAGCAGTCCAGAGCTTGCTCAGGAATGGCAGCAGGCAGGTGTGAGTGCATCTGCATGCACTGTGAGGCGGAGACTCTTGGAGCAAGGCCTGGTCTCAAGGAGGGCAGCAAAGAAGCCACTTCTCTCCAGAAAAAACATCATGGACAGACTGATATTCTGCAAAAGGTACAGGCAGTGGACTGCTGAGGACTGGGGTAAATTTATTTTCTCTGATGAATCCCCTTTTCGATTGTTTGGGACATCAGGAAAACGCCTCATTCGGAGAAGACAAGGTGAGCGCTACCACCAGTCTTATCTCATGCCAACTGTTAAGCATCCTGAAACCATTCATGTGTGGGGTTGCTTCTCAGCCAAGGGAATCGGCTCTCTCACAGTCTTGCCTAAAAACACAACCATGAATAAAGAATGGTACCAGAATGTCCTCCAAGAGCAACTTCTCCCAAACCTCCAAGAGCAGTTTGGCGATCAACAATGCCTTTTCCAGCATGATGGAGCACCTTGCCATAAAGCAAAGGTGATAACTAAATGGCTCAGGGAACAAAACATAGAGATTTTGGGTCCATGGCCTGGAAACTCCCCAGATCTTAATCCCATTGAGAACTTGTGGTCAATCATCAAGAGACGGGTGGACAAACAAAAACATAAAAATTCTGACAAAATGAAAGCATTGATTGTGCAAGAATGGACTGCTATCAGTCAGGATTTGGTCCAGAAGTTGATTGAGAGCATGCCAGGGAGAATTGCAGAGGTCCTGAAGAAGAAGGGTCAACACTGCAAATATTGACTTGCTGCATTAACTCATTCTAACTGTCAATATAAGCTTTTGTTACTCATATGTTTGTAATTATTATATTTCTGTCTGTGATAAAAATGTCTGTCAAACACACATAAAAACCAGAGGGCAGCAGATCATGTGAAAAATATAATATTTGTGTCATTCTCAAAACTTTTGGCCATGACTGTAGTTTCCTGTAGCGGAGTGTCTGGACTGGCTTACTGAGACTGAAATATATACGAACATTTAAAATTCCCACCAACACTGTATACAGCTGGACGTAACTGATACAGTACACTTTTCTGATTTCCATATTCGGGTGTTAGCCACACTGGGCCTCTGACTGTGGGTGTTACTCCAGAAATATATATGGAGATTTACAATTCACCCTACATTTTACAGAGCTGAACACTACTGATAGAGTAAACTTGTTGGATTTTCATATTCGGGTGTTAGCCAGACTGGGCCTTTGACTGTGTGTGTTCCTCCTCAAATATATACTGAGATTTTTTATATTTGCACTATGCTACCTTGTATCTGGTGATACAGTACCCCTTTTTTGACCTCCTCTTCCTCGGACTTCTCCAATTAATCCATTTGCAGCTGCCTTACGTACATTATACACCTCAACATATGGCATTTTTGCAACCTCCTTATCTGGCCTGCCACACCCCCCCTCCTCCACCAACCAAATTGTTATATTCTTGTGTAATCGTACTGAGCCTTTCAGCGTGATTGTCTGACTCCTGAATTATATAAGGAGATTTAAAATATTTAAGCTATACTATATATACCTTGTATCTGGCGAAACAGTATGAGATTTATATTTTAATATGCTTGGTGAACAATACAAACATTAACCAACTGGAAAACATGAAAAATATCTTTAGAAATGTTTAATAATAGGTCTAGTAAAGATGTATACCGTATATACTCATGTATAAGCCGACCCGTGTATAAGCCGACCCCCCCTAATTTTGCCACAAAAAACTGGGAAAATTTATTGACTCGCGTATAAGCCTACAAGTATTCAAGCAGCTGACAGCACTCGGGAGTTAGCACGGATGCACGTTCAGGCGTTCAAGGATCCAAATGAACAACAGTCCAACGAAAAAATAGGAACAGCATCCAATCCAGGTGAAGTATAACAAGTCTTTATTCAGCCACCATAAAATACGACGTTTCGGCCATTTTCAGGCCTTTATCAAGTATACAAAAACAGGCAAAACGGTGTCCTTAAATGGTGTGGAGGAGCCAATCACCATCCAGGAACCGCCCATAATACAAATAGACATATATACAGAATATACAACGATAATTAATTTAAAACAGTGATCAAAGCTCAAAATAGTGACATCATAGAAAAATACAACAATGTTATAATTGTGCATGTAATATGCTGTAGATTACCCCATATAAACAATATCACCATTTAGTCTGCCAATCGATGATCTATTACTGCACACTCCCATTCTGGTGCTGCACCAATCATGTACTCACTAGCAGCAGCGTCCTCCATATCCAATCAGTGTCAGTTCAGCAGCGCTTAGTCAGAGCACTTGTCCAATAGCCCACAGGATAACAAATCGGGAGGCACACCTAACTCACTCCCCACTGTGTAGGTAAACAAAGGCACATGTTCAGAAGTCATCATAGCAAACGCCCAGTGGATTATGTGAACACCAGCGTCATCAGACACCCAGTCACATGACCGCAAGCATCATCCGAGGTCTAATCACATGATAGTCCCATCATAAGCCTCTATTCCAGGCTGAAAACACTAAAATAGCGCGCGATCACCGGCATCATCCGACATCTGAAAAAAGAACACGCATGCACAATAAACTCTATCATTATTTATACTACTCCAGATATGTCATCAGAAACCTGCAGGTCACATGACCGTCAGTATTGGCATAATGTAAACAAGAGACCGCACATGCGGATCTATATAGAATGGAAGATTAACAATATAGCAGACGCCTAAAGAAATATATATAAATATCTACAAAATAAATGATGTCATCAGGAACCATTAAGTCACCACTTGCTCCGATCACTCCAGATAATAATCCTACGAAAACAACAAACATAAGTAAAATATATATCTAAAAACAAACACAGAATATAGATGCAAAAATTACCTAGCACAAATATGCAAATTATATTCGATATTCAACCCCTTTGGTTGCAATGTCTCCAAAACGGAGATCCACCGGAGTTCTTTCTGTTTAAGCAACTTAATCCTGTCGCCACCTCTCCTAAGGGGTGGAACCCCGTCAATAACTCTAAATCTCAACTGACTAACCAAGTGTCCACATTCTACAAAATGCTTAGATACCGGCAGTTCCATCATCTTCGTCCTGATAGTACTTTTGTGTTTACTTATTCTAGCCTTAACCTCCATCGTTGTCTCGCCTATGTACATGAGTCCACACGGACACACGAGCATATAGATTACAAAGCTAGATGTACAAGAGTACCGTTCCTGGATACGAAAGCGTTGACCCGTGCGTGAGTGGCCAAAACTGTCACCCTTGATCATATTGCCACAGCATGCACAATTCAAACATGGAAAATTTCCATTTTTTCGGAGGGCCCAAAGTTAACTGTCTGGATATTTTGGAGGATCCAATGTCGGATTTGACCGAACTCCGGTGGATCTCCGTTTTGGAGACATTGCAACCAAAGGGGTTGAATATCGAATATAATTTGCATATTTGTGCTAGGTAATTTTTGCATCTATATTCTGTGTTTGTTTTTAGATATATATTTTACTTATGTTTGTTGTTTTCGTAGGATTATTATCTGGAGTGATCGGAGCAAGTGGTGACTTAATGGTTCCTGATGACATCATTTATTTTGTAGATATTATATATATTTTCTTAGGCGTTTGCTATATTGTTAATCTTCCATTCTATATAGATCCGCATGTGCGGTCTCTTGCTTACAGTATGCCAATACTGACGATCATGTGACCTGCAGGTTTTCTGATGACATATCTGGAGTAGTATAAATAACGATAGAGTTTATTGTGCATGCGTGTTCTTTTTTCAGGTGTCGGATGATGCCGGTGATCGCGCGCTATTTTAGTGTTTTCAGCAAGGAATAGAGGCTTATGATGGGACTATCATGTGATTAGACCTCGGATGATGCTTGCGGTCATGTGACTGGTTGTCTGATGACGCTGGTGTTCACATGATCCACTGGGCGTTTGCTATGATGACTTCTGAACATGTGCCTTTGTTTACCTACACAGTGGGGAGTGAGTTAG
This sequence comes from Oophaga sylvatica, assembly GCA_033576555.1. Taxonomy (NCBI): domain Eukaryota; kingdom Metazoa; phylum Chordata; class Amphibia; order Anura; family Dendrobatidae; genus Oophaga; species Oophaga sylvatica. The sequence continues at coordinate 253,113,215 of JARQOD010000001.1, forward strand.
GTGTGCCTCCCGATTTGTTATCCTGTGGGCTATTGGACAAGTGCTCTGACTAAGCGCTGCTGAACTGACACTGATTGGATATGGAGGACGCTGCTGCTAGTGAGTACATGATTGGTGCAGCACCAGAATGGGAGTGTGCAGTAATAGATCATCGATTGGCAGACTAAATGGTGATATTGTTTATATGGGGTAATCTACAGCATATTACATGCACAATTATAACATTGTTGTATTTTTCTATGATGTCACTATTTTGAGCTTTGATCACTGTTTTAAATTAATTATCGTTGTATATTCTGTATATATGTCTATTTGTATTATGGGCGGTTCCTGGATGGTGATTGGCTCCTCCACACCATTTAAGGACACCATTTTGCCTGTTTTTGTATACTTGATAAAGGCCTGAAAATGGCCGAAACGTCGTATTTTATGGTGGCTGAATAAAGACTTGTTATACTTCACCTGGATTGGATGCTGTTCCTATTTTTTCGTTCGCGTATAAGCCTAGGGTGAAAAATGATTATGCCCCCATATGATGCTCCACAGATTATGCCCCCATATGCTGCACAGATTATGCCCAATATGCTCCACAGATTATGCCCCATCCGATATCCCCTCCCAGATTATGCCCCCATATATTCCACAGATTATGCCCCCGTATGATACCAATTATGCCCCCATATGCTATATGCCCCATATGCCCAGATTATGCCCCCATAGTATTTCCCATATGTTCCCATATGCCCCCATATGCTCCAGATTATGCCCCATATGTTCCACAGCTTATGCCCCCATATGCTCCATATTATGCCCCCATATGTTCCACAGTTATGCCCCATAGCTCCAGATTAGCCCCATATGTTCCACAGTTATGCCCCCATATGCTCCAATTATGCCCCATATGCCCAATATGCCCATATTCCACAGCTTATGCCCCCATATGCTCCATATATGCCCCCATATGCTCCATATTATGCCCCCATATGTTCCACAGCTTATGCCCCCATATGTTCCATATTATGCCCCCATATGCTCCAGATTAGGCCCCCATATGTTCCACAGCTTATGCCCCCATATGCTCCAGATTATGTCCCATATGTTCCACAGCTTATGCCCCCATATGCTCCAGATTATGCCCCATATGTTCCACAGCTTATGCCCCCATATGCTCCATATTATGCCCCCATATGCTCCAGATTATGCCCCCATATGCTGCACAATTATGCCCCATAGTATAGGCCTCATATGCTGCTGCAAAAAAAAAAAAAAAATGACATACTCACCTCTCGTCGCTGGGGCCAGGTGCCGGTGTCCTGAGCAGGCGTGACACTGGCGCGCTATGGGGGACAGGTGCCAGTGTCACTGCTCGCTCAGGACCCCGGCACCTGAAATATTTACCTGTCCCGTTCCACAGCTGTGCACTGCTCCCTCGTCTGACTCCTCTGGCTGTGCATGATCTGGCAGGGGCGGGCGCGCACTAACGACGTCATTGCGCCCTCTGCCTGATCATTCACAGCCAGAGGAGTCGGACGATGGAGCAGCACAGCGGTGGCATGGGGACAGGTAAATATCGCTATACTCACCCCTCCGCCGCGCGTCCCTGCAGCCTCTCCTCTTCTCCCGCGCTCTCCGCAGCGCTTCAGTCCTGCAGCGGTCACGTGCTACCGCTCATTAAAGTCATGAATATGTGCATATTCATGAGTTTAATGAGAAGTGCCATGTGACTGGTGCAGGAAGGAGCTGGAGATCTGGGAGAAGCAGGGGCTGCAGAGACCGCGCCACCGGAGGGGTGAGTATGATCCGACACCCCCGCTCTCCTCCCCCGCCGACCCCCGTATATGACCCGCGTATAAGCCGAGAGGGGGACTTTCAGCCCTAAAAAATGGGCTGAAAATCTCGGCTTATACATGGGTATATACGGTATCTTTGTACCGTGTTAGCCAGTAGATAGAAAAATATTTAGAGTTGAGAGTCCTCAGTGATTGATACCTTTTAATGGCTAACTGAAAAGATGGTAACAAATTGCAAGCTTTAGAGACTACTCAGGTCTCTTCATCAGGCTAGACTAATTTCAGATTTTGTATTAGTCTAGCCTGATGAAGAGACCTGAGTAGTCTCGAAAGCTTGCAAAATGTTACCATCTTTTCAGTTAGCCATTAAAAGGTATCAACCACTGAGGACTCTCAACTCTAAATATTTTTAATAATAGGTCTGTGATAAGAATAACATTTTGATTTTTAAAAATGGAACCATAAATTTTCTTGAAAACATTACCAAAGTTTTCTATATACCTAGTCTAAAACCTTAAGAATTGTGTTAGAAACCTATTGCCACGTTGCGTTTTGAAAGTATAAGGGTTCCTGCCTGATGGACCATACAAGGTGGAAGGATCAAACATTGCAGCTGGATCATTGCAAAAAATAACAGGAGCCAGAAAAGTGGGTGCCATTGGACATGATGGCCAAACATGGGCTGCTGCTGGTATGTACTTTGGCTGGTTAGTTTGAGGTGTAGACTGAAAATTATTGCTGTTTTGGTCTGCAATTTTCTGCAGGTTTTTAGACAGATAAGTCAACTCATAATATTTATCAGCTCTGCAATGCTCACTTAAAGGTGGGTGTCCTTGTTCCCCCATCAAATTCTCCTCCCTTTCGACCTCTTAAAATATAGATGTGAATATTTCATCAGGAATATCCTGATCCTGCTCTCTCTGAAATTTGGGGACCTTTCTGGGACATGAAGACCAGAATGTAAAAAGTTGAGCCAGTAAAAGAAGAGGATGTTCATCCTCAAGACCTGGCCCCCCTAAGGGGTCAAGTTTGGCAGGTATTGGCTGGTCTGCTGGAAGTGGAATTATAAAGGCCTTCACGTTGTTGGCATTTATAAGTGTATATCTTATTTTGCGGTGGAGGTAGGAATAGAGCCGGCTGTAGAACACTGTATTACTGCTGGTCTGGGGGCAGAAACTCAGGATGCACATATCCTTGGTACATGCAGGCTAGATGAGATCCACATATTCCCAGACTGATTCCTGAGAGATGACGCCTTTAGTTGTGATCTTCTTTGGGAATTTCTTAAAAAGGTGGGCAGTGCACTATATCAGTGAATCATTGACACCGGGAACATTGGCCCACATGTGTGATTATTTCTTGCGGATCTGCTTTTTTATATTCTAGTGTAATCCATACTGAGCTTGTGAGCATCAGTGTCTGCCTCCTGAAATATATACGGAGATGAAAAATTCCCCCCACACTGTATATAGCTGTACTGTACTCATAGAGTAAACTTTCCTGCTTTTCATATTTGGGTGTTAGCCAGACTGGGCCTCTGACTGTGGGTGCTCCTCCGGAAATATATACGGAGATGAACAATTTCCCCAATACTGTATACAGCTGTACTCTACTGATAGAGTAAACTTTCCTGCTTTTCAATATTTGGGTGTTAGCCAGACTGGGCCTCTGACTGTGGGTGTTCCTCCAGAAACATATACAGAGAATAACAAGTCCCCACACACTGTATACAGCTGTAATCTACTGATAGAGTTAACTTTCCTACTTTTCATATTTGGGTGTTAGCCAGACTGGGTCTCTGATTGTGTGTGTAGCTCCAGAAATAAATACGGGATTTCCAGTTCCCCCAGCACTGTATACAGATGCACTCTAGTGATAGAGTAAACTTATCTGATTTTTGAAATTTTGGTGTTAGCTAGACTGGGCCTCTGACTCTGTGTGTAGCTCCAGAAATATATACGGAGATTTCAAATTCCACCAACACTGTATACAGCTGTACTCTAGTGATAGAGTAAACTTATCTTATTTTCAAATTTTGGTGTTAGCCAGACTGGGACTCTGACTGTGTGTGTTGCTCCTGAAATATATACGGAAATTTTGTATGTAACAGGTATTGTGAAGCGTCAGCAGGATGTTTTAAAATTCCGCCCAAAATTTTATACAGCTGGAATCTTAAAATACATTAGCCTTTTTCTACTTTTTGTATAATGGTCTACTCCATACTGAGCCTAACAGCGTCTGTGTGTTAAGGGTATGCCACACTAAACAATATCACTAACGGGATCGCTAAAAAACGTCACTATTTAGCGATCCTGTTAGCGATATTGTTCAGTGCGGCAGCTTCCAGCGACGAGCTTCCTGCTGTGATCTCGCTCGTCGCTGGAATCGTTCCGGACCCTATTTTCTCGTCGGCGCTCCCGCTGGTAAGTATCTTATCGCTGTGTGGCACCTTTTCTTAGCGATTTAGCGGTACTTTTGTACCGCTAAAGTCGTTAAGAAGATCGCTAACGGCGATAGCGTCGTTAACTATATCGCTAAATGCGGTAGCATTTAGCGATATAGAAACAATCCCTCTAGCGATCTCATTAGTATGCAACGCTAACAAGATCGCTAGCGGGATAGCTTAGTGTGGCAGTACCTTAAGTACGGAAATGTATACCTATATTTAAAATTACAACAACACTGCATACAGCTGTATGCTTCTAATACATTTTCCTTTTTCTATTCTTGTGTAATCGATACTGAGCCTGTGCCCGTCTGTGTGTGCCTCCTGAAATATATATGGAGATTTTTAATGTTTTCCCTATACTTTATATACCTGGTATCTGAATGATACAGTACCCTTTGTCAGGTTTTTATATTCTTGGATAATCGATACTGAGCCTTTGAGCGTCATTGTCTGCCTCCTGAAATAAATACGGAGATTTAGAATTTTTTCCCTATACTTCACAGACCTGGCATCTGTTAGGGTTCAAGTTCCTGCACAAGGGGAGTCTCGAACCAGTCCCGCTGCGGTCCCCCATCCATCTCTGTCCGCAGTGGAAGCTGCTCAGCAGAGACGTCGGTCCCAGCGTCTTGCCCATTCCAATACTGTGCAGAGACTTGCTGCTGCCCTTCCTGGATCTTCTATTATAGCCAGTGCTGAAGCAGACGTCTTTGGGACGAAGTCTTGCGTTTCCCCTTCTGAGCATGCCCAGGGTGAGATCTCTCATTGGAGATCGGGGGTCACATGTTCAGGTACTGCAGCAGCTCCTATTGGTCTGCCAGGAAGGTCCTGAAACTACATGTGTTTTGGAACAGTTTCTCATTGATCCTTGTTTCTGGCAGGTCCTGTAGCTGTTACTATAAAGGGGTGGCATGGCTGGGCCGCCATGCGCTAGTATCAATTGCATTATGTGCTTTGCGCCAGTGTGATCATGCACGCATGTAGTTACGGCTCGGCTGAAATAAGCCCCTAGAATACCGGCTTCTCCGGTGAGGAGATTGCTTGATTGCGTTGTTGTCTGGATGATCACGGACTGCTATTCGCCCAGCAGTTATCTGTGTATCCCTGTGGTGTTAACAGGACTCAGCGGCTCTGTGACGCAACAGGGTTTGCTTTATAACGCTGGTTCAGCGCCCTAGCGTTTTACTTTGCGGCTCACTGAAGCTAAGTGAGTTCGCACTTATCGCCATATAGCGCTGTGGCATTCCCGTTAGCGGCTCTGGGGATTAACAGAGTGCACACTTACTGCCACAGCGCGCTATGGCGTTTATTTTAATGTCTCTGCGGGAAAACAGAGTTCTCTACTTTCGCCATCTTACTAGCAGCGGGCTTCGCCTGTACGGTGGACCCCGGGCTGCGAACGCACCTCTCTACTACATCTATTAGGTGCGTTCCGCAGACCCTAACAGTATCTGAATGATACAGTGGCCTTTTTCTGCTTTTTAGATTCTTGTCTAATCGATAGTGAGCCTTTGAGCGTCATTGTGTGCCTCATGAAATATGTACAGAGATTTAGAATTTTTGCTATATTTTTGATTGAAGAAACATCCAAGGCTCTTAAAAATGTGACAGAAGTCACACAAAAATAGCGCATAAGGCAAGGATTCATGTGGACCCTTCCCCGTCCCTCCGAGGCAGAAGTCCAAAGCAAGGCTCAGGGATCTTCGAAGCTCTCCCTAGCTGATGCCGGGGGAGAGACATTTTCGTGCTCCCAGTATACAACCAGACTGCCACTCTAGTGGAGCTGGGAGCCCTGTTTCATGTTGGTTTCTCAGGCCAAAGCTGATTGGACCTTTGACTGGGTTTTTGAAAATTCCCCATCATGACCAGAAGGCCAGGAATGGGGGGGGTTGCTCAATAAAGTCTGAAATGCCAGGTGCGGGGTGCTACAGAGTCCAAGACTTTCCCGGGATCTCACTCCAAGCAAGCTCAGACTCCCACCAGGGCGACCAACTCCTGAGGCACATTGCAATATAAGCCCTCACACTTACCCAGCCTAGTGACTTTGATCCTGGGGGGCCATGCTTTCCACCACATGGATATATGAGCCACCTGGCGTACTAGCAAGTGTACCAAGCCAGTGTGTATTGTGTATGAATGTACTAGGGTGGTAGGAGCAGGCCACCTTTTTGAAAGATAATACACTTGATCTTAGCCAAAAGTCCTGGTATATGAATGATACAGTGCCCTTTTTCAGCTTTTTAGATACTTGTCTAATGGATACTGAGCCTTTGAGCATTATTGCCTCATTAAATATTTAACCCCTCTCTGACATTAGACGTACTATCCCGTCCATAAAACCCGTGCCATTCTGACCATGGACGGGATAGTACGTCATAGGCGATTAGCTGCGCTCCCGGAGGGAGCGCAGCTAATCGCCGCCGGGTGTCAGCTGATTATCACAGCTGACACCCGTGACTGTGTGTCAGGAGCGGTCACGGACCGCTCCCGGCACATTAACCCCTTGCACACCGCGATCAAACATGATCGCGGTGTACTGGGGGCACAGGGGAGGATCGCGCAGGCAGGGGGCTCCCTGCGCGCCCCCCTGAGACCCTCAGACCAGCGCGATGTGATCGCGCTGCTCTGAGGGCTTCCTCCCTCCCAGGACCCGGATCCAAGATGGCGCTGGGGTCCTGGAGGGAGGCGGCTTCCTCAGTGCCTGCCGAGAGCAGGCATGAGGAAGCGTCCTGCACTGCCTGTCACATCGCTGGTGTGACAGAGTGCTATGCACACTGTTACACCAGCGATCTGATGAAATACAGTGATGTCCCACCCTGGGACAAAGTAAAAAAGTAAAAAAAGTAAAAATAAACATGTGTAAAAAAAAATCCAAAAAAAAAAAAAAAAATATTCCCCAATAAATTCATTACTTATTGTAAATAAAAAAAATAAAACAATAAAAGTACACATATATGGTATCGCCGCGTCCGTAACGACCCCCCCTATAAAACTGTCCCACTAGTTAACCCCTTTTGTGAACCCCTTAAAAAATAAAAAATAAAAACGAAGCAAAAAATCAGTGCTTTATCATCATACCGCTGAACAAAAAGTGGAATAACACGCGATCAAAAAGACGGATATAAACAAACATGGTACCGCTGAAAACGTCATCTTGTCCCGCAAAAAAAGAGCCGTCACACAGCATCATGAGCGAAAAAATAAAAAAGTTATAGCTCGCAGAATAAAGCGATGCAAAAATAATTATTTTTTATATAAAATTGTTTTTATTCTATAAAAGCGCCAAAACATAAAAAATTATATAAAATGAGGTATCGCCATAATCGTACTGACCCGAAGAATAAAACTGCTTTATCGATTTTACCACACGCGGAACAATAAAAACGCCTCACCCAAAAGAAATTCATGAATTGCTGATTTTTGTTCATTCTAACCTCCCAAAAATCGAAATAAAAAGCGATCAAAAAATGTCACGTGCTCAAAAATGGTACCAATAAAAGCGTCACCTCGTCCCGCAAAAATTAAGACCTCACATGACATTGTGGGCCAAAATATGCAAAAATTATAGCTCTCAAAATGTGGCGATGCAAAAAACTACTTTTTGCAATAAAAAGCGTCTTTTAGCGTGACAGCTGCCAATCATAAAAACCGCTATAAATAGTAAATCAAACCCCCTTTATCACCCCCTTAGTTAGGGAAAAATAATAAAATAAAAAAAATGTATTTATTTCCATTTTCTCATTAGGGTTAGGGTTAGGGTTTCGGCTAAAGTTAGGGTTAGGGTTGGCGCTAAAGTTAGGATTAGGGTTAGAGTTAGGATTAGGGTTAGGGTTGGGATTAGGGTTGGGACTAGGGTTAGGGGTGTGTTGGGGTTAGGGTTGGAGTTAGAATTGGGGGGTTTCCGCTGTTTAGGCACATCAGGGGCTCTCCAAATGTGACATGGCGTCTGATCTCCATTCCAGCCAATTCTGCGTTGAAAAAGTCAAACGGTGTTCCTTCACTTCTGAGCTCTGCCATGCGTCCAAACAGTAGTTTATCCCCACATATGGGGTATCAGCGTACTCTGGACTCCAAGAGTTATTGTGAAATTTGTCCTATTTTCTTCTGTTACCCTTGGGAAAATAAAAAACTGGGGGCGAAAATATTATTTTTGTAAAAAAAATAAGATTTTTTTTGTTTTTACGGCTGTACATTATAAACTTCTGTGAAGCACTTGGGGCTTCATAGCGCTCACCACACATCTAAATAAGTTCCTTGTGGGGTCTATTTTCCAAAATGGGGTCACTTGTTGGGGATTTCCACTGTTTAGGCGCATCAGGGGCTCTCCAAATGCGACATGACGCCCCCAGACCATTCCATCAAAGTCTGCAATCCAAAACGTCACTACTTCCCTTTCCGAGCCCTGACATGCGCCCATACAGTAGTTTTCTCCCACATATTGGGTATCAGCGTACTCAGGACAAATTGGACAACAACTTTTGGGGTCCAATTTCTCCTGTTGCCCTTGTGAAAATAAAATATTGGGGGCGAAAAAATCATTTTTGTAAAAAAAAAAAGGATTTTTTATTTTTACGGCTGTGCGTTATAAACTTCTGTGAAGCACTTCGGGGTTCAAAGTGCTCACCACACATCTAGGTAAGTTCCTTGTGAGGTCTATTTTCCAAAATGGGGTCACTTGTGGGGGGTTTCCACTGTTTAGGCGCATCAGGGCTCTCCAAATGCGACATGACGCCCCCAGACCATTCCATCAAAGTCTGCAATCCAAAACGTCACTACTTCCCTTTCCGAGCCCTGACATGCGCCCATACAGTAGTTTTCTCCCACATATTGGGTATCAGCGTACTCAGGACAAATTGGACAACAACTTTTGGGGTCCAATTTCTCCTGTTACCCTTGTGAAAATAAAATATTGGGGGCGAAAAAATCATTTTTGTAAAAAAAAAAAGGATTTTTTATTTTTACGGCTGTGCGTTATAAACTTCTGTGAAGCACTTCGGGGTTCAAAGTGCTCACCACACATCTAGATAAGTTCCTTGTGGGGTCTATTTTCCAAAATGGGGTCACTTGTGGGGGGTTTCCACTGTTTAGGCGTATCAGGGGCTCTCCAAATGCGACATGACGCCCCCAGACCATTCCATCAAAGTCTGCAATCCAAAACGTCACTACTTCCCTTCCGAGCCCTGACGTGCACCCATACAGTAGTTTTCTCCTACATATTGGGTATCAGCGTACTCAGGACAAATTGGACAACAACTTTTGGGTTCCAATTTCTTCTGTTACCCTTGTGAAAATAAAATATTGGGGGCGAAAAAATCATTTTTGTAAAAAAAAAAAGGATTTTTTATTTTAAGGCTGTACGTTATAAACTTTAGTGAAACACCTGGGGGTTCAAAGTTCTCACCACACATCTAGATAAGTTCCTTGAGGGGTCTAGTTTCCAAAATGGTGTCATTTGTGGGGGGTTTCCACTGTTTAGGCAGATCAGGAGCTCTCCAAACACGACATGGCGTCCAGCCAATTCTGCGTTGAAAAAGTGAGATGGCGCTCCTTCCCTTCCAAACTCTGCCATGCACCCAAACAGTGGTATACCCCCACATATGGGGTATCAGTGTACTCAGGACAAATTGCACAATAACTTTTGGAGTCTTGTTACCCTTGGAAAAATAAAAATTGGGGTGAAAAGATCATTTTTGTGGAAAAAATATGATTTTTAAATTTTACGGCTCTACGTTATAAACTTGTATGAAGCACTTGAGGGTTCAAATTGCTCACCAAAGATCTAGATAAGTTCCTTAGGGGGTCTAGTTTCCCAAATGGGGTCATTTGTGGGGGGTTTCCACTGTTTAGGCACATCAGGGGCTCTCCAAATGCAACATGGCATCCAATCTCAATTCCAGCCAATTTTGGTTGGAAAAAGTCAAATGGTGCTCCTTCCCTTCCGAGCTCTGCCGTGCGCCCAAACAGTGGTTCCCCCCCACATATGGGGCATCAGCGTACTCAGGACAAATTGGACAACAACTTATGTGGTCCAATTTCTCCTGATACCCTTGGGAAAATAAAAAATTAGTGACTAAAAGATAATTTTTGTGGGAAAAAAATAGGATTTTTTATTTTCATGCCCGGGCATTATAAACTTGTGTGAAGCACTTGGGGGTTCAAAGTGCTCACCAAAGATCTAGATAAGTTCCTTAGGGGGTCTAGTTTCCAAAATGGGGTCACTTGTGGGGGATTTCCACTGTTTAGGCTCATCTGGGGCACTGCAAACGGAACATGACCCCCATCAACGTCTGCATTCCAAAACGTTACTACTTCCTTTCCAAGCCCTGCCGTGCGCCCAAACAGTTTTCCACCCCCACATATGGGGTATCAGCGTACTCAGGACAAATTGGACAACAACTTTTGGGGTCCAATTTCCTTGGGAAAATTCAAAAATTTAGGACTAAAAAATCATTTTTGTGGAATTTTTTTTTTTTTTTTTCACACCCAGGCATTATAAACTTTTGTGAAACACTTGGGGGTTCAAAGTGCTCACAACAGATCTAGATAAGTACCTTAGGGGGTCTAGTTTCCAAAATGGTGTCACTTGTGGGGGGTTTCCACTGTTTAGGCGCATCAGAGGTTCTCCAAGCGCGACATGGCGTCCAATCTCAACTCCAGCCAATTTTAGTTTGAAAAAGTCAAACGTCGCTCCTTCCCTTACGAGCTCTGCCGTGTGCCCAAACAGTGGTTTTCCCCCACATATGGGGTATTGGCGTACTCAGGAGAAATTGCATAACAACCTTATCTGTCCATTTTCTCCTTTTACCCTTGTGAAAATAAAAAAAAAGTTTGTAAAAGATCATTTTTGTGGCTAAAAAGTTAAATATTCATTTTTTCCTTCCACGTTGCTTTAGTTCCTGTGAAGCACCTGAAGGGTTAATAAACTTCTTGAATGTGGTTTTGAGTACCTTGAGGGGTGCAGTTTTTAGAATGGTGTCACTTTTGGGTATTTTCTGTCATGTAGACCCTCAAAGTGACTTCAAATGTGAGGTGGTCCCTAAAAAAATGGCTTTGTAAATTTTGTTGTAAAAATGAGAAATCGCTGGTCAACTTTTAACCCTTATAACTTCCTAACAAAAAAAAATTTTGATTCCAAAATTGTGCTGATGTAAAGTAGACATGTGGGAAATGTTATTTCTTAACTATTTTGTGTTACATATTTCTCTGTTTTAAGGGAATAAAAATTCAAAGTTTGAAAATTGCTAAATTTTCAAAATTTTCGCCATATTTGCGTATTTTTCAAAAATAAACGCAAGTTTATATGGAAGAAATTTTACCACTAACATGAAGTACAATATGTCACGAGAAA
>JARQOD010000001.1:253124898-253184052 GCA_033576555.1 Oophaga sylvatica
GGAGAAAATAAGGACTTGTACCTAGTGTTGAGCATTCCGATACCGCAAGTATCGGGTATCGGCCGATATTCGCTGTATCGGAATTCCGCTACTTAGTTCCGATATTTTTCATATATCGTATACCGGAATCGGAAGTTCCCATAATTCTTTGAGAGGCACTGTGATTTTAGTCAGCCAATGAGGAATCCTACGAAGTGTGGGCACATCCTGTACTGCTGCGGTCATGTTAACTAATGGCATGGCTGTGATTGGCTGCTGAAATGATGTCAGAATGCACTATAAAAGGCGCCGCCGCCATTTTAGCGTCACTGTGCTGTGAACTCAGTTAGGGACAGAACGCTGCTCTGCTGACTCTGAGGGACAGTTAGAGATTGCGATTTTGTGTACTGTGCTTTAGGCAGGCTATTTTACCAACCGCTGTGTAAAGCTTCCTTTTGCCTTGCAGTGTTGTTTTAACAGCTCTGTGCAAGGTGTGTGTGAGAGTGCAGGTGACGCTGCAGTTTGCTCTGCATCCACCGCTGTTTGTAGGCATCTGCACGTGTCACTCACTGACTCTTTTTTTTATTTTATTTTGTGGAATTGGTGCAGCTCCATTCAATAGAAATTAACAGTGATCTATTAGTGTGACGCGCTTCCATCTGTATACAATACATTGGTTGCAAACACTATAGAAGTACAGAAAGGAGCCTTTCACAGATAGTGAACAGTTGTGTGCAGTGTTCACTGTAGTCTGTGAGCTTTTCATTTTTTGAGTGCAGATTACGCTCCAGTTAGTTCTTCAACCACTGCTGGTTGTAGTCTGCTGAGCGTGTGTCACTGCCTCATCCTTCACATTTTTCTCAAATTGGTGCTGCTCCATTATATTTGAAAAAAATCTAATCTATTAGTGTGACGCGCTTCCATCCGTATACAATACATTGGTTGCAAACACTATAGAAGAACAGAAAGGAGCCTTTCACATATAGTGAACAGTTGTGTGCAGTGTTCACTGTAGTCTGTGAGCTTTTCATTTTTTGAGTGCAGATTACGCTCCAGTTAGTTCTTCAACCACTGCTGGTTGTAGTCTGCTGAGCGTGTGTCACTGCCTCATCCTTCACATTTTTCTCAAATTGGTGCTGCTCCATTATATTTGAAAAAAATCTAATCTATTAGTGTGACGCGCTTCCATCCGTATACAATACATTGTTTGCAAACACTATAGAAGTACAGAAAGGAGCCTTTCACAGATAGTGAACAGTTGTGTGCAGTGTTCACTGTAGTCTGTGAGCTTTTCATTTTTTGAGTGCAGATTACGCTCCAGTTAGTTCTTCAACCACTGCTGGTTGTAGTCTGCTGAGCGTGTGTCACTGCCTCATCCTTCCAATTTTTCTCAAATTGGTGCTGCTCCATTATATTTGAAAAAAATCTAATCTATTAGTGTGACGCGCTTCCATCCGTATACAATACATTGGTTGCAAACACTATAGAAGTACACAAAGGGGCCTTTCACAGATAGTGAACAGTTGTGTGCAGTGTTCACTGTAGTCTGTGAGCTTTTCATTTTTTGAGTGCAGATTACGCTTAAGTTAGTTCTTCAACCACTGCTGGTTGTAGTCTGCTGAGTGTGTGTCACTGCCTCATCCTTCACATTTTTCTCAAATTGGTGCTGCTCCATTATATTTAAAAAAAATCTAATCTATTAGTGTGATGCGCTTCCATCCGTATACAATACATTGGTTGCAAACACTATAGAAGTACACAAAGGGGCCTTTCACAGATAGTGAACAGTTGTGTGCAGTGTTCACTGTAGTCTGTGAGCTTTTCATTTTTTGAGTGCAGATTATGCTCCAGTTAGTTCTTCAACCACTGCTGGTTGTAGTCTGCTGAGCGTGTGTCACTGCCTCATCCTTCACATTTTTCTCAAATTGGTGCTGCTCCATTATATTTGAAAAAAAATCTAATCTATTAGTGTGACGCGCTTCCATCCGTATACAATACATTGGTTGCAAACACTATAGAAGTACAGAAAGGAGCCTTTCACAGATAGTGAACAGTTGTGTGCAGTGTTCACTATAGTCTGTGAGCTTTTCATTTTTTGAGTGCAGATTACGCTCCAGTTAGTTCTTCAACCACTGCTGGTTGTAGTCTGCTGAGCGTGTGTCACTGCCTCATCCTTCACATTTTTCTCAAATTGGTGCTGCTCCATTATATTTGAAAAAAATCTAATCTATTAGTGTGACGCTTCCATCCGTATACAATACATTGGTTGCAAACACTATAGAAGTACACAAAGGGCCTTTCACAGATAGTGAACAGTTGTGTGCAGTGTTCACTGTAGTCTGTGAGCTTTTCATTTTTTGAGTGCAGATTACGCTCCAGTTAGTTCTTCAACACTGCTGGTTGTAGTCTGCTGAGCGTGTGTCACTGCCTCATCCTTCACATTTTTCTCAAATTGGTGCTGCTCCATTATATTTGAAAAAAATCTAATCTATTAGTGTGACGCGCTTCCATCCGTATACAATACATTGTTTGCAAACACTATAGAAGTACAGAAAGGAGCCTTTCACAGATAGTGAACAGTTGTGTGCAGTGTTCACTGTAGTCTGTGAGCTTTTCATTTTTTGAGTGCAGATTACGCTCCAGTTAGTTCTTCAACCACTGCTGGTTGTAGTCTGCTGAGCGTGTGTCACTGCCTCATCCTTCCAATTTTTCTCAAATTGGTGCTGCTCCATTATATTTGAAAAAAATCTAATCTATTAGTGTGACGCGCTTCCATCCGTATACAATACATTGGTTGCAAACACTATAGAAGTACACAAAGGGGCCTTTCACAGATAGTGAACAGTTGTGTGCAGTGTTCACTGTAGTCTGTGAGCTTTTCATTTTTTGAGTGCAGATTACGCTTAAGTTAGTTCTTCAACCACTGCTGGTTGTAGTCTGCTGAGTGTGTGTCACTGCCTCATCCTTCACATTTTTCTCAAATTGGTGCTGCTCCATTATATTTCAAAAAAATCTAATCTATTAGTGTGATGCGCTTCCATCCGTATACAATACATTGGTTGCAAACACTATAGAAGTACACAAAGGGGCCTTTCACAGATAGTGAACAGTTGTGTGCAGTGTTCACTGTAGTCTGTGAGCTTTTCATTTTTTGAGTGCAGATTACGCTCCAGTTAGTTCTTCAACCACTGCTGGTTGTAGTCTGCTGAGCGTGTGTCACTGCCTCATCCTTCACATTTTTCTCAAATTGGTGCTGCTCCATTATATTTCAAAAAAATCTAATCTATTAGTGTGACGCGCTTCCATCCGTATAGAATACATTGGTTGCAAACACTATAGAAGTACACAAAGGGGCCTTTCACAGCTACTGAACAGTTGTCTGCAGTGTTCACTGCAGTCTCTGAGGAATAACCACACTTACAGTGCCTACAAGTAGTATTCAACCCCCTGCAGATTTAGCTGGTTTGATAAGATGCAAATAAGTTAGAGCCTTCAAACTGCAAACGAGAGTAGGATTTATTAACAGAAGCATAAATCTTACAAATCAAAAAGTTTTGTTGCTCAGTTGAATTTTAATAAATTTTAAACATAAAAGTGTGGGTCAATTATTATACAACCCCTATGTTTAATATTTCGTGGAATAACCCTTGTTTGCAATTACAGCTAATAATCGTCTTTTATAAGACCTGATCAGGCCAGCACAGGTCTGTGGAGTTATCTTGGCCCACTCCTCCATGCAGATCTTCTCCAAGTTATCTAGGTTCTTTGGGTGTCTCATGTGGACTTTAATCTTGAGCTCCTTCCACAAGTTTTCAATTGGGTTAAGGTCAGGAGACTGACTAGGCCACTCCAACACCTTGACTTTTTCCCTCTTGAACCAGGCCTTGGTTTTCTTGGCTGTGTGCTTTGGGTCGTTGTCTTGTTGGAAGATGAAATTACGACCCATCTTAAGATCCTTGATGGAGGAGCGGAGGTTCTTGGCCAAAATCTCCAGGTAGGCCGTGCTATCCATCCTCCCATGGAAGCGGACCAGATGGCCAGGCCCTTGGCTGAGAAACAGCCCCACAGCATGATGCTGCCACCACCATGCTTGACTGTAGGGATGGTATTCTTGGGGTCGTATGCAGTGCCATCCAGTCTCCAAACGTCACGTGTGTGGTTGGCACCAAAGATCTCGATCTTGGTCTCATCAGACCATAGAACCTTGAACCAGTCTGTCTCAGAGTCCTCCAAGTGATCATGAGCAAACTGTAGACGAGCCTTGACATGACGCTTTGAAAGTAAAGGTACCTTACGGGCTCGTCTGGAACGGAGACCATTGCGGTGGAGTACGTTACTTATGGTATTGACTGAAACCAATGTCCCCACTGCCATGAGATCTTCCCGAGCTCCTTCCTTGTTGTCCTTGGGTTAGCCTTGACTCTTCGGACAAGCCTGGCCTCGGCACAGGAGGAAACTTTCAAAGGCTGTCCAGGCCGTGGAAGGCTAACAGTAGTTCCATAAGCCTTCCACTTACGGATGATGCTCCCAACAGTGGAGACAAGTAGGGCCAACTCCTTGGAAAGGGTTTTGTACCCCTTGCCAGCCTTGTGACCCTCCACGATCTTGTCTCTGATGGCCTTGGAATGCTCCTTTGTCTTTCCCATGTTGACCATGTATGAGTGCTGTTCACAAGTTTGGGGAGGGTCTTAAATAGTCAGAAAAGGCTGGCAAAAGAGATCATTAATCCACACATGTGAAGCTCATTATTCTTGGTGCCTGAACTACTTCTTAATACTTTAGGGGGACCAAACAGAATTCTTGTGGTTTGAGGGGTTGAATAATAAATGACACTCTGAATTAACTTTTAACGTTTTTTTTTAAAAAAAAAAAATTAAAACAAAAATTTTTGCTGCAGTGCATTTCCCACTTCCAGGCTGATCTACAGTACAAATGTCACAATGCCAAGTTAATTCCGCATGTGTCAACCAGCTAAATCTGCAGGGGGTTGAATACTACTTGTAGGCACTGTAGGCCTTATAACTTTTCTGACTTTCTTTATCAATCTACCCAAGATGAAGAAGGCAGGGAGTAAGGCACGTGGTCGTGGCCGTGGAGTTTCAGCAGGGAGGACGTGGGGATTCTGTGGCTGCTGCCGCACCCAGTGACACAGCATCCACCAGTTTTCCCCGTGAGCGTTCCTTTATGCGCACTTTTGTAGGAGCTTGGCGTGCCCCCCTGCTGCGGGAAGAACAAATTGAAGCCGTTGTTGGTTGGATGGCAGCCAATGCATCGACTTCAATTGCTTCCACCTCCTCTCAGGACCACAGCACTGTTGAACAACCATCTGTCTCTTCACCGCCTGCCAAATTGCCCAGGCATTCAGAGAGCTCTGTAAAGGAGCCAGCTGAGTCTCTGCTTCTGTTCTCAGAATCTGTTGGCTTGCAAACAGGGGCCCAGCCAAGCAGCATTCTGGAATGTGAAGAAGAGACAGTATGCAGTGATGCACAACAGCTGTATCTCTCTGAATGTGAAGAGGCGGGTGAGCCAGTGCCGATGGTCAGCAACACCGCAGAACGCATCTGATGATGATGAGACTCAGGTGCCAGTTTCTGTTGAGCATGGTGCTGGCCAGACCACCCAACAGCAGCAGGTGTTGGAAGAGGGTAGTGGAGATGATGAGGTCCAAGACCCAACATGGCGTGAGGAACAGGAAGGTGGTGGTAGCAGCTCTGAGGAAGAGATTGCCCCAACGGTACAAACAGTAGGGAGAGGTAGGCTGCAGACTCGGTTGCCTGTAGCCTCCAGTTTGGCACCCGTTCGTAGCAGTTCTCTTCCAACAGCCAAAACGGGCGCTCCCAGGACTTGCACTGCGTGGTCCTTTTTGACACACTTGCAGATGATATTTGCTATGTCAAATGCAAGCTGTGTAATCAAAAAGTAAAAAGAGGTAAAAGTGTCAGTAACCTTAATACACAAATATGTGGAAACATGTGCGGTCAAAGCACGTGGTTCAGTTACAAAGACACACTGGAGATGTAGGCCAACCTACAGCAGCACCTACATCTTCAGCTCGTGTTGGAGCCTCTTCCTCCAGCTCACACACAGCTGGTTCGGCTTCCTCACAGGATCGCCATGGAAGAACCTCTGTCACTGTTGTCCAGAGACCCAGTGTTATTCCACCCACAGCTGCAAGTTCCCTGTCATCCTCACACTCCCAGGCCACAAAACAGCCATCGGTAGCACAGGCATGGGATAAAAGACGGCCATACTTGGCAAACCATCCACGAGTACAGGCTCTGAATGCTGGCATTGCAAAACTACTGTCCCTTGAAATGCTGTCATTCAGGCTGGTGGAGACTGACAGTTTCCGTAACTTAATGGCATTGGCAGTCCCACAATACAATGTGCCCAGCCGATTTTATTTCAGCAGGCAAGCCGTCCCTGGTCTGCAAAAGCATGTTGAGGGAAAAATTAAACATGCGCTACTAAACGCCGTCAGTAGCAAGGTCCACTTGACCACCGATGCGTGGACCAGTACCCATGGCCAGGGATGATACCTTTCCCTCACTGCCCATTGGGTCAATGTTGTGGAGCCGGGTACAGATCTTGCGAGTGGCGCTGTACGTGTTCTGCCAACTCCAAGGATTGCAGGAATCCAGTCTGTCCACATTGACTCCTCCTCCTACTCCAGTTCCTCAGAATCATCGCTGCAGGAGCCATCACAGTCTACCTCCACATGGACCCGTGAACGCTTACCTGTTGCGACCGATATGAGCACAGCCGTGGCCAAACGTCAACAGGCCGTCCTCAAATTAATTTCAATGGGGAATCGAAGCCAACCAGCGCAGGAGCTCTGGAATGCCATCAAGCAGGAGAGCGACGTGTGGTTTTTGCCAGCGAATCTCCAGCCAGGCTTGGTAGTGTGTGACAATGGCCGAAATCTGGTGGCAGCTCTGGGCCTTGGCAACCTCACTCACATACCATGTCTGGCACATGTGCTCAACTTGGTCGTGCAGAGTTTTTTGAGGGACTATCCGGATCTTGATGCACTGCTGCACAAGGTCCGCCTAGAGTGCGCTCACTTGCGACGTTCCAGCATGGCCAGATCGCGCATTGCAGCTCTGCAACACAGATTTCGCCTTCCTGAACATCGCATCATATGTGACGTACCCAGCAGGTGGAATTCCATGTTACATATGTTGGAGCGGTTGTGTGAGCAGCAGCCAGCAGTAATGGAGTATCAGCTGCATCAGGCGCAATCAACTCGCAATTTGCGCCGTTCACACTTCACCAGTACTGAGTGGGCCTCTATGAAGGACATCTGCCACGTTTTGCGTGCGTTTGATGAGTCAACGCGGATGGCGAGTGCAGATGATGCACTAGTCAGCCTGACTGTCCCCCTTATCTGCCTGCTTCAAAAAACACTGCAAGCACTAAGGGATGAGGTTTTGGAAGAGGTGGAGGATGAGGAGTCACAAATTCCATCACCTTCTGGATAGTCAGCGCAACGTGGTTCCTCACAAAGGGCTGGGCAGGGCTCACTTTGTGAGGAGGATGAGGAGGAGTCAATGGAGGAGGAAGACATCGCTCCAGAGGGAGGTACACAACGCTCTAGTCAGTATGTAGAGCGAGGGTGGGGTGATGCAGAGCAGGCAGAGATGACGCCTCTTGCAGGGGACAGCGTTTCTTGGCCAGTTGGGAGTCTGCAGCACATGGTTGATTTCATGCTGCAGTGCCTGAGAAACGACCGCCGCATCGCCCACATTCTCACCACGTCTGATTATTGGGTGTACACCCTCCTAGACCCTCGCTACCGGGACAACTTACAAAGCCTCATCACACCGTTGAACCGGGAGCGTAAAATGCGGGAGTACCAAGACACACTGGTGCAATCCATAATGTTCTCCATTCCAGCCCAGAGCACTGCTGCTGCTACTGCTTTACAAAGCAGCTCTGTGCGTCGAGGCAGTGGAGACAGCTCTGCAACAAGAGGGAGCACAAGCAGCGCCTCTGCACAGGGCAAGACCAGTATGTTCCAAATGTGGCGAAGTTTTCTGGCAGCGCCACAAATGTCTACACCATCCGAGACGGCTCCAGTCAGCAGGAGGCAACGTTTCCGTAAGATGGTGACAGACTACATGTCTTTCCCTCTCAGTGTACTCCCAGATGGCTCTTCCCCATTCAAGTTTGGGTCTCTAAGCTGGATACATGGCCAGAGCTTAGCCAGTATGCATTGGAGGTGCTGGCTTGCCCTGCTGCCAGTGTATTATCGGAGCGCGTCTTTAGTGCTGCAGGTGGTGTACTAACAGACAGTCGCATGCGACTATCCTCCGATAATGTAGACCGGCTTACTTTTCTGAAAATGAACAAGGCATGGATCTCGCCAGAATTTGTCTGTCTGTAAGGTTCTTTGTACATGTTCTTGAAACTCAGTTTTCCGTCAGCCATTTTGCTTTCTGTCTTGCTGCAGCTATCTTGCCCTCAGTCAATATGGAGTTTTCAGCTTTCATGTTCCCACCCTGATTCTCTCCCTCTTGCTTCTTAAGCAGCCACAGTTGAGCAATCAGTGCTTCAGAATCTAGCCTGCAGTGAACCTGTGACCTGACTCCTGGAAGCCTTGGACTATGTACTCCAGCTATTCCTACTGAGGAACTCTGAACACTTGTGGACTCTGGAACCCTGCTCTTTGAAAGATCCACGTTTGCATGGACTTACGGTAACAGAGAAGAAGATCCTGAACCTGTTGTGGAGAGTGATTGCTGAGCTTAAGTTACTCTGGCCTGCTGTGTCTCCTGCTTCTGTATCTGCAAACTGTGTGACTATTTTTGCCACTTGTATGAAGTAATACAAGACCTTCTATATCAAACCTGTGTCTCATGTATTTTCATCGCACCCAAGCACAAGACGCTATATGAACTGTACTACATACATTACAAGATTCTGAAGCCAAAACGTTAGTGTCTGCTGGGTCTGGGAAGGCTGTGTCTGCTGTAACTGTGGATATCAGACGTCCAGTTGTTCTTTCTGTGATGACAGTGGTTGTGACTTCTCACAACCATTCCAGGTGAGCAATTCCCTTAAGTTTTTTTTTCTGCAGTGTTACCACAGGTAAACACTATTGTTTTTTTTTTGTTTTTTTTTCTCTTCCTCTTTTGTGTCTGCTGTAACTGTGGATATCAGATGTCCGGTTGAACTTTCTGTGATGATAGTGGTTGTGACTTCTCACAACCATTCCAGGTGAGCAGTTCCCTTAATTTTTTTTTTCTCTCTGCAGTGTTACCACAGGTAAACACTATTGTTTTTTTTTTCTTTTCTCCTCTCCTTCCAGTACTCCTGTCTTAAAAGATCTGGAAAATGGAGGCCCGCATAAAGGAACTTTGCGGAGTGACTGATAATATCCTTGCAGATTTACAGACTATAAAAACCCGTTTTTACAAACCTACAGGACCTCACTAATCACAATTTGCAAGTGTTTGGACAGACTGCCCAGGATTTGCGAGCCAGGATTGAGGTTCTAGAGGAGCGAGTCCAGGCTCCTGCCGTAGCCCCAAGTTCTGGGATTCCCAAGTTGCCCCCTTTTCGTTTTGGCGGTGAACGTGAAAAATTCAGGGGATTTATTAACCAATGCAATCTGTTTTTTTCTGCACATGCTTCACAATTTCCCACTGAACGATCTAAAGTGCTTACTATAATTATGTTGCTTACCAACAAGGCTTTAATGTGGGCAAATCCTCTGATTGAGAATGAGGATGATTGTTTGAATCACCTTGATGATTTTATTTCAGCCATGGGGCAGGTGTTTGATGACCCCAATCGAGGTGCAACAGCTGAAGCAGCCATGTTAACTTTGCGCCAAGGTAAGCACTCGGTAGCCGAATATGCCTTGGATTTCAGGAGATGGGCCCTTGATACCACCTGGGACAGTTCCGCCAAAAAATCTATTTTTCGAAAGGGGTTGTCTCCACTAATTAAGGATGAACTTGCTCGTGCCGACCCTCCCACTGCGTTAGGTGACTTTATTAACTACTGCATCCGTATTGATGCTCGCCTGACTGAACGCAGGCAAGAGAGATGGTTCGAAAGCAATCACACTAACCTTTTCCTACCTTCCTCCCCAGCTAAGGAATCTTTGAGTAGGATCACACGGGAACCTGAACCTGAACCCATGCAGGTAGACTCTTTACAAAGACGGGTTAGTGATGCACGCAAGGAACATCGTTTTAAGGAAAATCTATGTTTCTATTGTGGTAAGTCAGGGCACTTCATTATAAACTGCCCCAGCCGTTCTCGTAAGACTACTGCAGCACTCATTCACTGTGAGTGTTGCGAGAGGAGATCTGTCAGGTCCGAGCCTCAGGCTCCAGAGAGATCTGCAGCAACAGATCTTGATTTCTCGGACTTAAACTCCGTTACTTCTGAGGACGATGACTGTGTAACGCTGCAATTTTTCAAGTTTCCTCAGCGGTGTCCCAGCTGAGTTGTAGGAAAAACAATTCTCATTGCTTCCTTTCCATCAAACTCTGGGTTAACTCAGTCTGGGTGTCTAGCTCTGCTATGATCGACTCAGGGGCAAGTGGGAATTTTATGGATGTCTCCTTTGCTCTGAAACAGGGGATACGTTCAGTGAAGAAGGCTACTCCAGTACAGATGGAAACTGTGGATGGCTCCCTGCTGACCTCTGGACCAGTGGATCAGGAAACGGAGCCTTTGAGGGTCCTTATGGGTAAAGATCATCAAGAGAAACTGTCCTTTATGCTTATCTCTTCTCCTCACTTTCCCATTATTCTAGGGCTACCATGGCTGCAGGCTCAGAACCCTACCATTAACTGGGAGACCAAGGAATTACACTTTCCAGAGAAACAGATGAGTCCAGAAGTTTCAGCTTGCTCTGTTCCTAAAGGAACCATGTCAGTCCCTGAACTACCGGCTGTATACCAGGACTATGTGGATTTATGTGACAAGAAGAACGCTGACCAGCTTCCCCCTCACCGTCCATATGATTGTCCAATTGAATTATTGCCTGGAGCAGAGATACCTTTTGGTAAGATCTACCCCCTGGCGGGGCCTGAGCTAAAGGCTTTAAAGGATTACATAGAC
Source organism: Oophaga sylvatica (assembly GCA_033576555.1). Classification (NCBI taxonomy): domain Eukaryota; kingdom Metazoa; phylum Chordata; class Amphibia; order Anura; family Dendrobatidae; genus Oophaga; species Oophaga sylvatica. The sequence continues at coordinate 253,135,957 of JARQOD010000001.1, forward strand.
GAAAATCTAGCCAAGGGCTTCATACGCCCCTCTTCATCTCCTGCAGGTGCACCCATCTTCTTTGTGAAGAAGAAAGATGGATCTCTGAGACCTGCGTAGACTATAGGGAACTCAATAAGGTTACTATTAGAAACCGTTATCCATTGCCTTTAATCCCTGAGTTATTGGAGAGAGTGCGGCATGCCAAAATTTTCTCTAAATTGGATCTCCGTGGGGCCTATAACTTGGTCCGTATTAGACCTGTGGATGAATGGAAGACTGCATTCAGGTCACGCTATGGACACTTTGAATATCTAGTTATGCCTTTTGGTCTGAGTACCGCCCCAGCCACTTTCCAACACTTGGTGAATTACATCTTCAGGGATCTCCTAGATACATTCGTGGTGATTTATTTGGATGATATTCTAATTTTTTCTAACTCCACAGAGGAACATCATGGACATGTGAGAATGGTCTTGGAACGTCTAAGACAAAACCATTTTTACATCAAACTTGAAAAGTGTGAATTCCATAGGACCGAAATTCAATTTCTGGGTATGTACTGTCTACACAAGGAATTAGTATGGATGGAAGTAAGACCCAAGCCATCAAGGATTGGCCAAGTCCTAGAAATGTGAAGGAGGTGCAGCGCTTCATCGGGTTTGCCAATTTCTATAGACGTTTCATTAGGAATTTCTCTGAGGTAGTGTCACCTATCACCCAACTTACCCGGAAAGAGTCTAGGTTCTCTGGACTCCCCAAGCCCAGGAAGCATTTTCTCGTCTAAAAGATAAATTTACCACCGCACCTATCTTGGTACATCCCAACCCCGAACTTGCCTTCATAATAGAGGTGGATGCTTCAGATTGTGCCGTTGGAGCTATACTCTCTCAGAGAACAGGTGAGAAGAATGTCTTGCATCCCTGTGCCTTCTTTTCCCAGCAGTTGTCTTCGGCTGAGAGGAACTACGATGTGGGCAATAGAGAGTTGTTGGCCATTATTGCCGCCTTCAAAGAATGGAGACACCTTCTTCAGGGAGCTGCACAGCAAATAGTCGTCCTGACAGACCATCGTAACCTTGAATTTATCAGGTCGGCTAAGTGCCTGACTCCTCGCCAGGCTCGCTGGAATCTTTTCTTAAACCAATTTAATTTTGTCATTTCTTATAGACCAGGATCACGCAATGGAAAGGCTGATGCACTCTCTAGGATTCATTCAGCAGAGACCCGTCCACTTGCTCCTCCTAAGACTATTCTTCCTGACTTTAGATTCCTGGTAGTGATTCATAATCAAGACCTACTTAAGGACATCAAGGAAGCATACCATGCGGATTCCTTGTTGGCACAACCCCCAAGGGACGTAAGTCTTGTCTTTAAGAATGGTGTATGGATTCTGGGACAACGTCTGTATATTCCTGAAACAGTCAGATTGAGAGTATTGCAACTCATTCACGATTCCAAGATAGCTGGGCATAGAGGAATTCTAAAGACACAGGAATTTCTTTCTCGTTTCTTTTGGTGGCCCACTTGCAGGAAGGATGTTTTAAACTATGTCACTTCATGTGAAGTCTGTGCAAGATGCAAAACACCTCGCTCCTCACCAACTGGTCTGTTACAACCTCTTCCCACCCCGTCCCGCCCGTGGGGATCCATTTCTATGGACTTCATTGTGGAGTTACCAACCTCTCAAGGGAAAAACACCATTCTAGTGGTGGTTGATCGTTTAACAAAGGCAGCTCATTTTATTCCTTGTGTCGGCTTACCCACTGCAAAACAGACATCAGATTTGATGATTAAAGATGTGTTTCGCTTACATGGAGTACCGGATGAGGTTATTTCGGATCGAGGGGTGCAATTCACTTCAAGGTTTTGGCAAAATTTCTGTGCAGCATTGGACATTAAAGTAAACCTTTCTTCTGCTTTTCATCCCCAGACTAATGGACAGACCGAACGAACCAATCAAACTCTGGAGCAGTATCTCCGCTGCTTTATCTGCCACCTACAGGATGATTGGGTGGATCTACTTCCATTGGCTGAGTTCTCTTATAACAACTCTCAGAGCGCCTCCACTAAGCAGTCTCCTTTTTACTCCAATCTAGGTTATCATCCTAACATTCTTCCACGATTTCCCATAGAAACGCCTTTACCAGCAGTGGCCGAAAGAATCACGTCTTTACAGAAGAATATGGATCTTCTAAAGGAGAATCTGGAATTGGCTCAGAAAGGTACAAGAAAGCAGCAGATAAATTTCGTAAACCTGCACCAGCTTTCAAGGTAGGAGACCTGGTCTGGCTGTCAACCAGAAATCTTAAGTTAAGGATTCCATCGTCTAAGTTGGGACATAAGTACATTGGACCCTATAAAATCAGTAAAATTATAAGCGCCGTTGCTTGTCGTCTTCAACTGCCTAGAACTATGAGAATCCACCCTGTCTTTCATGTATCCCTACTAAAGGCTGCAACACCCAATACGTTTCCTGGACGTTCTTCTCCTTGCCCTGACCCAGTGCTAGTCGATGGTCAGGAAGAATTTGTGGTGGAAAGAATTCTAGATTCCAGGTTATACAGAAATCAGTTACAATATTGATTAAATGGCAGGGCTACCCAGTGGAGGACAACTCATGGGAACCAGTCAATAACGTTAATGCTCCTCGTTTGCTCCGCCAGTTTCATCAGAGGTACCCAGACAAGCCTGGTCTGAGGCCATCCGGAGGTTGTCCCTAAGGGGGGAGTAATGTAAGGTTCTTTGTACATGTTCTTGAAACTCAGTTTTTCCGTCAGCCATTTTGCTTTCTGTCTTGCTGCAGCTATCTTGCCCTCAGTCAATATGGAGTTTTCAGCTTTCATGTTCCCGCCCTGATTCTCTCCCTCTTGCTTCTTAAGCAGCCACAGTTGAGCAATCAGTGCTTCAGAATCTAGCCTGCAGTGAACCTGTGACCTGACTCCTGGAAGCCTTGGACTATGTACTCCAGCTATTCCTACTGAGGAACTCTGAACACTTGTGGACTCTGGAACCCTGCTCTTTGAAAGATCCACGTTTGCATGGACTTACGGTAACAGAGAAGAAGATCCTGAACCTGTTGTGGAGAGTGATTGCTGAGCTTAAGTTACTCTGGCCTGCTGTGTCTCCTGCTTCTGTATCTGCAAACTGTGTGACTATTTTTGCCACTTGTATGAAGTAATACAAGACCTTCTATATCAAACCTGTGTCTCATGTATTTTCATCGCACCCAAGCACAAGACGCTATATGAACTGTACTACATACATTACACTGTCCGTTTTCAGATTAAATAACTGGTTCGCAACGTTATCCATGTCTCCTGTTATGTTCATCTTTCTACCACCTGAACTCTACTCCCTGGGCTACAACACTGCCAGTTGCTGCTCAGAAGTGTCGTGTCCTCAGACCAATACACAAGCTATAGTGTTAGTGGGGTTCAGTAACGCCAGCTGTTCCCCTGCTGTGTGGCCGGCAAGAAGTCTCCTGTTCCCTACACATGCACCGAAAAACCCATGTGGAACATGCTCCAAATAGGGAAGAGCCGTCACCCTGATTGTTATGCTTAAAACAGGAAATTGTGAAGTTTTCCAGGCCTAGAATGATAAATTTTTATAACAAATATGGACAAATAATAATTTGTCATCACAGCGCATATCTGCACATGTCTATTAGAAATGGTAACAAAAACTAAAACATAGTGTTCACTTTTTGAAATTAATGCATAAAAGTACATTTCATACTTATCAATTAATGCTTTTTAAGGAACTTTATCTGTACCTGTAAGATAATGCAGTCAATGGATGTACGAATCATAAAATCCTCATCATCATCATCACGAGTTTTATTTATGACAGACATTATAAAATACACATACTGATGCCAACTGGAACTTCACACACCATATATGAAATGGCCAGCATCTAAACCTGGTAATAATGTGCAATAATAATTTATTACATCTAGAAAGTGCATCATGCATACTGACAATAGGTAGTTATACCTGCAAGTGCTGTTGAAACATGCACAACAGATATAAATTAATAATGGTATATAGGTATCACAGTGCATAGTTACTCATGGACAATGTCGATGTAATACTGTACCTCAATAAAGTCAGCGTCAACCATTATGCTTGTTAGTCTTGTAGATTGTTAAAGAGGGAACGTGCTTTTTTTGTTGGTCATAGGTGGAGTATTAGACAGTAAGTGATTACTGCTGTCGTATTTTTGGCGTCCCTAGGGCACAATAACGCTGCGTAATGTCACATTTTATAGAGTCATCTAATTGACACACGCTACCCTACCCTACGCGTGACAGTAGGAAGGTAGTGTTGACGGATAAAGCCTTGCGCAACCAGACATGCTTTTACCCTCTTCAACACTGTACAAGCAAAAAATGCATGATTGCAGCCGCAGACTTTATTGACGTACAGTATAACATCCCCATTACCCATCAGAGGCTGTCCACTGTCTGATACAGACATAGAATATACCTTTGCTATCCGTAGCCTTTGTTTCACCTACACTTGCAGGCACACACTTACATTGTGACAATGCATAATGTTTTTTAAATGGTTATTTTTTATCGTACATTATTGCGTCATCACATTGATGAGTCCATGCTGGACATGTCATACATGCTGTACAAAGTAACGATTTTATTAACTTAAATAATTGAAATGTCTGTGACTGTCACATATAAATTGCAATGATGATGATGAGTGACTATTACAAAATCCATTGTCTTCACTATGTTATGGTTTAACATAGCGTTCCTTAAGCATTATTCATAAATACAAAAATGGACTTTTATTCTTAAATTTACAACACTATATTTTGTAACCAATTTTTTGGGTGGTGTGTTGTTCCATTTCTTGTTGGCATGTGCATATATGCGTTTATATTTGCAGGGTCTTTATTTTTATTCTTGAAGTTAGGAAACATGTGTATCTTCGTACCGTGTTAGCCAGTAGATAGATAAATATTTAGACTTGAGAGTCCGCAGTGGTTGATACCTTTTAATGTATAACTGAAAAGATGGTAACAAATTGCAAGCTTTCGAGGCTACTCACGTCTCTTCATCAGGCAAAGACTAAAACAAAAAATGAAGCATCACATATTTCTATACACAACAGGACACAGGAATAGTGCAATAGGTAAGACAAGTAAGTCACGTGTAGCAGAACTGTCATTATGACAGAGGGATGAACATAAATATTGGAACAGTTCCTAGATAAGGATAGAAAGTTTTATTGCCCTCTGATTGGGGTCTGGTTTTCTGTTTTCATTCCCCTGGAAGGGCAGAGACGCAGATTCCTTAATTGATATAGAATGACATAAATCCCTGTGATCTATTCATTCCATCACTAAGAGTGTCAAAGGTCATGATGAGCTTATATTCTGAAACCTTTGTATCTTTCTCATATTTGAAGTTATATTTTAACCCCTCTCTGACATTAGACGTACTATCCCGTCCATAAAACCCGTGCCATTCTGCCCATGGACGGGATAGTACGTCATAGGCGATCAGCTGCGCTCCTGAGAGGGAGCGCAGCTAATCGCCGCCGGGTGTCAGCTGATTATCACAGCTGACACCCGTGACTGTGTGTCAGGAGCGGTCACGGACTGCTCCCGGCACATTAACCCCTAGCACACCGCGATCAAACATGATCGCGGTGTACTGGGGGCACAGGGGAGGATCGCGCAGGGTGGGGGCTCCCTGCGCGCCCCCCTGAGACCCTCAGACCAGCGTGATGTGATCGCGCTGTTCTGAGGGCTTCCTCCCTCCCAGGACCCGGATCCAAGATGGCGCCGGGGTCCTGGAGGGGGCCGGCTTCCTCAGTGCCTGCTGAGAGCAGGCACTGAGAAGCCTGCAGCTATGCCTGAGCGATCGCTGGTGTGACAGAGTGCTGTGCACACTGTCACACCAGCGATTTGATAAAATACAGTGATGTCCCACCCTGGGACAAAGTAAAAAAGTTAAAAAAATAAAAATAAACATGTTATAAAAAAAAATCCAAAATAAATAAAAAAAAAAAAAATATTCCCCAATAAATTCATTTCTTCCTGTAAATAAAAAAAACAAAACAATAAAAGTACATATATTTGGTATCGCCGCGTCCGTAACGACCCCCCCTATAAAACTGTCCCACTAGTTAACCCCTTTAATGAACCCCTTAAAAAAAAAAAAAAAAAAGAAGCAAAAAATCAATGCTTTATCGTCATACCGCCGAACAAAAAGTGGAATAACGCGCGATCTAAAAGACCGATATAAATAAACATAGTACCGCTGAAAACGTCATCTTGTCCCGCAAAAAACCAGCTGCCATACAGCATCATCAGCGAAAAAATAAAAAAGTTATAGCTCGCAGAATAAAGCGATGCAAAAATAATTATTTTTTATATAAAATTGTTTTTATTCTATAAAAGCGCCAAAACATAAAAAAATGATATAAATGAGGTATCGCCATAATCGTACTGACCCGAAGAATAAAACTGCTTTATCAATTTTACCACACGCGGAACAATAAAAACGCCTCCCCCAAAAGAAATTCATGAATTGCTGATTTTTGTTCATTCTAACCTCCCAAAAATGAAAATAAAAAGCGATCAAAAAATGTCACCTGCTCAAAAATGGTACAAATAAAAATGTCAACTCGTACCGCAAAAAATAAGACCTCACATGACTCTGTGGGCCAAAATATGCAAAAATTATAGCTCTCAAAATGTGGCGATGCAAAAAACTATTTTTGCAATAAAAAGCGTCTTTTAGCGTGACAGCTGCCAATCATAAAAACCCGCTATAAATAGTAAATCAAACCCCCCTTTATCACCCCCTTAGTTAGGGAAAAATAATAAAATTAAAAAAATGTATTTATTTCCATTTTCCCATTAGGGTTAGGGTTAGGGTTGCGGCTAAAGTTAGGGTTAGGTTTGGCGCTAAAGTTAGGATTAGGGTTAGGGTTGGGATTAGGGGTGTGTTAGGGTTAGGTTTGTGGTTAGGGTTGGGACTAGGGTTAGGGGTGTGTTGGGGTTAGGGTTGGAGTTAGAATTGGGGGGTTTCCGCTGTTTAGGCACATCAGGGGCTCTCCAAATGTGACATGGCGTCTGATCTCAATTCCAGCCAATTCTGCGTTGAAAAAGTCAAACGGTGCTCCTTCACTTCTGAGCTCTGCCATGCGTACAAACAGTAGTTTATCCCCACATATGGGGTATCAGCGTACTCTGGACCCCAAGAGTTATTGTGCAATTTGTCCTATTTCTTCTGTTACCCTTGGGAAAATAAAAAACTGGGGGCAAAAATATCATGTTTGTACAAAAAAAATTATTTTTTTGTTTTTACGGCTGTACATTATAAACTTCTGTGAAGCACTTGGGGCTTCATAGCGCTCACCACACACCTAGATAAGTTCCTTGTGGGGTCTATTTTCCAAAATGGGGTCACTTGTTGGGGATTTCCACTGTTTAGGCGCATCAGGGGCTCTCCAAATGCGACATGACGCCCCCAGACCATTCCATCAAAGTCTGCAATCCAAAACGTCACTACTTCCCTTCCGAGCCCCAACGTGTACCCATACAGTAGTTTTCTCCCACATATTGGGTATCAGCGTACTCAGGACAAATTGGGCAACAACTTTTGGGGTCCAATTTCTCCTGTTACCCTTGTAAAAATAAAATATTGGGGCGAAAAAATCATTTTTGCAAAAAAAAAAAGGATTTTTTATTTTTACGGCTGTGCGTTATAAATTTCTGTGAAGCACTTCGGGGTTCAAAGTGCTCACCACACATCTAGATAAGTTCCTTGTGGGGTCTATTTTCCAAAATGGGGTCACTTGTGGGGGGTTTCCACTGTTTAGGCGCATCAGGGGCTCTCCAAATGCGACATGACGCACCCAGACCATTCCATCAAAGTCTGCAATCCAAAACGTCACTACTTCCCTTCCTAGCCCTGACGTGCGCCCATACAGTAGTTTTCTCCCACATATTGGGTATCAGCGTACTCAGGACAAATTGGACAACAACTTTTGGGGTCCAATTTCTCCTGTTACCCTTGTGAAAATAAAATATTGGGGGCGAAAAAATCATTTTTGTAAAAAAAAAAAAGATTTTTTATTTTTACGGCTGTGCGTTATAAACTTCTGTGAAGCACTTCGGGGTTCAAAGTGCTCACCACACATCTAGATAAGTTCCTTGTGGGGTCTATTTGCCAAAATGGGGTCACTTGTGGGGGGTTTCCACTGTTTAGGTGCATCAGGGGCTCTCCAAATGTGACATGACGCCCCCAGACCATTCCATCAAAGTCTGCAATCCAAAACGTCACTACTTCCCTTCCGAGCCCCGACGTGTGCCCATACAGTAGTTTTCGCCCACATATTGGGTATCAGTGTACTCAGGACAAATTGGACAACAACTTTTGCGTTCCAATTTCTTCTGTTACCCTTGTGAAAATAAAATATTGGGGGCGAAAAAATCATTTTTGTAAAAAAAAAAAAAAAGATTTTTTATTTTACGGCTGTACGTTATAAACTTTAGTGAAACACCTGGGGGTTCAAAGTTCTCACCACACATCTAGATAAGTTCCTTGAGGGGTCTAGTTTCCAAAATGGTGTCATTTATGGGGGTTTCCACTGTTTAGGCAGATCAGGAGCTCTCCAAACACGACATGGCGTCCAGCCAATTCTGCGTTGAAAAAGTCAGACGGCGCTCCTTCCCTTCCAAACTCTGCCATGCACCCAAACAGTGGTTTACCCCCACATATGGGGTATCAGCGCACTCAGGACAAATTGCACAATAACTTTTGGAGTCTTGTTACCCTTGGAAAAAATAAAAATTGGGGTGAAAAGATCATTTTTGTGGAAAAAATATGATTTTTAAATTTTACGGCTCTACGTTATAAACTTGTGTGAAGCACTTGTGGGTTCAAATTGCTCATCAAAAATCTAGATAAGTTCCTTAGGGGTCTAGTTTCCCAAATGGGGTCATTTGTGGGGGGTTTCCACTGTGTAGGCACATCAGGGGCTCTCCAAATGCAACATGGCATCCAAACTCAATTCCAGCCAATTTTGGTTGGAAAAAGTCAAATGGTGCTCCTTCCATTCCGAGCTCTGCCGTGCGCCCAAACAGTGGTTCCCCCCCACATATGGGGTATCAGCGTACTCAGGACAAATTGTACAACAACTTTTGTGGTCCAATTTCTCCTGTTACCCTTGGGAAAATAAAAAATTAGTGACTAAAAGATAATTTTTGTGGGAAAAAAATAGGATTTTTTATTTTCATGCCCGGGCATTATAAACTTGTGTGAAGCACTTGGGGGTTCAAAGTGCTCACCAAAGATCTAGATAAGTTCCTTAGGGGGTCTAGTTTCCAAAATGGGGTCACTTGTCGGGGGTTTCCACTGTTTAGGCTCATCTGCGGCACTGCAAACGGAACATGACCCCCATTAACGTCTGCATTCCAAAACGTTGCTACTTCCTTTCCAAGCCCTGCCGTGCGCCCAAACAGTTTCCCCCCCCCACATATGGGGTATCAGCGTACTGAGGACAAATTGGACAACAACTTTTGGGGTCCAATTTCCTTGGGAAAATTCAAAACTTTGGGACTAAAAAATCATTTTTGTGGAAAATTATTTATTTTTTTTTCACACCCAGCCTTTATAAACTTTTGTGAAACACTTGAGGGTTCAAATTGCTCACAACAGATCTAGATAAGTACCTTAGGGGGTCTAGTTTCCAAAATGGTGTCACTTGTGGGGGGTTTCCACTGTTTAGGCGCATCAGGGGCTCTCCAAACGCGACATGGCATCCAATCTAAATTCCAGCCAATTTTAGTTTGAAAAAGTCAAACGTCGCTCCTTCCCTTACGAGCTCTGCCGTGTGCCCAAACAGTGGTTTTCCCCCACATATGGGGTATTGGCGTACTCAGGAGAAACTGCATAACAACCTTATCTGTCCATTTTCTCCTTTTACCCTTGTGAAAATAAAAAAAAAGTTTGTAAAAGATCATTTTTGTGGCTAAAAAGTAAAATATTCATTTTTTTCCTTCCACGTTGCTTTAGTTACTGTGAAGCACCTGAAGGGTTAATAAACTTCTTGAATGTGGTTTTGAGTACCTTGAGGGGTGCAGTTTTTAGAATGGTGTCACTTTTGGGTATTTTCTGCCATATAGACCCCTCAAAGTGACTTCAAATGTGAGGTGGTCCCTAAAAAAAATGGCTTTGTAAATTTTGTTGTAAAAATGAGAAATCGCTGGTCAACTTTTAACCCTTATAACTTCCTAACAAAAAAAAATTTTGGTTCCAAAATTGTGCTGATGTAAAGTAGACATGTGGGAAATGTTATTTATTAACTATTTTGTGTGATATATTTCTCTGTTTTAAGGGAATAAAAATTCAAAGTTTGAAAATTGCAAAATTTTAAAAATTTTCGCCATATTTGCGTTTTTTTCAAATATAAACGCAAGTTATATCGAAGAAATTTTACCACTAACATGAAGTACAATATGTCACGAGAAAACAAACTCAGAATCGCGAAGATCCGTTGAACCGTTCCAGAGTTATAACCTCATAAAGAGACAGTGGTCAGAATTGTAAAAATTGGCCCGGTCATTAACGTGCAAACCACCCTTGGGGGTGAAGGGGTTAATACCAGTAATTCCATATCCATCATGCTATGACCGGGCATACAAAAGTGTTTTGCCACAGGTAAATCCATTATTTTTTCTCTTATTGTGTGGCGCTGATAATTCATCCTTGTTCTCATTTTTTGGCCGGTCTCCCCTCACTTGTCCCTCCCTCACTTGTCTTACCTATTCCTGTGTCCTGTTGTGTGTAGAAATATGTGATTCTTCATTTTTTGTTTTAGTCTTAGCCTGATGAAGAGACCTGAGTAGTCTCGAAAGCTTGGAATTTGTTACCATTTTTTCAGTTAGCCATTAAATGGTATCAACCACTGAGGACTCTCAAGTCTAAATATTTTTCTATTCTTGGAATTGAAATTCATCATTTTATTGTCCTAGTAAAACTTCATTTATTCTTGTTTGAAGTACATACATTTGCAATGGCCACGTAACAAGGCAATAACTCAATATTTTATGCCTACACCCTCCTTGACCCTGGGCTTCAACACCACCAGTTGCTGCTCAGAAGTGTTAGATGCACAGATGAAAACAATCGCTGATGTGTTTGTGGGGTTCAGTAACGCCTGCTGTTCCCCTGCTGTGTGTCTGGCAAAAATTACTGCTGCTAACTACAACTTCAACTTCAAACATCTCGTACAAGGCCTCTGCCTACACCCTCCTTCACCCTGGGCTTCAACACCGCCAGTTGCTGCTCAGAACTGTTAGATGCACAGATGAAAACAATCGCTGATGTGTTTGTGGGGTTCAGTAACACCTGCTGTTCCCCTGCTGTGTGTCTGGCAAAAATTACTGCTGCTAACTACAACTTCAACTTCAAACATCTCATACAAGGCCTCTGCCTACACCCTCCTTGACCATGGGCTTCAACACCGCCAGTTGCTGCTCAGAACTGTTAGATGCACAGATGAAAACAATCGCTGATGTGTTTGTGGGGTTCAGTAACGCCTGCTGTTCCCCTGCTGTGTGTCTGGCAAAAATTACTGCTGCTAACTACAACTTCAACTTCAAACATCTCATACAAGGCCTCTGCCTACACCCTCCTCGACCCTGGGCTTCAACACCGCCAGTTGCTGCTCAGAACTGTTAGATGCACAGATGAAAACAATCGCTGATGTGTTTGTGGGGTTCAGTAACGCCTGCTGTTCCCCTGCTGTGTGTCTGGCAAAAATTACTGCTGCTAACTACAACTTCAACTTCAAATATCTCATACAAGGCCTCTGCCTACACCCTCCTTGACCCTGGGCTTCAACACCGCCAGTTGCTGCTCAGAACTGTTAGATGCACAGATGAAAACAATCGCTGATGTGTTTGTGGGGTTCAGTAACGCCTGCTGTTCCCCTGCTGTGTGTCTGGCAAAAATTACTGCTAGCTACCTACACATGGTGAAAAAAGCATGACATGTCAAAGTGTCTAGTGCTACACATAGATATGAGACTACACCCTGATTTCTAAGCTGTAAACATTTGAAACGTCAGCTTTAAAACCATAAAATGATTAGTCTTTGTCACAAATCTGTAACAAAATAATTGTGACATATTATTTCAGATATGCACATGTCGAAAACAAATGCTAACACAAAAGCCTACTTATGCTATAGGATACTGATGGTCAACCTTGTCACTCCATAGCTTAGACAAATCCAACTCACATCATGACTCAAATGCTGCAATGTTGGAAGTGCATAATGTGGGTTGAACTTTGACAACAGCTGCAGTGCGAAGGTTAGACTTCAGTGTTCTTGGCTTTTAAATAAAAGCATACAAGTAAATATAATAATCCAATGTTGATTAAGGGACGTGATGTACACCTGTAATATTGTGCAAACAATGCATGTAGGAATAGTCCTCTTCAACATTAATTATATTTGTGTCATTTTAAAAAATACATATTTAATTAGAAAGTTAACAGCCCATATCATAAAGGTCCTTCATGTAAACATGATAATCGCTAACAAAAATAATGCATTACCTTGTTAAAGTCAATAGTGCATAGTCACAATAGCAAAATATATACCTGTAAGTGGTGCTGAAAGAACGACAACTGATAGAATAGGTGAATGATATCTATTTATCAGACTGAATAGCGACACCTGTACAATGTCGATATAATACTGTACCTTAACAAAACAGCTGTGTCACACTTCACACTCGTTTTTCTTGGAGCTTGTTATGTAATAGGGCACATGCGTGTATGTTTCATCATAGGTGCATGTTTACTGAGTAAAGCAGTCATGACAACGCCTTTGTGTTGTCGGTACGCTTGCGATGATGAACGATGCGCACCGTGAATGTTAGTCTGCGTCATAAGTAGTGTTGAGCGATACGATACTGCAAATATCGGGTATCGGCCGATATTAGCTGTATCGGGCTTTCGATTCCGAGTACCGATATTTTCGTCATATCGGATACCGGAATCGGATTTGTCACTGTCACTGTGAGTGTCCGTCGGTCGGGTCTGTCAAGAGTCAGCGGCACTTACCTGGCAGAAGATCTCCGGCGGTCATGTCCTGGACTGCTTGATGGCCGCCATTATCTTCTCCCTGGCGGTCACATGCAGTTTTTCGCGATAACTGCAGTGACTGCAGGGTAATCCCGGCCGTAAACCAGTCCGATGACGTCACCGCCGGGGAAGCAGGTAATCAGCTGTGCTGCGCCGGGATGACAGGCTCTGCCTGTCATTCTGATGTAGCAGAGCTGGATCGTCGTGGGACACTCGTTACTATGGACTGCGTTGGACAGGTGGTATACTGCTGTTTTTTTTTTTCATTTTTTTACAGGAGATCGATGGCGTCGCAGGATGAGACTGTAATAAAAGTAATGAAAACTGTGTTGTGTTTTTTATTAAATTAAAAAAATTTTTTATGAACATTCACCCGTCCGGGTACATCAACAATTTAACTATTTACATACAGGGACCCTGTCCGGGTTATTTATAATTCTTTGGCAGGGGTGTTCCAGGTACCACCTGGTACTCTTCTGATGCTTGCCAAACATCCGAGACACCAAGGACCACCAGGACCTGATGACGTCGTGTGGCCTGTACAGTCAAGTCGTGACCCGCTATCTGGGTCTGTGTGGCCACCTCTTTCATCTCCCTCCGGGTCTTGAGCCCTATGTCCCGGACTGAACGAACCCCAGGGGGCCTAATAGGCGCCGGGTACGGGCCAGCTATAGTTATCATGTCCATAGCTGGGGCTTCTGAGGAGACCACTGAGGGAGGCTGGGGAGATTTACGGCGTGGGGTGGGCACTTGTGCAGAGGCCTGGATGTGGGAGGCTGAAGGCTCCGAGGGTCTCACAGGTTCCTGACACTCTGGGGAGTAGGGGTCGCACCTGGTAACATTTAGGGCGTACCATTCATTGTAACCCCAGTGTCGGGTGTAAGTCACCAAGTCTCCTGGCAACAGGTCCCTCCCCGGGTGTCCTTCTGGGAGGTGAGCCTCCACGTCCCGCCGGGTCACAAAAACTTCTAAATAAAGTCCAGGCTCCTGGATGAAGCCCCAACCACCTTTCAATTTAAAGCTCCGTACTGCACCCTTACGCCGCGGCTCCCACAGGGTTCCTTTATCTTTTCTCATCCGGTCCTTATCTGCCCGGTCCTTCTCCAGGTGACGTTGCTGAAGCTTTTGGGATTCTCGCTGCTCCCTTTGTCGCTCTGCTTCCTGCTCCCAACGTCTCCACTCTTCCTCCTGACGCCGGTTGTAATTCTCTTCCACCAGCTGCTCCATGTCTCCACCATCAAATGCCAGCTTACAATGTCCGGTTTGCGGCAGCTCTCCTGGCGCCCCCCAGTCCTGGCGGCGCTCACCTGCGGAGGAAGCAGCCGGCTCTGGAACAGATGACAGTCGGGGCTCCGGTACAGACAGGTAGACCTCTGGTGCCTGCGCGGCCTCCTCCATGAGGACGGGTGTCGCTTCTTCTGTCTCAGCGATGGGGGCAGACAGCGGGATCTGGGGTGCTGCCGGTGCAGAGTTTTTTGCAGGAACGGGTGCCTCCATTGCGACAACGTCAACCGGATCACATTGCAAGGGCTGGGATGCCCGCACGGACTCCTCTACTAGAACGGGTGCCTCACCTTCCGGTACAGACACTTCAGGTAAGAGGGATTGGCGCCGCTCCAAGTTTAGTTTTAGGGCACGCCAGCTGGCTTCCATCCTGGCGACCTCCTCCCGGTGCCGGGCCAGGCCTCTTAGGGTATCCTCCGCTTCTTGCAGCGTAGGAGGGTTTCCAGGCCGGGTGCCCAACGGTGGTTCCGTGGCGATCGGGTCGCTTCCGTGGGGGGAGAGCGCTGACTGCTCCATCCCTTCACACTTCTGCTCGTGTCCATTAGCCATCTCTGCCAAGTCACATGTGTCATTAGCATCTGGAGAGGGCCCCTCTTTTGTAGGGAGGCGGGACCTTCGTGTTAGTTTCCGCACACTGAGGAGGATGAGGAGGCGGAACTGAAGAGCTGTGGGACACGATCTTACATTGCAGTACCATTTACAGTGGTCGGCCATCGTTTTCGCGCCACTGAGTGAGTGTACACCCACGAAGAGCACGCCCTTCTTCTTCACCAGTGCCTCGTCGTGACGCAGATATGGCGGAAAAATTTCAAATACATTCTCTGATGATTTTAGCAATTCTCAAGCACAAAACCAGTTCAATTCAGGCACACAGGATTCGCTTATAGCGAGCTACAGAATCCTGTTCGTGACGCCCAAGTTGAGTCGCACAGAGCCAGAGGTTTTGGGGGTACTCGGCACCGAGCCTGTCGACTTCTATGGGGTATGTCACGGCTTTACCCGGCAATTGAATCAGAGTCTATTTTACTATGTAGAAGTGTATAAACTATAAATATATGTATATATATGTCACAATGACATGTATATATATATATATATATATATATATATATATATGTATTCTATGTGTGTATATTTTGTGTTTACAACGAAAGAAAGGGTTTTTTTTGTTGCGATATTTTGTTCCCATAGACTTACATGGGACTTCCGGAATCGGAATCGGATATCGACGATATTTAGTGATATCGGCGATACCATTCCGATACGATATTTTTAGATATCGAGCAGTATCGCTCAACACTAGTCATAAGAAGCACAGACGCTCCATTACCCAACGCGTCACAGCAGGAAGCCAGTCTGTGCGTCCAAACAAAGGCGCAACCATACATGCACGTAACCTTTTATAAAGCTATATAAAAAAAAGGATGTAGTAGTAACGCACACTTTATTGAGGTACAGTATTACATCGCCATTCAACATCTGTGGCTATGCAGTCTCATCTATATATACCTTATCTATCC
Source organism: Oophaga sylvatica (assembly GCA_033576555.1). NCBI lineage: Eukaryota > Metazoa > Chordata > Amphibia > Anura > Dendrobatidae > Oophaga > Oophaga sylvatica. Next base: position 253,151,873 of record JARQOD010000001.1, read on the forward strand.
GTTGTCATGCTTGCAAGTCCACAGTCAGGCATAAATAGCTGTTTTGACTATGCACTATGCACTTTTTAAAGTTTTTGTTTGTTAATATAAATGATTGGCACATATTATCAGTATTACATGATGGAAATTTTGGATATTTTTAAAAACTTTTTAGTGATATTATTCACCAAATGTAAACTTTTATGAATGTCAAAGATAACTTGTAATGCTGATTATGTTTTTAAGTCAGCCATTCATTGTCTACACAATAGAAATGGTGTACATACTGTTACTTAGCCATCATTAATGGATTCTGATATGTACTTGTATGCTTTTATTTTAAACCGTATAGCAGATTATTTAACCTATTTTAATTGTGGTTTGCATTGCTTTTCAACATGTTAATGTATGCGTTTATGTTTGTAAATTATTAATTTACATATATTTTTTTAAGTAAAATCATCATCTTATGGTACTAAAGGTTATATTTCTCTTGTTTGGAGTATAGACATTTTTAATTGACACGTAACAAGGAAAATACTTGATCTAGTATTTAAACATCCTCCTTGACCCTGGGCTCCAACACCGCCAGTTGTTGCTCGGAAGTGCTGTTAGCACAGTGAACACTTGCTCCTGTGTTATTGGGGTTCAGTAATGTTAGCTGTTCCCCTGCTGTGTGTACGGCAAACAGTCCTGCTGCCTCCACCCTGTTGTCTTCTCATGCCTGGGCTACAACACCGCCAGTTGTTGCTCGGAAGTGCTGTTAGCACAGTCAACACTTGCTCCTGTGTTATTGGGGTTCAGTAATGTCAGCTGTTCCCCTGCTGTGTGTACGGCAAACAGTCCTGCTGCCTCCACCCTGTTGTCTTCTCATGCCTGGGCTACAACACCGCCAGTTGTTGCTCGGAAGTGCTGTTAGCACAGTCAACACTTGCTCCTGTGTTATTGGGGTTCAGTAATGTCAGCTGTTCCCCTGCTGTGTGAACGGCAAAAAGTCCTGCTGCCTCCACCCTGTTGTCTTCTCATGCCTGGGCTACAACACCGCCAGTTGTTGCTCGGAAGTGCTGTTAGCACAGTCAACACTTGCTCCTGTGTTATTGGGGTTCAGTAATGTCAGCTGTTCCCCTGCTGTGTGTACGGCAAACAGTCCTGCTGCCTCCACCCTGTTGTCTTCTCATGCCTGGGCTACAACACCGCCAGTTGTTGCTCGGAAGTGCTGTTAGCACAGTCAACACTTGCTCCTGTGTTATTGGGGTTCAGTAATGTCAGCTGTTCCCCTGCTGTGTGTACGGCAAACAGTCCTGCTGCCTCCACCCTGTTGTCTTCTCATGCCTGGGCTACAACACCGCCAGTTGTTGCTCGGAAGTGCTGTTAGCACAGTGAACACTTGCTCCTGTGTTACTGGGGTTCAGTAATGTCAGCTGTTCCCCTGCTGTGTGTACAGCAAACAGTCCTGCTGCCTCCACCCTGTTGTCTTCTCATGCCTGGGCTACAACACCGCCAGTTGTTGCTCGGAAGTGCTGTTAGCACAGTGAACACTTGCTCCTGTGTTATTGGGGTTCAGTAATGTCAGCTGTTCCCCTGCTGTGTGTACGGCAAACAGTCCTGCTGCCTCCACCCTGTTGTCTTCTCATGCCTGGGCTACAACACCGCTAGTTGTTGCTCGGAAGTGCTGTTAGCACAGTCAACACTTGCTCCTGTGTTATTGGGGTTCAGTAATGTCAGCTGTTCCCCTGCTGTGTGTACGGCAAACAGTCCTGCTGCCTCCACCCTGTTGTCTTCTCATGCCTGGGCTACAACACCGCCAGTTGTTGCTCGGAAGTGCTGTTAGCACAGTCAACACTTGCTCCTGTGTTACTGGGGTTCAGTAATGTCAGCTGTTCCCCTGCTGTGTGTACGGCAAACAGTCCTGCTGCCTCCACCCTGTTGTCTTCTAATCACTGGTTGTTGCTCGGAAGTGTCATTGGCACGGGTACTCACTCCTGCCCAGACTGGTTACAGCACGCCATCTGTTTCCTGTCAGTGTAAACGTCACTTAGCCTCCAATAAGTTGTCCTGTCGTGTTGCAGTCGGGTTAGCCGACTCTATGGTGCCTGGAGTTTAGGTGCTTCCTATGTGTGCTGAGGGATATGCAAATAAAGGCTGTTTCCGTTGTGACAATAGGACAATCACCCACTGTAGTACTGTGGGATTCGGTAACTGCGGCCGGCTCGCGGCCTGTCAACTTAAATTTCCATGGGTACCTTCTGCTACCCGTCCGGGTTCCAGTACCGTCAGCTGGTTCTCCGCAGTGCCTTTGGCCTAGGTGCCTCCATCTCGGTATCCGAGTTCCAGCAACGTCTGCTGGTCCTTGGTAGTGCTTTGGAGCACAGGTACCTCCTGCTTAGTAACCGTGTCCCAGTAACGTCAGCTGGTCCTCGGTTGTGCCATTGGCTCTTTTCCTTCTGCTGCCCCTCCGGGTTCCAGCACAGTCAGCTGGTCCTCGTCACTTGCATTGGCTCTTGTACCTTCTGCTACCCGTCCGGGTTCCAGTACCATCAGCTGGTTCTCCGCAGTGCCTTTGGCCTAGGTGCCTCCATCTCGGTATCCGAGTTCCAGCATCGTCTGCTGATCCTTGGTAGTGCTTTGGAGCACAGGTACCTCCTGCTTAGTAACCGTGTCACAGTAACGTCAGCTGGTCCTCGGTTGTGCCATTGGCTCTTTTCCTTCTGCTGCCCCTCCGGGTTCCAGCACAGTCAGCTGGTCCTCGTCACTTGCATTGGCTCTTGTACCTTCTGCTACCCGTCCGGGTTCCAGTACCGTCAGCTGGTTCTCCGCAGTGCCTTTGGCCTAGGTGCCTCCATCTCGGTATCCGAGTTCCAGCAACGTCTGCTGGTCCTTGGTAGTGCTTTGGAGCACAGGTACCTCCTGCTTAGTAACCGTGTCCCAGTAACATCAGCTGGTCCTCGGTTGTGCCATTGGCTCTTTTCCTTCTGCTGCCCCTCCGGGTTCCAGCACAGTCAGCTGGTCCTCGTTACTTGCATTGGCTCTTGTACCTTGTGCTACATTTACAAATTGAAGATTTTTTCAATGTTTTTTTGGGAAATCACTCTGGATCTCCAACAATGAAGACGACGACCCTGATGACCACCCCGAAGAAGATGACCACCACAAGGACGACGAGCATCAAGCCAACCAGCCTAAACACCATCACAAAGAAGAAATAAAAGATTACCAAACAGGACTAAGAAGGTTAAGACAAACTACAAGATACAGAACAAGAGACTTAAGAACAATAAGCAGAAGATCAAAAAGCAGAAGAACATGAAGTATAAGACCAAAATGAAGAGCAAAATATATGCTCTAAATTATAAGCAGAAGAAGACTAAGCAGTGTATGGGGGTGAGTCCGTTCCTCCTCGTGGTGCCCCTGGAAAATGCCTGCTGCTGCAGGCTAAACTGAACACGGACAAATACTGTTGTAATTTAAATCTTTTGTGACAGCAAGAACGGAAGGATGAAAAATTCATACTTTGACAGATTACAAGTACAGGAATCTCTGTCCAAAATAAGAATATGATGAAGATGATGAAGTAGAATATGAATAAGAATAATAGTTTAATAAGAAGAATATGAGTAATGTTAACAAAAAGATGAATAGCAAGAAGTTTAAGAAGAAGAGAAAGAAGGTGAAGATGAATAATAATTTGATGAAAAAGATGATGCTGCTGAAGATTATGAAGGAGAAAGTGTGTCAAAAGTTAAAAAGGTGAAGAGCATGGAAGTTGTGAAATATACATATTTGCCAAAATAGAAAAAACTTTAACAACATTGTCAATTTCTTCGTCAATCCGAACATCTTTAAAAAAAAAAAATATTTATGCTATTCCATTTGATTGGGTTAAACATCTATGCCTTTAATGTCTCCTCAACCTTCCCCAATACATTCTACATTACTCTTTGTTGTTTTCCTTCATGTACAATTAACCAACAAGGCAAGAATGGGGTTTTTTTAATTCCGATATTTTGTTCCCATAGACTTACATTGGATTTCCGGTATCGGTATCGGGTATCGCCGATATTTTTTGGGTATCGGCGATACCATTCCGATTCCGATACTTTTGGATATCGGAAAGTATCGCTCAACACTACTTGTACCTCCTTGTGCAACAAAAGTACAGGGGTATTTTATGGGTCTATGGCAAGAAACTAGGAATGTATTTTGGATGTGTTTCATAGGAATATCAAATATCTCTTTATGTATGAAGTTTAGGTTAGGGTCACAAAAGCTCATATTCTGTCATCTAAGAGAATGGTGACAATTGTGCTAATCGTACTCTTGTCAAACTCTAATCAGAGTTTCATCAGAGTGTGATCCAATTCTTTGGGATAAGGTGAAGATGGAAAAAAAAATCTCGATCTGCTCCAGTGTGTCAGTCTGTGAAAATTGGACTGCACTCAGATGTCATCTGTGTGCAGTTTGATAGTTTCCACGGACTTCTTGACTTGCATGGCCAAGTGAGGTCTGAATCACCCTATCACAGTGATCAAAATAAAAAAAAATAGTAAATCAAACCCCCCTTTATCACCCCCTAGTTAGGGAAAAATAATAAAATTAAAAAAATGTATTTATTTCCATTTTCCCATTAGGGTTAGGGTTAGGGTTGCGGTTAAAGTTAGGGTTAGGGTTGAGGCTAAAGTTAGGATTAGGGTTAGGGTTGGGATTAGGGTTAGGGGTGTGTTAGGGTTAGGTTTGTGGTTAGGGTTATGGTTAGGGTTGGGACTAGGGTTAGGGGTGTGTTGGGTTAGGGTTTGAGTTAGAATTGGGGGGTTTCCGCTGTTTAGGCACATCAGGGGCTATCCAAATGTGACATGGCGTCTGATCTCAATTCCAGCCAATTCTGCGCTGAAAATGTCAAACGGTGCTCCCTCACTTCTGAGCTCTGCCATGCGCCCAAACAGTGGTTCCCCTCCACATATGGGGTATCAGCGTATTCAGGACAAATTGGACAACAACTTTTGTGGTCCAATTTCTCCTATTACCCTTGGGAAAATTAAAATTGGTGACTAAAAGATAATTTTTGTGGGAAAAAAAAGGATTTTTTATTTTTATGCCCGGGCATTATAAACTTGTGTGAAGCACTTGTGGGTTCAAAGTGCTCACCACAGATCTAGATAAGCTCCTTAGGGGGTCTAGTTTCCAAAATGGGGTCACTTTTTGGGGTTTCCACTGTTTAGGCTCATCTGGGGCACTGCAAACGGAACATGACCCCCATCAATGTCTGCATTCCAAAACGTTATTACTTCCTTTCCAAGCCCTGCCATGCGCCCAAACAGTTTCCCCCTCCACATATAGGGTATCAGCGTACTCAGGACAAATTGGACAACAACTTTTGGGGTCCAATTTCCTTGGGAAAAATCAAAAATTTGGGACTAAAAAATCCTTTTTGTGGAAAATAGTTTTTTTTATTTTCACACCCAGGCATTATAAACTTTTGTGAAACACTTGGGGGTTCAAAGTGCTCACAACAGATCTAGATAAGTTCCATAGGGGGTCTAGTTTCCAAAATGGTGTCACTTGTGGGGGGTTTCCACTGTGTAGGCGCATCAGGGGCTCTCCAAACGCGACATGGCTTCCAATCTCAATTCCAGCCAATTTTGGTTTGAAAAACTCAAACGGCGCTCCTTCCCTTACGAGCTCTGCCGTGTGCCCAAACAGTGGTTTTCCCCCACATATGGTGTATTGGCGTACTCAGGAGAAATTGCACAACAACTTTATTTGTCCATTTTCTCCTTTTACCCTTGTGAAAATAAAAAAAGTTTGTAAAAGATCATTTTTGTGACTAAAAAGTTAAATATTCATTTTTTCCTTCCACGTTGCTTCAGCTCCTGTGAAGCACCTGAAGGGTTAATAAACTTCTTAAATGTGGTTTTGAGTACCTTGAGGGGTGCAGTTTTAAGAATGGTGTCACTTTTGGGTATTTCCTGCCATATAGACCCCTCAAAGTGACTTCAAATGTGAGGTGGTCCCTAAAAAAAATGGCTTTGTAAATTTTGTTGTAAAAATGAGAAATCGCTGGACAACTTTTAACCCTTATAATTTCCTAACAAAAAAAAATTTTGGTTCCAAAATTGTGCTGATGTAAAGTAGACATGTGGGAAATGTTATTTGTTAACTATTTTTTGTGACATATTTCTCTGTTTTAAGGGAATAAAAATTCAAAGTTTGAAAATTGCAAAATTTTCAAAATTTTCGCCATATTTGCGTTTTTTTCAAAATAACCGCAAGTTATATCGAAGAAATTTTACCTCTAACGTGAAGTACAATATGTCGTGAGAAAATATTCTCAGAATCGCGAAAATCCGTTGAAGCGTTCCAGATTTATAACCTCCTAAAGAGACAGTGGTCAGAATTGTAAAAATTGGCCTGGTCATTAACGTGCAAACCACCCTTGAGGGTTAAGGGGTTAAGCATGCTTGAATACAAATATGTACAGATCAGTATCTCTTTAAGCATACTTGAATCCAAATATGCACAGATCAGTATCTCTTTAAGCATGCTTGAATCCAAATGGGGTCTAATTACTATGTGAGATACAAATACTGTATATACACAAAAATGCTGTAAATAACTATATATAATAAATCATCATGCTCTAAAGTACAGAGTAAGTGTCTCTTTAAGCATGCTTGAGTCCAGCTAAGTTGGGATCAGATTATACATAAAACACATATAAATGCAGTGATCTAATGAGAAGTATCTGGTGTATCAGGACAGAGAAACAGAGGTCCCATGAAGATACCTGCAACTGTAAGCCACAATGTGTGAAGGGGAGTAACAGCCTCTATGCAAATGCGTTAGAGGAGATAGTTTCTATGTGCTCAATGAAGCAGGATAACCCCGTCTCACAAGCACCCTGCTGATGTGTGAAAAAGCATCTTATAGTAAACAGGGAAGCTCAAGTCTGTGAAGTCCATAGAAGCTAAGCGCTAATGAAAGTGAAAGTGACATCAAATACCTTCAGACATGATGCGGCTTTACCCAGATGCAGGAGACACGCGGGACACACTAAACCTCGACGCAAGTTTCACTACTTCCCTGTGGTTTCATCAGGAGGTGTGAGCAGGTGAGGGGTATCATGAGTATTTATGTGTAACATGGGAATTGTCAGCAAATCGGCGCGCAGCCAGCGTGATGTGCCCGCAGGTGGAAAGGGGAAGGCGCACGCTCATACAGGGCAATGGAAAGGAGCACAGGAAGTCATCACTAACCATCGCCCTAACAACGCATACGTCACCCGAGACCACCGCAGGCACAACAGCGCACGCGTGGAGCGCGTCTGTGCTGTCAGACATTGCAGCCAATAAAAAGAGAATCAAAATCCCAGGGGAAGAGACTGGGGCTGAACATTAACGACAAGATCATATAGTAAGTATATGGAATGAAAAACGCTGGCACAGCGGCGCATAACCTGAATGATGTGCCAGCGTGATGGAAAGGGGGAAATGAGCGCGCATTTTCAAAGGTCTCGTGGTCATACCAATATAGATGAGCTCACAAGGACAACTTGCGTGATAAATCACCGACTCTGTATTACACGTAATGTGGTGAACGATTTTAAATTTTTTCCTCTTAGATGAATCGAAGAATTCTTTGTGCAGCATATTGACCAATACTTGATACAGATTTTTATTAGACGTAGGCAATGACAATGAACAAAACAATTTTCAAGAAATTGTTTCCTTCAGAGGACCAATTGGTTAGCATTGATTTGTTCACGCTTGAAAAAAAATTGTATAATTTATTGTCTTTAGAAAATCTTCTATGGATAAGGAAAAGCACCTGTAGTTAAAGTGATTATTTTTTCCTTCAATTCATAGAAAAAAATATTTGCCACCTTCCAGATTTAACATTGGACACATAAAGAGATATGAGATAACACAGCACAGAATCTAAATTATTAATATATTAATATAAGAAACAAACTTAGTAAGCGAACATAATGTACATGAAACATCACTAGTGTTGAGCGATACGATACTGCAAATATCGGGTATCGGCCGATATTAGCTGTATCGGGCTTTCGATTCCGAGTACCGATATTTTCGTCATATCGGATACCGGAATCGGATTTGTCACTGTCACTGTGAGTGTCCGTCGGTCGGGTCTGTCAGGAGTCAGCGGCATTTACCTGGCAGAAGATCTCCGGCGGTCACGTCCTGGACTGCTTGATGGCCGCCATTATCTTCTCCCTGGAGGTCACATGCAGTTTTTCGCGATAACTGCAGTGACTGCAGGGTAATCCCGGCCGTAAACCAGTCCGATGACGTCACCGCCGGGGAAGCAGGTAATCAGCTGTGCTGCGCCGGGATGACAGGCTCTGCCTGTCATTCTGATGTAGCAGAGCTGGATCGTCGTGGGACACTCGTTACTATGGACTGCGTCGGACAGGTGGTATACTGCTGTTTGTTTTTTTCATTTTTTTACAGGAGATCGATGGCGTCGCAGGATGAGACTGTAATAAAAGTAATGAAAACTGTGTTGTGTTTTTTATTAAATTAAAAAAATTTTTTATGAACATTCACCCGTCCGGGTACATCAACAATTTAACTATTTACATACAGGGACCCTGTCCGGGTTATTTATAATTCTTTGGCAGGGGTGTTCCAGGTACCACCTGGTACTGTTCTGATGCTTGCCAAACATCCGAGGCACCAAGGACCACCAGGACCTGATGACATCCTGTGGCCTGTACAGTCAAGTCGTGACCGCTATCTGTGTCGTGTGGCCACCTCTTTCATCTCCCTCCGGGTCTGGAGCCCTATGTCACGGACTGAACGAACCCCAGGGGGCCTAACAGGCGCCGGGTATGGGCCAGCTATAGTTATCATGTCCATAGCTGGGGCTGCTGAGGAGACCACTGAGGGAGGCTGGGGAGATTTACGGCGTGGGGTGGGCACTTGTGCAGAGGCCTGGATGTGGGAGGCTGAAGGCTCCGAGGGTCTCACAGGTTCCTGACACTCTGGGGAGTAGGTGTCGCACCTGGTAACATTTAGGGCGTACCATCCATTGTAACCCCAGTGTCGGGTGTAAGTCACCAAGTCTCCTGGCAACAGGTCCCTCCCCGGGTGTCCTTCTGGGAGGTGAGTCTCCACGTCCCGCCAGGTCACAAAGACTTCTAAATAAAGTCCAGGCTCCTGGATGAAGCCCCAACCACCTTTCAATTTAAAGCTCCGTACTGCACCCTTACGCCGCGGCTCCCACAGGGTTCCTTTATCTTTTCTCATCCGGTCCTTATCTGCCCGGTCCTTCTCCAGTTGACGTTGCCGAAGCTTTGGGATTCTCGCTGCTCCCTTTGTCGCTCTGCTTCCCTCTCCCAACGTCTCCACTCTTCCTCCTGACACCGGTTGTAATTCTCCTCCACCAGCTGCTCCATGTCTCCACCATCAAATGCCAGCTTACGATGCCCGGTTTGCGGCAGCTCTCCTGGCGCCCCCCAGTCCTGGTGGCGCTCACCTGCGGAGGAAGCAGCCGGCTCTGGAACAGATGACAGTCGGGGCTCCGGTACAGGCAGGTAGTGCTCTGGTGCCTGCGCGTCCTCCTCCATGAGGACGGGTGTCGCTTCTTCTGTCTCAGCGACGGGGGCAGACAGCGGGATCTGGGGTGCTGCCGGTGCAGAGTTTTTTGCACGAACGGGTGCCTCCACTGCGACAACGTCAACCGGATCACATTGCAAGGGCTGGGATGCCCGCACGGACTCCTCTACTAGAACGGGTGCCTCACCTTCCGGTACAGACACTTCAGGTAAGAGGGATTGGCACCTCTCCAAGTTTAGTTTTAGGGCACGCCAGCTGGCTTCCATCCTGGCGACCTCCTCCCGGTGCCGGGCCAGGCCTCTTAGGTATCCTCCGCTTCTTGCAGCGTAGGAGGGTTTCCAGGCCGGGTGCCCAACGGTGGTTCTGTGGCGATCGGGTCGCTTCCGTGGGGGGAGAGCTCTGACTGCTCCATCCCTTCACACTTCTGCTCGTGTCCATTAGCCATCTCTGCCAAGTCACATGTGTCATTAGCATCTGGAGAGGGCCCCTCTTTTGTAGGGAGGCGGGACCTTCGTGTTAGTTTCCGCACACTGAGGAGGATGAGGAGGCGGAACTGAAGAGCTGTGGGGCACGATCTTACATTGCAGTACCATTTAGAGTGGTCGGCCATCGTTTTCGCGCCACTGAGTGAGTGTACACCCACGAAGAGCACGCCCTTCTTCTTCACCAGTGCCTCGTCGTGACGCAGATATAGCGGAAAAATGGCAAATACATTCTCTGATGATTTTAGCAATTCTCAAGCACAAAACCAGTTCAATTCAGGCACACAGGACTCGCTTATAGCGAGCTACAGAATCCTGTTCGTGACGCCCAAGTTGAGTCGCACAGAGCCAGAGGTTTTGGGGTACTCGGCACCGAGCCCGTCGACTTCTATGGGTATGTCACGGCTTTACCCGGCAATTGAATCAGAGTCTATTTTACTATGTAGAAGTGTATAAACTATAAATATATGTATATATATATATGTCACAATGACATGTATATATATATATATGTATTCTATGTGTGTATATTTTGTGTTTACAACGAAAGAAAGGGTTTTTTTTGTTGCAATATTTTGTTCCCATAGACTTACATGGGACTTCCGGTATCGTAATCGGATATCGACGATATTTAGTGATATCGGCGATACCATTCCGATACTATATTTTTATATATCGAGCAGTATCGCTCAACACTAAACATCACACATATGAAATAGGTATTTGTCTTCTTAATAAAGTTCTAAAGATAACTATATTTTTAAAACAAATATAATTGTAAGATAAACTATGATATGAAATGTGTTGTAAAAACTGTTTACAACCATTTTAAGATTTACATTAAATTACAGTGAAAGCGAGTAACTTCAAATAGAGAAGACTTTCATGTAATTGTCAAGCAACTAAAGGTAATACACACAGGCTTAACAACTTTTTCAGGTACTTGTAAAAAATGGTTTAAAATCTAAGGACATTGTGGAGCATTTCTGGAATTTGCAATGTAACCCAAAACTTCATAAAGAAAGATTTTAGTACAGGAGCGTAATAAATTCCAGCTAAATTATATTTTTGACCAACATCTGGGGATCTTCCTACTAAACAGATAAGATCATCTACTTATTTCTCTTTCTATAAGCATGTTGTATTATCCTAGTACCAGAGAATCTCATCTCTTCATCTTTCCTTGCATATGTTGCTGCATTAAGTTTCTTAATTAAATGGAACCTGACAGTTGATACATTTTGCCCCATCCACGGACATTGCATATCAGAGACTATCTATATGATCTCAGCAAGGTATATTTGACTCTGAAAAGCTGCAGTATTTTATAGGAAAATATCCTTTTAAAGCTGCCATTGATCAAGCCACACAGAAGACTAATCGAACAAATGGATCCCTGGAAGCTTCTCCCCCGCCTGATCCCCTTGAGTAACAGGTTTCTTCCCATACACGAGAGAGATCCTTCATTGATGGGGAGAAGCCAAGGTGACACATCTGTCCAACTAGTCTACTGTGTAGCTCGGTCCTTGGCAGTTTTTAAAGAATATTTTTCTCCGAAATGCCACAGCATTTTTGAATCAAAAGCACATGGTTGAGATCATACAGCCGGTGCCTGATGCATGTGCTCATTGATTGGGCAGGATGTATCAGCTGTCAAGCTCCCTTAAATTCTAACCAATGGACTGCATACATTATATTTAATCTATTATTGAATTATAAACTTATTTGTTATTTTGATTATCTTAATAAAAATTTTGAAATGGAGAAGCAAAATTTTATTATGCAGCAAGTGCATGATCCAAAATACATAAACAAGGTCAATGCTCGCAGAGAAATAAAATTGACATTTTTAAATCCAGTCATGACTTGAAACGAATATAGATATTATGGTGGGACTTTAATTTACAAAATCACAGTACTATTTGTCATTAAAAGTGAGAAGTTCCATGTCATTCCTTAAATAAATAACTTTTGTACTTAAAAAATCTAAGTAAAAAGTGTGTTATGGTGTTATGTCTAATGTTACACTGTAAAATTTAGAAACCATTCTTTGACAAATGCACAATTGTAAATATTTGAATATAATGTTTAAACAATTATCTATATTTTTGCACCTTATTTGTGAAAATACCCTTGAAACTTTTTGCATATTTTTGATGGTTTTATTTTGAGTTTAGAAGGAACTCCAGGGCTGGGAAGTTACAGCATGCTTCTGCATTTCTTATGCAGAGGCAGAATTAAATAAACATAGATTTTAACCACGTAGATTAAAAATAAAAGATGAAAAGTTTAAGCTCACAGCAACAAAGACAAAAGATAAATACAATTAAATAAAGGCAAGAATTAAGCTAAGACCCTTTAAGCATGTTCCTTTCAGGTAACTTTTCAGAATAGGCTCTCATGTTTGTATATGAGGAATTACACTATTTATTGCCATTTAATGACTTATGTCCTGCATTTTTTTTCACAAGTTGTATCTTCTGTAGCATCTGGCTGTAACATACAATTCCCTCTGAGCTGTGAGTGGAGACTTAGGATAAGTGCACACGTTCAGGATTATTCGCGTTTTTTTCGCGTTTTTTTCGTGGCAAAAAACGTGTAAAAAACGCATGAATTAAGCATCCTATCATTTAGAATGAATTCCGCAATTTTTGTGCACATGGTGCATTTTTTTTCCGTGAAAAAAACGCATCGCTGAAAAAGAAGCAACATGTTCATTAATTTTGCATAATTCTAGCGTTTTTCCCACTATATTATTGACCTAGTAAGTTCAGGGAAAAATCACGGTAAAAACGCTAAAATCCGCGCAAAAAAACTAGCAAAATCCGCGCAAAAGAAACGCGCATTTTTACCGCGAAAAAAGTCCGGTTTTGCTCAGGAAAATTCTGCACACATTCCTGAACGTGTGCACTCAGCCTAAGACTAGCTGCTCTGATGTCTTCTATACATAGCACAGGCTAGAGGGATTACTGCTTCATTCTTTGCAGCACTCACGCAGAACCAGAAACAACTTGGGATACCCTACATTATACTTTTTTTTACAAGGGGGAGGGCTTCAGTTAGAATGAAATTAAGGTGAGTATAACTTTGGTTTTTTACCTTTAAATAAAAAATTAAATGATGTGTATTTTTATTTCAAATAAAGGACTTTATTATGGCTGTCTGTTTATCTACAAACTTACAGACACCTCTCCATTACTAACTTGTAAGCTTGATGTCAGCTGGCTGTTTTTTTAGGCTTGGGGGACCTATATCCATGGTCCCTTGTTATGATTTGGTAGCTGAGGAGCACAGCAGCAAAATACCGCCAAAGCAGCAACACACCAGAGAGGCTGGAACCTAATGGGTTGCAGATCCCTAAACTAACCGCACAACTAGAAGTAGTGTGGAGCGTACCTACGGTGATCCTAGGCGCCTCGGCACAGCCGGAGAGTTACCTACACCTGAAGATAGAAAGAGGAAAGCTAACTGCCCGGAGTAAAGCCCCCAAAGAAATAGGAAGCCCTCAAACATGTAATGGTGGTTAGACAAGAGGAAAACACGAACACAGACAGAAAAATAGAATGAGCAAATGTTGGGGCCCAAATCTGTCTAGAAAGTAAAGTACAGGAGAGAAATTCTGTCTGCAACCCAGAAAAACCCTAATAAAAATACCAGCACTTCTGATTACAAAAAACCTGAGACCACACGATCTCGACCACCTATATCAGTTCTCTGGTGTGACACACAGCTACCCAGCAATAAAAAATATCAATGGAACAGAGAACAAGTGCAAATACAAAATGAGAACAGAGGGCAGCGCAAGCCCTCAAAGGGGACCCGGCTGAAGTCCAAGGCAAGACTGCAAAAAGCAAGGAAGATCCAACCACAGAAAAAAACAGAAAGTCACTTATCTGAATGATAGCAGGAAAGCAAGCTGAAATTCCAACAAAGACCTGGAAGCAACAATTGATTACTGGCGAGGATCATGGGAGTTCAGCTCACTTATATCAGGCCAGTCAGCCCCACCTGACACCCATTCCTTAATTGGTTCAATACCCTCAGCAACCACCGAGGAAGCCTCAGCTCCGAAGTCGTCTCCAACACATTCACAACAGTATCCCCCCTTGAGGAGGGGTCACCGAACCCTCACGTGCGCAACCGGGCCGATCAGGATGAGCTCGGAGATAGGCACGGATAAGTCTCCTAGCATGGATGTCCGAAGCAAACACCCAAGAATTGTCCTCCTGACCATAACCCTCTCCACTTAACCAAATACTGGAGTTTCCGCCTAGCAAATCGAGAATCCAATATTTTCTCAACCACATACTCCAAATTGCCCTCAACCAAAACAGGGTCGGGAGGCGCAGCCATAGGAACCACTGGCTCGACAAACCTCTTCAATAAGGATTTGTGGAACACGTTATGGTTCTTAAATGTCCCTGGAAGAAGCAAACGGAAGGAAACAGGATTAAGAATTTCCATAATCTTATAAGGTCCAATGAACCTTGGCTTAAATTTTGGAGACCCAACCTTCATAGGGATATTTCTTGAGGACAAACAAACTAAGTCCCCCACTTTAAAACGAGGACCATCAGTCCTATGCCGGTTGGCAAACCGCTGGGCCTTCTCCTGAGAGAGAGACAACCTCTCCACAACTTGGTCCCAAATCTGCTGCATTCGCTCCACAATAGAGTCAACACCGGGACAGACAGAAGCCTCCACATGTCCTGAAGAAAATCGAGAATGAAACCCAGAATTGCAGAAAAAAGGAGACATCAAGGTGGCAGAGCTAGCCCTATTATTAAGAGCAAACTCAGCCAAAAGCAAAATAGAGACCCATTCATCCTGATCAGCAGACACAAAACATCTCAAATAAATCTCCAAGGTCTGGTTTGTTCTCTCAGTTTTGTCCATTTGTCTGAGGGTGAAATGCAGAGGAGAAAGATAACTGAACTCCAAGTTTAGAACAAAATGTCCTCCAAAATCTGGAAACAAATTTGACTCCTCTGTCAGACACAATGTTCCCCTGGAATGCCGTGCAACTGAACTACCTGCTGAAAGAATAAAGGCACCAATTCGGAGGAGGAAGGCAACTTAGGTAGTGGCACAAGATGTATCATCTTGGAAAATCTATCACAGATCACCCAGATAACAGTCATTCTTTGAGAGACAGGGAGGTCGGAGATGAAATCCATAAAGATAAGGGTCCATGGCCTCTTGGGCACAGGTAATGGCATTAACAAACCACTAGAGTGAGAGCAAGATTTGGAATGAGAGCAAGTCCCACAGGACTACACAAAGTCCCTGACATCACGAGACAAAGTAGGCCACCAAAAGGACCGACTCACCAAATCTCTGGTACCAAAAATACCGGGATGACCAGCCCAATGCGGAGCAATGAATCTCTGACATAACATTCTTCCTCCACTGGTCTGGGACAAACAATTTCCCAACAGGGCAGCGTTCAGGTTTATCCTCCTGACATCCCTCCAGAGCCAGTCTCAAATTGGGCGAGATAGTGGAAAGAACTACACCCTCTTTTAGAATAACAACAGGCTCAGTTACCTCAGGAGAATGCGCAAAGAAACTCCTCGAGAGGGCATCCGCCTTAACATTCTTAGTGCCCGGAAGAAAAGAAA
The DNA here is from genome assembly GCA_033576555.1 of Oophaga sylvatica. Classification (NCBI taxonomy): domain Eukaryota; kingdom Metazoa; phylum Chordata; class Amphibia; order Anura; family Dendrobatidae; genus Oophaga; species Oophaga sylvatica. The sequence continues at coordinate 253,167,530 of JARQOD010000001.1, forward strand.
CTACAAAATTAAAACGTGTGAAACCCAAGGCCCACCTGGCCTGTCTAGGATTAAGTCACTTGGCTGATTCGAGATACACCAGGTTCTTATGGTCCGTGAGGACCACCACGTGATGTTTGGCTCCTTCCAGCCAATGTCTCCACTCTTCAAAGGCCCACTTCGTAGCCAATAACTCCCAATTTCCCAAGTCATAATTACGTTCAGCTGGGGAAAATTTTCGATAGAAGAACGCACAAGGGTTACTCTTAGAGGTCTCCGGATCCCTTTGGGACAAAACGGCACCTGCTCCAATCTCAGAAGCATCAACCTCCACCTGAAATGTTAGAGAAACATCAGGCTGCTGCAGAACAGGAGCAGAAGTGAATCTCTGCTTAAGTTCCTGAAACGCAGAAACTGGCTCAGGAAGCCAATTCACCACATCAGAACCCTTTTTGGTTAAATCAGTCAGTGGTTTCACAATATCGGAGAAATTACCAATAAATTTACGATAAAAATTAGCAAGACCCAAAAATCTCTGAAGAGCCTTCAATGTAGTAGGTTGAACCCAATCACAAATGGCCTGAACTTTGACCTGGTCTATTTCAATAACAGACGGAGACAAAATGAATCCCAGAAATGAAACCTTCTGTACGCCAAAAAGACATTTGATCCCCTCACATACAGTGCATTTTCTCTCAAAATCTGGAACACCGTCCCAACATGTTCCACATGAGAGTCACAGTCGTTGGAAAAAATCAAGATATCGTCCAAATAAACGATCAGAAATTTATCCACGAAATCGCTGAAAATATCACTCATAAAGGACTGGAAGATGGAAGGGGCACTAGTGAGCCCAAAAGGCATCACTAGGTACTCAAAATGCCCCTCTGGGGTATTAAACGCCATCTTCCATTCATCACCGTGCTTGATGCGAATAAGATTATACGCCCACCTGAGGTCAAGCTTTGGTAAACCAACTAGCACTTTTCACTCTGGAAAATATGTCAGAAATCAAGGGTAACGGATATTGATATTTAACAGTGATTTTATTCAGGAGACGATAGTCAATACACGGCCTCAATGAACCATCCTTTTTGGCCACAAAGAAAAAGCCGGCGCCCAAGGGTGAAGAGGAAGGTCTGATATGACCCTTCTCCAAAGACTCCTTGATATAAGAACGCATAGCATCATGTTCAGGTACAGATAAATTAAAAAGCCGACCCTTAGGAAATGTACCACCAGGCACTAACTCAATAGCGCAATCATAACTCCTGTGAGAAGGCAAGGATGCAGACTTACTCTCACTAAACACATCAGAAAATTCGGTCAAATAATCAGGGACATCTTGAGACTGGGGGGAGGCAGAAAATACATCTTGAGACTGGGGGGGCAGAAAAAACAGGAGTATCAGTATTAACACATTGGCAACCCCAACTGGTCACAGACACAGATTTCCAATCCAAAACAGGATTATGAGTCTGTAACCAAGGGAAACCCAGTACAATAATGTCATGCAAATTATGCAACACCAAAAATTTGCAACTCTCGTGATGGTCCGGGTCAACCCGCATTATCACCTGGGTAGAAAACTGGGGTGTATTCTCCGCCAAAGGGGTAGAATCAATGCCCAGCAAAGGAATAGACTTCCGAAGGGGTATCATGGGAAACCCACAATGTTTGGCAAAGTCAAAATCCATCAGGTTAATAGCTGCTCCTGAATCAACAAAAGCCTGAGCCGAAAATGTGGACATGGAGCAAATCAGGGTAACAGTCAACAGAAATTTTGTCTGAACACTACCCAAAACAACTGAGCACGCAAAACGTCTTCCCCGCTTGGGGCAGACGGAAAATAGCATGAGAAGCATCACCACAGTAGAAACACAACCTATTACGCTTTCGAAACTCATGACGCTGTGCCCCAGAAGTCACTCCATCACACTGCATGGGCTCAGGAGCTGACTCACAAGGCAGCACAATCTCACGCATACCTCTGCGCTCACGCAAACGTCTGTCAATTTGAATAGCTAATGACATAGAGTCATTGAGACCAGAGGGAACAGGGAATCCCACAATAATATCCTTTACAGTCTCTGCCAGACCCTTCCAAAAAAGAGCTGCCAGAGCATCATCATTCCATTTTGTAAGGACTGCCCATTTTCGAAATTTCTGATAGTAGAGCTCAGCAGCTTCATGACCCTGATTCAATGTCAACAAGTTTTTTTTTTCTTGATCAGTGACATTAGGTTCATCGTAAAATAACCCCAGAGCCTGAAAAACACATTAACATCATTCAAACAGGATCCCCAGGCATCAGGGAAAAGGCCCAAACCTGAGGGTCGCCGCGCAACAGGGAGTGACAATTTGAACCTGCTGTGCAGAGCTTCCTGAGGACTTAGGCTTCATGGCAAAAAACAACTTGCAGTTATTTTTAAAATTCAGAAATTTAGACCGATCCCTCAAAAATAAATCTGGCATGGGGATCCTAGGTTCCACAACCGGCAACCTAGTGATAAAGGCAGCAATATTCTGAACCTCAGCGGCGAGCCGCTCAACACGACCTGACAACTGCACAATCTCCATTGAGGACAAAGAAAAATTCCTCCTCAGCACCCAGAGAGAAAGAGGAAAAAAATGTAACAAGCAGAAAAAAGAAAAAAAAATTTCTGACAACTCCTTTTTTTTTTTTTTCCCTTATACTCACTATCCTTCCCTTCTGTTGAGTACCATAGAATTTTCAGTCTGGCCGGTAATACTGTTATGTTTTGGTAGCTGAGGAGGACAGGAGCAAAATACAGCCAAAGCAGCAAGACACCAGAGAGGCTGGAACCTAATGATTTGCAGATCCCTAAACTAACCACACAACTAGAAGTAGCCTTGGAGCGTACCTGCGGTGATCCTAGACGCCTCGGCACAGCCGGAGAGTTAGCTACACCTGAAGATAGAAAGAGGAAAGCTAACTGCCCCGGAGTAAAGCCCCCAAAGAAATAGGAAGCCACCAAACATGTAATGGCGGTTAGACAAGAGGAAAACACGAGCACAGACAGAAAAATAGAATGAGCAAATGTTGGGGCCCAAATCTGTCTAGAAAGTAAAGTACAGGAGAGAAATTCTGTCTGCAACCCAGAAAAACCCTAATAAAAATACCAGCACTTCTGATTACAAAAAACCTGAGACCACACGATCTCGACCACCTATATCAGATCTCTGGTGTGACACACAGCTACCCAGCAATAAAAAATATCAATGGAACAGAGAACAAGTGCAAATACAAAATGAGAACAGAGGGCAGCGCAAGCCCCCAAAGGGGACCTGGCTGAAGTCCATGGCAAGACTGCAAAAAGCAAGGAAAATCCAACCACAGAAAAAAAACAGAAAGTCACTTATCTGAATGTGCAGGAATGCAAGCTGAAATTCCAACAAAGACCTGGAAGCAACAATTGATTACTGGCGAGGATCATGGGAGTTCAGCTCACTTATATCAGGCCAGTCAGCCCCACCTGACACCCATTCCTTAATTGGTTCAATACCCTCAGCAACCACCGGAGGGAGCCTCAGCTCCGAAGTCGTCTTCAACACATTCACAACAGTCCCTTACCAGTCTGAGAATACCAGCCCCAGCTGTCTGCTTCAGATTGGCTGGTTGACAAAAATGGGGGTGACCCTATTACACCAATCAGAGCCGCCGGTGTTCCTCACGCTATCATGCAGATGACATCTTGGGAAACATCTGATGTTCGGAGTGTCAAACCCAAACAGTAACACAGACTTCCAGGACAATGTTCGGGTTTGTACCTGAACAGTAGGTGTTCGTTATGGACCTCGAACTTTATTGTTCGGGTTCGCCCATCTCTAGTGTCTGGTGCAAAACTCCGAACACAGACTTCTTTCGGAAATCCGTTTTATTGTTCAGAGTTCTGGGAGAACAAAGAGATAAACAGAAAGAGGGAGACGATTTTACAGCACTAAAGTTCAGATCCACCTTGACTTCTATGTGTTTCTGGTTCGATTTCAAGTTGGGTAGAGTTCTATTACCCTAACCGAACTTTGAACTAAAGTTCGATCGAACCTGACGAACCCAAATATCCACTGAGATGAGTGTTTATTCCATAGTGACCTGATGCCGGGGACAGATCATCCCAGAAGCGCATTGTGCCTAATAAATCTTCATGTTCACTGATCCAGCTGGTCTCCTACATCTGAGCGTGTCGCCCTGGGAAATCCACCCACTACTCCCATCATCTCTCATACAGTTTTTGAAGGAAACTGAAAGGAACTGTCTTCCACAATCTCTTGTTTGTAGCGGAGTTTTGATGTTCCTCAGCTAGTTTTAAGCCTCCTAAACAACTTGTTCTGCATTCAGTTAATTACTGTTTTTCAATTTACATATAAAATGAAGATCACTATCACTTGTTTGGTATAATTGATTAATACTATACCTTACTATATTACTAAAACACCTCTGACTTTGTGCAAGTGTTCTTAGAAGAAGATGATGATATGTCTAAGGGTGGGTACACCAAATAATCATATGATGTAGATTTCCCTTTTTAGCTAGTACTTAGTAAGTAGACTTCTTTTGAAGCAATTATTTCCAACCTGTGGCTCCTGCTGTTCACTGTGCATCTTCATAGAGTGTAAACTCCAGTTTTAGTAATAATAATCTTTAGTTGTATAGCGCTAACACATTCTGCAGCACTTTACAATTCAACAGTTCATATAGAACAGTCACAACAAAGTTAACATTGACAACCCTGCCCATAAGAGCTTGCAATATACAATGAGGTGGGGGTGACAAAGTACAGGTGCTTATTTACAATGATGGTCCAGCCATTTTGAAGAAGTGGGGGTAGACAAAGACTTCATGAGCTGGTTGTCAGCCAATTTTGTAGTACTTTTGGGAGTGATGGAGTATGATGGGGGGTTATGATCAGAGGAATAGAAAATGAACATATATAAAAGGTCTTCGAGGGAACGTTATAGGCTGCCCTAAACAGATGTGTTTTAGGGAGCGCCTAAAACTGTTTAAGTTGTGACTAGTACTAATTTCTTGGGGTAGAGAATTCCATGGGATTGATGCAACTCAGGAAAAGTCTTGGAGCCGGGAGTAGAGGTACGATTAGTGCGGATGTTAGTTGAAGGTCGCTTACAGAGCATAACGAGTGAGTAAGATGAGAAACAGAAATGAAGGAGGAGATGTAGGGGGTGCTGCTCTGTGTGCAGAGCTTTGTGGGTGAGAACAAGCAGTTCAAATTCGATCATATAATGTATAGGCAGCCAGTGCAATGACTGACACTGAGTGGGGCGTCCGAGTGACGATTAGCGAGATAGATGACCCTGGCTGCTGCATTAAGGATGTATTGGAAAGGGGAAAGTCGAGTGAGGGGGAGGCCAATTAATAGAGAATTATAGTAGTCAAGGCGGGTAGTGGATCAGGGAAACAGTGAGGGTTTTTGTTGTTTACATGGTGAGAAAGGGGCGCATTCTAGATATGTTCTTTAGGTGTAAGCAGTAGTGTTGAGCATTCCGATACCGCAAGTATGGGGTATCGGCCGATATTCGCGTTATCGGAATTCCGATACTTAATTCCGATACTTTTTCCATATCGTATACCGAATCGGAAGTTCCCATAATTCTTTGAGAGGCAATGTGATTTTAGTCAGCCAATGAGGAATCCTACGAAGTGTGGGCACATCCTGTGATGCTGCGGTCATCTTAACTAATGGCATGGCTGTGATTGGCTGCTGAAATGATGTCAGAATGCACTATAAAAGGCGCCGCCGCCATTTTAGCGTCACTGTGCTGTGAACTCAGTAAGGGACAGAACGCTACTCTGCTCACTCTGAGGGACAGTTAGATATTGCGATTTTGTGTACTACTGTGCTTGAGGCAGGCTAGTTTACCAACCGCTGTGTAAAGCTTCATTTTGCCAGTGTTGTTTTAACAGCTCTGTGCAAGGTGTGTGTGTGACAGTGCAGGTGACGCTGCAGTTTGCTCTGCATCCACCGCTGTTTGTAGGCATCTGCACGTGTCCCTTTTTTTTTTTTTTTTTTTTTTTTTTATTTAGTGGAATTGGTGCAGCTCCATTATATTAGAAAAAAATCAAATCTATTAGTGTGACGTGCTTCCATCCGTATACAATACATTGGTTGCAAACACTATAGAAGTACAGAAAGGAGCTTTTCACAGATTGTGGACAGTTGTGTTTCAGTGTTCACTTCAGTCTGTGTTTTTTACTTTTTTGAGTGCAGATCACGCTCCAGTTACATGTTCAAGCACTGCTGCTTGTACTCTGCTGAGCGTGTCTCAGTGGCTCATCCTTTTCATTTATCTCCAATTGGTTCTGCTACATTCCATTTAAAATAAATCTAATCTATTAGTGTGACGCGCTTCCATCCGTATACAATACATTGGTTGCAAACACTATAGAAGTACAGAAAGGAGCTTTTCACAGATTGTGGACAGTTGTGTTTCAGTGTTCACTTCAGTCTGTGTTTTTTACTTTTTTGAGTGCAGATCACGCTCCAGTTACATGTTCAAGCACTGCTGCTTGTACTCTGCTGAGCGTGTCTCAGTGGCTCATCCTTTTCATTTATCTCCAATTGGTTCTGCTACATTCCATTTAAAATAAATCTAATCTATTAGTGTGACGCGCTTCCATCCGTATACAATACATTGGTTGCAAACACTATAGAAGTACAGAAAGGAGCTTTTCACAGATTGTGGACAGTTGTGTTTCAGTGTTCACTTCAGTCTGTGTTTTTTACTTTTTTGAGTGCAGATCACGCTCCAGTTACATGTTCAAGCACTGCTGCTTGTACTCTGCTGAGCGTGTCTCAGTGGCTCATCCTTTTCATTTATCTCCAATTGGTTCTGCTACATTCCATTTAAAATAAATCTAATTATTAGTGTGACGCGCTTCCATCCTATACAATACATTGGTTGCAAACACTATAGAAGTACAGAAAGGAGCTTTTCACAGATTGTGGACAGTTGTGTTTCAGTGTTCACTTCAGTCTGTGTTTTTTACTTTTTGAGTGCAGATCACGCTCCAGTTACATGTTCAAGCACTGCTGCTTGTACTCTGCTGAGCGTGTCTCAGTGGCTCATCCTTTTCATTTATCTCCAATTGGTTCTGCTACATTCCATTTAAAATAAATCTAATCTATTAGTGTGACGCGCTTCCATCCGTATACAATACATTGGTTGCAAACACTATAGAAGTACAGAAAGGAGCTTTCACAGATTGTGGACAGTTGTGTTTCAGTGTTCACTTCAGTCTGTGTTTTTTACTTTTTTGAGTGCAGATCACGCTCCAGTTACATGTTCAAGCACTGCTGCTTGTACTCTGCTGAGCGTGTCTCAGTGGCTCATCCTTTTCATTTATCTCCAATTGGTTCTGCTACATTCCATTTAAAATAAATCTAATCTATTAGTGTGACGCGCTTCCACCCGTATACAATACATTGGTTGCAAACAATATAGAAGTACACAAACGGGCCTTTCACAGCTACTGAACATGGGTTTTTAATTTTTAACTAAAATATGTATTTTTTCAAATGACACAAATATAAGTAATGTTGAAGAGGAATAGTCCTACATCCATTGTTTGCACAATATTACAGGTGTACATCATGTCCCTTAATCAACAATGTATTATTATATTTACTTGTATGCTTTTATTTAAAAGCCAAGAACACAGAAGGATAACCTTCGCACTGCAGCTGTTGTCAAAGTTCAACCCACATTATGCACTTCCAACATTGCAGCATTTGAGGCATGATGTGAGTTGGATTGGTCAAAGTTATGGAGTGAGAAGGTTCACCATCAGTACCCTATAGCATAAGTATGCTTTTGTGTTTAGCATTTGTGTTAGACATGTGGATATCTGCCATAATATGTCACAATTATTTAGTTACAGATTTGTTACCAACACTAATCATTGAATGGTTTTAAATTTGACGTTTCACTTGTTTACAGCTTAGAAATAAGGGTGTAGCCTGATATCTATGTGTAGCACTAGCCACTTTAACATGTCATGTTTTTTTAAACATGTGTAGCTAGGTAGCAGTAATTTTTGCCGGACACACAGCAGGGAACAGCAGGCGTTACTGAACCCCACTATCACTATAGCTTGTGTATTGGTCTGTGGACACGACACTTCTGAGCAGCAACTGGCAGTGTTGTAGCCCAGGGAGTATAGCTCAGGTGGTAAAAGATGAACATAACAGGAGACATGGAAAACGTTGCCAACCAGTTAGTTAATCTGAAACCGGACAGGCAAATTCAGGCGAGATCCATGCCTAGTTCATTTTCAGAAAAGTAAGCCGTTCTACATTATCGTAGGATAGTCGCATGCAACGGTCTGTTAGTACACCACCTGCAGCAGTAAAGACGCGCTCCGATAATACACTGCCAGCAGATCAAGCCAGCACCTCCAATGCATACTGGCTAAGCTCTGGCCATGTATCCAGCTTAGAGACACAAAACTTGAATGGGGAAGAGCCATCTGGGAGTACACTGAGAGGGCAAGACATGTAGTCTGTCACCATCTTACGGAAATGTTGCCTCCTGCTGACTGGAGCCGTCTCGGATGGTGTAGACATTGGTGGCGCTGCCACAAAACTTCGACACATTTGGAACATACTGTTCTTGCCCTGTGCAGAGGCGCTGCTTGTGCTCCCTCTTGTTGCAGAGCTGTCTCCACTGCCTCGACGCACAGAGCTGCTTTGTAAATCAGTAGCAGCAGCAGTGCTCTCGGCTGGAATGGAGAACATTATGGATTGCACCAGTGTGTCTTGGTACTTCCGCATTTTACGCTCCCGGTTCAACGGTGTGATGAGGCTTTGTAAGTTGTCCCGGTAGCGAGGGTCTAGGAGGGTGTACACCCAATAATCAGACGTGGTGTGAATGTGTTCGATGCGGCGGTCGTTTCTCAGCCACTGCAGCATGAAATCAACCATGTGCTGCAGACTCCCAACTGGCCAAGAAACGTTGTCCCCTGCAAGAGGCGTCATCTCCGCCTGCTGTGCATCACCCCACCCTTGGTCTACATACTGACTAGAGCATTGTCTACCTCCCTCTGGAGCGATGTCTTCCTCCTCCATTGACTCCTCCTCATCCTCCTCACAAAGTCCTTCAAATACATATAAATTTACAAAATTTAAAACTCAAAATTTAAAAACTTTGTATCATAATTCTGTAACATCAGTTTATGGAAACACAATAGCATTACAAAGGATAGACAAAAAATGTACATTATGTGCTTTGTAAATACATTAAAAGTTTGTAATGGTTATGAAAATATAGACAGCGACTCTGGAGGTTCAATTGTTGATACAGCATGGTACTTTGAAAGTCCTCCAGCCCTTTGTGAGGAACCACGTTGCGCTGACTGTCCAGAAGGTGATGGAATTTGTGACTCCTCATCCTCCACCTCTTCCAAAACCTCATGCCTTAGTGCTTGCAGTTTTTTGAAGCAGGCAGATAAGGGGGACAGTCAGGCTGACTAGTGCATCATCTGCACTCGCCATCCGCGTTGACTCATCAAACGCACGCAAAACGTGGCAGATATCCTTCATAGAGTTATTCGCCACTCATTACACTGGCAGTGGCTGCCCATTCATTATAGGATCCAATTCTAATTACTGGTTCTCACCAACATAGCTCTCCACAGCGCAGCACCCCCCTACATCTCCTCCCTTATTTATATTTATCGGCCTAACCGACTGCTGCACTCTGCAAACGACCTTCGACTAACCTCTGCACTAATCCGTACCTCCCACTCCCAACTCCAAGACTTCACCCGCGCTGCGCCAATCCTCTGGAATGCTCTACCCCAAGAAATTAGGACTATCCGCAATTTGGATGGTTTCAGGCGCTCCCTCAAAACACATTTGTTCACAGTGGCCTATCACATTCACTAATCAAAGTCATTCTATGTGTAATTCTGTGTGTGTAGCCCATTCACTATCTCCATGCATCCCTCACTTCCTTAAAATGGCTGGACCATCATTGTAAAAACACCATTGTATATAAACACCTGTACTTTGTATCTCCCACACCTCATTGTAGATTGTAAGCTTTCACCAGCAGGGGCGGCTGATTTTGCTTTAATTATTGTATTGTTAACGTTGTTACTTATGACTCGTGTTTTGAAACTGTTAAACTGTAAAGCACTGCGGAATATTATGGCGCTATATAAATAAATAATATTATTATTCTTATTATAGAGGCCCACTCAGTAGTGGTGAAGTGTGAACGCCGCAAATTGCGAGTTGACTGCGCCTGATGCAGCTGATACTCCATTACTGTTGGCTGCTGCTCACACAACCGCTCCAACATATGTAACGAGGAATTCCACCTGGTGGGTACGTCACATATAATGCGATGTTCATGAAGGTGAAATCTGCGTTGCAGAGCTGCAATCAGCGATCTGGCCATGCTGGAACGTCGCAAGTGAGCGCACTCTAGGCGGACCTTGTGCAGCAGTGCATCAAGATCCGGATAGTCCCTCAAAAAACTCTGCACGACCAAGTTGAGCACATATGACAGACATGGTATGTGAGTGAGGTTGCCAAGGCCCAGAGCTGACACCAGATTTCGGCCATTGTCACACACTACCAAGCCTGCCTGTAGATTCTCTTCCAAAAACCACACGTCGCTCTCCTGCTTTATGGCATTACAGAGCTCCTGCGCTGTGTGGCTAAGATTCCCCATGGAAATTAATTTCAGGATGGCCTGTTGACATTTGGACACGGCTGTGCTCATATCGGTCGCAACAGGTAAACGTTCACGGGTCCATGTGGAGGTAGACCGTGACGGCTCCTGCAGCGATGATTCTGAGGAACTGGAATAGGAGGAGGAATCAATGTGTACAGACTTGATTCCTGCAATCCTTGGAGTTGGCAGAACACGTACAGCGCCACTCGCAAGATCAGTACCCGGCTGCACAACATTGACCCAATGGGCAGTGAGGGAAAGGTATTGTCCCTGGCCATGGGTGTTAGAACCCTCTTGTTAGGTTTTGTTTCAGTTTGCTGGTCACATGACCTTTTTTCCCTATTTTAGTCTGGCTCCGCCCTTCTGGCTTTGCTTGACTTCATTGTATTATCTACTGTTAAGCTAGCCGGGTGCTTAGGTGCCTTAATCTGTGAGTTTTGCTTGATGTTAGGATCACAAAGTATTTATTTTTCTGTTTAATTATCCATGCTACAATTTATGTTAGGACTAGGAGGTGTCCACCTTTTCTCCCAGTCCCTAGATCTTGTAGGGATTACTCCCTCGCAACTATAGGTCTTCGTTCACACTAGATGAGGACTTTAGCGGGTCTGGTCGCAGGATCAGGTTCCCCGTTACATCGTAGGGATTCAGCTTAGTTGTATTGTAGGGACAGAATTCCCTTCTTTCCTTACTGGTTGTAGCAGATCATAACAATGGGTACTGGTCCACGCATCGGTGGTCAGGTGGACCTTGCTACTGAGGGCTTTTAGTAGCGCATGTTTAATTTTTCCCTCAACATGCTTTTGCAGACCAGGGACGGCTTGCCTGCTGAAATGAAATCGGCTTGGCACATTGTATTGTGGGATTGACAATGATATTCAGTTACGGAAACTGTCTGTCTCCACCAGCCTGAATCACAGCATTTCAAGGGACAGGAGTTTTGCAATGCCAGCATTCAGAGCCTGTGCTCGTGCATGGTTTGCGGAGTATGGCCGTCTTTTATCCCATGCCTGTGCTACCGCTGGCTGTTTTGTGGCCTGGGAGTGTGAGGATGACAGGGAACTTGCTGCTGTGTGTGGAATAACAGTTTGTCTCTGGACAACAGTGGCCGAGGTTCTTCCATGGCGATCCTGTGAGGAAGCATAACCAGCTGTGTGTGAGCTCGATGAAGAGGCTTCAACACAACCTGAAGATGTAGGTGCTGCTGTAGGTTGGCCTACATCTCCAGTGTGTCTTTGTAACTCAACTACGTGCTTTGTCCGCACATGTTTCCACATATTTGTGGTATTGAGGTGACTGACACTTTTAGCTATTTTTAATTTTTGATTACACAGCTTGCATTTCACATAGCAAATATCATGTGCAAGTGTGTGAAAAAAGGACCACGCAGTGCAAGTCCTGGAGCGCACGTTTTGACTTTTGGAAGACAACTGCTCCGAACAGGTGCCAAACTGGAGGCTACAGGCAACCGAGTCTGCAGCCTAACTCTCCCTCCTGTTTGTACCGTTGGGGCAATGTCTTCCTCTATCTTCCTTCTATCACTAACCATTTCTCTAGGCCTCTCCCAGCTTTCAACCAAAGTACTGGTTCTCACCCACAAAGCTCTCCACAGTGCAGCACCCCTCCTACATCTCCTCCCTCATTTCTATCTATCGGCCTAACCGACTGCTGCGCTCTGCAAACGACTTTCGACTAACCTCTGCACTAATACGTACCTCCCACTCCCGACTCCAAGACTTCTCCTGCTCTACGCCAATCCTCTGGAATGCTGTACCCCAAGAAATTAGGACTATCCACAATTTGCATGGTTTCAGGCGCTCCCTCAAAACACATTTGTTCAGAGCGGCCTATCACATTCACTAATCAAAGTCATTCTATGTATTCTGTGTAAGTGTGTGTGTGTCTCTAGCCCATTCACTATCTCCATCCCTCAGTCCCTTAAGATGGCTGGAACATCATTGTAAATGCACCATTGTATATAAACACCTATACTTTGTATCTCCCCCATCTCATTGTACATTGTAAGCTGTCACGAGCAGGGGCGACTTATTTAGCTTAAATTATTGTATTGTTAACGTTGTTACTTATGACTTGTGTTCTGAAACTGCTAAACTGTAAAGCGCTGCGGAATATGATGGCGCTATATAAATAAATATTATTATTATTCCTCTGAGCTGCTCCCACCACCTTCCTGTTCTTCATGCCATGTTGGGTATTGGACCTCATCATCTCCACTACCCTCTTCCAACACCTGCTGTTGGGTGGTCTGGCCAGCACCATGCTCAACAGAAACTGGCACCTGGGTCTCATCATCATCATCAGATGCGTTCTGCGGTGTGCTGACCATCGGCACTGTCTCACCCGCCTCTTCAGATTCAGAGAGACACAGCTGTTGCGCATCACTGCATACTCCCTCTTCTTCACATTACAGAATGCTGCTTGGCTGGGCCCCTGTTTGCAAGCCAATAGATTCTGAGAACAGAAGCAGACACTCAGCTGGCTCCTGTACAGAACTCTCTGACTGCCTGGGCAATTTGCCAGGCGGTGAAGAGACAGATGGTTGCCCAACAGTGCTGTGGTCCTGAGAGGAGGTGGAAGCAATTGAAGTCGATGCATTGGCTGAGATCCAAACAACAACGGCTTCAATTTGTTCTTCCCGCAGCAGGGGGGTACTCCGAGCTCCTACAAAAGTGCGCATAAAGGAACGCTCACGGCCCGGGGAAAACTGGTGGATGCTGTGTCACTGGGGGCCGCAGCAGCCACAGAATCCCCACGTCCTCTCCCTGAAGAAACTCCACGACCACGTGCCTTACTCCCTGCCTTCTTCATCTTGGTAGATTGATAAAGAAAGTCTGAAAAGTTATAAGGCCTAAGTGTGGTTATTCCGCAGAGACTGCAGTGAACACTGCACACAACTGTTCAGTAGGTGTGAAAGGCCCCTTTGTGTACTTCTATAGTGTTTGCAACCAATGTATTGTATACGGATGGAAGCGCGTCACACTAATAGATTTTATTTATTTGTAATAGAATGGAGCAGCAACAATTAGAGAAAAATTTCAAGGATGTGCCAGTGACACACGCTCAGCAGACTACAACCAGCAGTGGTTGAAGAACTAACTGGAGCGTGATCTGCACTCCAAAAAGGAAAACCTCAGACTACAGTGAACACTGCACACAACTGTTCACTACCCAACGCGTCTCAGCAGGAAGGCAGTCTGTGCGTCAAAACAAAGGCGCAAGCATACATCCACGTACCCTGTTTATAAAGCTATATAAAAAAAATTATGTAGTAGTGACGCACACTTTATGAGGTACAGTATTACATCGCCATTCACCATCTGTGGCTATGCAGTCTCATCTATATATACCTTATCTATCCGTTGTCATGCTTGCAAGTCGACAGTCAGGCATAAATAGCAATTTTCGCTATGCACTATGCACTTTTTAAAGGTTATGTTTGTTAATAAACATGATTATTGCCACATATTATGAGTATTACATGATGGAAATTGTATAATTTTGTATAAACTGTTTAGTGACATTATTCAGCAAATGTAACATTTTAGTAATGTCACAGATAACTTGTAATGCTGATGATGTTTTGAAGTCAGACATTCATTGTCTATACAATAAAAATGGTGTACATACTGTTACTTATCCATCATTAATGGATTCAGATATGTACTTGTATGCTTTTATGTACAACCGTATAGCAGATTCCTTAACTAATTTATTTTGTGGTTTGCATTGCTGTTCAACATGTTAATGTATGTGTTTATGTTTGTCAATTCTTTATTTATCTAGATATTAGTTTAAATGAAATCATCATCTTATGGTAGTAAAGGTTATCTTTCTCTTGTTTGAAGTATAGACATTTAAAATTGACAGGTAACAAGGAAATTACTTGATCTAGTATTTAAACATCCTCCTTGACCCTGGGCTCCAACACCGCCAGTTGTTGCTCGGAAGTGCTGTTAGCACAGTCAACACTTGCTCCTGTGTTACTGGGGTTCAGTAACGTCAGCTGGTCCTCGGTTGTGCCATTGGCTCTTTTCCTTCTGCTGCCCTCCGGGTTCCAGCACAGTCAGCTGGTCCTCGTTACTTGCATTGGCTCTTGTACCTTCTGCTACCCGTCCGGGTTCCAGTACCGTCAACTGGTTCTCCGCAGTGCCTTTGGCCTAGGTGCCTCCATCTCGGTATCCGAGTTCCAGCAACGTCTGCTGGTCCTTGGTAGTGCTTTGGAGCACAGGTACCTCCTGCTTAGTAACCGTGTCCCAGTAACGTCAGCTGGTCCTCGGTTGTGCCATTGGCTCTTTTCCTTCTGCTGCCCCTCCGGGTTCCAGTACCGTCAACTGGTTCTCCGCAGTGCCTTTGGTCTAGGTGCCTCCATCTCGGTATCCGAGTTCCAGCAACGTCTGCTGGTCCTTGGTAGTGCTTTGGAGCACAGGTACCTCCTGCTTAGTAACCGTGTCCCAGTAACGTCAGCTGGTCCTCGGTTGTGCCATTGGCTCTTTTCCTTCTGCTGCCCCTCCGGGTTCCAGTACCGTCAACTGGTTCTCCGCAGTGCCTTTGGTCTAGGTGCCTCCATCTCGGTATCCGAGTTCCAGCAACGTCTGCTGGTCCTTGGTAGTGCTTTGGAGCACAGGTAAACCTCCTGCTTAGTAACCGTGTCCCAGTAACATCAGCTGGTACAAGATTGTGCTACAAATACAAGATACGGAACAAGAGACACAAGAACAATAAGCAGAAGATCTAAAAGCAGAAGAACATGAAGTATAAGACCAAAATGAAGAGCAAAATATATGCTCTAAATTCTAAGCAGAAGAAGACTAAGCAGTGTATGGGGGTGAGTCCGTTCCTCCTCGTGGTGCCCCTGGAAAATGCCTGCTGCTGCAGGCTAAACTGAACACGGACAAATACTGTTGTAATTTAAATCTTTTGTGACAGCAAGAACGGAAGGATGAAAAATTCATACTTTGACAGATTACAAGTACAGGATTCTCTGTCACAAATAAGAATATGATGAAGAAGATGAAGCAGAATATGAATAAGAATAATAGTTTAATAAGAAGAATATGAGTAATGTTAACAAAGATGAATAGCAAGAAGTTTAAGAAGAAGATAAAGAAGGTGAAGATGAAGAATAATTTGATGAAAAAGATGATGCTGCAGAAGATTATGAAGGAAAAGTGTGTGAAAAGTTAAAAAGGTGAAGATGAAGAGCATGGAAGTTGTGTAATATACATATTTGCCAAAATATAAAAAACGTTAACATTGTCAATTTCTTCGTCAATCCGAACATCTTTAAAAAAAAAAATATTTATGCTATTCCATTTGATTGGGTTAAACATCTATGCCTTTAATGTCTCCTCAACCTTCCCAATACATTCTACATTACTCTTTCTTGTTTTCCTTCATGTACAATTAACCAACAAGGCAACAATGGGTTTTTTTTAATTTCGATATTTTGTTCCCATAGACTTACATGGGACTTCCGGTATCGATATCGGGTATCGCCGATATTTTAGTGATATCGGCGATACCATTCCGATTCCGATACTTTAGGATATCGGAAAGTATCGCTCAACTCTAGTAAGCAGCAAGAGCGGCCAAGAGATTGTATGTAGGAGGTGAAGGAAAGATTGGTGTCAAGCAAAACACCTAGGCAGCGACTCTGTTGCACACACGGAGAGGGAGATGTCAGCTTTAGGGAGGTGAGTAGATGGCGGCAGAAGAAGTTCAGTTTTGGAAAAGTTCTGTTTCAGATAGAGAGCGGACTTGAGGTTGGAATCTGCGGACAGACAGTTCTCTTTACTTGCGCTTGC
>JARQOD010000001.1:253184152-253244964 GCA_033576555.1 Oophaga sylvatica
TGTCACTAAGGGGTTAAACTAACTTATTGTGCAGCATATTGACCAATACTTGATACAGATTTTTATTAGACGTAGGCAATGACAATGAACAAAACAATTTTCAAGAAATTGTTTCCTTCAGAGGACCAATTGGTTAGCATTGATTTGTTCACGCTTGAAAAAAAATTGTATAATTTATTGTCTTTAGAAAATCTTCTATGGATAAGGAAAAGCACCTGTAGTTAAAGTGATTATTTTTTCCTTCAATTCATAGAAAAAAATATTTGCCACTTCCAGATTTAACATTGGACACATAAAGAGATATGAGATAACACAGCACAGAATCTAAATTATTAATATATTAATATAAGAAACAAACTTAGTAAGCGAACATAATGTACATGAAACATCACTAGTGTTGAGCGATACGATACTGCAAATATCGGGTATCGGCCGATATTAGCTGTATCGGGCTTTCGATTCCGAGTACCGATATTTTCGTCATATCGGATACCGGAATCGGATTTGTCACTGTCACTGTGAGTGTCCGTCGGTCGGGTCTGTCAGGAGTCAGCGGCATTTACCTGGCAGAAGATCTCCGGCGGTCACGTCCTGGACTGCTTGATGGCCGCCATTATCTTCTCCCTGGAGGTCACATGCAGTTTTTCGCGATAACTGCAGTGACTGCAGGGTAATCCCGGCCGTAAACCAGTCCGATGACGTCACCGCCGGGGAAGCAGGTAATCAGCTGTGCTGCGCCGGGATGACAGGCTCTGCCTGTCATTCTGATGTAGCAGAGCTGGATCGTCGTGGGACACTCGTTACTATGGACTGCGTCGGACAGGTGGTATACTGCTGTTTGTTTTTTTCATTTTTTTACAGGAGATCGATGGCGTCGCAGGATGAGACTGTAATAAAAGTAATGAAAACTGTGTTGTGTTTTTTATTAAATTAAAAAAATTTTTTATGAACATTCACCCGTCCGGGTACATCAACAATTTAACTATTTACATACAGGGACCCTGTCCGGGTTATTTATAATTCTTTGGCAGGGGTGTTCCAGGTACCACCTGGTACTGTTCTGATGCTTGCCAAACATCCGAGGCACCAAGGACCACCAGGACTGATGACATCCTGTGGCCTGTACAGTCAAGTCGTGACCCGCTATCTGTGTCTGTGTGGCCACCTCTTTCATCTCCCTCTGGGTCTGGAGCCCTATGTCACGGACTGAACGAACCCCAGGGGGCCTAACAGGCGCCGGGTATGGGCCAGCTATAGTTATCATGTCCATAGCTGGGGCTGCTGAGGAGACCACTGAGGGAGGCTGGGGAGATTTACGGCGTGGGGTGGGCACTTGTGCAGAGGCCTGGATGTGGGAGGCTGAAGGCTCCGAGGGTCTCACAGGTTCCTGACACTCTGGGGAGTAGGTGTCGCACCTGGTAACATTTAGGGCGTACCATCCATTGTAACCCCAGTGTCGGGTGTAAGTCACCAAGTCTCCTGGCAACAGGTCCCTCCCCGGGTGTCCTTCTGGGAGGTGAGTCTCCACGTCCCGCCAGGTCACAAAGACTTCTAAATAAAGTCCAGGCTCCTGGATGAAGCCCCAACCACCTTTCAATTTAAAGCTCCGTACTGCACCCTTACGCCGCGGCTCCCACAGGGTTCCTTTATCTTTTCTCATCCGGTCCTTATCTGCCCGGTCCTTCTCCAGTTGACGTTGCCGAAGCTTTTGGGATTCTCGCTGCTCCCTTTGTCGCTCTGCTTCCCTCTCCCAACGTCTCCACTCTTCCTCCTGACACCGGTTGTAATTCTCCTCCACCAGCTGCTCCATGTCTCCACCATCAAATGCCAGCTTACGATGCCCGGTTTGCGGCAGCTCTCCTGGCGCCCCCCAGTCCTGGTGGCGCTCACCTGCGGAGGAAGCAGCCGGCTCTGGAACAGATGACAGTCGGGGCTCCGGTACAGGCAGGTAGTGCTCTGGTGCCTGCGCGTCCTCCTCCATGAGGACGGGTGTCGCTTCTTCTGTCTCAGCGACGGGGGCAGACAGCGGGATCTGGGGTGCTGCCGGTGCAGAGTTTTTTGCACGAACGGGTGCCTCCACTGCGACAACGTCAACCGGATCACATTGCAAGGGCTGGGATGCCCGCACGGACTCCTCTACTAGAACGGGTGCCTCACCTTCCGGTACAGACACTTCAGGTAAGAGGGATTGGCACCTCTCCAAGTTTAGTTTTAGGGCACGCCAGCTGGCTTCCATCCTGGCGACCTCCTCCCGGTGCCGGGCCAGGCCTCTTAGGGTATCCTCCGCTTCTTGCAGCGTAGGAGGGTTTCCAGGCCGGGTGCCCAACGGTGGTTCTGTGGCGATCGGGTCGCTTCCGTGGGGGGAGAGCTCTGACTGCTCCATCCCTTCACACTTCTGCTCGTGTCCATTAGCCATCTCTGCCAAGTCACATGTGTCATTAGCATCTGGAGAGGGCCCCTCTTTTGTAGGAAGCCGGGACCTTCGTGTTAGTTTCCGCACACTGAGGAGGATGAGGAGGCGGAACTGAAGAGCTGTGGGGCACGATCTTACATTGCAGTACCATTTAGAGTGGTCGGCCATCGTTTTCGCGCCACTGAGTGAGTGTACACCCACGAAGAGCACGCCCTTCTTCTTCACCAGTGCCTCGTCGTGACGCAGATATAGCGGAAAAATGGCAAATACATTCTCTGATGATTTTAGCAATTCTCAAGCACAAAACCAGTTCAATTCAGGCACACAGGACTCGCTTATAGCGAGCTACAGAATCCTGTTCGTGACGCCCAAGTTGAGTCGCACAGAGCCAGAGGTTTTGGGGGTACTCGGCACCGAGCCCGTCGACTTCTATGGGGTATGTCACGGCTTTACCCGGCAATTGAATCAGAGTCTATTTTACTATGTAGAAGTGTATAAACTATAAATATATGTATATATATATATGTCACAATGACATGTATATATATATATATGTATTCTATGTGTGTATATTTTGTGTTTACAACGAAAGAAAGGGTTTTTTTTGTTGCAATATTTTGTTCCCATAGACTTACATGGGACTTCCGGTATTGTAATCGGATATCGACGATATTTAGTGATATCGGCGATACCATTCCGATACTATATTTTTATATATCGAGCAGTATCGCTCAACACTAAACATCACACATATGAAATAGGTATTTGTCTTCTTAATAAAGTTCTAAAGATAACTATTTTTAAAACAAATATAATTGTAAGATAAAACTATGATATGAAATGTGTTGTAAAAACTGTTTACAACCATTTTAAGATTTACATTAAATTACAGTGAAAGCGAGTAACTTCAAATAGAGAAGACTTTCATGTAATTGTCAAGCAACTAAAGGTAATACACACAGGCTTAACAACTTTTTCAGGTACTTGTAAAAAATGGTTTAAAATCTAAGGACATTGTGGAGCATTTCTGGAATTTGCAATGTAACCCAAAACTTCATAAAGAAAGATTTTAGTACAGGAGCGTAATAAATTTCAGCTAAATTATATTTTTGACCAACATCTGGGGATCTTCCTACTAAACAGATAAGATCATCTACTTATTTCTCTTTCTATAAGCATGTTGTATTATCCTAGTACCAGAGAATCTCATCTCTTCATCTTTCCTTGCATATGTTGCTGCATTAAGTTTCTTAATTAAATGGAACCTGACAGTTGATACATTTTGCCCCATCCACGGACATTGCATATCAGAGACTATCTATATGATCTCAGCAAGGTATATTTGACTCTGAAAAGCTGCAGTATTTTATAGGAAAATATCCTTTTAAAGCTGCCATTGATCAAGCCACACAGAAGACTAATCGAACAAATGGATCCCTGGAAGCTTCTCCCCCGCCTGATCCCCTTGAGTAACAGGTTTCTTCCATACACGAGAGAGATCCTTCATTGATGGGGAGAAGCCAAGGTGACACATCTGTCCAACTAGTCTACTGTGTAGCTCGGTCCTTGGCAGTTTTTAAAGAATATTTTTCTCCGAAATGCCACAGCATTTTTGAATCAAAAGCACATGGTTGAGATCATACAGCCGGTGCCTGATGCATGTGCTCATTGATTGGGCAGGATGTATCAGCTGTCAAGCTCCCTTAAATTCTAACCAATGGACTGCATACATTATATTTAATCTATTATTGAATTATAAACTTATTTGTTATTTTGATTATCTTAATAAAAATTTTGAAATGGAGAAGCAAAATTTTATTATGCAGCAAGTGCATGATCCAAAATACATAAACAAGGTCAATGCTCGCAGAGAAATAAAATTGACATTTTTAAATCCAGTCATGACTTGAAACGAATATAGATATTATGGTGGGACTTTAATTTACAAAATCACAGTACTATTTGTCATTAAAAGTGAGAAGTTCCATGTCATTCCTTAAATAAATAACTTTTGTACTTAAAAAATCTAAGTAAAAAGTGTGTTATGGTGTTATGTCTAATGTTACACTGTAAAATTTAGAAACCATTCTTTGACAAATGCACAATTGTAAATATTTGAATATAATGTTTAAACAATTATCTATATTTTTGCACCTTATTTGTGAAAATACCCTTGAAACTTTTTGCATATTTTTGATGGTTTTATTTTGAGTTTAGAAGGAACTCCAGGGCTGGGAAGTTACAGCATGCTTCTGCATTTCTTATGCAGAGGCAGAATTAAATAAACATAGATTTTAACCACGTAGATTAAAAATAAAAGATGAAAAGTTTAAGCTCACAGCAACAAAGACAAAAGATAAATACAATTAAATAAAGGCAAGAATTAAGCTAAGACCCTTTAAGCATGTTCCTTTCAGGTAACTTTTCAGAATAGGCTCTCATGTTTGTATATGAGGAATTACACTATTTATTGCCATTTAATGACTTATGTCCTGCATTTTTTTTCACAAGTTGTATCTTCTGTAGCATCTGGCTGTAACATACAATTCCCTCTGAGCTGTGAGTGGAGACTTAGGATAAGTGCACACGTTCAGGATTATTCGCGTTTTTTTCGCGTTTTTTGTGGCAAAAAACGTGTAAAAAACGCATGAATTAAGCATCCTATCATTTAGAATGAATTCCGCAATTTTTGTGCACATGGTGCATTTTTTTCCGTGAAAAAAACGCATCGCTGAAAAAGAAGCAACATGTTCATTAATTTTGCATAATTCTAGCGTTTTTCCCACTATATTATTGACCTAGTAAGTTCAGGGAAAAATCACGGTAAAACGCTAAAATCCGCGCAAAAAAACTAGCAAAATCCGCGCAAAAGAAACGCGCATTTTTACCGCGAAAAAAGTCCGGTTTTGCTCAGGAAAATTCTGCACACATTCCTGAACGTGTGCACTCAGCCTAAGACTAGCTGCTCTGATGTCTTCTATACATAGCACAGGCTAGAGGGATTACTGCTTCATTCTTTGCAGCACTCACGCAGAACCAGAAACAACATGGGATACCCTACATTATACTTTTTTTTACAAGGGGGAGGGCTTCAGTTAGAATGAAATTAAGGTGAGTATAACTTTGGTTTTTTACCTTTAAATAAAAAATTAAATGATGTGTATTTTTATTTCAAATAAAGGACTTTATTATGGCTGTCTGTTTATCTACAAACTTACAGACACCTCTCCATTACTAACTTGTAAGCTTGATGTCAGCTGGCTGTTTTTTTTAGGCTTGGGGGACCTATATCCATGGTCCCTTGTTATGATTTGGTAGCTGAGGAGCACAGCAGCAAAATACCGCCAAAGCAGCAACACACCAGAGAGGCTGGAACCTAATGGGTTGCAGATCCCTAAACTAACCGCACAACTAGAAGTAGTGTGGAGCGTACCTACGGTGATCCTAGGCGCCTCGGCACAGCCGGAGAGTTAGCTACACCTGAAGATAGAAAGAGGAAAGCTAACTGCCCCGGAGTAAAGCCCCCAAAGAAATAGGAAGCCCTCAAACATGTAATGGTGGTTAGACAAGAGGAAAACACGAACACAGACAGAAAAATAGAATGAGCAAATGTTGGGGCCCAAATCTGTCTAGAAAGTAAAGTACAGGAGAGAAATTCTGTCTGCAACCCAGAAAAACCCTAATA
Source organism: Oophaga sylvatica (assembly GCA_033576555.1). Taxonomy (NCBI): domain Eukaryota; kingdom Metazoa; phylum Chordata; class Amphibia; order Anura; family Dendrobatidae; genus Oophaga; species Oophaga sylvatica. The sequence continues at coordinate 253,190,251 of JARQOD010000001.1, forward strand.
AAAATACCAGCACTTCTGATTACAAAAAACCTGAGACCACACGATCTCGACCACCTATATCAGATCTCTGGTGTGACACACAGCTACCCAGCAATAAAAAATATCAATGGAACAGAGAACAAGTGCAAATACAAAATGAGAACAGAGGGCAGCGCAAGCCCCCAAAGGGGACCTGGCTGAAGTCCATGGCAAGACTGCAAAAAAGCAAGGAAAATCCAACCACAGAAAAAAAACAGAAAGTCACTTATCTGAATGTGCAGGAATGCAAGCTGAAATTCCAACAAAGACCTGGAAGCAACAATTGATTACTGGCGAGGATCATGGGAGTTCAGCTCACTTATATCAGGCCAGTCAGCCCCACCTGACACCCATTCCTTAATTGGTTCAATACCCTCAGCAACACACGGAGGGAGCCTCAGCTCCGAAGTCGTCTTCAACACATTCACAACAGTCCCTTACCAGTCTGAGAATACCAGCCCCAGCTGTCTGCTTCAGATTGGCTGGTTGACAAAAATGGGGGTGACCCTATTACACCAATCAGAGCCGCCGGTGTTCCTCACGCTATCATGCAGATGACATCTTGGGAAACATCTGATGTTCGGAGTGTCAAACCCAAACAGTAACACAGACTTCCAGGACAATGTTCGGGGTTTGTACCTGAACAGTAGGTGTTCGTTATGGACCTCGAACTTTATTGTTCGGGTTCGCCCATCTCTAGTGTCTGGTGCAAAACTCCGAACACAGACTTCTTTCGGAAATCCGTTTTATTGTTCAGAGTTCTGGGAGAACAAAGAGATAAACAGAAAGAGGGAGACGATTTTACAGCACTAAAGTTCAGATCCACCTTGACTTCTATGTGTTTCTGGTTCGATTTCAAGTTGGGTAGAGTTCTATTACCCTAACCGAACTTTGAACTAAAGTTCGATCGAACCTGACGAACCCAAATATCCACTGAGATGAGTGTTTATTCCATAGTGACCTGATGCCGGGGACAGATCATCCCAGAAGCGCATTGTGCCTAATAAATCTTCATGTTCACTGATCCAGCTGGTCTCCTACATCTGAGCGTGTCGCCCTGGGAAATCCACCCACTACTCCCATCATCTCTCATACAGTTTTTGAAGGAAACTGAAAGGAACTGTCTTCCACAATCTCTTGTTTGTAGCGGAGTTTTGATGTTCCTCAGCTAGTTTTAAGCCTCCTAAACAACTTGTTCTGCATTCAGTTAATTACTGTTTTTCAATTTACATATAAATGAAGATCACTATCACCTGTTTGGTATAATTGATTAATACTATACCTTACTATATTACTAAAACACCTCTGACTTTGTGCAAGTGTTCTTAGAAGAAGATGATGATATGTCTAAGGGTGGGTACACCAAATAATCATATGATGTAGATTTCCCTTTTTAGCTAGTACTTAGTAAGTAGACTTCTTTTGAAGCAATTATTTCCAACCTGTGGCTCCTGCTGTTCACTGTGCATCTTCATAGAGTGTAAACTCCAGTTTTAGTAATAATAATCTTTAGTTGTATAGCGCTAACACATTCTGCAGCACTTTACAATTCAACAGTTCATATAGAACAGTCACAACAAAGTTAACATTGACAACCCTGCCCATAAGAGCTTGCAATATACAATGAGGTGGGGGTGACAAAGTACAGGTGCTTATTTACAATGATGGTCCAGCCATTTTGAAGAAGTGGGGGTAGACAAAGACTTCATGAGCTGGTTGTCAGCCAATATTTGTAGTGCTTTTGGGAGTGATGGAGTATGATGGGGGGTTATGATCAGAGGAATAGAAAATGAACTATATATAAAAGGTCTTCGAGGGAACATGATAGGCTGCCCTAAACAGATGTGTTTTAGGGAGCGCCTAAAACTGTTTAAGTTGTGACTAGTACTAATTTCTTGGGGTAGAGAATTCCATGGGATTGATGCAACTCAGGAAAAGTCTTGGAGCCGGGAGTAGGAGGTACGGATTAGTGCGGATGTTAGTTGAAGGTCGCTTACAGAGCATAACGAGTGAGTAAGATGAGAAACAGAAATGAAGGAGGAGATGTAGGGGGGTGCTGCTCTGTGTGGAGAGCTTTGTGGGTGAGAACAAGCAGTTCAAATTCGATCATATAATGTATAGGCAGCCAGTGCAATGACTGACACTGAGTGGGGGCGTCCGAGTGCTGATTAGCGAGATAGATGACCCTGGCTGCTGCATTAAGGATGTATTGGAAAGGGGAAAGTCGAGTGAGGGGGAGGCCAATTAATAGAGAATTATAGTAGTCAAGGCGGTAGTGGATCAGGGAAACAGTGAGGGTTTTTGTTGTTTACATGGTGAGAAAGGGGCGCATTCTAGATATGTTCTTTAGGTGTAAGCAGCAAGAGCGGCCAAGAGATTGTATGTAGGAGGTGAAGGAAAGATTGGTGTCAAGCAAAACACCTAGGCAGCGACTCTGTTGCCTAGGCGTTATTGTGGTGCCACACACGGAGAGGGAGATGTCAGCTTTAGGGAGGTGAGTAGATGGCGGCAGAAGTTCAGTTTTGGAAAAGTTCTGTTTCAGATAGAGAGCGGACTTGAGGTTGGAATCTGCGGACAGACAGTTTCTCTTTACTTGCGCTTGCTGTTTACTGTTACTTCTTTACAACAGAGTATTTTTATACCTTTGTTTTACTGTGCTTTTCTATGTTTCAGTCTTTTGGTGGTGTGAACACTGTCCTACAGACTTATTCACTGTGTCCATGGCTCATGTGTTTGTATTTAATTGGTTTCTTGTTTTTGCATGGTTAGGGAGGTTTTCCACCACTCCCTTGTGGGCCATGCACATATAGGCCGTTCTCTGCAGTGTGTCCACATTGGACATTGCCTTTCTGAGTCCTGCTCATATAGGTACTATACACATGACCAGGTTTTTAAATACATCAGTTAGGGACTGCTCTGATACGGGTTACCTTGACGTTTGGTAGAGCGGCTTAGTATACATTTTTTGCAAAAAACATATCAACCAAATACCCTGTTCTTTATCATCTTTTTACTAGCACTTACTGTTTACTGTTACTTCTTTACAATAGAGTATTTTTATGTGTTTGTTTTACTGTGTTTTGATATGTTTCAGTCTTTTGGTGATATGAACACTGTCCTACAGACTTGTTCACTGTGTGCATGGCTCATGTGTTTGTATTTAGTCTCTGGTATTTTGTAGTACAGTGGGGCTAAGGTCAGGGGATGATGTGTATAGCTGTGTGTCATCAACATAAAGATGGTACTGAAAGCCAAATTTGCTGATGGTTTGTCCAATTGGGGCCGTGTAGAGAGAGAAGAGGGCCAGGACTGAACCTTGAGGGACCCCAATAGTGAGAGGGAGCGGAGACGAAGTGGAGCCAGCGAACGATACACTGAAGGAGCAGTGAAAAAGATAGGAAGAGAACCAGGAGAGAGCAATATCCTTTATGCCTATTGATTGGAGCATGGAGAGTAGGCGATAATGGTCAACAGTGTAGAAAGCTGCAGTGAGGTCAAGAAGAATGAGCAGAGAGAGGTCACCATTACATTTTCCTGTCAAAATTTCATTGGTCACTTTGATGATTGCAGTTTCTGTAGAATGTAGAGGGCAGAAGAAAGACTGATTGATCTTGGAGAGAGTGAGGTGGGAGTAGACCAGGTGCTCCAAGAGTTTAGAGATGATGGGGAGATTGGAACCTGGTCTGTAGTTATTTGCACAGGATGAGTTGAGAGAGGGTTTTTTTTTAATAATGGAGCAATGATAGAGTGTTTGAAGGAAGAGGGGAATATACTAGAAGAGAGGGAGAGATTGAAGATTTTAATTAGGTGAATAGTGTCAACTGGAGAGAGACACTAGAGTAGGTGTGAGCAAATGGGTAAGTAGTGCATGTAGTAAGATAAGACCATTACTTTATTAAAACCATTAATGCAGAATGACATAAATGTTACTCACATACATATTTATGTTTTCTTTATTATTAGATTTTCCTCCTGGTGAAGTCACAGTGAATGTTTGCTGTGGAGAATTCATTAAAGTTTCAGCCCAGATTGAATACTTCTCAACAGCTGAGGATCTTAAACATCTACTCCTGAAAAATGTTGATCCAGTAGCATTCATATGTCAGGTAAAAATACAACAATGCACTAAATGAATATACATTGGAATGTAAACGTTTGGGCACCCCTGGTCAAAATTACTGTTATTGTGATACTGATTTCTGTCATGTGCTCTCTGCTCCTTTCTAGGGGGCAGACAATGGCTGGAAGCTCATGTTCCCGGCGATGATAGATTTCTCCCACAGGGTCAGTGTCTGCTGAGGAGTTGTGGAGTGGGAAAACTGTTGCTCATAGCAACCAATCACAGCTCAGCTTTCATCTTTTAAACAGCTCTGGTGAAATGAAGAATGCTTAGTGATTGGTTGCTATGGGCAACGCAGGCAGTCTAACCTGTTGTGGTCAAGAAGTTGTGCCTATCAAATATATATATTAGATATTACACTGCTCAAAAAATAAAAGGAACACTTAAACAACACAATTTAACTCCAAGTCTATCACACATCTGTGAAATCAACCTGTCCAGTTATGAAGAAAAAAGAAAACACTGATTGTGAATCAATTTCTCCTGCTGTTGTGCAAATGTAACAGACAACAGGTTGAAATTACAGCAATTAACAAGACAACCCCTAAAAAGGAATGGTTCTGCAGGGGGTGAAAATAGACCTTTTCTCAGTTCTCATCCTTTTTGGCTGTTGGTTTGGTCACTTTTGCATTTTGTCGTTGTTCTCACCTCTAGTGGTACTGTACAGTAGCATGAAGCGGTGTCTACAAATCACAGATGTTGCTCAGGTAGTGCAGCGCATTCAGGATGGCACATCAATGTGAGCTGTGGCAAGAATGGCAGCTGTGTCTGTCAGCATAGTGTGCAGAGCATGGAGCAGAAACCAGAAGACAGGCCAGTACACCAGGAGATATGGAGGGGTTCATAAAAGGACAACAACTCAGCAGCAGGACCGCTACTTCCTTCTTTGTGCAAGGAGGAACAGGAGCCAGAGCCCTGCAAAATGACCTCCAGCAGGCCACTAACATCCATGTGTCTGCTCAAATTGTCAGAAACAGACTCCATTAGGGTGGTTTGAGGGCCCAATGTCCATAAATGGATGTGCTTACAGCCCAACACCGTGCAGGTCGATTGGCATTTGCCAGAGAACACCTAGATTGTCAGATGCAACATTTCTGCCCTGTGCTCTTCATGGATAAGAGAAGGTTCATACCGAGCACATGTGACAGACATGACAGAGTCTGGAGATGCCTTGGTGAACATTCTGCTGCCTGCAACATCCTTAAGCATTACTGGCTTGGCAGTGGGTCATTAATGTTGTAGGGAGGAATTTCTTTGGAGGGCTGCACAGTCCTCAATATGCTAGCCAGAGCTATGCAAACTGTCATTAGGTACCTGGATGAGATCCTCAGACCCATTGTGAGATCATATGCAGGTGCACTGGGCTCTGGATTTCTTCTAATGCAGGACAATGTTAGGAATCATGTGTCTGAAGTGTGTTGGCATTTCCTGCATGATGAAGGCATTGGTGTCATGGACTGGCCTGCCCATTCCTCATAACTGAATCCAATAAAGCACATCTGGGACATCATGTCTCGTTCCATCCACCAATGCCATGTTGCACTACAGACTGTCAAGGAGTTAACTGATGCTTTAATGGAGTCAAGGAGGAGATCTGTTGTGAATGCTCTGGATTGGACTTCTGAGTTGGGGCTCCCTCTGGTGGCTGTTGATAGTAATGAAGCTGCTTTGACTGACAGAGGTCTTTCAGCTGGGGACGATTGGCAATCAGGGATTGATGACTGGGGAGATTTAAGGGAGTAACCTTTCCATGATCCTCGCAGGTGATTAGTTGATCTTCCTGGTCCCATTTGGAAGTCAGCTTGCTTCCTGCTTTCTCCTGCACCTTCCAGATAAGTTATTTGCTGCTTGTTTCTGTGGCTTTTTGTTTTTCCTTTTGTTTTTCTGCCCTTCTGGAGTGAGGTCAACTAGGTTCCCGGCTGGGGCCTGCGCTGGTCTCTATTTCTCATTTACCACTGTTTGTATTCAGTCCTGGTTATTTCAGTATCTGCTGGCTAGCTACTTGTTCACACCAGAGTTCTGATCTAGCGGGGGAGAGATCGTGTGGGCTCAGTATTTTTTGGAAATCAGAAGTGCTGGAATTTTTTTTAGGGTTTTGCTGGATTTCAGACAGTAATCCTTCCTGTCCTATTCTATCTAGACAGTTTTGAGCCCCAGCGTTTGCTTGTTCTATTTTCTGCCTGTATCCGTATTTCATCTTGTCTAACCGCCAATATATGTGTGGGGGCTACCTATTCCTTTGGGCACTACTCCGGGGCAGTTAGCTTTTCCCTTTCTATCTTTAGGCTTAGTTAACTCTCCGGCTGTGCCAAGGCGTCTAGGTCATCGTAGGTATGTCCCATGGCTACTTCCAGTTGGGCGGTTAGTTCAGGGGTCTGCAATCCGCTAGGTACCAACCTCTCTGGGTGTCTGGCTGCCTTGGTTATTTTGGCTACTATCCTCCTCGGCTACCAAATCATAACAGAGATCCTTCAGAAGAACATCCACCGCCTCTTCAGGAACATGCCCAGGTGTTGTTTGGAGGTCATACAGGCACATGGAGGAACACACATTACTGAGCATCATTTCCTTGTCTTGAGGCATTTCCACTGAAATTGCAACAGCCTGTAATTTGATTTTTCACTTTGATTTTAATATCATTACAAATCCAGACCTCTATGGAATATTAATTTTGATTTACATTGATCATTTTTATGTTTCATTGTTCTCAACACATTCCAGTATCTAATGAATAAAGATTTTCAACTGGAATGTTTTATTCAGTGATGTCTAGCATGTGGTATTTTAGTGTTCCCTTTATTTTTTTGAGCAGTTTATATATTGTATATAAAAGTTATATAAATGTATTTCCATTTTCCTTTTTGTAATTTTTAAAATGTAAAAAATAAATATATTTTATATATATATTTTAAAATTACAAAAAGGAAATAGGTCCGATGAAAAAGTTTGAGTACCCTGCATGGTTAGTACCTCGTAGTACCCCCTTTTGAAAGTATCACAGCTTGTAAATGCAAAAAGATCAGACAGAATTGGGTAGACAAGCAGGGTCAGTAAGAAGAGACAAAACAGGAACACACATTAACTGGAAGCTAGTAACAAACTGCTGACTAGAACCAAAGCTCAGGCAAAGAGTGGAGGAGCTGCCTAATATATCCCATGCTTGCAGCAGATAGACCAGGACAGCTAATCTCTGCAGGACACAGCAGGGTTTAATTTCCTGCAGAGACTGTCTGCGCCTTTCTATAGCCAGGTGGAGACAGCGGGAAGATGCAGCAGTGCTGGGGAGTGCTGCAAGAGGTAAACTCAGCGAGATGGCCTGACATGAGGAGAAGCAGAGCAGTGACCGCAATGAGTAGGACAGCACTGAAAAGGCATAAGAGTTGCCGGCGTGTTTTAGAGGCTTATTGATATCTGTTTCACAAACAGTTGACTTAAAGTATCCTCTTATGATTTGTATAGTCGGTGTTTTGCTGCTCTTGACTATTGCCTTGTTTAATGTGTTGGCACTATACATCTATACATCATATGACTAGTCCAAGAGGTAAGTAATGAAAATAGTCTCAAATATATCAACTAGAGTTTTAATATTCTTGAGTATTTCCTTGTCTAATGAACTAGAGTCAATGCATCTCAGATGACTAGTCCAAGAGGCCAGTCTCCGGAAGGTTCTGCCTGCTTCCCACCAATAGACTGACAAGACTAGATTGGCATTATACTAGTTATAATAGTTATTTGAGACACATAGTCACTGGCTGACTTTTCAAAGCATGTTTTATCTGGAAAGCTCAGCATTTCAGAGTAAAACATACACAGCTGCAATAATGCAACCTCTGTCTGATTCATGCTTCCTATGGTTCAGGCATCATGAATGAACTGATTTATTCCATATGAGAGGTAAGTAATGGAAACAGTCTGTGATCTCAAATATATTAGCTGGAATTTCTGAGAACTAGTAATATAAAACTAGCAACATGTATTGCATTAGATGTCACCAGCAACATAAGATGGCTGATTGATGGTCAACAGGATTTAAAGAGGAACTATTGTTAGATTGTGGCTGTACCTTTTATGTATGAAAACAATTTACAACTACAGACTGATTATTTTATTAAATTACACTTACTAGCAAAAATGCCAACAAGTCTCCTTAATGGAGAGCTAAAGGATTCGACATTGTAGTAAACATTGGTTCCAAACTTCTAAGTTGTGGAATCTTGGCATTCAGATTAGGATACCACTACCATCTGTGGCCTCCCAAGCTGTGACAGATTGAGATGTTGCATTTTATAGTGAGCAGGAATGAACAGATCCTTGGTATTTCGGGTTCTGCAAGTTTGGTCAAATTTGAGAAAAAAGTTTGGTTCGGTACCAGAACTTGACCCTGGACCCGAACAAAATATAAGTCAATGGAACCCGAACTTTGGTGCAGTGAAATGGCTGTAAATAATTGTAGTAAGGGCTAGAGGTCTGCAAAATTAAGCACAATGAGAGTAAGAGCAGGATAAGTGCCCTGCAAACAAATGTGGATAGGAAAACGACTTAAAATAACATATTTAGAAATGAGAGTCCTCAGTGGTTGATAACTTTTAATGGCTCACTGAAAAGATGGTAACAAATTGCAAGCTTTCGAGACTACTCAGGTCTCTTCATCAGGCAAAGACTAATATAAAATCTGAAGAGTCACTTATTTGTGCACAAAGCAGCACAGAAATAACGCAATAAATAAGACAAGTGACGTGAAGTCTTATGGGAGAGGGATGAACATAAATATTGGAACAGTTCATAGATAAGGAGTGTGAAAGTTTTATTGTCCTCTGATTGGGGTCTGGTATTGTGTTGTGATTCCCCCAGAAGGTCTGAGGAGCAAATTCATCTTTTCAGTTAGCCATTAAAAGGTATTTTCTATCTACTGGCTAATACGGTACAAAGATATACTGTATATCTTTCCTGTATCAAAATGGAGGATACCAGAATGTACCACATCTCAATTTGTTACCATCTTTCCAGTTAGCCATTAAAAGGTATTTTCTATCTACTGGCTAACACGGTACAAAGATATACAGTCCCTGACAGAAGTTATGTCGCTTATCCATGTTATGTAAATCAAAGCTTATAACCTGACGTTAAATTCATCCATTGGTTTTATAAATTACTCTTTTGGAAGCTGAAACCCTCCCAAATTTGGTTTAGGTTAAGAAAATAAATTGGCATCAATGCTGAAATATTGATCATTTAATGAACACAGAATGGTCAGGTTTTGGCAAGACAAAAGTTTTGTCACCTGATCATATAATGCACCCAACCCTAGTTTACATCCGCACAAGTGCTCAGTAAATGATCGGTTAATTAGTGGGTGTGTATAAAAAGAAACCCAGCACACCAGACCTTCACTTGAACTGCAACTTGAGCTCTGACAACATGGCAAAAATCCACCCTGCGACCAAATCCTTGATTATCAAGAGGCTGAAGACCAGATCCACTGCAGAGGTGGCTGGCACCTTTGGTGTGTCTCAGCGTCAAGTACAAAAATTAAAAAAAGATTTGAAGAAACTGGAGATGGGTTTGACAAGCCCAGGTCCGGCAGACCCGCAAGACAAGTGCTCAGGAGGAACGTTAGTTTGTTAGAAAATCCAAAGCAAGCCCCTCTTCCACTGCAGCAGAGCTCCAACAGGCCTGGTCACCTCAAGTCCCTGTGTCAACTAGAACAGTTTGTAGGATTCTGTCTTGAAATGGCCTTCATGGTCGATTCAGTGCCCAGAAGCCAGCACTAAACAAAAGGCAAATAAAAAAACATGTGGCATTTGCAAAGTCCCACAGCCTGCTAAACAGATGGACGCTGGAAAAGTGGCAGAAGGTGGATTTCTCTGATGAATCTTCAGTAGAATTACACCACAGCCACCGCAAATACTGCAGGAGACCTACTGGAGCCCATATGGATGCAAAATACACCCAGAAAACAGTTAAATTTGGTGGTGGAAAGATCATGGTCTGGGGTTAAATTTAGTATGGGGTGTGCGAAACATTTGCAAGGTGGAAGGCAATATCAATAGCCTAAAATATCAAGAAGTATTTTTACCTCGTACATTACAAATCATAAAAGGGGTCAAATTTTGCAGCAGGATGGAGCTCCATCACATACATCCTTCTCTAGAACAAAGTTCCTCCAGGCAAAAAAGATCAAGGTGCTCAATGACTGGCCAGCCCAGTCACCAGACATGAACATCATTGAGCATGTTTGGGGTAGGATGAAAGAGGAAGCTTGGAAGACAAAACCAAGGAATCTAGATGAACTCTGGGAGGCATGTAAGACTGCATTCTTTGCTATTCCTGATGACTTCATTAATAAATTGTATGAATCATTGTTGAACCGCATGGATGCAGTCCTTCAAGCTCATGGAAGTCACACAAAATATGAAATATGACTCTAATAGCACCACAACTTCATTCACCAATGTTATGCAACATATATTTGTATTTTAACCCCTTCCCGACCCATGACGCCACGTAGGCGTCATGAAAACCTGTGCCAATCCGACCCATGACGCCTATGTGGCGTCATGAAAGGATCGCGTCCCTGCGGGTCGGGTGACCGGGGTCACTGAAAGGTCACCCGACCCGCCGGCACAGGACCCTTTGTGCTTCACCACAGGGGGGTTGGCTTAACCCCCCCGTGGCCACGATCGCTCTGATTGGCTGTTAAAAGTGAAACAGCCAATCAGAGCAATCTGTAATATTTCACCAATATAATTGGTGAAATATTACAATCCAGCCATGGCCGATGCTGCAATAGCATCTCCCATGGCTGGACACCGAGCCCTGACCCCCCCACACGGATTCACGGCGGCGATCGGCCGCCGCCACCGAAAGATGGCAGCGATCGGTCACCGCCGTCACTAACAGCTCCCCTCCTCCTTTGCTCCGGTGCCCCCACCTTCCGATCCCCCCCCTAACCTTCCGACCACCCTACTCACCTCTCCCGATCCACCGATGTCCCTGGATCGGTCCCGGCGTCCGCCTGGGCCTCTTCATGGGCGCCGCCATCTTGGAAAATGGCGGGCGCATGCGCAGTGCGCCCGCCGGCCGGCGCATGCGCAGTGCGCCCTGCCTAGTCAAAAAAATTATTTGATCACTGTGATAAACTGTCACAGTGATCAAAATAAAAAAAAGTAAGTGAACCCCCCCTGTCATAGGTAGGGAAAAAATAAAGAATTTTTTTTTTTTTCCTATTAGGCCCTGTGCACACGTTGCGGATTTTGCTGCGGATTCGCGAAATCAGCTGCGGATCAGCAGCGAAATCAGCTGCGGATCAGCAGCGGATTTCGCTGCTGATCCGCAGCTGATTTCGCTGCTGATCCGCAGCTGATTTCGCTGCTGATCCGCAGCGGATTTCGCTGCTAATCAGCAGCTGATTTCGCTGCTGATCCGCAGCTGATTTCGCTGCTGATCCGCAGCTGATTTCGCTGCTGATCCTCAGCTGATTTCGCTGCTGATCCGCTGCTGATTTCGCTGCGGATCAGCAGCGCAATCAGCAGCGAAATCAGCTGCGGATCAGCAGCGAAATCAGCTGTGGATCAGCAGCGGATTTCGCTGCTGATCCGCAGCTGATTTCGCTGCTGATCCGCAGCTGATTTCGCTGCTGATCCGCAGCGGATTTCGCTGCTAATCAGCAGCTGATTTCGCTGCTGATCCGCAGCTGATTTCGCTGCTGATCCGCAGCGGATTTCGCTGCGGATCAGCAGCGGATTTTGCTGCGGATCCGCAGCGGATTTGGCGCTGCGGATCCACAGCAGATCCAGAAACCATGTACAGTACAATGCAAATAAATGGTAAAAAAAAAACGCTGTGCACATGCTGCAGATTTTTCAGCGCGGATTTGCTGCGGTTTTAAATCGCGCACATGTCAATTCTTTGTGCGGATTCCGCAGCGATTTTACACCTATTCCATTATAGGTGTAAAACCGCAGAGAAAAACCGCAGCAAATCCGTGCTAAATACGCAGGTAAAAGGCAGGTCGTTTTACCTGCGGATTTTAGAAAAATCCGCAAGTGAATCCGCAAGGTGTGCACGGGGCCTTAGGGTCAGGCTGGGTTCATATTGCATTATGGCAGTCCGTTAGATGGACTGCGTTTCACCGCGATATAACGCGGTGTAACGCAGTCCGTTAACGCTGCCATTCACCCCATTTGTGTGCGCATCGCAACGCATGCCATGAAGCGGCATGCGTTCGCGACGTGTCGTCATTCAGTGACGGAGCCTTGGACGCAGGCTGCAGCGTCTGGGCTCCATCACCGCTAGCACAGATGAATCATCGCTGATTCCTCTGCACTAGCGGGTATAGCATAACGCGATCGCGTTATGCTATACCATTACCAGCCCGTCAACGCTACGTGTTGAACGGGCTGGTAAAACGCAATATGAACTCAGCCTTAGAGTTAGAACTAGAGTTAGGGTTAAAACTAGGGTAAGGGTTAGAACTAGGGTAAGGGTTAGAACTAGGGTTAGGGTTGGAATTAGGGTTAGGGTTGGAATTAGGGTTAAGGTTGGGATTAGGGTTAGGGTTGGGATAAGCGTTAGGGGTGTTTTGGGGTTAGGGTTGGGATTAGGGTTAGGCTTGTGGTTAGGTTTATGGTTAGAGTTGGGATTAGGGTTAGGGGTGTGTTGGGGTTAGGGTTATGGTTAGGGTTTGTATTAGGGTTAGGGGTGTGTAGGGTTAGGGTTGGGGTTAGGGGTGTGTTGGGGTTAGGGTTGGAGTTAGAATTGAGAGGTTTCCACTATTTAGGTACATCAGGGATCTCCATACGCGACATGGCGCCACCATTGATTCCTGCAAATTTTGCGTTCAAAAAGTCAAACAGTGCTCCCTTTATTCCAAGCCCCGACGTGTGCCCAAACAGTGGTTTACCCCCACATATGGGGTATCAGCGTACTCGGGAAAAATTGCACAACAACTTTGGGGGTCTAATTTCTCCTGTTACTGTTGGGAAAAAAAATTGGGGACTAAAAAAGTTATTTTTGTGGAAAAAAAATGATTTTTTATTTTCACGGCTCTGCGTTATAAACTTCTGTGAAGAACTTGGGGGTTCAAAGTGCTCACCACACATCTAGATAAGTTCCTTGCGGGGTCTAGTTTCCAAAATGGGGTCACTTGTGGGGAGTTTATACTGTTTAGGCACATCAGGGACTCTGCAAAAGTAACATGACGCCCGCAGACCATTCCATCAAGTCGGCAATTCAAAACGTCACTACTTCCCTTCCGAGCCCCGAAGTGTGCCCATACAGTAGTTTTCTCCACATATGGGATATCAGCGTACTCAGGACAAATTGGACAACAACTTTTGAGGTCTAATTTCTCCTGTTACCCTTGGGAAAATAAAAAAATTGGGGACTAAAAGATCATGTTTGTGGAAAAAAATATGATTTTTTTATTTTCATGGCCCGGCGTTATAAACTTCTGTGTAGCCCTTGGGGGTTCAAAGTGCTCACTACACATCTAGATAAGTCCTTGGGGGTCTAGTTTCAAAATGGGTCACTTGTGGGGGGTTTCTACTGTTTAGGCACATCAGGGGCTCTGCAAGCACTGACGCCACAGAACATTCCATCAAGTCTGCATTCAAAGGCGTCACTTCCCTTCGCTCTCCATGCGCAAAACAGTGGTTCCCCCCACATTGGGTACCAGTGTACTCTAGGACAAATTGACAACAACTTTTGTGGGTCCAATTTCTCCTGTAACCTTGTGAAAATAAAAAATTGGGGTAAAAAAATCATTTTTGAGGAAAAAAAATGATTTTTTATTTTCACGGCTCTGCATTACAACTTTGTGAAGCACATGGGGGTTCAAGGTGCTCACCACATCTATAAGTTCCTTGAGGGGTCTAGTTTACAAAATGGGTCACTTTGTGGGGGTTCTATGTTTAGGCAATCAGGGGCTCTCCCGCGGCCGCAGACCATTCCATCAAGTCGCATTTCAAAGCGTCACTACTCCCTTCAGCCCTGACGTGTGCCCAAACAGTGGTTTCCCCACATGTGAGGTACTGTGTACTTAGGAGCAAATTAGCACAACAATTTTGGGGATCCAATTTCTCCTGTACCATGTGAAAATGAAAAAATAGGGGCTAAATAAAATTTTTTGAGAAAAAAAAAGATTTTTTTTTTCACGGCTCTGCTATAATTTGTGAAGCACCTGGGGTTCAAAGTGCTCACTGTGCATCTGATAAGTTTCTTGGGGGTCTAGTTTCCAAAATGGGGTCATTGTGGGGGAGCTCCAAAGTTTAGGCATACAGGGCTCTCCAAACATGACATGGTGTCCGCTAACGATGGAGCTAATTTTCCATTCAAAAAGTCAAATGGCGCTCCTTCCCTTCTGAGCCCTGCCGTGCGCCCAAACAGTGGTTTATGACCACATATGAGGTATCTGTGTACTCAGGAGAAATTGCCCAACAAATTTTAGGATCCATTTATACTGTTGCCCATGTGAAAATGAAAAAACTGAGGCTAAAAGAAAATTTTTGTGAAAAAAAAAGTACTTTCTTTTTTTTACGGATCAATTTGTGAAGCACCTGGGGTTCAAAGTGCTCACTCTGCATCTAGATAAGTTCCTTGGGGGGTCTAGTTTCCAAAATGGGGTCACTTGTGGGGGAGCTCCAATGTTTAGGCACACAGGGACTCTCCAAATGCGACATGGCAACCGCTAAATATTCCAGCATATTTTCCATTCAAAAAGTCAAATGGCGCTCCTTCCCTTCTGAGCCCTGCCGTGCGCCCAAACAGTGGTTTATGACCACATATGAGGTATCTGTATACTCAGGAGAAATTGCCCAACAAATTTTAGGGTCCATTTTATCCTGATGCCCATGCAAAAATGAAAAAATTGATGCTAAAAGAAAAATTTTGTTGGAAAAATTAAATGTCCATTTTTTCCTTCCACGTTGCTTTAGTTCCTGTGAAGCACCTGAAGGGTTAATAATCTTCTTGAATGTAGTTTTGAGTAGCTTGAGGGGTGCAGTTTTTATAATGGTGTCACTTTTGGGTATTTTCTGCCATATAGACCCCTCAAAGTGACTTCAAATGTGAGGTGGTCCCTAAAAAAAATGGTTTTGTAAATTTTGCTGTAAAAATGAGAAATCGCTGGTCAACTTTTAACCCTTATAACTTCCTAACAAAAAAAAATGTTGTTCCCAAAATTGTGCTGATGTAAAGTAGACATGTGGGAAATGTTATTTATTAACTATTTTGTGTCACATAACTCTCTGGTTTAACAGAATAAAAATTAAAAATTTGAAAATTGCGAAATTTTCAAAATTTTGGCCAAAGTTCCATTTTTTTCACAAATAAACGCAAAAATTATCGACCTAAATTTACCACTAACATGAAGCCCAATATGTCACGAAAAAACAATCTCAGAATCGCTAGGATCCGTTGAAGCGTTCCTGAGTTATTACCTCATAAAGGGACACTGGTCAGAATTGCAAAAAATGGCAAGGTCTTTAAGGTCAAAATAGGCTGGGTCATGAAGGGGTTAAGATAATTATTTGTTTGAATATCACATTACTTTCTGTGGGCGACAAAACTTTTGTCTTGTCAAAATCTGACCATTCTATGTTCATTAAATGATCAATATTTCAGCATTGATGCCAATTTATTTGCTTAACCTAAACCAAATTTGGGAGGGTTTCAGCTTTCAAAAGAGTAATTTATAAAACCAATGGATGAATTTAACGTCAGGTTATAAACTTTGATTTACATAACATGGATAAGCGACATAACTTCTGTCAGGGACTGTATATCTTTCCTGTATTAAAATAACAAAGAATTGAAAAAAATAAAAATTAATTTTGAACCAGGAGGTGGAGTTCCAAATGGAGAAGTGAAGCAGTGCCTTGCATGTACATTTTACTTTACATGTTAATAAAAAAAATTGCATGGGATCCTCTATTTTTATAATAATCAAGGGAAAGCAAAAAGCCACCCCAGAAATGAGGCATCCTTTAGATGCGCCAATTTGGCACTTAGCCTCTGCTTTTCCTGATTGCCCTAGTATGGTGGCAATCGGGGTAATAGTTTGGGGGTTGATGTCAGCTGTGTAATGTCCACTGACATCAAGCACAGGGGTTAGCAATGGAAAGACGTCTGTCAGACATCCTCATTATTTACCCCATAGTCAAAGAAAAAAAAACACACACACACACACACACACACACACACAGAAAAGCACTTTATTTGTAAAAATCACTCCCCTAGAAGTTCCTTCTTTTTCTTATTTATTAAAAAAAATCCACAGGGGTCTTGTCACGCTGCAGTTCTGCAAGTAAATGCAAACTCTACTAGATGTCAGCAGAGTGGAGTGAGGTCTGCAATACTGCACAGAGCAGACCAGCAGAACTGCAACGAGGCTACCACCAGGTGGCAGCAGAATAGTCAAGCAAGCTGGGTCAATACTAGGGAGTAAATGAGTACCAAGGGGAGTACCAATCTCAGAAAGTCATTGCCGGTCAGAAGATGAAGTAACAGAAACAAGAGACAGAATCAGGTCAGGGCCAATGCCGAGTCGAATCCCGGGAAATCCAAACACTCAGGGAGACACAGAGTCGTGGAAGGAGGGGAGGAAGGAACGGACACGGGTAAAGTCAGTTAAACACAGCAGGACAAATCAGGGTATCACCAGAGTCAACTACTCACGCAGTAGGCAGAAAATATAACTGACACTGCCTGCAGGAAGCAGTTTAGAGAAATAGCAGTCCTGACACCAGAACAAGACAGAGAAAAGTTAACCCCTGACATGACCAGACCAGGAAAGAGGAGGACAGGACTCAATACCTGGCCTGGATCATGACAGGTCTGTCGCAATTCAAATGGAGGTCTCACAATGATCCCCATCTTCTTTGTCCAGTCTATGTAGTCCTGCTCAGAGAACACAGCTCCATAGAATGGTGCAGCAACCACTGCAGGGTCTGACGCTGTACTACGTGAAACCTGTCTGCTGTGAACTGAAGTGTCATCAGTAAGATTAAATCAGTTCTCAGCGGCTGGTACTCACGGGGGCAGTTTGAGTGCTGGACTGATCATTGGTGATGTCACGGATTATCAGTCCGGCACTTGTGTTGCCTTTATGAAAATCGGCTGCTAGGAACTGAACTGAGGCCCTTTAAGTTACCAGAGTTCACAGCCACAGGGTTTCCCTGCAGCTGTGAGGCCCAGAAATCTTAAGGGAGCTTTTAAGGGAGACTTGAAGATTACTGGAGTTGCCAGCTGCTGGAACACCTGGAGGTTGTGAAATAAGATTAGCAAATAACCTTAGTTCACAGCCTCCAGGTGTTCCAGCAGCTAGCAACTCCAGTAACTTAAAGTCTCTCTTAACCCTTAATCCGCAGAGGTTTTTTTGTTTTTGCATTTTCATTTTTCAGTACCATTCTTCCCAGAGCCATAACTTTATTTTTCCGTCAATATGGCTGTGTGATGGCTTGTTTTTTGTGGCACAAGTTGTACTTTTGAATGACACCATTGGTTTTACCATGTCGTCTACTACACCATGTTACAAATTATTATGCAAATTATATTTTTCTCAGATTTTCCTAAGTGGTCGGTGCAAATAATAGTCTGTCTAATAAAAGTCATCACCCGTTAGAGTATACACCGAATTTTTATTGAAGAATCCTCCCAATGATAACAGTATAATCTCCAAAATGAATAAAAACTCAAAATGCACTGTTCCAAATTATTAGGCACAGTAGAATTTCTAAACATTTGATATGTTTTAAAGAACTGAAAATGCTCATTTGTGTAATTTGCATCATTAGGTCACATTCCCTAAACAAAAAAGCTATTTAACTCCAAAACATCCTAACAGGCCAAGTTACATGTTAACATAGGAACCCTTCTTTGATATCACCTTCACAATTCTTGCATCCATTGAACTTGTGAGTTTTTGGAGTTTCTGCTTGTATTTCTTTACATGAAGTCAGAATAGCCTCCCAGAGCTGCTGTTTTGATGTGAACTGCCTCCCACCCTCATAGATCTTTTGCTTGATGAAACTCCAAAGGTTCTCTATAGGATTGAGGTCAGGGGAAGATGGTGGCCACACCATGAGTTTATCTCCTTTTATGCTCATAGCAGCCAATGACTCAGAGGTATTCTTTGCAGCATGATATGGTGCATTGTCATGCATGAAGATGATTTTGCTCCTGAAGGCACCATGGAAGAAAGTTGTCAGTCAGAAACTCTATATACTTTGCAGAGGTTATTTTCACATCTTCAGGAACCTTAAAGGGTCCTACCAGCTGTTTCCCCATGATTCTGGCCCAAAACATGACTCCTCCACCTCCTTGCTGACGTCGCAGCCTTTTTGGGACATGGTGCCCATTCACCAACCATCCACTACTCCGTCCATCTGGACCATCCAGGGTTGCTTGACACTCATCAGTAAACAAGACTGTTTGAAAATTAGTCTTCATGTACAGTACAGACCAAAAGTTTGGACACACCTTCTCATTTAAAGATTTTTCTGTATTTTCATGACTATGAAATTTGTAAATTCACACTGAAGGCATCAAAACTATGAATTAACACATGTGGAATTATATACTTAACAAAAAAGTGTGTAACAACTGAAATTATGTTTTATATTCTAGGTTCTTCAAAGTAGCCACCTTTTGCTTTGATGACTGCTTTGCACACTCTTGGCATTCTCTTGATGGGCTTCAAGAGGTAGTCACCCGAAATGGTTTTCACTTCACGGGTGTGCCCTGTCAGGTTT
The DNA here is from genome assembly GCA_033576555.1 of Oophaga sylvatica. Lineage (NCBI taxonomy): Eukaryota > Metazoa > Chordata > Amphibia > Anura > Dendrobatidae > Oophaga > Oophaga sylvatica. Next base: position 253,209,139 of record JARQOD010000001.1, read on the forward strand.
AATAAGTGGGATTTCTGGCCTTATAAATGGGGTTGGGACCATCAGTTGTGTTGTGCAGAAGTCTAGTGGATACACAGCTGATAGTACTACTGAATAGACTGATAGAATTTGTATTATGGCAAGAAAAAAGCAGCTAAGTAAAGAAAAACGAGTGGCCATCATTACTTTAAGAAATGAAGGTCAGTCAGTCTGAAAAACTGGGAAAACTTTGAAAGTGTCCCCAAGTGCAGTTGCAAAAACCATCAAGCGCTACAAAGAAACTGGCTCACATGAGGACCGCCCCAAGAAAGGAAGACCAAGAGTCACCTCTGCTTCTGAGGATGTTTATCCAAGTCACCAGCCTCAGAAATCGCAGGTTTACAGCAGCTCACATTAGAGACCAGGTCAATGCCACACAGAGTTCTATCAGCAGACGCATCTCTACAACAACTGTTAAGAAGAGACTTTGTGCAGCAGGCCTTCATGGTAAAATAGCTGCTAGGAAACCACTGCTAAGGACAGGCAACAAGCAGAAGAGACTTATTTGGACTAAAGAACACAAGGAATGGACATTAGAACAGTGGAAATCTGTGCTTTGGTCTGATGAGTAAAAATTTGAGATCTTTGGTTCTATCCACCGTGTTTTTGTGCGACGCAGAATAGGTGAACGGATGGACTCTACATGCCTGGTTCCCACCGTGAAGCATGGAGGAGGAGGTGTGATGGTGTGGGGGTGCTATGCTGGTGACACTGTTGGGGATTTATTCAAAATTGAAGGCATACTGAACCAGCATGGCTACCACAGCATCTTACAGCGGCATGCTATTCCATCCGGTTTGCGTTTACTTGGACCATCATTTATTTTTCAACAGGACAATGAGCCCAAACACACCTCCAGGCTGTGTAAGGGCTATTTGACCAAGATGGAGAGTGATGGGGTATTACGCCAGATGATCTGGCCTCCACAGTCACCAGACCTGAACCCAATCGAGATGGTTTGGGGTAAGCTGGACCGCAGAGTGAAGGCAAAAGGGCCAACAAGTGCTAAGGAACTTCTTCAAGATTGTTAGAAGACCATTTCCGGTGACTACCTCTTGAAGCTCATCAAGAGAATATCAAGAGTGTGCAAAGCAGTCATCAAAGCAAAAGGTGGCTACTTTGAAGAACCTAGAATATAAGACATAATTTCAGTTGTTACACACTTTTTTGTTAAGTATATAATTCCACATGTGTTAATTCATAGTTTTGATGCCTTCAGTGTGAATTTACAAATTTCATAGTCATGAAAATACAGAAAAATCTTTTAAATGAGAAGGTGTGTCCAAACTTTTGGTCTGTACTGTACATGAAGACTAATTTTCAAACAGTCTTGTTTACTGATGAGTGTCAAGCAACCCTGGATGGTCCAGATGGAAGGAGTAGTGGATGGTTGGTGGATGGCCACCATGTCCCAACAAGGCTGCAACGTCAGCAAGGAGGTGGAGGAGTCATGTTTTGGGCCAGAATCATGGGGAAACAGCTGGTAGGGCCCTTTAAGGTTCCTGAAGATGTGAAAATAACCTCTGCAAAGTATATAGAGTTTCTGACTGACATTTCATTTGTTACACACTTTTTTGTTAAGTATATAATTCCAACATGTGTTAATTCATAGTTTTGATGCCTTCAGTGTGAATGTACAATTTTAATAGTCATGAAAATACAGAAAAATCTTTAAATGAGAAGGTGTGTCCAAACTTTTGGTCTGTATTGTATGTCTGGGCCCACTGCAACCGTTTCTGCTTGTGAGCACTGTTTAGAGGTGGCCGAATAGTAGGTTTATGCACCACAACAAGCCTTTGAAGGATCCTACACCTCAAGGTTTGAGGGACTCCAGAGGCACCAGCAGCTTCAAATATCTGTTTGCTGGTTTGTAATGGCTTTTTAGCAGCTGCTCTCTTAATCCAATGATCTTGCTTGGCAGAAACCTTCCTCATTCTGCCTTTATCAGCACAAACACATCTGTGCTCAGAATCAGCCACAAATCTCTTAACAGTACGATGATCACGCTTAAGTTTTCGGGAAATATCTAATGTTTTCATCCCTTGACTAAGGCATTGCACAAGTTGATGCTTTTCAGGAGCAGAGAGATCCTTTTTCTTTCCCATGTTATTTGAAGACTCTGGACTGCTTAATAGTGTGGAACATCCAGTTTTCCTTTTATTGGGCTCACATGGCAAACAAATTATCACAGGTATCTGAGATTGATTTTAGTGATCCAAAGAACCCTGAGACACAATACCATCAATGGGTTTCATTTATAAAAAAAAAAACGTTATGACACTTAAAACCAATTTGCATAATAATTTGGAACATGGTGTAGAAGATAAGTAAAAAATTCCAAGTGCGGTGAAATTGCAAAAAAAGTGCAATCCCACAATTGTTTTTTGTTTTTTTTTTTACTAGGTTCACTAAATGCTAAAACTGACCTGCCATTATGATTTTCCAGGTCATTACGAGTTCATAGGCACAAAACATGTCTAGGTTCTAGAAAAAGAATTCCAACTTTGTTAACAAAAAAAAATTGCGCCATTTTCTGATACCTGTAGCATCTCGAATTTTTATGATCTCAGGTTGGGTGAGGGATTATTATTACGCTGACATTTTTAATAATACCATTTTGGTGCAGATACCATCTTTTGATCTCCAGTTATTGCATTTTGAAGCACACAAGCAAAGGGGATTTAGGCGCACTACAATCCAATTTTATTGATAAGGGAGGTGCGAATCGGCAGAAATAAATCATTGACCCAAGAAAAAGAAAAGCACTGCCGTACTTGAACGCACACTGCACCAAATATATGTGAAAAAGGTAACAAACTTTATTTAGCAAAGCACATCAAAATCACATAAAAACAGAATAAAATCAAAGGGACACATGTCCAAGAACCCTGCGTGTATAAAATCGGGTATAATATACAGCATATGAAAATGACATTCAGCATATATTCCACCAGCATATATAGCACATAATCATGCCCAAAGATCGTAAATATAGCACATGCCTATAGTGTGAAATCAGCATTGTACTATCTGACATGATACTCCAGCCAATATAAAGATGAACCCCCCATATCCCTTGTGCACCTGGATAAATAATAGCCTGGAAAAATGCCAGAGCACTAATGGAGAAAAATAATACATGCAAGGCATGCCACACACAAAAAGGGAGGAGAGAACACCAAGGAATGGATGTAAAATACGGCTAGCCACAAATCCAAATGAACTTAGCTGGGGAGAGACCAATAATTACCCGAGAGATGCCCTCATAATAGAGGAAGCAGGACACTGGCAGGGATCGAGGCTGTGGCCCCGGAACGTAACCCCACGCGTTCCGCCGTAACCGGTACGGTACGGTACGGTTACGGCGGAACGCGTGGGGTTACGTTCCGGGGCCACAGCCTCGATCCCTGCCAGTGTCCTGCTTCCTCTATTATGAGGGCATCTCTCGGGTAATTATTGGTCTCTCCCCAGCTAAGTTCATTTGGATTTGTGGCTAGCCGTATTTTACATCCATTCCTTGGTGTTCTCTCCTCCCTTTTTGTGTGTGGCATGCCTTGCATGTATTATTTTTCTCCATTAGTGCTCTGGCATTTTTCCAGGCTATTATTTATCCAGGTGCACAAGGGATATGGGGGGTTCATCTTTATATTGGCTGGAGTATCATGTCAGATAGTACAATGCTGATTTCACACTATAGGCATGTGCTATATTTACGATCTTTGGGCATGATTATGTGCTATATATGCTGGTGGAATATATGCTGAATGTCATTTTCATATGCTGTATATTATACCCGATTTTGTACAAGACAAGGTTCTTGGACATGTGTCCCTTTGATTTTATTCTGTTTTTATGTGATTTTGATGTGCTTTGCTAAATAAAGTTTGTTACCTTTTTCACATATATCATTGTTGGTGCAGTGTGCGTTCAAGTACGGCAGTGCTTTTCTTTTTCTTTTTCTTGGGTCAGTTATTGCATTTTAACGCAATGTCGTGGAGACCAAAAAAAGTAATTCTGGTGTTTTGACTATTTTTCTCGCTACGTAGTTCAGCGATCAGTTTAATCCATTTTTTATTGATAGATCGGACGATTCTGAACGTGGCGATACCAAATATGTGTATGTTTGATTTTTTTATTGTTTTATTTTGAATGGGGCAAAAGGGGGGGATTTGAACTTTTATTTTTTTTTTATTTTTTATATGTTTAAAAACTTTTTTTTTTTTTTGGCATGCTTCAATAGTCTCCATGGGAGACTAGAAGCTGCCATAACCTGATCGGCTCTGCTGCATAGAGGTGATGATCAGTTTGCCTCTATGTAGAGTAGAATTACTCACTTGCTATGAGTACCGACCACTGGGTGGCGTTCACAGCAAGCCGGCACGGACAACCATAGAGGTCTCTAGGAGACCTCCGGTTGTCATGCCAACACACCGGTGACCTGTGATCATGTGACGCGGGTCACCGGTGAGCGGATTTCAGATGTGATTGCTGGAAGCACTTGTTTAATGCTGCTGTCAGCGTTTGACAGTGGCATTTAACAGGTTAATAGCCACGGGTGGATCGCAATTCCACTTGCGGCTATTGCGGGCTCATGTCAGCTGTTCAAAACAGCTGACGTGTCCCAGTAAAAATGTGGGCCCATTGCCAGAGCCCACATCAAAGGCAGGGAGTCCGACATTGGCGTAATATTACGTCCATTGTCGGAAAGGGATTAAAGGCTCCCTTAAGGTTTACGGGTCTCACAGATGCCTGGACACCTAATTAAGTTCACAGCAATCAGGTCTCATGGCAGATGTGAAGCCTTGAAAGCTTAAGAGAGACTTTAAGGTCTGTTGGAACACCTGATGTTCGGGCAGCTGGCAACTCCAGTAATCTTAAAGTCTCCCTTAAATTTTCATAAAAATCAGAAAAAATCAGTAACATTCGGTAAACGTGGGGTAAAATATTTGTGTTGCCACTAAAGTATTTTGAGTACTTTACTTAAGATAGTGGTGGTGTATCAAGAGCATATGGCACTTGTTTGATGAGGGTAGGGGTGGGGAGAGCTGAGAGGAGTGGCGTGCTTGCAAACTTTTTCTTTCTAACTTTATCTGTGCACATTGTGGCTAACCAATCAGGGCGCAGGAGACATCCACAATATCCTATCCTGACACAACGGCTTGTGTCATTGGCTGCTGAAATTACATGTCCCTCTCTGTAAAGAGTCATTTTTAGTGCCATTTTGTCAATATAACAGCGCAGAGAGGCTGCTACCGAAGCTGGGCCTGGGTGCTGATAGAAACAACCGCCTAGCTAAAATCTAAGTCAGATAGTTTAGATAGCTAGTGTCCAGTGTGCCTGTGAAATCGACCTTCCAGCAGGTTTTTTGTGCCATTACTGAGGTCCACAGACAACGACAGCAGTGCATATTTCATAGAAGTGTGTTGTGCACTGCTTCTATTGTGCTCCATGCATGAGTAGACCTTTCTAAATCTTATTTTCTCAGTTGCTAAATGCAGGTTTTTATGGGCCCCGGGTGAAAGAGCCTCAGTGGGCCCCTTTAACACAGACCACGATTCATGATGCACAGATACGGCAGAGAAATATGGGTATAGCACAACGCCAAACACTTCACTTCTTCCATTACATAAGTGATATCTATTGTAAATTGTACAATAGCTCAAAAAACGCCAAATCCTCACAGCACATAGTACAGAATGGACAGTACAGTCCTCCATACAATATTATGGGCACCACATAGTCTCCCCTCATCACCCATATAATACCCCATGCAGGATGTCACCCCCCATCCCCCATATAATGCTCCATACAGAATACTGGACCCAAAATAATGCTCCATACAGAATACTGGACCCAATATAATGCTCCATACAGGATACTGGTCCCCATATAATGCTCCATACAGGATACTGGTCCCCATATAATGCTCCATACAAAATATGGAGCTCTCCTCTGCGCTGTACTGCGTTCTGCACTGTTACAGCTCAGGAAAGGGCGCTGTGGAAAGACTCCCAATTATAATCATGATTGCCTCCCCATCATTATCATTGCCTCCCCTCATCATCATTGCCTCCCCATCATCATCAATGCCTGCCCATCATCATTATCACCTCCCCATCATCATCATTGCCTCCTTATCATCATCATTTCCTCCCCATCATCATCATCGCCTCCCCATCATCATCAATGCCTGCCCATTATCATCAATGCCTGCCCATCATCATCATGGCCTCCCCATTATCATCAATGCCTGCCCATCATCATCATCGCCTCCCCAATATCATCAATGCCTGCCCATCATCATCATGGCCTCTCCATCATCATCATGGCCTCCCCATTATCATCAATGTCTGCCCATCATCATCATCTCCTCCCCATTATCATCAATGCCTGCCCATCATCATCATCGCCTTCCCAATATCATCAATGCCTGCCCATCATCATCATGGCCTCCCCATCATCATCATGGCCTCCCCATTATCATCAATGCCTGCCCATTATCATCATCGCCTCCCCATCATCATCAATGCCTGCCCATTATCATCAATGCCTGCCCATCATCATCATCGCTTCCCATCATCATCATTGCCTCCTCATCATCATCATTGCCTCCTCATCATCATCATTTCCTCCCCATCATTATCATCGCCTCCCCATCATCATCATTGACTCCTTATCATCATCATTTCCTCCCCATCATCATCATCGCCTCCCCATCATCATCAATGCCTGCCCATTATCATCAATGCCTGCCCATCATCATCATGGCCTCCCCAATATCATCAATGCCTGCCCATCATCATCATCTCCTCCCCATTATCATCAATGCCTGCCCATCTTCATCATCTCCTCCCCATCATCATCAATGCCTGCCCATCATCATCATCGCCTCCCCATCATCATCAATGCCTGCCCATTATCATCAATGCCTGCCCATCAAAACACACAGACAGCACCACAGCACACAAGCACTCTCTCACATACATACATCCATACACACACACACACACAAAGCACCGCACTACATATACACACACACTGATACACGCACACACACACACACAGACACATACACACACGCCTCACCTGTCCGGCGTCGCGCGCTCTCTGCCACAGCCGGCCGCTGAATGATGACGTCATTCAGCGGCGCTGCTGTGAGAGGAAGCGCCGGCGCCCCCTGGAGCCCGGAGCTGCGGCAGCGGAGGCACAGGAGAGGTAAGTATTGTGCGCCAGCTGCTGCCGGGGCCCTGAGCAAGCGGGGGGGCCCAGGGGCGGCGCTGACACCGCTCCTCCGCTAACGGGCGCCGGGGTGCCCGACGGCGAGTGGGCCCCCCCGCCTGCTCAGGGCCCCGGCACTTGCCCGGGTTTGCCGGGTGCTGACGCCGGCCCTGGCTAAATGTGATACAGCAAGGCATATGTTATCTTGCCATTTAGTGGCAGTGACATTGTTTCTGTAATTTGAGCTGTTGGGCAGTAAAAAAAAACAATTGGGGGCAGTTGCTAATGTAATTTAGCACACCATATTTCACCCTGTCATTAAGTGGCGGTGAAATTCATCTTTCTGCATAGCTGTTGCACAGTAAAAAAAAATTGGCAGTTGCTAACATGATTCAGTAAGCCATAATTCACCTTGTCATTTATTGCCGGTGAAATTCAGCTTTGTGCAGAGCTGTTTTACAGTAAAAAAAATATATTTTTTGCAGTTGCTAACGTGATTCAGTAAGCCATAATTCACCTTGTCATTTATTGCCGGTGAAATTCAGCTTTGTGCAGAGCTGTTTTACAGTAAAAAAATATATTTTTTGCAGTTGCTAACGTGTTTCAGTAAGCCATAATTCACCTTGTCATTTAGTGACGGTGAAATTCGGTTTTGTGCAGAGCTCATGCAGAGTAAAAAAGCAATTTTTGGCAGTTACAAACATGATACAGCATGCCATATCCCAACCTTTCATTCAATGGTAGTGAAACTATTCTGTGATTTTAGCCGTTGCTCAGTAAAAAAATATTTTTGGCAGTTGCTAACGTGATTCAGCATGCCATATCTCACCCTTTCATTTAGTGACAGTGAAATTCATGTTTCAGCACAACTGTTACACAGTAAAAATATTTTTTTTATGTAGCTAAACGTGATAAAGCACACCATATCCAACCTTGTCATTTAATGGCGGTGAAATTGTTCTGTGTGCAGAGCTGTTGCACATTAAAAAAAATATATTTATTTATTTAAACAAAAGTGATACAGCAGATTAGATTAGTTTGAAATTGTTTGGAGCATATCTTCTAGGTTATACAGGCCTCATCCACACTATTTCGTCTGTTACTAACATGATACAGTAGGGGAGATCTCAGTTTGAAATTGTGTGGAGCCTCTAGTCTATGTTATACAGGCCTCATCCACAGTAAAAAAACATTTCTTCTGTTACTGACGTGATACAGTAGGGGAGATCTCAGTTTGAAATTGTTTGAAGCATCTATTCTGTGTCATACATGCCTCATTCACACAAAAATATTTCTTCTGTTACTAACTTTCTACAGTAGAGGAGATCTCAATTTGAAATTGTTTGGAGCATCTAGTTTAGGTTATACAGGTCTCATCCACCCAGAAAAACAAATTTCTTCTGTTACTAACGTTCTACCATAGGAGAGATCTCTGAATGTGTTTAGCGCATATCTTCTTTGTCATACAGGCCTCATCCACACTAAAACACATTCTTTCTTCTGTTAATACAATTCAACATGCCATATTTCACCTTGTCATTTAGAGCCGCTAAAATTCAACTGTGTGCAGAGCTGGTGCAGAGTAAAATATCTAATTTTTTGTTGCAAATACTGTGCTGCTACTACACTATCTGAGCAACATGACTGGGAAAAAGAAATGTCGTGGTGGAAGGGGATTAGGCTTTGTGTTCAAGGTGTACGTGGGGTATCAGGTCATGTTTGTGAAAACACCAGTGAACCAACAACATCACGTCTTACACAAAAACAACTGACAACTTCTGTTGCTGGATGGGCTTCTCCACTAACTTTCTTTATAAAGCGCACAGCGGTACGCCTTGTTGATGAGGCCTAGAAAGAGCATGTGCTCGAGTGGATGGGAAGCATAGCTTCAAGTGGCCTCTCCTCCTCTTCCTCCATCTCAACATCACAGAGATCTTTGTCCATGCCAGTCAACTGGTTGATATGCGATGTGCTGACACGGTGGAACTCCACTCTGCACATGTTGCAGTGACTGTGGCAGCAGCAATGAGCCCTGTCGCAGTATGTCATGTTGTATAGCCTGGGCCAACGCAGTATGGATGTTGCACATACCATGTTTGAGAAGTAGGCACAGAATTAGGACCTCTGCACCCTTCTGCACAGTTTTGAAATGGCTACTAAGATGGTTAGCACTGACTATTCCATCATCAGCATCACTATTGTGCTCATCTACATGCTGGAGCAGACTTTGAATAGCCTGTGGGAGGAGATGGTTGTCCCAGAGGAAGAGGAGGAAGCAGAAGAGGATGTGGAAGAGATAACATTTTCTCAAAGTTCCAGACTGTCATCTTACAGGCAGGTGCAAAGGGAGGGAACATTACAAGAGGGCTGGTGATAACAGACAAACTGTTAGTGAAGGTGCAAGATCCAAGGAACAAATGGAGTAGGAAGAGGTGATGGGCAAGAAACTGTCAGGAGATGAAGAGAATAATCATTCCTTCTCTGTTGTTCATAGTTGGCAGGAGGGTATGGAGGAATCAAGCATCAGTGTTACCCAGCCATCAACACAGCCTAGAATCATAGAATCATGGAATGGTAGAGTTTCAATGGACCTCCTGGGTCATCTGGTTCAAACCCCTGCTCAAAGCAGGAATCACTAAATCATCCCATTCAGATGTCTGTCCAGCCTCTGTTTGAAGATTTCCATTGAAGGAGAACTCACCACCTCTCGTGGCTGCCTGTTTCACTCATGGGCTTGGACCTCATAGAAGAGCCTGACAAATGAGTGCCTTCTTGCTGCACTGTCTGCAACATGATCTTTGCACAGTTATGATTCGACATATTGCTAAACACTGGGTTGCCACTCTGTTAGATCCACGTTATAAGAGTAAATTTTGCCAGATTCTTCCCGACCTGGAAAGAGACCTGCAAATGCTGGAGTATTGAAACATGCTTTTGCACTACCTTAAGAGTATTTTTTCCAAGACAGCACTGAGGCACATAGTGTGCATTGTAGCTCTTGACTTTCAACTTCTGGCATGTCAATTCGTCAACGCCAAAACATTAGCTGCAGCAGCAGTAGTTTAAAAGTTGAAGAAGCAACTTATGCGAGTCCTTTGACTCAATGAATCCAAGTCTGATATGTGGTGAATGAATTAAGAGGATGGTGCAGGAGTATCTAGAACTCACTATCAATACCATCAGGGTGGGTTTCGACCCTTTCACATTTTGATCTTCAAAAATGGATGAGTGGCCTGAGTTTGCCTCTCACTAGTGATGGGCGAGCACTAAAATGCTCAGGTGCTCGTTGTTCGGGTCGAGCAAATTGGAATATTCGGGTACTCAACCTGAGCAACGAACCCAATGTAAGTCTATGGGAAAACAGAGTATTTTTGCCGCAATCTCCCCTGGGATCATTATAAAGTCTGAAAATGATGGAAACGGTGCTCAAATGACATGGAAAAATCATGGGGAATGCCCCTTGAAACATTTCTGACTCCCAGGTCACAGTTGTGAACAATGTTGTCAGAGTCTTACGCCATTTTTACAGGCGCACCAAAAAACATACAAAAACGAAACCAAAATGCATTTTCCTGGGAAATATGATAAGGAACATCCTTTCCAGGGTAATGACTTTTATATAAGGCAAATTAATTAACCCAAATAAAAATGTTCCTCCACCTCGTGGGCTATGTTCAAACGTAGAGTTTTTGATGCGTTTTTCAACTTTAGCATTGCTTTCAACCAATACAAATGCATTCTATGGGAAATGTCATTTTAACATTTAACAACCTTAGCTGGCCATGTGGTGTGTGACACATCATCAGACACATCCTGTTACATTTATGAAGGTAGGACTCTGAAAGTCACAAAGTCTATTTTTATAGTGACATCAGGCAGCATTAATCTTCTTAAGGTGCCATCAGCTGGCTAAGCTTTGTTGTTCCTATTATTAAATAGTGGGTGTTAAGGGCCTGCGGAACGCACCTAATAGATATTAAGGAGAGGTGCGTTCGCAGCCCGGGGTCCACCGTGCAGGCAGAGCCTGCTGCTAGTGAGATGGCGCAAATAGGCAGTATGAGTGAACTTTGTTATCCTGCAGAGTCGCAGATGTAAACGCCGTATCACTATATGGCGGTATGGGCGAACTCTGTTATTCCACAGAGTCGCTAACTAAAATGCTGTAGCGCTATATGGTGATATAAGCGGACTCTGTTAATTCACAGAACCGCTGTGACAAAGACTGTGTCCTGTCAGACTCACAGGGGACACAGATGACTGCTAAGCGGATTGCAGTCTGTGGTCATGCAATCAGAACACAAGCAATAATCTCCTCACCGGAATAGCCGGTATTCTAATGGCGTTTTCAGCCGAGCCCTGAACACGTGCAAACAAAACTCCTCACCGGAGGTGCCGGTATTCTAGAGACTTATTTCAGCCGGACCTAACCACATTCATACATGACCACACTGGCGCAAGCACGTAACAGATTTGATACTAGCGCATGGCCGTGCGGTCATTCACACCTTTTATAGCAGCAGCTACAGGACCTTCCAGAAAAGGACCAATGGGAAAGCTGCTCAAGAACTAAAGCAGCTTCAGGACCCTCTTGGAAGGCCAATGGGAGTTGCTGCAGTACCCGACCATGTGACCCCTGATCTCCTATGAGAGATCTTATCCTGAGCATGCTCAGAAGGGAACACACGGGACTTAGTCCCAACCACGTCTGCTTGCCGCTGACCTGCACTGGTTACAATGGCAGGACCTGGGGAGGCAGCAGTCATCCTCTGCACAGTATTAGACTGGGCGAGACGCTGGGACCGACGTCTTTGCTGAGCAGGCTCCACTGCGGCCGGAGACGGATGGGGGACCGCAGCGGGGATGGCTCGAGATTCCCCTTGTGCAGCAGTGGGAACTCGATCCCTAACATTACCCCCCCTTCTTTGGACCTAGCTATGTTCAAAGGCAGCGATGAGCTGCGGAGCGTGAATATGTTCGCAGGCTCCCAGGACCTACCCCCAGGCCCATAATCCCTCCAATCCACCAAATAAAATTTTTTGCCCCGTACCACCTTGCACCCTACAATGGCGTTCACCTCGTGATCGTCCGTAGACGAACCCGATGTCTCGGCAGATGACTCGGAAAACCGGGAAATTACCATGGGTTTCAGGAGGGACACATGAAAGGTGTCGGAGATACCTAAGCGAGGCGGAAGGGCTAAGCGATAAACCACAGGGTTGACCTGCTAGAGGACCTTGAAGGGACCCAAAAAGCGGGGTGCCAACTTAGTGGACTCCACTCGCAGCCTGATGTTTCGGGCGGAGAGCCACAATAGGTCGTCAGGAGCTAATGTCAGAGCGGGGCGCCGATGTGCGTCGGCGGAAGACCTCATCCACTCCTTGGAGGCCTGAATGGCATCCTGAGTGAGGTCCCAAATGTCCCGTGCCTCCACAGGCCAGTCTGCCACCCTGGAGTCGGCGGAAGACACGGGCATGGGCACCGGTACCCACGGATGCTGACCGTAGTTTAAGAGGAATGGGGTCTGTCCGGTGGAGTCAGCCACAGCATTATTTAGAGCGAACTCAGCCCACGGTAGCAAGGATGCCCAGTCATCCTACCTGGCTGAGACAAAATGTTGCAAGTATGTGACCAAGGTTGGTTGGCCCTCTCTACCAACCCATTCATCTCGGGATGATATGCCGAGGAGAGATTTAACTCAATGCTGAGTAGACGACACAGCTCTCTCCAGAACCGAGATGCAAATTGGGGACCTCGATCACTGACAATTTTTTCTGGCATTCCGTGTAGATGGAAAATGTGCCTGATAAATAATGCTGCCAAGGCCCATGCGGAAGGTAACAGTGGTAACGGCACCAAGCGCACAATTTTGGAGAAGTGGTCGGTTATTACCCAGATGATGGTGCAGCCCCGACACTTGGGTAAACCCACCACAAAATCTATCCCGACCATCTCCCAAGGCCTGTCTGCCACCGGTAAAGGGAAATGTAGCCCAGCTGGCCGTTGTCGAGGGGACTTATTATTGGCGCAGGAGACGCACGCCTGAACGTATTCCCTGACATCGCGGACCATATGTGGCCATCAGTATGTCCTTGCCATCAACTCAGATGTCCTCTTTGCCCCAAAATTTCCACCCACACTGGACAAATGTGCCCAAGAGAGTACCTCCGGTCGCAAATTGGTGGGCAAAAAAGTCTTGCCCGGAGGCACAGACTCAAGTGAAACCGGAGCCACAGTTCTTAGGCTCTCTGTGTGGACAATCAGCCGAGGCTCCTCCTCCACCTCCTCAGAGGACACCATGGAGTGAGAGAGAGTGTCAGCCCGAATGTTCTTCTCACCGGAGAGGAAATGGAGGGTGAAATGGAACTGGGAGAAGAACAGGGACCATCTGGCCTGACGAGAATTTAGCCGCTGGGCTGTCTGTAGGTACACCAAATTTTTGTGGTCAGTGAAGGCTTGGAAGGGAAAGCGAGCCCCCTCCAAAAGATGTCTCCACTCAGAGAAGGCCAACTTCATGGCTAGCAACTCCCTGTCCCCGAAGGAATAATTCTTCTCCGCTTGTGTGAAGGTCTTAGAAAAGTAGAAGCAGGGATGCTTCCGACCTTGAGCATCCTTTTGGAAGAGGACTGCTCCAGCACCAACAGATGAGGCATCCACCTCCAATATAAATGGTTTATCAACATCGGGGCGATGTAGGATGGGAGCACTACCTAAATGAGACTTAACAGAAGAGAAAGCCTTGGAGACCTCCTGAGACCACAACTTGGGATTTGCTCCCTTCTTGGTGAGGGCTACCAAGGGAGCTACCAAAGTTGAGAAATGGGGAATGAACTGGCGATCATAATTAATGAACCCCATAAAGCGCTGCACCACTTTAAGAGAGTGGGGTTCTTGCCAGTCCATCACATCCTGTAGTTTGGCAGGATCCATAGCAATCCCTGGGCGGAGATGATATAGCCCAGGAAAGGTATAGACTCCTGCTCAAACACACAATTTCTCCAACTTTGCATAAAGGGAATTTGCCCGTAAGAGGTCGAAGACTCTGCAGACATCTTTCCGGTGGGATTCAATATCAGGAGAGAAGATGAGAATATCATCCAGATAGACTACGACTGAGGTGGAGAGCATATCCCAGAAGATGTCATTGACAAAGTCTTGGAAAACGGATGGGGCATTACAGAGCCCGAAGGGCATCACCAGATATTCATAATGCCCATCCCTAGTATTAAAAGCCGTCTTCTATTCGTCCCCCTCACGGATGCGAATCAGGTTATAAGCACCCCGCAGATCCAGTTTAGTAAATACCCTTGCTCCCCAGAGCCTATCAAAGAGCTCAGAAATCAGGGGCAACGGGTACTTATTCTTAACGGTGATGGCGTTAAGACCCCTGTAGTCAATTCACGGACGTAATTCTCCGTTCTTCTTCTGCACGAAGAAGAACCCAGCCCTGCTGGTGACATCGACTTCCTAATGAACCCTCTTGCCAGATTCTCCTGAATATACTGGGACATGACCTCCATCTCAGGAATAGAGAGGGGATAAACCCTTCCCCGTGGAGGTTCAGCTCCAGGCAAAGAGGTCAATAGGGCAGTCATATGGGCGATGAGGCGGAAGCGTCTCCGCAGCCTTCTTGGAGAAAACGTTTGCGTACGACCGATAACACTCGGGAAGAGAAGTAAGGTCTACAGGTATCTCTGTGGTGGTGACCTGAACGCACTCCCTGACACATTTTCCTCTACACGAATCACCCCAACCCAGTATCCTCCCAGAGGACCACTCAATATGGGGAGACTGGAGACGGAGCCAAGGTATTCCCAGCAAAACCTCGTCTATACCCTCAAGAAGGATAAAAAATGACATAGTCTCCTGATGGGAAGGAGACATAGACAGGATGAGAGGGACAGTCTGATGGGTGATTTGTGTGGGCAGTGTCGATCCATTCAGCACCCGTACCGTCACTGGCTCGGCGAGCAACACCTGAGGCATGGTGTGGCGAGAAGCAAAGGTGGAGGACATAAAATTCCCCTCTGCCCCAGAGTCCACACAAAGCTTGACGGGAAGAGTGGATGAACCTAGGGTAACTATCCCTTTAAAGAGCACTCTCGAGGCAAAAGCCGCTGCGTCTAGTGACCCTGCTCCCATGGTCACTGGACGCGACCGTTTACCCAACCGCTGTGGACATTGGATGGCATAATACCCCTGCTGCTGGCACACATTACAGACCACGGATGCTCGAGCTGTCCGAGACTTAGGTCCCGCTCGAGAAACCTCCATGGTCTCTTGGCTCTTGGGGTTCGGACGCCTGAACGGGGGATTCGAGAGGTTTGGCAAAGGTGGGAGCCAGCCGAAACCTCTGCCAACACTGGATCCGCTCCAACCTCCGCTCGTGAAAATGGAGGTCGATGCAGGTAGATATGGAGATAAGCTTCTCCAGT
Organism: Oophaga sylvatica; assembly: GCA_033576555.1. Classification (NCBI taxonomy): domain Eukaryota; kingdom Metazoa; phylum Chordata; class Amphibia; order Anura; family Dendrobatidae; genus Oophaga; species Oophaga sylvatica. The sequence continues at coordinate 253,224,807 of JARQOD010000001.1, forward strand.
GTGGCGGGAATCTCCCTGGTGGCCAAAGCGTCCTTAACATGGTCCGCCAGTCCTCTCCAGTAGACTGGAATGAGGACTTTATCTGGCCATTCTAGCTCAGAGGCCAGTGTCCGAAATTGGACGGAAAACTGACTGACCAAAGTCGAACCCTGTTACATTACCAGCAGTTGGAGTGCCGTATCGTGGGTGACCTGAGGTCCTAAAAAGACCTTTTTAAGAGCCTCCAAGAAACGCAGGGCACTCCGCACCACACGATCGTTGCGCTCCCACAGCGGCGTTGCCCACTCCAACGCTCTGCCTGACAGGAGAGATAATACAAAACCCACTTGTGCCCGATCCGTGGCGAAACGTGCAGCCAGAAGCTTGAGCTGTATAGAGCACTGACTCACGAATCCCTGACATTGCTTGCTGTCACCAGCAAACTTGTCAGGACGCGGGAGGTGGGATAATGTAGAGGCAGAGGTGGCAGAGGACATACTGAACAACGACTGCAGTAACATCCACAGCTGAGGTTGTGCGCTCAAGAGCCGCCAACCTACCCTCCAGCTGCTGAATGTACTGCTGTAAACGCTGGTCATCCGCCATTTTACTAGCCAGACCCTGGCGCTAGCATTATGTTAAGGGCCTGCGGAATGCACCTAATAGATATTAAGGAGAGGTGCGTTCGCAGCCCGGGGTTCACCGTGCAGGCAGAGCCTGCTGCTAGTAAAATGGCGCAAATAGGCAGTATGAGCAAACTCTGTTATCCCGCAGAGTCGCAGATGTAAAAGCCGTAGCACTATATGGCGGTATGGGCGAACTCTGTTATTCCACAGAGTCGCTAACTAAAATGCTGTAGCGCTATATGGCAATATAAGCGGACTCTGTTAATTCACAGAGCCGCTGTGACAAAGACTGTGTCCTGTCAGACTCACAGTTGACAGAGATCACTGCTAAGCGGATTGCAGTCTGTGGTCATGCAATCAGAACATAAGCAATAATCTCCTCACCAGAGTAGCCAGTATTCTAATGGTGTTTTCAGCCGAGCCCTGAACACGTGCATATAAAACTCCTCACCGGAGGTGCCAGTATTCTAGGGGCTTATTTCAGCCGGATCTAACCGCAAGCACGTAACAGATTTGATACTAGCGCACGGCCTTGCGGTCATTCACACCTTTTATAGCAGCAGCTACAGGACCTTCCAGAAAAGGACCAATGGGAAAGCTGCTCCAGAACTAAAGCAGCTTCAGGACCCTCCTGGAGGACCAATGGGAGTCGCTGCAGTACCCGACCATGTGACCCCTGATCTCCTATGAGAGATCTTACCCTGAGCATGCTCAGAAGGGAACACACGGGACTTAGTCCCAACTACGTCTGCTTGCCGCTGACCTGCACTGGTTACAATGGCAGGACCTGGGGAGGCAGCAGTCATCCTCTGCACAGTATTAGACTGGGCGAGACGCTGGGACCGACGTCTTTGCTGAGCAGGCTCCACTGCGGCCGGAGACGGATGGGGGACCGCAGCGGGGATGGCTCAAGATTCCCCTTGTGCAGCAGTGGGAACTTGATCCCTAACAGTGAGTCTCCTATACTGTTATTGCCTATGCATTGAGTGGCTGGACTGCCAAAAATTTGGACCCACCCCCATACCCCTTTGATGAGACATACAGGAGGGCATCATGAAAAAGTGTTCCAATTATAAGAAAATGGGTCTCCCATAGTGTTAGCCTATGCATTGAATGCAAGGCCTGCCCAGCACCAAAGTAACACGCATCACAATAGCACTTGAAACAGACATCCTGGATGGCCACATGAAACCAACGTTCCCATTTTTTTCCATTTAGTACTGTCATACTGTTATGTTGTGAATATGCTGGAGGCGGCTTCTGAGCTGGGACTCCCTCCGGTGGTTGCTGAGGGTAATGAACTGATTACCTAATGGCCTTCAGCTGGCGCTGAATGGTAGGATATAAGTGGCTTGAGTTCCCAGCAGCCTTGCCGGTTATCATTTGTTCCTGCTGGTCTTGCTTGAAGCACTGCTAGTTTCCTGCTCTCCTTCAGATAAGTGTTTGCTGTTTTTTTTTCCTTTGTTTGATTTTTTCTGCTGGTTTGCTGCTTGCAGTGGTCTGCAGCCAGTCCCCTTTGGGGACTGCACTTTTGTGTCTGCACTTTTGCTTTGCTCCTTTGTTACTTTTTATTTGCTGAATAGCGTTTTGTTACACCAGAAATCTGATTTAGGTGGATGAGATCGTGTGATCTCAGGTTTTTTGGCAATCAGAAGTGTTGGTATTTTTGTTAGGGTTTTTTTGGATTGCAGTCAGAATTTTTCCTGTACTTTTCTGTCTAGACAGATTGGGCCCCAGCGTTTGCTCATTCTATTTTCTGTCTGTGTCCGTGCTTTCTTCTTGTCTAACCGCCATTACATGTTAGGGGGCTTCCTATTTTCTTTCGGGATAGCTTTCATCTTTCTGCCTTTAGGTGTAGTTATCTCTCAGGCTGTGACGAGGCATCTAGGATCACCGTAGGAACGCTCCACGGCTACTTCTAGTTGTGTGGTTAGTTCAGGTTACTGCAATCCAATAGGTTCCAGCCTCTCTGGTGTATTACCGCTTTTGCTATTTTTTGCTATTTATTCTCAGTTACCGAAACATAACACTGTTAGCCTAGGCATTTAATGCTGGCCTGTCCTGCACCAAAGTTACATGCACCCCAATAAGCCTTTGAACCTATGTACAGGATGAACACCTGAAAGCATTGTTCCTATTAATTTGGTACTCCCATATTGTTTGGCTATGCAGTGAATGCTTGAACCTGAAGAACCTGCATTGGAGAATGTCAGTGTTGAGGATAAAGACCCAGTGGTGGACAATTGCGGTGTTGAGGCTGAAGACCCTGCAGTGGACAATTGCAGTGTTGAAGCTGAAGACCCGGCAGTGGACATTTGCAGTGTTGATGCCAAAAACCCAGTGGTGGAAAATTGCAGTGTAGAGGCTGAAGAACCATCAGTGAAGAATTGCACTGTTGATGCTTAAGAACCTGCATTAGTGAATTGCAGTGGTGAGGCTGAAGATCCTGCATTTTAGTATTGCAGTATTGAGGTTGAAGAACTGGCAGTGAAGAATTGCATTGTTGAAGATGAACAACCAACAAAGTTCGCATTATTAGGAACTGGGTCTCCCATACTGTATGCCTATGCAGTGAATGCAAGGCCAGCCCTGCTCCAAAGTAGTACGCACCACAATAACACTTGGCACAGATGTCCTTCATGGCCACATGAAACCAAAGTTCCCATTTTTTCCATTTGGTACTGCCTTTCTGTTAGCCTAGGCATTTAATGCAAGGCCTGCCCTGCAGCAAAGTAACACGTACCCCAATAAGCCTTTGAACCCACGTACTGGATGGCCACATGAAAACCAAGTTCACATTATTCATTTTTGACTCCCATACTGTCAGCCTATGCATTGAATGCAAGGCCTGCCCTGCACCAAAGTAACACACACCACAATAAGCCTTTGAACCCACATACTGGATGTCCACCTGAAAGCATTGTTCCTATTAATTTGGTACTCCCATATTGTTTGGCTACGCAGTGAACTGTTGAGCCTGAAGAACCTGTGTTGGAGAATGTCAGTGTTGAGGCTGAAGACCTGGCAGTGGACAATTGCAGTGTTGATGCTAAAGACCCAGCAGTGGACAATTGCAGTGTTGAGGCTGAAGACCCTGCAGTGAACAATTGTTACCCTTGTAACAGATGTCCTGGATGGCCACAAGAAACAAAAGTTCCCATTATTTTTCATTTGGTACTGCCATACTGTTAGCCTATGCATTGAATGCAAGGCCCGCAGTGCACCAAATTCACACGTACCCCAATAAGCCTTTGAACCCACGTACTGGATGGCCACAGGAAAACCAAGTTCACATTATTCATTTTGTTCTGCTATACTGTTAGCCTATGGTTTGAATGCAAGGTCCACCCTGCCACAAAGTCACATGCACCCCAATAAGCCTTTGAACCCATGTACTGGATGGTGACAGGAAATCCAAGTTCACATTATTCATTTGGTACTGTCATACTGTTAGCTATGCACTGAATGCAAGATCTGCCCTGCACCAAAGTAACACACCACCCAATAAGCCTTTTAACCCACGTACTGAATGGCCACCTGAAAGCATTGTTCCTATTAATTTCATACTCCCATATTGTTTGGCTATGCAGTGAATTGTTGAGCCTGAAGAACCTTCATTGGAGAATGTCAGTGAAGACTCAGCAGTGAACAATTGCAGTGTTGATGCTAAAGACCCAGCGGTGGACAATTGCAGTGTTGAGACTGAATACCCAGCAGTGGACAATTGCAGTGTTGATGCTGAAGAATCATCAGTGGAGAATTACACTGTTGAGGCTTAAGAAACTGCATTGGTGAATTGCCGGGTGAGGCTGAAGACCTTGCATTTTAGCATTGCAGTGTTGACGCTGAAGATCTAGCAGCGAAGAATTGCATTGTTGAAGATGAACAACCAACATTTGGACATACTAAAATACCACTTGGAAGAGACGTGGAGGAAGTCCTCCTAAAAATCTGTTTCCATTACAAAGTAGCGGATCTCCTATACTTGTAATGCCCATACAGTAAGTGAATGGGCTGACAAAACAATTCCCCCTGTGGGGTACACATCAACATAATGTCTCAACATTTTTATTACGGACATCCTAAACACCCTTCAAAAAAATTGAACACCCTGATGTTCTAGTGGTGGTGTCTGAAAGACGTGGAGGATGGCCTACGAAAAAGGTCTTCCCAGTTTAAAGGAACAGGTGTCCTATACTTGGAATGCCCATACACTAAGTGCATGGACTGACAAACATTTTCACCTGAGGGGTTACATATCAACCTACTGTGTAACTATTTTTGTTACGGACATCATAACACGCTTGCAAAACAATATAGTGGCTGTTTTATCACGGAACACGGTCACTCTGGTGATCTAGTGGTGGTGGATGATGAGGAGAAGGAGAAAGAGGAGGATGATAACACACCAAATAGCCAAAGTCAGGAAGTGTATACCCATGTGTGGGTGTGAAGGGGTGCATGGTAATACACCTCCCCAAAAAATACACTGTATTGGAGGTTATGTTTCGCTGTTATCATTCAGTGGTGTACAGAAGTCTGCCCAGGCCTTGTTCATTTTTATAAAGTCAGCTTGTCAGCATTTTCAGTTGACAGGCGGATACGCTTATAAGTTATTATTCCACCAGCGGCACTAAAAACCCGCACTAATAAAACGCTAGTGGCAGGGCAGGCCTTCACCTCCAAGGCATAGAGAGCCAGTTCATGCCACGTGTCCAGCTTGGATACCAAATAATTAAAAGGCACAGAGGAATCACTGAGGACGTTGGTACGGTCAACAAGGTACTCCTTCAACATCTTCCCAAACTTTCCAGTCCTTACAACTCTGGGCCAGAGCAATGGAAGGGTCTGAGAAAAGTGTCCCAGAACTTTGCCAGTGTTATCTTGCCTCTGCTGATTGTCATTGTGTTTCTCTCGCCTCTACTTCTTGGTTGTCCAACGAACTGTAACCTCTGCCACCAGCGTTTTCAGATGGGAATATTTTCAGTTATTGCGCAACAATGGCCCTCCGGTACTGCATCATTTTAATACACCTATCTGACTCTGGAAGAAGAGATTGAAAGTTCTCCTTGTAGCGTGGGTCTACAAGTGTCACCAACCAGTAATGAGTGTCAGCACAAATTTTAATAATGCGAGGGTCACGGGAAAGGCAGCGGAACATAAAGTCTGCCATGCATGCCAGACTGCTAACTGGCAAGGCTTCTGTGTCCTCACCAACAGGATGACTGACCATACTGTTCTCTTCCTCCTCCTCCTCCTCCCTGTCCTCAGGTCATCCACTCTGAACAGACGGTATGACAGATGTGCTTGTAGTACCGTCTATAGCGCATGAAAGTAGCTCCTGTTCTTCCTCCTCCTCCTCTTCCTCATTATCAACCAATCCACATTGGGATGACATGAGGCTGGGCTGTGTTAATCACCCTGTATGGTTCCTTGCTCCATCTTATCGTGCTCCACCTGGAATGCATCCTCTTTCATTGTGAGCAGAGAGCTTTTCAGAATACAGAGAAGCGGGATGGTGACACTAATTATGGCGTCATCGCTGCTCACCATCTCGGTGGACTGCTCAAAGTTTTGTAGGATGGTACATATGTCTGCCATCCATGTCCACTCCTGAGGTCTTATGTGTGGAGTCTGAACTGAATACCGATGGCCTTGCTGATGCTGGTAGTCAACAACTGCACTCTTCTGCTCAAAAATCCTTTCCAACATATGCAGTGTAGAGTTCCAATGCGTGGGGACATCACACACCAGTCGGTGAATCGGAAGCTGTAAATGCTGCTGAAGCACAGCAAGGGAAGCTGAATCTGTAGCTGACTTTCTAAAATGAGCACACAGGCGGTGTACTTCGAAAAGCAGATCCAACAGATCCGGGTAGGTTTTGAGAAACCGCTGAACCACGAGGTTAAGCACATGGGCCAGGCATGGTACGTGTGTGAGCTCACCTTGCCTCAGAGCCGCCACCAGGTTCTGGCCATTGTCACACATGACAATGCCTGGCTGTAGGTTCAGCATTGTCAGCCACATATCTGCCTGTTCTTTCAGAGCTGTCCCCAACTCTTTAGCATTGTGCGGTTTGTCACCTAATAAAAATAATAATCTTTATTTATATTGCACCAACATATTCCGCAGCGCTTTACAGTTTAACAGTTTCAAAACACAAGTCGTAAGTAACAATACAATAATTAACCCCTTAACCCTCAAGTGTGGTTTGCACGTTAATGACTGGGCCAATTTTTACAATTCTGACCACTGTCTCTTTATGAGGCTTTAACTCTGGAACGCTTCAACGGATATTTGCGATTCTGAGAATGTTTTCTCGTGACATATTGTACTTCATGATAGTGGTAAAATTTCTTCGATATAATTTACATTTATTTATGAAAAAAATGGAAATGTTACGAAAATTTGGAAAATTTTGCATTTTCAACTTGAATTTTATTCCCTTTAAACAGAGAAATATGTCACACAAAATAGTTATGAAATAACATTTCCCACATGTCTACTTTACATCAGTACAATTTTGTAACCAAAATTTTTTTTTCTTACGAAGTTATAAGGGTTTAAAGTGATTTCTCATTTTTACAACAAATTGTACAAAACCATTTTTTTAGGGACCACCTCACATTTGAAGTCACTTTGAGGGGTCTATATGGCAGAAAATACCCAAAAGTGACAGAATCCTAAAAACTGCACCCCTCAAGGTACTCTAAACCACAAGAAGTTTATTAACCCTTCAGGTGCTTCACATGAGCTGAAGCAACTTGGAAGGAAAAAATGAACATTTTTAGTCACAAAAATGATCTTTTACAAACAATGTTTTTATTTTAACAAGGGTAAAAGAAAATGGACAGAAAAAGTTGTTGTGCAATTTCTCCTGAGTACCTGATACCCCATATGTGGGGGAAAACCACTGTCTGGGCGCAAGGCAGGGCTCGGAAGGGAAGGAGCGCTGTTTGACTTTTTAAAACCAAAATTGGCTGGAATTGAGTTTGGACGCCATGTCGCGTTTGGAGAGCCCCTCATGTGCCTAAACAGTGGAAAATCCCCACAAGTGATCCCATTTTTGAAACTAGACCCCAAAGGAACTTATCTAGATGTATGGTGAGCACTTTGAACCCCCAAAGACTTCACAGAAGTTTATAACGCCCGGGCGTGAAAATAGAAAAATCATATTTTTTCCACAACATGATCGTTTAGTCCCCAGTTTTTTATTTTCCCAAGGGTAACAGGAGAAATTGGACCCCAAAAGTTGTTGATCAATTTGTCCTGAGTACGTTGATACCCTATATGATGGAGAAAACTACTGTATGGAACACGTCGGGGCTCGGAAGGGAAGTAGTGACGTTTTGCATTGCAGACTTTGATGGAATAGTCTGCGGGTGTCATGTCGCGTATGGAGAGCCCCTGATGTGCCTAAACAGTGGAAACCCCCCCACAAGTGACCCAATTTTGGAAACTAGACCCCCAAAGGAACTTATCTAGATGTGTGGGGAGGACTTTGAACCCCCAAGTGCTTCACAGAAGTTTATAACGTAGAGCCATAAAAATAAAAAATCATATTTTTTTTCCACAAAAAATGATATTTTCGCCCCCAATTTTTTATTTTCCCAAGGGTAGCAGATGAAATTAGACCTCAAAAGTTATTGTGAAATTTGTCCTGAGTACGATGATACCCCATATGTGGGGGTAAAAACAACTGTTTGGGGCATGGCAGAGCTCAGAAGGGAAGGAGCACAGTTTGACTTTTTCAATGCAGAATTGGCGGGAATTGAGATCAGACGCCATGTCACATTTGGAGAGGCCCTGATGTGCCTAAACAGTGGAAACCCCCCAATTCTAACTCCAACCCTAACCCCAACACACCCCTAACCCTAATCCCAACCCTAACCATAACCTTAACCACAAACCTAACCCTCAAAAACACCCCTAACCCTAATCCCAACCCTAACCCTAATCCTAACTTTAGCCCCAACCCTAACCCTAACTTTATCCTGAACCCGAACCCTAACCCTAACGCTATTGGGAAAATGGAAATAAATACATTTTTTCAATTCTATTATTTTTCCCTAACTAAGGCGGTGATAAAAGGGGTTTGATTTACTATTTATAGCGAGTTTTTATGTTTGGCAGCTGTCACACGCTTTTTATTGCAAAAAATAGTTTTTGCATCATCACATTTTGAGAGCTATAATTTTTTCTTATTTTGGCCCACAAAGTCATGTTAGGTCTTATTTTTTGCGGGATGAGTTATCGTTTTTATTGGTACCATTTTCGGGCACATGACATTTTTTGATCGTTTTATATTACGATTTTTTGGAGGCAGAATGAACAAAAACCAGCAATTCATGAATTTCTTTTGGGGGGTGCATTTATACTATTCCGCGTGTGGTAAAATTGATAAAGCAGTTTTATTTTTTGGGTTAGTACGATTACAGCGATACCTCATTTATATCATTTTTTAATGTTTTGGCGCTTTTATACAATAAAAACTATTATATATAAAAAATAATTATTTTTGCATCGCTTTATTCTGCGAGCTATAACTTTTTTATTCTTTCACTGATGATGCTTTATGGTGGCTCGTTTTTTGCGGGACAAGATGCTGTTTTCAGTGGTACCACAATTATTTATATCCGTCATTTTGATCGCGTGTTATTTCTTTTTTTGTTCGGCGGTATGATGATAAATCATTGTTTTTTTGCCTTGCTTTTTTTTTAAGGGGTTCACTAAAGGGGTTAACTAGTGGGACAGTTTTATAGGGCGGGTCGTTACGGACGCAGCGATACTAAATACAGGTCCTTCTCAAAAAATTAGCATATAGTGCTAAATTTCATTATTTTCCATAATGTAATGATTACAATTAAACTTTCATATATTTTAGATTCATTACACTGAGAGCAGGCGCTGAGAAAGCCTCCTGCACTGCTTGTCAGATCGTCGATCTGACACTGTGCCGTGCACAGTGTCAGATCAGCGATCTGAACTATACAGTGATGCCCCACACTGGGACAAAGTAAAAAGGTAAAAAAATAAAAATAATGTGTAAAAAAAAATCCTAAATAAAGAAAAAAAAAATGTTCCCCAATAAATTCATTTCTTTATGTAAATAAAAAAAAACAATAAAAGTACACATACAGGTCCTTCTCAAAAAATTAGCATATAGTGCTAAATTTCATTATTTTCCATAATGTAATGATTACAATTAAACTTTCATATATTTTAGATTCATTACACACCAACTGAAATTTGTCAGGTCTTTTATTGTTTTAATACTGATGATTTTGGCATACAACTCCTGATAACCCAAAAAACCTGTCTCAAAAAATTAGCATATCAAGAAAAGGTTCTCTAAACGACCTATTACCCTAATCTTCTGAATCAACTTATTAACTCTAAACACATGCAAAAGATTCCTGAGGCTTTTAAAAACTCCCTGCCTGGTTCATTACTCAAAATCCCCATCATGGGTAAGACTAGCGACCTGACTGATGTCAAGAAGGCCATCATTGACACCCTCAAGCAAGAGGGTAAGACCCAGAAAGAAATTTCTCAACAAATAGGCTGTTCCCAGAGTGCTGTATCAAGGCACCTCAATGGGAAGTCTGTTGGAAGGAAACAATGTGGCAGAAAACGCTGTACAACGAGAAGAGGTGACCGGACCCTGAGGAAGATTGTGGAGAAGGACCGATTTCAGACCTTGGGGGACCTGAGGAAGCAGTGGACTGAGTCTGGTGTAGAAACATCCAGAGCCACCGTGCACAGGCGTGTGCAGGAAATGGGCTACAGGTGCCGCATTCCCCAGGTAAAGCCACTTTTGAACCATAAACAGCGGCAGAAGCGCCTGACCTGGGCTACAGAGAAGCAGCACTGGACTGTTGCTAAGTGGTCCCAAGTACTTTTTTCTGATGAAAGCAAATTTTGCATGTCATTCGGAAATCAAGGTGCCAGAGTCTGGAGGAAGACTGGGGAGAAGGAAATGCCAAAATGCCTGAAGTCCAGTGTCAAGTACCCACAGTCAGTGATGGTGTGGGGTGCCATGTCAGCTGCTGGTGTTGGTCCACTGTGTTTCATCAAGGGCAGGGTCAATGCAGCTAGCTATCAGGAGATTTTGGAGCACTTCATGCTTCCATCGGCTGAAATGCTTTATGAAGATGAAGATTTCATTTTTCAGCACGACCTGGCACCTGCTCACAGTGCCAAAACCACTGGTAAATGGTTTACTGACCATGGTATTACTGTGCTCAATTGGCCTGCCAACTCTCCTGACCTGAACCCCATAGAGAATCTGTGGTATATTGTGAAGAGAAAGTTGAGAGACGCAAGACCCAACACTCTGGATGAGCTTAAGGCCGCTATCGAAGCATCCTGGGCCTCCATAACACCTCAGCAGTGTCACAGGCTGATTGCCTCCATGCCACGCCGCATTGAAGCAGTCATTTCTACAAAAGGATTCCCGACCAAGTATTGAGTGCATAACTGAACTTTATTATTTGATGTTTTTTTTGTTTGTTTTTAAAAAACACTTTTATTTTATTGGATGGTTGAAATATGTTAATTTTTTGAGACAGGTTTTTTGGGTTATCAGGAGTTGTATGCCAAAATCATCAGTATTAAAACAATAAAAGACCTGACAAATTTCAGTTGGTGTGTAATGAATCTAAAATATATGAAAGTTTAATTGTAATCATTACATTATGGAAAATAATGAAATTTAGCACTATATGCTAATTTTTTGAGAAGGACCTGTATGTGTACTTTTATTGTTTTTTTTTATTTACATAAAGAAATGAATTTATTGGGGAACATTTTTTTTTCTTTATTTAGGATTTTTTTTTACACATTATTTTTATTTTTTTACCTTTTTACTTTGTCCCAGTGTGGGGCATCACTGTATAGTTCAGATCGCTGATCTGACACTGTGCACGGCACAGTGTCAGATCGACGATCTGACAAGCAGTGCAGGAGGCTTTCTCAGCGCCTGCTCTCAGCAGGGAGGAGGCCATCGGAACAGCGTGATCACATCGCTCTGTTCTGAGGGTCTCAAGGAAGCATGCAGGGAGCCCCCTCCCTGCGCAATGCTTCCCTATACCGACGGAACAAAGTGATCATGTTTGATCGCAGTGTGCCGGGAATGGTCCATGACCGCTCCTGGCACATAGTGCCGGGCGTTAGCAGTGATAATCAGCTGATATCCGGCTGCGATCAGCCGCTCTCCCCCCGTGAGGGAGCTGATCGCATATGACGTACCATTCCGTCCTTGGGAATTAAGTCCCAGGGCACATGGACGGAATAGTATGTCTGATGGAAGAAAGGGATTAAAGGAAAAATAAGACGACCCTGCTCGTGAGAGCTTACAATCTACAATGAGCTGGGGGAGATACAATGTACAGGTGTGTATTTACAGTGGTGTATTTACAATGATGGTCGAACCATCTTGAGGGAGTGAGGGATAGATGGAGATAGTGAATGGGCTACACACGCACACTTACACATAAAATGACTTTGATTAGTGAATGTGATAGGCCGCTCTGAACAAATGTGTTTTGAAAGAGCGCCTAAAACCTAAGCATATTAGCTTCAGCACAGCCTGTTGCCGCTTGGCTGAGGCAGTGCTGCAGTGCTTCCAGCTTGTGACTGATGTGGTCATTTTGGAGATGCAGGCTGAAGAGGAGGAAGAGGATGACGTGCAGGAGCTGTAGTCTGTGGGGGCAACCCTTACTGACCAAGGGTCCGCAATCCTCGGCGTTGGCAGGATGTGTTCATCCCAAGATCCATGGGTCCCAGCTTCCATTATGTTAACCCAGTGTGCCGTCAGCGAGATGTACCGTCCTTGACCAGAAGCACTTGTTAACGTGTCCGTGGTTAAGTGTACTTTCCCAATAACTGCATTGTTGAGGGCATAGATAATATTGTGGGACACGTGCTTGTGTAATGCCAGGATGGCACACCGTGAGAAATAGTGGCGGCTGGGGACAGAGTACCTTGGGACGGTCGCCGCCATCAGGTTGCGGAAAGCTTCCGTCTCCATGAGCCTAAAAGGCAACATTTCGAGCACAAGCAGACGAGAAATGTGTGAATTTACTACTGTGGCCTGTGGGGCATTCGCTGGGTATTTCGCTTGCGTTCCAATGACTGGTGTATGGACAACTGAAGGCTGCGCTGGTACAAGGACGTGGACATGCTTGATGATGGTGCTAGTTGAGTGTGGGCAATGACAAGTGCAGTGCAAGTGGCATCTTCTCAGGCACCATGGACAGGGGTATTGGTTTCCACGCACAACAGCAGAAGAAGCAGTGGTGCTACCCGCAGATACTGTTCCTGGACCCTTAGGTTTGGCCCACAAAGTCAGGTGCTTTGCTGCCATGTGCCTTATCATACTGGTGGTAGTCAGGCTGGTAGTTTTGCTATCTCTGCTGATGTGGGCATGGCAGGTGGTGCAAATGGCCTTTTTGGGGTTATCGTCAGAGTCTTAAAAAATAACCATGCCACCTGAGGAAGATGGACTCACTCCGTTGAAACGCGTTGTGGATTCATTGTTTTACCATAATTTTTAATAATTTTTAATAAATGAAGATTGTCATTTACTAAGAAGATTCCTGTCTTTTGCGCCCTGCTGACCGGGTTTTCAAGAATCTTTTTTAAAAAATAACCAGACTTGGGAAGACCTAACAGTTGTACTGCCAACTTCCATCGTGTTGCTGTTACGAGGAATTGTTGCACGCCTTTTGTCTGCGGCCAACACACTGCTTCTTCCTGCCTGTTGGAGTGCTATGCCTCCCTCCCCTTGTGTGCTTCTGTCCTCACTCTGCATGTTGTCCTGCCAGGTTAGATCAGTTACTATATCATCCACCACCTTGTCTTCCACTTCTGCACCCTGTTCCTCCTCCTGACTTTCTGGCAATTGTGTCTCATCATCGTCCACCTCTTGCGACACATTCCCACCATCACCTTCATGTGATCGTGGCTGCTCAAATATTTGGGCATCGCTACATGCAATCTCAGTTTGCCTTGCTTCAGGTGGACCGGGCGAGAGGCCCGAATCTATAAATGGAAAAGTGAACAGCTCTTCGGAGTGTCCAAGTGTGGGATCAGTTGTCTCCGGGCACTCGGCATGGCAGGAGGAAGGAGAATCAGGGTGAGGAATATGCGGTCTATACTCACGGCTACTCAGACTTGACCGTGTGGAAGACAGGGTAGTGGTCTCAAAGTGACTGGAAGCAGTATCCGCTATCCAACCAATAACCTTTTCACACTGCTCTGTGTTCAATAGTTGTGTTCTACTGCAGTCCCATAGTAATTGGGACAGAAAGGTGAGCGAGAAGATGTGGGTGTTTGTTGTGAACCAATTTCAGCTTGCCCACGGCCTCGGCCTCTGCATGCACCATCACCATCACGTCCACTTCCCTGTCCCTTGCCATGCGCCTTGCCCATTTTTAATGTACTACAATATTTTCCACGTTCACTACAAATGCCTTAATTTGGAGCAAACTTATATGTGATCCGTGTGCATTAAAACCACAGTTTAAAATATGTGGCCTCTAGGATACAATTTATTTTTGGCAGCTAAACATTGTCAATTACTAGGGTAAGACACAGCAAAAACAGTTACATAGAGGCCTGAAATGCCACAATTTGTAGCCCACAGATAGATGAGGTGTGTGGCGGAGATACCATACTGTAAAATATAGGCCTGTATTTTTTTTTACAATAAAATACTGCTAATTATTGGAGTCACACACAGCAAAAACAGTTGAAGGAAGGCCTGGAATGGCACAATTTCTGGCCCACAGGAAGATGAGGCGTGCGACTGAGATACCACACTGTAAAATATGTGGCCTGTATTTTTATTTTTTTACAGCAAAATAGTGTCACTAACTAGGGTAGCACACAGCAAAAACAATTCAATGTAGGCCTGAAATGCCAAAATTTGTAGCCCACTGATAGATAAGGCGTGTGACGGAGATACCACACTTATATTCAAAAACAGTCCAAAGCTATATATAATATTAGAGCTGGCACTCCACAAGATACTATCACCAAAAGATTACATAAATCATGACAGTAAAAAAGTGTTCCAGCAAATGAATAATTAAAATTCAACATTTATTAACATTTATTACACTTAAAATATGACCAATAAAATTAACAAAAATGCCCAGTAGGAGGTTATTAACATCTTAACACATCAATAAATATATGTACCGCAGATCCAGTGCACAAAAATAAAGGTGTGTAAATAACCTAAATCAAACACCTTAACAGATAGCGGCCCAAATTGTGATTATGACACAAAAGTATTCCGAAATGCAGATATCCTAAATTCAATCCTCCAAGAGGAAATCTCCTGTCTATCTACAAATAAATGGCTGGACACAAAAATCCTAAGCCCAGACGTGACTATCACTACCTGGCTGGACACAAAGATCCTAGACCCAGATGAGACTGCGAATGGATAGCTTGACCCAAGGTCCTAAACTAAAACGTGCCACTATAGACAGGAGATCAATAAGATTATAGGTATATCGCACAAAATGGCAGTTAAATTACCTAGTGACTGGACCGTGGCGATGTGAATAGCGTTGCCTCCTCCACCCCAACACGCGTTTCGCATAAGCTTCTTCCGGGGGCGTGTCAAAACATGGGTGGTTACATGTTAAATAGTAACAAGCACCAATTAGAGGCCAAAGATTAGAATAGGGGAGTATCGTACCTAGCGTCATCGTTCTGACCACAACGGCGCTTGCGTGAATCTGTGCAGCTGAATCAAAATCACTTCCTATGACGCGCTCCTTGGAACACACGCTGGAACGCATGAGGTCCAGTGTTGGAGCGCACATGGAAACGAGCAGCGCAACAAGACACCACGCAAGCGCTCAGGCAGAAGAAGATCACCTATACCAATAAAGTGACAAGTGTGATTATTATAAGTGAATAATGTGAAAATATTATAGTGAATTATAAAAGAAATTTTTATTTTGACTCTCAAAATTTCTACTGGCATAATCAAAAAACCGAAAAAGTGCGCTGTGCAAGAGTGATAATAAATTTATTAATAATTAATATAGAATATATCAACAATCAATATATATATAAAGTGCATATCATTAATAAAAAAATTCATATAAAATAGACATAAACTCAGAGCCTTAGTGATTCATAAATACATAATTACCAATATAAAAAACTACATATTAACTAACTCAAAATTACCTTATTATGCAAATACATAAAATACAAAAAAGGGACATGTGCAAATCAATTTACATTAATCCAAGCATGCTTGAATCCCATATTCTAAATTGATACAACCCACTTATACATAAAGTATAAATAATCCAAGCATGCTTGACTTCAAGCTATTTAAAAGATAACATAATCCTCAAAAATAAAAGTGACAAGTGCAGAACAAACCAAATTAATCTCAGCATGCTTGAATTCAAAAATCTTCAATAGATGAGGACAATATATATCACTTGTATAGGATCCTAAGCATGCTTGAGTCCAGTCCTCTTCAAACGAGACGTAGATCCTTTTTAATGGCCAGCTACTTCCGCGTAATCTCACACGACCTCCATATGATGCTAAACACAGAATTATATCTATATAATAAATAAAACAAATTAATAAACAGCACAAACAACTCATTAAAAACACCACCCACCCCTAAAAATGATGCCACTATATGAAGATAATATTACCACTACCTAATACTGAATGTATAAAAAATTTAATATCCAATGACCTTTACAAAAAGTGGAAAAACCCAGGCTCTCATTTAAACCCAATGGGCTCATAGTACCAAGACGAAAAATCCATTGGCTTCTTTTTGTGCTAAGACTTTACCCAGGTCTCCACCCCTAATGCCAAGAGAAATCAGATCAATTCCCTTCACTTTCAAACCCCTGGCATTACAGTCATGATACCGTTTGAAATGTCTGGGCAAAGTCTTTAATACCGAATCATCTTTAATGGTCCTCGCCTTTTCAATGTCCCTCACATGCTCTCTTGTGCGGATTTTGAGTTCATGTGTGGTAAGACCTATATAGATCCTACCACACGGACATTCTGCATGGTAAATTACTCCATGGGAGGAACAATTAATGTGACTTCTAATTGAAAAGGTTTTGGACCCACTTTGGTTAGAAAAACTATCCGCTCTGACAATATTAAGACAACCCTTTCACATTCCACATGGGAAAAATCCAGGCTTGCCCATATTTCTTTTAGTTTTTTGTTTACTCTCCTCTGATATATAATGGCTATGTACCAAAATATCTTTCAAGTTTTTTGAACGTTTAGCCACAAAAGAGTGGACTGCTGGAAGAATGTCTCTAAGAATTGGGTCAACTGATAATATCGGCCAATGCTTTTTGACAATATTGGTCAAACTCTGCCATTGTCTATTAAAAGTAGAAATAAAGCGTACCTTATTAGAGCTTAAATTTTCCTTGTTGTTATTTTTAGGAGGCCCATAGAGAAGTTGATCCCTATTTGTCTAAGAAGCTAGCAAATATCCTCGACAAATTGATTTTTTACTGTAGCCTCTATCTTCAAATCTTCTGGCCAATTCTTTAGACTGTATTTCAAAGGTTTTAGAATCTGAACAAATTCTCTTGGCCCTAAGAAATTGGCCTATTGGTATTCCCTTGATCATTGATGATGGATATGAGGATTGTGCCAGCAGCAAGGAATTGGTTGCCGTCGGTTTCCGATAAATATCGGTTTTCAAATGCCCGTCCACAGATACTGTAATCTAAATATCCAAGAATTCCAAACTTCTTCCTGCCTTGTGGGTAAGTTTAACATTGATGTCAATCTGATTGAGTCTATCAAAAAAGGTACGCAATTCATCATTTGAACCTTCCCAAATAAAGAAAACATCGTCTATATACCTCATCCAGTTGTGGACCAATTCCACACCCTGGACGAGGTCAGACTGAAAAATTTGTCTTTCCCATGCCCCTAGAAACAAATTAGCATAAGCCGGGGCACAGGATGCCACCATTTCTGTACCTTGTAATTGCAAAAATATATCTCCATTGAATGTGAAGACATTATGAATTGATGTAATAAAAATTCCAGTAGTATTAATACAATGTTAGCAATGGGGGGATCAATGTTACTAGTGCTCAAGAACCATTTAACAGCGGACAGCCCATCTCTATGCCTAATGGAGGTGTACAGAGTCTCCACATCTGCCGTTACCAGAACCATGTGAGGTTCCAATTGTAATTGGTCCATCCGTTGTAAGGCAGATGTGGTGTCCCTGACAAAAGAAGGCAACTCTGATACCAATGGCTTCAAGAAAAAATCAACTATATCAGAAATTGTTTCACATAACCCCAAATTACCTGCCACAATGGGGAATCCAGGTGGATCCAAGGCATTCTTGTGCAATTTTGGTATCAAATAGAATGTGGCCAATTTAGGATGAAAGTCTCGTACATGATCCAAAAGTTTCCTAGAAATGATGCTTTGGGCAAAAAGCATCTTCCAAAATCTTGACCAATTTGGCCTGGAAGAAAGACAAGGGATTATACGTCATTTTACGATAATAATTAGTATCACCCAGCAGAATATTGGCTTGTTTTTCATATAAATTGTTTGGCCAGATTACCAAATTGCCTCCTTTGTCTGCTGCTTTTAAATTGACGTCATCCCACGTCTTTAGTTCATCCAAGGCCAATTGTTTATTCCTAGTAAAATTAGACTTACCATTTCTGACCCCAATCAGAGATTCAATATCCTTAGTCACCAACTTGGTAAATGTATCTATTGCCGGGCATAATCCCAAAGCTGGGAATTTCTTGGATTTTTCAAATACCGTATATACTCGTGTATAAGCCGAGATTTTCAGCACCTTTTTTCGTGCTGAAAATGCCCCCTCAACTTATACACGAGTCATTGGGCAGAAACCAGCGGGGGAGGAGGTGCCGCGGCAGGAGCCGGTGGCTGGGACATCATACTCACCCCTCCCTGTGCCATCGCTGAACGTCCCTGCAATCCTGCGTTGTACCCGGCTTCCTGCAGTTCTCCAGCGCTGAGCGGTGACGTAATACCCGCTCATTAAGGACATGTAATATGGACGCGACGCCACTCCCATAGGCGTGGCGTCCATATTCATGGCCTTAATGAGCGGTATTACGTCACCGCTCAGCACAGGAGAGCTGCAGGAAGCCGGGGAGAACGCAGGATTGCCGAGACGTTCAGCGATGGCACGGGGAGGGTGAGTATGATGGAGGAGGATGGGGGGAGCATGGAGGAAAGGACAAGGAGCACGGAGCAGGACGGGGGGGGAGAACGGAGGACGGGGTAAGCATGGAGGAGGACAATGAACACGGAGCAGTACGGGGGGAGAACGGAGGACGGGGGAAGCATGGAGGAGGACAATGAGCATGGAGCAGCACGGGGGGGAGAACGGAGGACGAGGGAAGCATGGAGGAGGACAGTGAGCACGGAGCAGGAGGGGGGAGAACGGAGGACGGGGGAAGCATGGAGGAGGACAATGAACATGGAGCAGGATGGGGGAGAATGGAGGATGGGGGAAGCATGGAGGAGGACAGTGAGCACGGAGCAGGAGGGGGGGAGAACGGAGGACAGGGGAAGCATGGAGGGCACAGAGCAGCACGGAGCAGGACGGGGAGAGGATGGAGGGCACAGAGGAGCACGGAGCAGGACGGGGGAGAGGATGGATGGCACAGAGGAGCACGGAGCAGGACGGGGGGCACAGGAGGACGGAGAAGGAATGGGGGAGCACAGCGGAGGACGGAGCAGGAGGGGGGAGTACAGAGGAGAATGGGGGAGCACAGAGCTGGATGGGGGAGCAAGGAGCAGGACGGGGGCAGCACAGAGTAGGACGGCAGTTTATACACCCGGCTTATACACGAGTCAATAAGTTTTCCCAGTTTTTTGTGGCAAAATTAGGGGGGTCGGCTTATACACGGGTCGGCTTATACACGAGTATATACGGTAGATGGTTAGGTATAGTGCTCACCTGTTTTGAACTACTTTCATCTTCAAGGGACTTCAAAATCTCCAGGGCCTCCAATTCCTATTTAGTGGTAAAAATATCATTACTCTGAGTCTTAAAATGAAGTTTCTTTAGTATCAATTTTCTTGCAAACAAATGCGTATCCTTTACCGCTGTGAATAGATCTATATTTGAAGAAGGTGAAAAAGTTAAACCTTTTTCAAGTACATTCAACTGTATGGCAGATAATGTATGTTGGGACAAATTCACTACCTTAAAGTGATCTTTTCGTTTTCTGTCACGTTGTTGTCTATTGAATAGCTCAGGAAATCTTTTTCTTTGTCACTTCTAAGTTAATAATCCCATCTATATTCACCATCACTAATTGAAGCATTGCTTTCAGATCCTGATGCCGAAGTTTCGGAGGGATCTCTAACTCTCTCTCTTTGAGGTACTGACTTTTTCTGCCATTTATAAATTTTATCAGCCTCAAAATCAGCCGTATCTCGTTGAATTTTTTTTAATTTAGTAAGGCTAACTTCTTCATCCCATTTAGCGGAATCTGTTTCCAATTCTTTGA
>JARQOD010000001.1:253245064-253276422 GCA_033576555.1 Oophaga sylvatica
TTGCCTCTAGAGTCCCAAGACCCTCCCCTCAGCAGCATCCCTGGTAGGCCCCAGGATGTGGCTTCGCCTCCTGCTGTAGTGTCACGGCGACCCAGTCGTAGAAGAGAAGGAGTTGGTTCTGGCACAAGGAGGCAGGTGGACAGAGGAGTTCTTGATTTGTCCAGTGTTGCCCATGATGATGGGGAGGAGGCATTTGGGCGCAGTCTGGCTCGGTACCTCAGGGCCATTCCCCGACAGCACAGACTGCGGATCAGAGCTGGGCTCCAAATTGTGCTGGATGCAGGAACCCCACCAAATGATCCAAACAACTTTCTAGATTTACTGGAATGGTGGCAAAGTTCCAGTGAAAATCGCCTTCGTTTGATGGGAACCCAGGAAGGGGAGTCTGCATCAGCCTCTGATCAGCCTCCTCCTCATCATCATGCTCCTCCTCCACCTCCTCCTTGTGTACCACAGAGACCAACTCCTCCTCCTCTAAGTGAGTCCTACCAAAGTGTCACACAACATGTACCACACATGGGACACAGTGGCCATTCACAATATGCCCACTCGACCATACCCAATGTTTAATGCTGGCCACAACATGGGTATGGTCGACATGGGCATTTTGGGGGCTACAGTGTAAGTGGGCAGTCATATTATGACTACCCACAACAGTTCCCAACCTTCCCTTACCCAAACCCCCATACAGAGCAAGCACCAAGCAGCCAGCAAAGTGCACACTCAGCAACCACCACTCATGGTGACACAGTGGCTGGTGAGCAGTCTAGGCAGCCCTCACAATCTGGCCCTCCACCTTCACCACCCCACACCTACCACCAGTTATAGGTGTAATGTATTTTTTTGTTATTTGTTGGAAGTTCTGAACATTAGAAATTATTTTATTGCTGCAAGTTTCTCAGGAAATATGTTGAATACAGTTTATGACACATGAGTCTTTTGTCAATATGTTTACAGCGACAAAACATGACCTAATACATAAAAAAATGTTTTGACTCACATTGATTGTATGTGATTATTTCTATATGTAGGTGTTTATGTTAAAATGTTATGGTCTGCCTATAACTTACACACAATATGACACCAAAACAAACACAACATATACAATTAATTGAGCAGAAAGATCTTTATCACAGAGCAACATAGGCACACTACATGTGTAATAATGCCTCCTCTTGCCAGGCAGTAGCACCCTCAGGGGACACAAATATTGAGTCAACACATCACGTACTTTTAGGCCTGATGATGGACGACGGGGATGGATGGGTGGTGACATAGGCAAAGAGACATTCACAGAGGCTAACTCATCCACATGTTGTGAGGAGCATTCATGGATTCTACCAAAATTATGTAGGACCACACATGCTTTCAGGACCACATTAACATTGTCTTCACTGAGTTGAATTGCAGATTGAAGTACCCGCCATTTAGCACTAAGAATTCCAAATGTGCACTCCACCAGCCGCCGAGCACGTGACAGGCGACAATTAAAAATTCTACGCCGATGGGTGAGATAGCGACGGGGATATGGCCTCATTACATTACGGGTTAATTGAAATGCCTCATCTGCAACTATAACATAAGGCACATGGTCTGGAATAGAGTCTGTAAGTTGACTTGCTGGTGGTAGGTCCAGTTGGTTATTGCGTATCCGCCTACCCATTATGGAAGTATTGAAGACTCTGGAGTCTCCAGTCCTTCCATAGGCCCCAATGTCTACAATTATAAACCTGTAGTTTGTGTCGACCAAGGCCAACAAAACTATTGAAAAATATTGTTTGTAATTGAAGAATTGGGAGCCTGAGTTAGGAGGTTTACGAACACGTATGTGCTTGCCGTCCAGGGCTCCTATACAGTGTGGAAACTGGCAATTATCGGCAAAACCCTGTGCTATCCTCAACCAGTCACTCATTTTTGGCTCAGGCATGACGTCTTCATGTAGTCTGTCCCAAATTTCCACACAAGTTGACCGCACAATGCCTGAAATTGTTGATCGCCCTATTAAGAACTCTAAGTGCAGAGCAGCGTAGGACATGCCAGTAGAAAGGAACCTGTAACACACATAGAACATAGAACATGGAGAAAGCAGAAACCAAAACAACAATCACACCATGCACAACACTTACAATGCTTGAGTTTGTTAGAGCACACATGCTGGAAATTAGATTACAAGACATGCCTTCTGTGGAATACACCAAACGCAATAATTTAGATAGGTAAGCTTCAGAAATACATTAGTCACATGATAATTTTCCAAGAAGTGTGCTCCAACACTTGCAAAGTGACTATGTCGAGGCAAACATCATCAACATATCGTTGACACACATACCTTATTGTTAGGAGAAGGCGTTCCTCAGCAGAAATTGCTTTTCTCATCCTGGTGTCCTGAAATGTGATCCCAGGGCGCACAATGTCAAGCAACCTATCAAAGGTAGCTATGCTCATTCGACAATATTGGAAAAACTTATCTCCATGGCTACGCAGTGACAAATATAGGCGTTGAAAATGGCCTTTTTTTAATCTTCTTGTCAAAAGTGGATGTACCCACATTCTTGTGCGTCTTCTGGGATCTGGTATTACACGATATGGCTCCCCAAAACGTCTGGATAGAACCCAATGGAACAGCACACGCTCAGTGGGAGAAATCTGAGTCTGTCACTCATGTTTGGATAAAGCAGCTAGCAAGCACTAAGCACAAGGAACAAAATGACACCAGTGCAAAGGTGGGAGGGTCACACCTGTAGCAGAGCACTTAAATATAGCTCTGCCTGATGATTTAAATGAGTATCAGGCCTCAAAACCGTTATTGGTCCTTTTTGGTAAGCTGCAACAAAAAAAACGGTGGTCGGATGAAAATCGGATGTTACAAGGTACACACACATGCGACTAAATCGCATCTTTGAAGGAAAATCGGATGCCAGGCGGATGTGTGATGTCTACATTTTGGTCCGATAATCGACCGACTAAAACGGTCCGATTTTTTGTAGTTGTGTCTGACTCCGGCCTAACTATAAAACACTGTGGAGATGCAGATGTGTGTGATAGTCTATTGGCAGTGGCAGCAATTGCTCATTATCTATAATATAACGCTGTAAGCGTCACTCTGTCTGAAGCCTTTATAGACGGCGCAAGCGCGACACGCCTGCGCAGTCTGGCTCCAGACAGAAGACAGCATCCAGCAGTGAGGATTGTGTATGGCGCCGGAGATTATGGTACGTGTAGACACTGAATGCATACCGCGATCTCCAGCGCCATACCTACATAATTACCTGACCGGGAGGAGCGTTGCGCTTCTCGCCGGAGACCAGGGCCAGAGTGCGCGTCAGAATCACGCACTCACATAGCGCTATCCGGCGCCATTTGCAGTGTGTCTTCAGCAATATGGCTCCGGACAACGCGTTATAGGCATGTGCATACTCCGGCGCCACACTCCTCCCCCAGCCTCCGGCAGAACAGGACAGCGCTGGGGCACAGGGAAGAAAGGTGAGTATAAATTTTTTTTTGTTTTTTTTGTATGTGTGCAGATTAATAGGGGTGAGGGGGACCATACATATCAGGATAGGGGGGTGAGAGGTAGCATGCATACGAGGATAGGGGGTGAGGAGACCATGCATATCAAGATTGGGGGGTTAGAGGACCATGCATACCAGGATAGGGGGTGAGGGGACCTTGCATATCAGGATTGGGGGGTGAGGGGACCATGCATATCAGGATTGGGGGGGTTAAGGGGATAATGCATTCCAAGATTGGGGGGTGAGGGGACCATGCATACCTGGATTGGGGGTGAGGGGTAGCATGCATACCAGGATAGGGGGGTGAGGGGTAGCATGCATATCAGGATTGGGGGGTGAGAGGACCATGCAAATCAGGATTGGGGTTGAGGGGGTACCATACATCCTACAATAGGAATGAGGGGGACCATGCATACCAGGATTGGGGCGTGAGGGGATCATGCATACCAGGATTGGGGGTGAGGTGACCATGCATTCCAGGATTGGGGGTGAGGGGACCATGCACACCAGGTTTGGGGGGTGAGGGGACCATGCACACCAGGATTGGGGGTGAGGGGACCATGCACACCAGGATTGGAGGGGTGAGGGGACCATGCACACCAGGATTGGAGGGGTGAGGTGACCATGCACACCAGGATTGGGGGGTGAGAGGACAATGCATTTCAGTATATGGGGGGTGAGAGAACCATGCATATCAAGATTGGGGGTGAGGGGACCATTCATACCAGGAAAGGGGGTGAAGGGTACCATGCATACCAGGATTTTGGATGAGTGGACTATGCATACCAGGATTGGGGGGTGAGGGGACCATACATACCAGGAATGGGGGGTGAGGGGACCATGCACACCAGGATTGGGGGGTGAGGGGACCATGTACACCAGGATTGGGGGGTGAGGGGACCATGCATATTAGGATTGTGGGTGAGGGGACCATGCATATCAGGATTGGGGGTGAGGGGAACATGCATACCAGGATGGGGGGTGAGAGGACCATGCATACCAGGAATGGGGAGTGAAGGGACCATGCACACCAGGATTGGGGGGTGAGGGGACCATGCATATTAGGATTGGGGGTGAGGGGACCATGCATATCAGAATTGGGGATGAGGGGACCATGCATATCAGGATTAGGGGTGAGGGGACCATGCATACCAGGATGGGGGGTGAGAGGACCATGCATATCAGGATTGGGGGTGAGGGGACCATGCATACCAGGATGGGGGGTGAGAGGGCCATGCATACCAGGATAGGGGGGTGAAGGGTACCATGCATACCAGGTTTAGGGATGAGGGAACCATGCATACCAGAATTGGGGGTGAGGGGACCATGCACACCAGGATTGGAGGGGTGAGGGGACCATGCACACCAGGATTAGAGGGGTGAGGGGACCATGCACACCAGGATTGGGGGGTGAGGTGACCATGCACACAAGGATTGGGGGGTGAGAGGACCATGCATTTCAGTATAGGGGGTGAGGGAACCATGCATATCAAGATTGAGGGTGAGGGGACCATTCATACCAGGAAAGGGGGGTGAGAGGACCATGCATAGCAGTATTGGGGGATGAAGGGTACCATGCATACCAGGATTTTGGATGAGTGGACTATGCATACCAGGATTGGGGGGTGAGGGGGTACCATATATCCGATGATAGGGAAGAGGGGGACCATGCATACCAGAAATGGGGGGTGAGGGGACCATGCATATTAGGATTGGGGGTGAGGGGACCATGCATATCAGGATTGGGGGTGAGGGGACCATGCATATCAGGATTGGGGGTGAGGGGACCATGCATACCAGGATGGGAGGTGAGAGGACCATGCATACCAGGCTAGGGGGTGAAGGTTACCATGTATACCAGGTTGGGATGAGGGGTGCCATGTATACCAGGGATGAGGGGACCATGCATACCAGAATTGGGAGCTAAGGGGTGCCATGTATACCAGGATTGGGGATGAGGGGACCATGCATTCCAGGATTGGAGGGTGAGGGGGTACCATACATCCTACGATAGGGATGAGGGGGGACCATGCATACCAGCATTGGGGGGTGAGAGAACAATGCATATAGTATTGGGGGGTGAGGGCACCATGAATACCAGGAGATTGGGGGGTGAGGGGACCATGCATTCCAGGATTGGGGGAGGGGACCATGCATACCAGGATTGGGGGTTGTGGGGACCATACATACCAGGATTGGGGGGAGGGGGCCATGCATACCAGGATTGGGGGGTGAGGGGACCATGCATTCCAGGATTGGGGGGAGGGGACCATGCATACCAGGATTGGGGTGAGGGGACCATGCATACCAGGATTGGGGGGTGAGGGGACCATGCATACCAGGATTGGGGGGTGAGGGAACCATGAATACCAGGATATGGATGAGCAGGTACCATGCATACCAGGATAAGGATGAGGGGGTACCATGCATACCAGGATTGGGGGGTGAGAGGACCATGCATACTAGGATGAGGAATGGGGTGCCATGCATACCAGGATTGGGTGGGAGTGAGGGGACCATGCATACCAGGATAGGGATGAGAGGTGAAATGCATACCAGGATAGGAGGGTGGCAGCACATACCAGGATGAGAGACCATATACCAATAAAAATTCTTGCCACCCGGGCGTATGATGGGACAAGAAAGGAGATGTATGACTGCACAATGGACTGCCAGGAGATCCGTGGCATGGCTGGCTATCAGCAGTGACAGTGGCAGCGGCAGTTTTGAAATTGATCGGACCAGCAAGGGGATGTCTGGCTGTGTATGGCTGGCACTGGCACAATATAGATATAACATGAATAGTGTAGAACACCACAATGGACAATCTATTCAACTTGGTAATGACAATATCACCTGCTGCACTGATACTGTAGGCTGGACCAGAAAATTCACTCATGGGAAACTGGGCCATATTTTGCCTCTGGTACAATCTTCTGACCCAGAAGTCCATGGGGGTCAATGCTCATAGTATCTACTGGTACAGCTGAACTTGGATGCTCAAGTGGTGTGTCTGTTTACAGATGTGCACCAGGTTGGTGTAGAGGCGGAAAGAATGGCAGACAAAACATCTGGTCCACCATGTCATACAGTGTATATAAAAAGTCTATACAGCCCTGTTTCTACCTTTAATACAACCAGAATCTATGCAAATTCATTGAGAAACAAGCTGAAATCATTTTGAGGAAGGAAATTATTATTATTTTTTTAGAGCACTATGGAATCCATGGCACTGTACATGAGAAGGAGTTACATACAAAATACAAGTACACTGCTCAAAAAATATAGTGAACACTTAAAGAATGCAATGTAACTCCAAGTCAATGTGAAATCAACCTGTCCAGTTATGAAGCAACACTCGATGACGTCACCGCTGCTCACTGATGCTGTGCTTGCAACAGCTTATTCATTGTTGGTTCTCAGCCTGGATGGTCGCATCTTGACCTTCACAGGTTGTTTTTTAATTTTGTTTTATTACAGGAGACAGTGGCTTCACTGGAATGGGCAATGACGTAGTATGGTTTAATTTTGAGTCATTAAAGGAGTCTGTGTCATTTTTTCAATTAAAGGACTTTATTCTGGCTGTGTGTTTATTTACAATATAACTATAGGATTAGTAATGGAGAGGTGCCCTATAGACACTATTCCATTACTAAGTCATGGGCTTGATGTCACTGGACAATACAAAGGTGAAATCAACCCCACAAATATGAACCCTCACTTGCCACCACTACAGGGCAAGTGGGAAGTGCCAGAATTGGCGCATCTAATAGATGTGCCTTTTCTGGTTGAATAGGGGGTTCTGTTTTTAAGCTGGTGGGCCAATATGAATCGTCCCTTTCCAGCCTGAGAATACCAGTACCCAGCTCTCTGCTTCAGCAAGGCTGGTTGTCAAAAATGGGGGTACCACACATTTTTTTTGTAATTATTTATTTAAATAATTTAAAAAAACAGCATGGGAACCCCTCTATTCTTGATATCCATCCTTGCTAACACTGGCAGCTGAGGGTTGCAGCCCCCAGCTGTCAGTTTTGACTGACTGCCTATCAAAATTACTGGGGATTCCACATAGTTTTTTTTAATTATTTATTTAGAGTGCAGGCGCCAGTTGATGAATACTCCCATCAGCTGCTCCTGCTCTCACTGTTATTAACGTCAGCAGATTTAGGCTAATGGGAGCAGTAGTCCCATCAGCCGGTGCCAGTGACAGGAGGTAAACTTTATACCTCCAATCATAGCTGCAGGCTCAAGCTGTCATTTGACAGCATGGGAACTGCAGCTGTCTGACCAGCAGTAATTATTTTACTGCCGATCAGAAGCAGTGCTTGCCATGCTATCAAAAAGGTGTGTATATATACTGACAGACCGTGTGACACTTACATTGCACACATGTGGACTTCTTTCTCTAAACATTTGACTTATCAAGTTAATTGTTTGCGCCAGAAATTTTTAGGGGCTTCATAACAAAAGGGGTGAAGACATATGCACATGCCAATATTTATTTATTTGATCCCATACATTTAATTTATGCCTTATATTTTTATCACTTCACTTCACCGACTTAGACTGTTCAGTGCTGTTGCATCACACACAAATCAGTTTACAAAAATATTTAAACACAGGATGTAATGTAACAAAATAAGTTAAAAGATAATTTCACAATCACTTAGAAATGTTGAAGCATTCCAGAGTTATTGCCACATAAAGTGACACTGGACAGCTTTGAAATAAGGTCAATTTGGCACCTCTATAACTCACAACCACAGTGTCAACTATTTGGAACTATATGGATTTTTTAAATCATAATATAAGTTTTGCTCCAGCCATGTATAAGGGCATGCTAATTTGTGGGTGAGAGGCTGTCCACCACATCTTCACCCCAGGCTGTGGTTTAGGATATAAATATTCGGCCTTGTCAGGCATTCAGTTTTCGGTAGGCCTGGAGAGTGGAACTCCAGTGCTATGTCTACAGATAAAACAAGAGAATCATTTTATATTGACTTTTTCCTGAGCAGGCGGATCCCTGCAACGACAAGGACTGTGCTAGATGTTATGAGTTCATTTTTCTTAGGCCAGAAAGGCCTTATTTAATTTTGCTAACTCTGCACTGGCTTATGCAGCACCCTTAATAAACCAGTGAGAGATTTAAAGAGACAGAGTTTCCTCTGCCTACGTCTGTGTGCAGCCAAGTAAGCCAATCTACCACAGTGTGTTAAGCAAAAAAGCGAACTGGCAATATAATAAACTTTGACATGGCTTTTCAGAGGCATTAGTAGCTCATTAACAGCCCCTACTTCAATGCCTTATGTAACAGAGCTAGCAACTTGTCCCCTATTGCAGTGATAATTACATTTACATTCATACACACACTGGCATTTATTCTTGTATCACACAGATACCAACATGAATGTGCATAAATACATACATGAAGAATGTCCACACAGAATAATAGAATTTTTTGTTATGAGAATCAGGAATTTCCATAACCTTTTATATCTACAGCGGGAAAAATAAGTATTTGAGACACTGCTGATTTTGCAAGTTTTCCCACCTACAAAAAATGGAGAGATCTGTAAGTAGTATCATAAGTACACTTCATCTTAGTGAGACAAACTAACAAAAAAATCCAGAAAATCACATTATATGATCTTTACATACCGTTTTGTTTGGACTATAAGACGCACCGGACCATAAGACACACATAGGTTTTAGAGGAGGAAATAAGGGGAAAAAATGAAGCAAAAAATGTGGTCAATTCTGTACTTAGTATCCCAAATCCAGGTACAGTGGGTACGGAAAGTATTCAGACCCCTTTAAATTTTCACCCTTTGTTTCATTGCAGCCTTTTTGTTAATTCAAAAAAGTAGGTTTTTTTTCTCATTAATGTACACTCTGCACCCCATCTTGACTGAAAAAAAAACAAAAATGTAGAAATTTTTGAAAAGTGTATTAAAAAAGAATAACTGAAATATCAGATGGTCATAAGTATCCAGACCCTTTGCTCAGTTTTGAGTAGAATCACCCTTTTGAGCTAGTAAAGCCATGAGTCTTCTTGGGAATGATGCAACAAGTTTTTCACACTTGGATTTTGGGATCCTAGGCCACTCTTCCGTCCAGATCCTCTCCAGTTCCATCAGGTTGGATGGTGAACATTGGTGGACAGACATTTTCAGGTCTCTCCAGAGATGCTCAATTGGGTTTAGGTCAGGGCTCTGGCTGGGCCAGTCAAGAATGATCACAGAGTTGTTTTGAAGTCACTCCTTTGTTATTGTAGCTGTGTGCTTAGGGACATTGTCTTGTTGGAAGGTGAACCTTGGGCCAAGCCTGAGGTCCAGAGCACTCTTGAAGAGGTTTTCATTCAGGATTTCTCTGTACTTGGCTATATTTATGTTTCCTTCAATTGCAACCAGTCGTCCTGTCCCTGCAGCTGAAAACACCCCCATAGCATGATGCTGCCACCACCATGTTTCACCGTTGGGATTGTATTGGGCAGGTGATGAGCAGTGCCTGGTTTTCTCCACACATACCACTTAGAATTATCACCAAAAAGTTCTATCTTCGTCTCATCAGACCAGAGAATCTTATTTCTCATAGTCTTGGAGTCCTTCATGTGATTTTTAGCAAACTCTATGTGGGCTTTCATATGCCTGGCATTGAGGAAATGTTTCTGTTGGGTCACTCTGCCATAAAGGCCCGACTGGTGGAGGGCTGCAGTGATAGTTGACTTTGTGGAACTTTCTTGCATCTCCCTACTGCATCTGTGGAGCTCAGCCATAGTGATCTTGGGGTTCTTCTTTACCCCTCTCATCAAGGCTCTTCTCCCATGATTTCTCAGTTTGGATGGACAGCCAGGTCTAGGAATACTTCTGGTGGTCCCAAACTTCTTCCATTTAAGGATAATGGAGGCCACTGTGCTCTTAGGAACTGTGAGTAGAGCAGAAATTTTTTTGTAACCTTGGTCAGATCTGTGCCTTGCCACAATTCTGTCTCTGAGCTCCTTGGCCAGTTCCTTTGATCTCATGATTCTCATTTTGTCTGACATGCACTGTGAGCTGTGAGGTCTTATATAGACAGGTGTGTGCCTTTACAAATCAAGTCATATCAGTTTAATTAAACACAGCTGGACTCCAATGAAGGAGTAGAACATCTCAAAAAGGATCACAAGGAAATGGACAGCATGTGACTTAAATACGAGTGTCTGAGAAAAGGGTCTGAATACTTATGACCATGTGATATTTCAGTTTTTCTTTTTTAATAAATTTGGAAAACATTTTACATTTTTGTTTTTTTTTCCGTTAAGATGGGATGCAGATTGTACATTAATGGGAAAAAATGAACTTTTTTGAATTTACCAAATGGCTGCAAAGAAACAAAGAGTGAAAAATTTAAAGGGGTCTGAATACTTTCCGTACCCGCTGTATATATGGTACCCTTATCCCCATCCTGATACACATGGCCCCCTCATCCCTATCCTGGTATGCATGGTCCCCCTCATCCCTACCCTGGTAAGCATGACTCCCCTCATCCCTACCCTGGTATACATGGCCCCCCCTTATCCCTACCATGGTATACATGGCCCTCTCATCTCTATCCTGGTATGCATAGCTCCCTCATCATTATCCTGGTGTGCATGGCCTCCTTATCCCTATCCTGGTGTGCATGGCCCTAATCCCCATCCTGGTATGCATGCCTCCTCATCTCTAGCCTGGTATGCATGCCCCCTAAATCCTCTCCTGGTAGGAATGGACCACCTCATCCCTATCCTGGCAGGAATGGTCTCCCTCATCCCTATCATTTTAGGAATGATCACCCTCATCCCTATCCTGTTATGCAGGGCCCCAACTCGTCCTTGTAAACATAGCCCCATCCCTATCCTGGTATACAGGGCCCCATCCTTAACCTGTTATGAGTGGTCCCATCCTTATTCTGGTATGATTGGCCCCACTCCCAACTTGGTATGCATGGCCCCATCAGAAAACATTAAAAAATCATTACACTTACCTTCCCGGCGCTACCTCACAGCGTCCTGTTCTGATGGGACTAATCATACCAGGACAGGGATGGGGCCAATCATACCAAGATACCATTAAAGAGAACTGAATATTCATTGCCCTCTTTGTCCATGGGTGTGCAATGCAGTGAATATTCATTTTCCTTTAGCAGCGGGCACAGGAGTTAGTTGTAGCAGTCGGCTCCTGCCTCTGTGACTCGCTGCTCTGCCGAAACCCGCTTCCCCCGCTCCCCCATCTCCCCACAACAGCCAGTACATATTCCCCCATTTTCCTCCCCAGTTTTGGAGGAGAAATGTGTGTCTTATAGGCCAAAAAATACAGTAATTAATTTGCACTTTATTGAAATAACTATTTGTTACAATATAAAAACAGAACTTTGCAATTACAGAGATCAAACATTTCCTGACCAAGTTTGCACACATTGCAGCAGGGATTTTGGCCCATTCTTCCATACATATCTTCTCCAGATCTTTCAAGTTTCTGGACTATCGCTGGGCAACATTGAGTCTCAGCTCCCTCCAAAGATTTTCTATTGAGTTCAGGTCTGGAGACTGGCTAAGCCACTCCAGGACCTTGAAATGCTTCTTACGGAGCCACTCTTTAGGTGCCCTGGCTGTGTGTTTCAGGTCATTGTCATGCTGGAAGAGCCAGTCATGTCCCATCTTCAATGCTCTCACTGAAGGATGGATGTTATTTGCCAAAATCTCGCGATACATCCGTCCTTCAATACAGTGCCGTTGTCTTATCCCTTTGCAGAAAAGCACTCCCAAAGTATGATGTTTCCCTAACATGCTTCACTGTTAGAATGGTGTTCATGGGGTTGTAATCATTCTTCTTCTTCCTGCAAACACGGCCAGTGTAGTTGATACCAAAAAGTTCTATTTGGTTCTCCCATACCTCCTCTGCATCATCCAGATGATCATTGGCAAACTTCGATTGAGCCTGGACATGTGCTGGCGTGAACAAGGGTACCTTGCATGCCCTGCAGGATTTGAATCCATGCTGGCGTAGTGTGCTACTAACGGTAATGTTCCTGATTGTGTTCCCGGCTAGCTTCACGTCATTGAACAGGTCCTCCAACGTAGTTCTGGGCTGATTCCTGACCTTTATCAGAATTATTCTTAACCCACCAGGCGAGATATGGCATGGGGCCCACAACGGAGGAAGATTGACAGTCATCTTGTGTTTCTTCCATTACAGTCTACAATTTTGTCTTTGTTGTCCTTAGACAGCTCTTTGGTCTTGACCATGATGGAGAGGTTGGAGTGTAATTGATTGAGTGTGTGGGCAGGTGTCTTATATAGGTAAAGAGTTCAAACAGGTGCAATTAATAGAGGTAATGAACTCAAAGAAAGAGGGCTTCTTAAGAAAAAACTAACAGGTCTGTGAGAGACAGATTTCTCGCTGGTTGGTAGGTGGTCAAATACTAATTTCATGAAATAAAATGCAATTTAATTATTTATAAATCATACAATGTGAGTTTCTGGTTTTTATTTTTAGATTCTGTCTCTCACAGTTGATGTGTACGTACGATAAAAATTACAGACCTCTCTATTCTTTGTAGGTAGGAAAACTTGCAAAATCGGCAGTGTATCAAATATTTATTTTCCCACATGGTGTATATGAATATATTGAAGAATGCATAAGGAATGAGAATAAAACTAGAATACATAGCATAATGCACATAAAAACTATACATTATTCTAGAGAATAGTTCTATGGAATAAATGATGTCTGACATAGAACATTAGTGGTTATTAGTGTTGAGCATTCCGATACCGCAAGTATCGGGTATCGGCCGATATTCGCGTTATCGGAATTCCGATACTTAATTCCGATACTTTTTCAATATCGTATACCGGAATCGGAAGTTCCCATAATTCTTTGAGAGGCAATGTGATTTTAGTCAGCCAATGAGGAATCCTACGAAGTGTGGGCACATCCTGTAATGCTGCGGTCATCTTAACTAATGGCATGGCTGTGATTGGCTGCTGAAATGATGTCAGAATGCACTATAAAAGGCGCCGCCGCCATTTTAGCGTCACTGTGCTGTGAATTCAGATAGGGACAGAACGCTACTCTGCTGACTCTGAGGGACAGTTAGAGATTGCGATTTAGTGTACTGTGCTGTAGGCAGGCTATCACCAACCGCTGTGTAAAGCTTCCTTTTGCCTGCAGTGTTGTTTTAACAGCTCTGCAAGGTGTGTGTGAGTGCAGGTGACGCTGCAGTTTGCTCTGCATCCAACGCTGTCTGTAGGCATCTGCACGTGTCACTCACAGACTCTTTTTTTTTTTCTTTAGTGTAATTCTAGCTGCTCCATTCAATAGAAATTATAGTGTGATGCGCTTCCATCCGTATCCAATACATTGGTTGCAAACACTATAGAAGTAGACAAAGGAGTAGCCTTTCACAGATTGTGGACAGTTGTGTTTCAGTGTTCACTTCAGTCTGTGTTTTTTATTTTTTGAGAGCATATCACGCTCCAGTTACTTGTTCAAGCACTGCTGCTTGTACTCTGCTGAGCGTGTCTCAGTGGCTCATCCTTTTCATTTTTCTCCAATTGGTGCTTCTCCATTATATTTGAAAAAAATCTAATCTATTAGTGTGACGCGCTTCCATCCGTATACAATACATTGGTTGCAAACACTATAGAAGTAGACAAAGGAGTAGCCTTTCACAGATTGTGGACAGTTGTGTTTCAGTGTTCACTTCAGTCTGTGTTTTTTATTTTTTGAGTGCATATCACGCTCCAGTTACTTGTTCAAGCACTGCTGCTTGTACTCTGCTGAGCGTGTCTCAGTGGCTCATCCTTTTCATTTTTCTCCAATTGGTGCTTCTCCATTATATTTGAAAAAAATCTAATCTATTAGTGTGACGCGCTTCCATCCGTATACAATACATTGGTTGCAAACACTATAGAAGTAGCCTTTCCCAGATTGTGGACAGTTGTGTTTCAGTGTTCACTGCAGTCTGTGTTTTTTTTTTTTTTGAGTGCACATCACGCTCCAGTTACTTGTTCAAGCACTGCTGCTTGTACTCTGCTGAGCGTGTCTCAGTGGCTCATCCTTTTCATTTTTCTCCAATTGGTGCTTCTCCATTATATTTGAAAAAAATCTAATCTATTAGTGTGACGCGCTTCCATCCGTATACAATACATTGGTTGCAAACACTATAGAAGTAGACAAAGGAGTAGCCTTTCACAGATTGTGGACAGTTGTGTTTCAGTGTTCACTTCAGTCTGTGTTTTTTATTTTTTGAGTGCATATCACGCTCCAGTTACTTGTTCAAGCACTGCTGCTTGTACTCTGCTGAGCGTGTCTCAGTGGCTCATCCTTTTCATTTTTCTCCAATTGGTGCTTCTCCATTATATTTGAAAAAAATCTAATCTATTAGTGTGACGCGCTTCCATCCGTATACAATACATTGGTTGCAAACACTATAGAAGTAGACAAAGGAGTAGCCTTTCACAGATTGTGAATAGTTGTGTTTCAGTGTTCACTGCAGTCTGTGAGGTATTTTTTTTTTTTTTTTTTTTAAATGCAGATCACGCTCCATTTACTTCTTCAACCACCGCTGCGTGTACTCTGCTGAGTGTCTGTCACTGGCTCATCCTTGTCATTTTTCTAAAATTGGTGCTGCTTTATTCTATTTAAAATAATTCAAATCTATTACAGTGACGTGCTTCCATCCGTATACAATACATTGGTTGCAAACAATATAGAAGTACACAAACGGGCCTTTCACAGCTACTGAACATGGGTTTTTAATTTTTAACTAAAATATGTATTTTTTCAAATGACACAAATATAAGTAATGTTGAAGAGGAATAGTCCTACATCCATTGTTTGCACAATATTACAGGTGTACATCATGTCCCTTAATCAACAATGTATTATTATATTTACTTGTATGCTTTTATTTAAAAGCCAAGAACACAGAAGGATAACCTTCGCACTGCAGCTGTTGTCAAAGTTCAACCCACATTATGCACTTCCAACATTGCAGCATTTGAGGCATGATGTGAGTTGGATTTGTCAAAGTTATGGAGTGAGAAGGTTCACCATCAGTACCCTATAGCATAAGTATGCTTTTGTGTTAGCATTTGTGTTAGACATGTGGATATCTGCCATAATATGTCACAATTATTTAGTTACAGATTTGTTACCAACACTAATCATTGAATGGTTTTAAATTTGACGTTTCACTTGTTTACAGCTTAGAAATAAGGGTGTAGCCTGATATCTATGTGTAGCACTAGCCACTTTAACATGTCATGTTTTTTTCAACATGTGTAGCTAGGTAGCAGTAATTTTTGCCGGACACACAGCAGGGGAACAGCAGGCGTTACTGAACCCCACAAACACATCATCGATTGTTTTGATCTGTGCATCCAACACTTCTGAGCCCAGGGTCAAGGAGGGTGTAGCCTGAGGCCTAGTATGAGATGTTTGAACTTTAATTTGAACTTTAATTTGGAGTTAGCAGCATTAATTTTTGTCAGACACGCAGCAGGGGAACAGCAGGCGTTACTGAACCCAACTATCACTATAGCTTGTGTATTGGTCTGTGGACACGACACTTCTGAGCAGCAACTGGCAGTGTTGTAGCCCAGGGAGTATAGCTCAGGTGGTAGAAAGATGAACATAACAGGAGACATGGAAAACGTTGCCAACCAGTTAGTTAATCTGAAACCGGACAGGCAAATTCAGGCGAGATCCATGCCTAGTTCATTTTCAGAAAAGTAAGCCGTTCTACATTATCGGAGGATAGTCGCATGCAACGGTCTGTTAGTACACCACCTGCAGCAGTAAAGACGCGCTCCGATAATACACTGGCAGCAGGGCAAGCCAGCACCTCCAATGCATACTGGCTAAGCTCTGGCCATGTATCCAGCTTAGAGACACAAAACTTGAATGGGGAAGAGCCATCTGGGAGTACACTGAGAGGGCAAGACATGTAGTCTGTCACCATCTTACGGAAATGTTGCCTCCTGCTGACTGGAGCCGTCTCGGATGGTGTAGACATTGGTGGCGCTGCCACAAAACTTCGACACATTTGGAACATACTGTTCTTGCCCTGTGCAGAGGCGCTGCTTGTGCTCCCTCTTGTTGCAGAGCTGTCTCCACTGCCTCGACGCACAGAGCTGCTTTGTAAAGCAGTAGCAGCAGCGCTCTCGGCTGGAATGGAGAACATTATGGATTGCACCAGTGTGTCTTGGTACTTCCGCATTTTACGCTCCCGGTTCAACGGTGTGATGAGGCTTTGTAAGTTGTCCCGGTAGCGAGGGTCTAGGAGGGTGTACACCCAATAATCAGACGTGGTGTGAATGTGTTCGATGCGGCGGTCGTTTCTCAGCCACTGCAGCATGAAATCAACCATGTGCTGCAGACTCCCAACTGGCCAAGAAACGTTGTCCCCTGCAAGAGGCGTCATCTCTGCCTGCTGTGCATCACCCCACCCTTGGTCTACATACTGACTAGAGCATTGTCTACCTCCCTCTGGAGCGATGTCTTCCTCCTCCATTGACTCCTCCTCATCCTCCTCACAAAGTCCTTCAAATACATATAAATTTACAAAATTTAAAACTCAAAATTTAAAAACTTTGTATCATAATTCTGTAACATCAGTTTATGGAAACACAATAGCATTACAAAAGGATAGACAAAAAATGTACATTATGTGCTTTGTAAATACATTAAAAGTTTGTAATGGTTATGAAAATATAGACAGCGACTCTGGAGGTTCAATTGTTGATACAGCATGGTACTTTGAAAGTCCTCCAGCCCTTTGTGAGGAACCACGTTGCGCTGACTGTCCAGAAGGTGATGGAATTTGTGACTCCTCATCCTCCACCTCTTCCAAAACCTCATCCCTTAGTGCTTGCAGTGTTTTTTGAAGCAGGCAGATAAGGGGGACAGTCAGGCTGACTAGTGCATCATCTGCACTCGCCATCCGCGTTGACTCATCAAACGCACGCAAAACGTGGCAGATATCCTTCATAGAGTTATTCGCCACTCATTACACTGGCAGTGGCTGCCCATTCATTATAGGATCCAATTCTAATTACTGGTTCTCACCAACAAAGCTCTCCACAGCGCAGCACCCCCTACATCTCCTCCCTTATTTATATTTATCGGCCTAACCGACTGCTGCACTCTGCAAACGACCTTCGACTAACCTCTGCACTAATCCGTACCTCCCACTCCCAACTCCAAGACTTCTCCCGCGCTGCGCCAATCCTCTGGAATGCTCTACCCCAAGAAATTAGGACTATCCGCAATTTGGATGGTTTCAGGCGCTCCCTCAAAACACATTTGTTCACAGTGGCCTATCACATTCACTAATCAAAGTCATTCTATGTGTAATTCTGTGTGTGTAGCCCATTCACTATCTCCATGCATCCCTCACTCCCTTAAAATGGCTGGACCATCATTGTAAAAACACCATTGTATATAAACACCTGTACTTTGTATCTCCCCCACCTCATTGTAGATTGTAAGCTTTCACCAGCAGGGGCGGCTGATTTTGCTTTAATTATTGTATTGTTAACGTTGTTACTTATGACTTGTGTTTTGAAACTGTTAAACTGTAAAGCACTGCGGAATATTATGGCGCTATATAAATAAATAATATTATTATTCTTATTATAGAGGCCCACTCAGTAGTGGTGAAGTGTGAACGGCGCAAATTGCGAGTTGACTGCGCCTGATGCAGCTGATACTCCATTACTGTTGGCTGCTGCTCACACAACCGCTCCAACATATGTAACGAGGAATTCCACCTGGTGGGTACGTCACATATGATGCGATGTTCATGAAGGTGAAATCTGCGTTGCAGAGCTGCAATCAGCGATCTGGCCATGCTGGAACGTCGCAAGTGAGCGCACTCTAGGCGGACCTTGTGCAGCAGTGCATCAAGATCCGGATAGTCCCTCAAAAAACTCTGCACGACCAAGTTGAGCACATATGACAGACATGGTATGTGAGTGAGGTTGCCAAGGCCCAGAGCTGACACCAGATTTCGGCCATTGTCACACACTACCAAGCCTGCCTGTAGATTCTCTTCCAAAAACCACACGTCGCTCTCCTGCTTTATGGCATTACAGAGCTCCTGCGCTGTGTGGCTAAGATTCCCATGGAAATTAATTTCAGGACGGCCTGTTGACATTTGGACACGGCTGTGCTCATATCGGTCGCAACAGGTAAACGTTCACGGGTCCATGTGGAGGTAGACCGTGACGGCTCCTGCAGCGATGATTCTGAGGAACTGGAGTAGGAGGAGGAATCAATGTGTACAGACTTGATTCCTGCAATCCTTGGAGTTGGCAGAACACGTACAGCGCCACTCGCAAGATCAGTACCCGGCTGCACAACATTGACCCAATGGGCAGTGAGGGAAAGGTATTGTCCCTGGCCATGGGTGTTAGAACCCTCTTGTTAGGTTTTGTTTCAGTTTGCTGGTCACATGACCTTTTTTCCCTATTTAGTCTGGCTCCGCCCTTCTGGCTTTGCTTGACTTCATTGTATTATCTACTGTTAAGCTAGCCGGGTGCTTAGGTGCCTTAATCTGTCAGTTTTGCTTGATGTTAGGATCACAAAGTATTTATTTTTCTGTTTAATTATCCATGCTACAATTTATGTTAGGAGGTGTCCACCTTTTCTCCCAGTCCCTAGATCTTGTAGGGATTACTCCCTCGCAACTATAGGTCTTCGTTCACACTAGATGAGGACTTTAGCGGGTCTGGTCGCAGGATCAGGTTCCCCGTTACATCGTAGGGATTCAGCTTAGTTGTATTGTAGGGACAGAATTCCCTTCTTTCCTTACTGGTTGTAGCAGATCATAACAATGGGTACTGGTCCACGCATCGGTGGTCAGGTGGACCTTGCTACTGAGGGCTTTTAGTAGCGCATGTTTAATTTTTCCCTCAACATGCTTTTGCAGACCAGGGACGGCTTGCCTGCTGAAATGAAATCGGCTTGGCACATTGTATTGTGGGACTGACAATGATATTCAGTTACGGAAACTGTCTGTCTCCAACAGCCTGAATCACAGCATTTCAAGGGACAGGAGTTTTGCAATGCCAGCATTCAGAGCCTGTGCTCGTGCATGGTTTGCGGAGTATGGCCGTCTTTTATCCCATGCCTGTGCTACCGATGGCTGTTTTGTGGCCTGGGAGTGTGAGGATGACAGGGAACTTGCTGCTGTGTGTGGAATAACAGTTTGTCTCTGGACAACAGTGGCCGAGGTTCTTCCATGGCGATCCTGTGAGGAAGCAGAACCAGCTGTGTGTGAGCTCGATGAAGAGGCTTCAACACAACCTGAAGATGTAGGTGCTGCTGTAGGTTGGCCTACATCTCCAGTGTGTCTTTGTAACTCAACTACGTGCTTTGTCCGCACATGTTTCCACATATTTGTGGTATTGAGGTGACTGACACTTTTAGCTATTTTTAATTTTTGATTACACAGCTTGCATTTCACATAGCAAATATCATGTGCAAGTGTGTGAAAAAAGGACCACGCAGTGCAAGTCCTGGGAGCGCACGTTTTGACTTTTGGAAGACAACTGCTCCGAACAGGTGCCAAACTGGAGGCTACAGGCAACCGAGTCTGCAGCCTAACTCTCCCTCCTGTTTGTACCGTTGGGCAATGTCTTCCTCTATCTTCCTTCTATCACTAACCATTTCTCTAGGCCTCTCCCAGCTTTCAACCAAAGTACTGGTTCTCAGCCACAAAGCTATCCACAGTGCAGCACCCCTCCTACATCTCCTCCCTCATTTCTATCTATCGGCCTAACCGACTGCTGCGCTCTGCAAACGACTTTCGACTAACCTCTGCACTAATACGTACCTCCCACTCCCGACTCCAAGACTTCTCCTGCTCTACGCCAATCCTCTGGAATGCTGTACCCCAAGAAATTAGGACTATCCACAATTTGCATGGTTTCAGGCGCTCCCTCAAAACACATTTGTTCAGAGCGGCCTATCACATTCACTAATCAAAGTCATTCTATGTATTCTGTGTAACTGTGTGTGTGTCTCTAGCCCATTCACTATCTCCATCCCTCAGTCCCTTAAGATGGCTGGAACATCATTGTAAATGCACCATTGTATATAACACCTATACTTTGTATCTCCCCCATCTCATTGTACATTGTAAGCTGTCACGAGCAGGGGCGACTTATTTAGCTTAAATTATTGTATTGTTAACGTTGTTACTTATGACTTGTGTTCTGAAACTGCTAAACTGTAAAGTGCTGCGGAATATGATGGCGCTATATAAATAAATATTATTATTATTCCTCTGAGCTGCTCCCACCACCTTCCTGTTCCTCATGCCATGTTGGGTCTTGGACCTCATCATCTCCACTACCCTCTTCCAACACCTGCTGTTGGGTGGTCTGGCCAGCACCATGCTCAACAGAAACTGGCACCTGGGTCTCATCATCATCAGATGCGTTCTGCGGTGTGCTGACCATCGGCACTGTCTCACCCGCCTCTTCAGATTCAGAGAGACACAGCTGTTGCGCATCACTGCATACTCCCTCTTCACATTACAGAATGCTGCTTGGCTGGGCCCCTGTTTGCAAGCCAATAGATTCTGAGAACAGAAGCAGACACTCAGCTGGCTCCTGTACAGAACTCTCTGACTGCCTGGGCAATTTGCCAGGCGGTGAAGAGACAGATGGTTGCCCAACAGTGCTGTGGTCCTGAGAGGAGGTGGAAGCAATTGAAGTCGATGCATTGGCTGACATCCAAACAACAACGGCTTCAATTTGTTCTTCCCGCAGCAGGGGGGTACTCCGAGCTCCTACAAAAGTGCGCATAAAGGAACGCTCATGGGGAAAACTGGTGGATGCTGTGTCACTGGGGGCCGCAGCAGCCACAGAATCCCACGTCCTCTCCCTGAAGAAACTCCACGACCACGTGCCTTACTCCCTGCCTTCTTCATCTTGGTAGATTGATAAAGAAAGTCTGAAAAGTTATAAGGTCTAAGTGTGGTTATTCCGCAGAGACTGCAGTGAACACTGCACACAACTGTTCACTACCCAATGCGTCTCAGCAGGAAGGCAGTCTGTGCGTCAAAACAAAGGCACAAGCATACATCCATGTACCCTGTTTATAAAGCTATATAAAAAAAATTATGTAGTAGTGACGCACACTTTATTGAGGTACAGTATTACATCGCCATTCACCATCTGTGGCTATGCAGTCTCATCTATATATACCTTATCTATCTGTTGTCATGCTTCCAAGTCGACAGTCAGCCATAAATAGCAATTTTCACTATGCACTATGCACTTTTTAAAGGTTATGTTTGTTAATAAAAATGATTATTGCCACATATTATGAGTATTACATGATGGAAATTGTATAATTTTGTATAAAATATTTAGTGACATTATTCAGCAAATGGAACATTTTAGTAATATCACAGATAACTTGTAATGCTGATGATGTTTTGAAGTCAGACATTCATTGTCTATACAATAAAAATGGTGTACATACTGTTACTTATCCATCATTAATGGATTCAGATATGTACTTGTATGCTTTTATGTACAACCGTATAGCAGATTCCTTAACTAATTTATTTTGTGGTTTGCATTGCTGTTCAACATGTTAATGTATGTGTTTATGTTTGTCAATTCTTTATTTATCTAGATATTAGTTTAAATGAAATCATCATCTTATGGTAGTAAAGGTTATCTTTCTCTTGTTTGAAGTATAGACATTTAAAATTGACAGGTAACAAGGAAATTACTTGATCTAGTATTTAAACATCCTCCTTGACCCTGGGCTCCAACACCGCCAGTTGTTGCTCGGAAGTGCTGTTAGCACAGTCAACACTTGCTCCTGTGTTACTGGGGTTCAGTAACGTCAGCTGGTCCTCGGTTGTGCCATTGGCTCTTTTCCTTCTGCTGCCCCTCCGGGTTCCAGTACCGTCAGCTGGTTCTCCGCAGTGCCTTTGGCCTAGGTGCCTCCATCTCGGTATCCGAGTTCCAGCAACGTCTGCTGGTCCTTGGTAGTGCTTTGGAGCACAGGTACCTCCTGCTTAGTAACCGTGTCCCAGTAACGTCAGCTGGTCCTCGGTTGTGCCATTGGCTCTTTTCCTTCTGCTGCCCCTCCGGGTTCCAGTACCGTCAGCTGGTTCTCCACAGTGCCTTTGGCCTAGGTGCCTCCATCTCGGTATCCGAGTTCCAGCAACGTCTGCTGGTCCTTGGTAGTGCTTTGGAGCACAGGTACCTCCTGCTTAGTAACCGTGTCCCAGTAACATCAGCTGGTACAAGATTGTGCTACAAATACAAGATACGGAACAAGAGACACAAGAACAATAAGCAGAAGATCTAAAAGCAGAAGAACATGAAGTATAAGACCAAAATGAAGAGCAAAATATATGCTCTAAATTCTAAGCAGAAGAAGACTAAGCAGTGTATGGGGGTGAGTCCGTTCCTCCTCGTGGTGCCCCTGGAAAATGCCTGCTGCTGCAGGCTAAACTGAACACGGACAAATACTGTTGTAATTTAAATCTTTTGTGACAGCAAGAACGGAAGGATGAAAAATTCATACTTTGACAGATTACAAGTACAGGATTCTCTGTCACAAATAAGAATATGATGAAGAAGATGAAGCAGAATATGAATAAGAATAATAGTTTAATAAGAAGAATATGAGTAATGTTAACAAAGATGAATAGCAAGAAGTTTAAGAAGAAGATAAAGAAGGTGAAGATGAAGAATAATTTGATGAAAAAGATGATGCTGCAGAAGATTATGAAGGAGAAAGTGTGTGAAAAGTTAAAAAGGTGAAGATGAAGAGCATGGAAGTTGTGTAATATACATATTTTCCAAAATAGAAAAAACGTTAACAACATTGTCAATTTTCTGTCAATCCGAACATCTTTAAAAAAAAAAATATTTATGCTATTCCATTTGATTGGGTTAAACATCTATGCCTTTAATGTCTCCTCAACCTTCCCCAATACATTCTACATTACTCTTTCTTGTTTTCCTTCATGTACAATTAACCAACAAGGCAAGAATGGGGTTTTTTTAATTTCGATATTTTGTTCCCATAGACTTACATGGGACTTCCGGTATCGGTATCGGGTATCGCCGATATTTTAATGTTATCGGCGATACCATTCCGATTCCGATACTTTTGGATATCGGAAAGTATCGCTCAACTCTAGTGGTTATTCAATACATAGCTTTTTGGGGTTTCTCACTAATGAAAAGTGTTTATTTCTTTCATCACAATGTGTCCTCTGACCTGTTCTTGGGTTTCAGAGAGCTGTTAAAAGATGTTATACTGTCTCTTAGGACATACAATAGTATAATCATATACAATGTCAGCAATACTTGTTATCAGTTTTTAGTTTCTTTCCTCAGCTAAAATTACACAATTGAGAAACATCAACCCTTAAACACAATGTAATTGAAATTTCTAATGTTTTCTTTATTATATGATATGAAAACCCTGTACAAGTTC
Organism: Oophaga sylvatica; assembly: GCA_033576555.1. Taxonomy (NCBI): domain Eukaryota; kingdom Metazoa; phylum Chordata; class Amphibia; order Anura; family Dendrobatidae; genus Oophaga; species Oophaga sylvatica. The sequence goes on from JARQOD010000001.1 coordinate 253,269,078, forward strand.
TGTTATGTTGTGAGACACTATCATCTGTGGTTTTATGATCTACATTGGAGCCATGTGGTGGTCTAACAATCATTAGCAGGATAATATTCTGTAACTAGCTAATTATTTTTAAAATCTGAATTCAGATAAAGGCTTTTCATGGGTTTATGAAAAAACTACTTTTACCTGTAAATAGCATTATTTAGTGAAAAGTGGCTTCAAGTCACCTTTGACTACTTTTCATGTAATTTTCGATTCAAAACTCTTCAAAATACTCTTCAAAATCTCTTAGAAAACGTCCAATTCATTTCTATGACAAATCCACTTTGCTGTTGTTTTTTTTTTTCCTGAATAGATTTATTAAAAAGGAAATACACGTCTTTTGAAGCTGATTGTAAGGAAACTGCTCCAAAGTAGGCTTTATTCAATCAAACCGCTGTAGTAAACTCTTTAGTAAAAAAAACTCTACCAAAGCTCTTTGGCTATAGTATATTCCCATAATGACTCTGGTGAGCATTCGATGTTACAGATTTTCCGCATCATTTCTGCACCTAATAGCTAAATTAGGCTACTAGTGTTCTTTCCATTGTGATATTGACTTTAATACACTTTTTTTGCGTTTTTGACAGTGTAGTGTTTATCTCTTTTTGATCTGTCATATTTTAACCCCTTAACCCCCAAGGGTGGTTTGCACGTTAATGACCGGGCCAATTTTTACAATTCTGACACTGTCTCTTTATGAGGTTATAACTCTGGAACGCTTCAATGGATCTTCGCGATTCTGAGATTGTTTTCTCGTGACATATTGTACTTCATGTTAGTGGTAAAATTTCTTTGATATACCTTGCGTTTATTTTTGAAAAAATGCAAATATGGCCAAAATTTTGCAAATTTTGCAATTTTCAAACTTTGAATTTTTATTCCCTTAAAACAGAGAAATATGTCAAACAAAATAGTTACTAAATAACATTTCCCACATGTCTACTTTACATCAGCACAATTTTGGAACCAAATTTTTTTTTTCTTAGGAAATTATAAGGGTTAAAAGTTGACCAGCGATTTCTTATTTTTACAACAAAATTTACAAAGCCATTTTTTTAGGGACCACCTCATATTTGAAGTTACTTTGAGGGGTCTATATAGCAGAAAATACCCAAAAGTGACACCATTCTAAAAACTGCACCCCTCAAGGTACTCAAAACCACATTCAAGAAGTTTATTAACCCTTCAGGTGCTTCACAGGAGCTGAAGCAACGTGGAAGGAAAAAATGAATATTTAACTTTTTAGCCACAAAAATGATCAATTACAAACTTTTTTTATTTTCACAAGGGTAAAAGAAGAAAATGGACAGATAAAGTTGTTGTGCAATTTCTCCTGAGTACGCCAATACCCCATAAGTGGAGGAAAACCACTGTTTGGGCAGACGGCAGAGCTCGTAAGGAAAGGAGCGCCGTTTGACTTTTTCAAACTAAAATTGGCTGGAATTGAGATTGGACGCCATGTCGTGTTTGGAGTGCCCCTGATGTGCCTAAACAGTGGAAACCCCCCACAAGTGACACCATTTTGGAAACTAGACCCCTAAGGAACTTATCTAGATCTGTTGTGAGCACTTTGAACCCCCAAGTGTTTCAAAAAAGTTTATAATGCCTGGGTCTGAAAAATAAAAAAACAATTTTCCACAAAAATGATTTTTTAGTCCTAAATTTTTGATTTTTCCCAAGGAAATTGGACCCCAAAAGTTGTTGTCCAATTTGTCCTGAGTACGCTGATACTCTATATGTGGGGGGGGGAAACTGTTTGGGCGCACGACAGGGCTTGGAAAGGAAGTAGTAATGTTTTGGAATGCAGACGTTGATGGGGGTCATGTTCCGTTTGCAGTGCCCCAGATGTCCCTAAACAGTGGAAACCCCCACAAGTGACCCCATTTTGGAAACTAGACCCCCTAAGGAGCTTATCTAGATCTTTGGTGAGCACTTTGATCCCCCAAGTGCTTCACACAAGTTTATAATGCCGAGCATGAAAATAAAAATCCTATTTTTTTCCCACAAAAATTATCTTTTAGTCACTAATTTTTTATTTTCCCAAGGGTAACAGGAGAAATTGGACCCCAAAAGTTGTTGTCCAATTTGTCCTGAGTACGCTGATACCCAATATGTGGGAGAAAACTACTGTATGGGCACACGTCGGGGCTCGGAAGGGAAGTAGTGACGTTTTGGATTGCAGACTTTGATGGAATGGTCTGGGGGCGTCATGTCGCATTTGGAGAGCCCCTGATGAACCTAAACAGTGGAAACCCCCCACAAGTGACCCCATTTTGGAAAATAGACCCCACAAGGAACTTATCTAGATATGTGGTGAGCACTTTGAACCCCGAAGTGCTTCACAGAAGTTTATAACGTACAGCCGTAAAAATAAATTTTTTTTTTTTTTTTACAAAAATGATTTTTTCGCCTCCAATATTTTATTTTTACAAGGGTAACAGGAGAAATTGGACCCCAAAAGTTGTTGTCCAATTTGTCCTGAGTACGCTGATACCCAATATGTGGGAGAAAACTACTGTATGGGCACACGTCGGGGCTCGGAAGGGAAGTAGTGACGTTTTGGATTGCAGACTTTGATGGAATGGTCTGGGGGCGTCATGTCGCATTTGGAGAGCCCCTGATGAACCTAAACAGTGGAAACCCCCCACAAGTGACCCCATTTTGGAAAATAGACCCCACAAGGAACTTATCTAGATATGTGGTGAGCACTTTGAACCCCGAAGTGCTTCACAGAAGTTTATAACGTACAGCCGTAAAAATAAAATTTTTTTTTTTTTTTTACAAAAATGATTTTTTCGCCTCCAATATTTTATTTTTACAAGGGTAACAGGAGAAATTGGACCCCAAAAGTTGTTGTCCTATTTGTCATGAGTATGCTGATACCCAATACGTGGGAGAAAACTACTGTATGGGTACACGTTGGGGCTCGGAAGGGAAGTAGTGACGTTTTGGATTGCAGACTTTGATGGAATGGTCTGGGGGCGTCATGTCGCATTTGGAGAGCCCCTGATGCGCCTAAACAGTGGAAACCCCTCACAAGTGACCCCATTTTGGAAAATAGACCCCACAAGGAACCTATCTGTTATGTTACGGTAGCTGAGGAGTGCAGGTAAAAAAGGCAATACACCAGAGCAGTTGGAATCTATGAGATCGCAGTACCCTGACTAACCACCACAACTAGAGGCAGCCGTGGAGCGTTCCTACGATGGTCCTAGACGCCTCGTCACAGCCTGAGAAACTAACTACACCTAAAGATAGAAATAGGAAAGCTATCTGCCCGGAGCAGAACCCCAAAGATAATAGAAAGCCCCCAAACATGTAATGGCGGTTAGACAAGAGGAAATACTGACACAGAAAGAAAATAGTATGAGCAAACGCTGGGGCCCAAACTATCTAAATAGAAAAGGACAGGAAGGGTACTTACTGCAATCCCAGAAAACCCTGAAAAACACCAACATACTAATTTCAAAATCACCTGAGATCACACGACCTCTACCACCTAAATTAGTTCTCTGGTGTAACAAAAACAGCAGCCACTGAAAAAACTGCAAAAAGCAAAAGTACAAAAACACAGTGGCTGGACTAAACTGAGAGGGCAAAAAGCCCCCGGAGGGGACCCAGAAGGCCCCCACAGAAGTGCAGGACAAAATGCAAAAATATAGCAAAAACACAAAATAAGAAATTGTCTTATCTGATAGCAGGAGATGCAGACACGACACAGCAGGCTACAAGGGAAACTGGAAAGAAGGATTCAGACCAGAACAATTGATCACCGGCAACCCTGATGGGAAAATGATTCCCTTAAATAAGACCAATCAGTAACACCTGATTCCCAATCCTCACTAGTACCGCTTGTAACCACCAGAGGGAGCCTCTGCCCAGAACTCATCTCAAACCCATTCACAACAGTACCCCCCCCTTGAGGAGGGGTCACCGAACCCTCATTTGAGCAACCAGGTCGGTCAGGATGAGTTCTATGATACGCACGGATAAGTCTCCTAGCATGGATGTCCGAAGCAAACACCCAAGAATTATCTTCCTGACCATAACCTCTCCATTTAACCAAATACTGGAGTCTTCGTCTAGAAAAAACGAGAATCCAATATTTTCTCAACCACATACTCCAGATTGCCCTCAACCAAAACAGGGTCAGGAGGCACAGCAGCAGGAACCACTGGCTCAACAAACCTCTTCAACAAGGACTTGTGGAACACGTTATGGATCTTAAATGTCCCTGGAAGAAGCAAACGAAAAGAAACAGGATTAATAATCTCCATGATCTTATAAGGTCCAATGAACCTAGGCTTAAATTTAGGAGATGCTACTCTCATAGGAATATTCTTTGAGGACAACCAGACCAAGTCCCCCACTTTAAACCGAGGACCATCAGTCCTATGCCGGTTAGCAAACCGCTGGGCCTTCTCCTGAGAGAGGGACAACCTCTCCACTACCTGGTCCCAAATCTGCTGCATACGCTCAACAACAGAGTCAACACCTGGACAGACAGAAGCCTCCGTCTGTCCTGAAGAAAATCGAGGGTGAAACCCAGAATTACAGAAAAACGGAGACATCAAAGTGGCAGAGCTAGCCCTATTATTAAGAGCAAACTCAGCCAAAGGCAAAAAAGAGACCCAGTCATCCTGATCAGCAGACACAAAGCATCTTAGATAAGTCTCCAATGTCTGGTTTGTTCTCTCAGTTTGACCATTGGTCTGAGGATGAGATGCCGAGGAGAAAGACAATTGAACACCCAGTTTAGAACAAAAAGTCCTCCAAAATCTGGAAACAAACTGGACTCCTCTGTCAGACACAATGTTCTCAGGAATGCCGTGTAAACGAACCACGTGCTGAAGGAACAACGGCACCAATTCAGAGGAGGAAGGCAACTTAGGTAATGGCACAAGATGTATCATTTTGGAAAACCTATCACAAATTACCCAGATGGTGGTCATTCTCTGAGAAACAGGAAGATCGGAAATGAAATCCATAGAGATATGGGTCCATGGTCTCTTGGGCACAGGCAATGGCATCAACAAACCACTAGAGCGAGAGCAAGGCTTGGAGCGAGAGCAAGTCTCGCAGGACTGCACAAATTCCCTGACATCGCGAGACAAGGTAGGCCACCAAAAGGACCGACTAACCAAGTCTCTGGTACCAAAAATTCCGGGATGCCCAGCCAATGCGGAACAATGAATCTCAGACATCACACTCTTTTTCCATTGGTCCGGGACAAACAATTTTCCAACAGGGCAGCGCTCGGGCCTATCCTCCTGACACCCCTCCAGAGCAAGTCTCAAATTAGGCGAGATGGCGGAAAGAACTACACCCTCCTTCAAAATAACAGAGGGATCAGATAGCTCAGGAGAGTCCGCAAGGAAACTCCTCGAGAGGGCATCCGCCTTAACATTCTTAGTGCCAGGAAGAAAGGAAACCACAAAATTAAAACGTGTGAAAAACAAGGCCCACCTGGCCTGTCTAGGATTGAGTCGCTTGGCAGATTCCAGATAGACCAGATTCTTATGGTCCGTAAGGACCACCACCTGATGTTTGGCTCCCTCCAGCCAATGTCTCCACTCTTCAAAAGCCCACTTCATGGCCAATAACTCCCGATTACCCACGTCATAATTACGTTCAGTAGGAGAAAATTTTCGAGAGAAAAAGGCACAAGGGTTACTTTTAGAGGTCTCTGGATCTTTTTGGGACAAAACGGCACCTGCCCCAATTTCAGAGGCATCAACCTCCACCTGAAATGGCAGAGAAACATCAGGCTGCCGTAGAACAGGAGCAGAAGTGAATCTCTGCTTAAGTTCCTGAAACGCAGAGACTGCCTCAGGAGGCCAATTCACCACATCAGAACCCTTTCTGGTCAAATCAGTTAATGGTTTAACAATAACAGAGAAATTACCAATAAATTTACGATAAAAATTGGCAAAACCCAAAAATCTCTGAAGAGCCTTTAAAGAAGTAGGTTGGACCCAATCACAGATGGCCTGAACCTTGACCGGGTCCATTTCAATAACAGATGGGGACAAAATGAATCCCAGAAATGAGATCTTCTGTACGCCAAAAAGACACTTTGATCCCTTCACATACAGAGCATTCTCTCTCAAAATCTGGAATACAGTTCGAACATGTTTCACATGAGAGTCCCAGTCATTAGAAAAAATCAAGATATCATCCAAATAAACAATCAGAAACTTGTCCACAAAATCCCTGAAAATGTCATTCATGAAGGACTGGAAGACGGAAGGAGCATTAGTGAGCCCAAAGGGCATCACAAGGTACTCAAAATGCCCCTCAGGGGTGTTAAATGCCGTCTTCCATTCATCCCCGTGCTTAATGCGAATAAGGTTATACGCCCCCCTGAGGTCAAGCTTGGTAAACCAAGTAGCGTTTTTCACCCTGGAAAACAGGTCAGAAATCAAGGGTAACGGGTATTGATATTTCACAGTAATATTGTTCAAGAGACGATAATCAATACACGGCCTTAATGAACCATCTTTTTTGGCCACAAAGAAAAAAACGGCACTAAGGGTGAAGAGGATGGTCTGATATGACCCTTCTCCAATGATTCCTTGATATAAGACCGCATAGCGTCATGTTCAGGTATAGACAAGTTAAAGAGGCGACCCTTAGGGAATTTACTACCTGGCACTAATTCAATAGCGCAGTCATAGCTCCTATGGGGAGGTAAGGATGCAGATTTACTTTCGCTAAACACATCAGAAAAATCAAACAAAAAGTCAGGAACATCCTCAGCCTGGGGGGAGGCAGAAAAAACAGGAGTGTTGGTATTAACACATTGGCAGCCCCAACTGGTTACAGACACAGATTTCCAATCCAAAACAGGATTATGAGACTGTAACCAAGGGAAACCCAGCACGATAATGTCATGCAGATTATATAGAACCAAAAATTTGCAGCACTCCTGGTGATCAGGTTCAACCCTCATTATCACCTGAGTAGAAAACTGGGTTTATTCTCAGCCAAAGGGGTAGAATCGATCCCCAGTAGGGGAATAGACTTCTGTAGGGGTATCAAGGGAAATCCACAACGTTTAGCAAAATCATAATCCATCAGGTTAATAGCTGCTCCAGAATCAACGAAAGCCTGAGCAGAAAATGAGGACAGAGAGCATATCAGAGTGACAGTTAATAAAAACTTAGTCTGAACACTACCCAAGACAACTGAGCGTGCAAAACGTCTTCCCGCTTAGGGCAGACTGAAATAGCATGAGAGGCATCACACAGTAGAAACATAACCCATTGCGCTTTCGAAAACTCATGACGCTGTGCCCCAGACACCACTCCATCACACTGCATGG
>JARQOD010000001.1:253276522-253376089 GCA_033576555.1 Oophaga sylvatica
ACCTGGTCCCAAATCTGCTGCATACGCTCAACAACAGATCAACACCTGGACAGACAGAAGCCCTCCGTCTGTCCGAAGAAAATCGAGGGGAAACCCAGAATAACAGAAAAACGAGACAACAAAGTGGCAGAGCTACCCTATTATTAAGAGCAAACTCAGCAAAGGCAAAAAAGAGACCCAGTCATCCTGATCAGCAGACACAAAGCATCTTAGTATAAGTCTCCAATTCTGGTTTGTTCTCTCAGTTTGACCATTGGTCTGAGGATGAGATCCGAGAGAAAGACAATGAACACCCAGTTTTAGAACAAAAAGTCCTCCAAAATCTGAAACAAACTGGACTCCTCTGTCAGACACAATGTTCTCAGGAATGCCGTGTAAACGAACCACGTGCTGAAGGAACACGGCACCAATTTCAGAGGAGGAAGGCAACTTAGGTAATGGCACAAGATGTAACATTTTTGAAAACCTATCACAAATTACCCAGAAGGTGGTCATTCTTGAGAAACAGGAAGATCGGAAATGAAATCCATAGAGATATGGGTCCATGGTCCTTGGGCACAGGCAATGGCACAACAAACCACAGAGCGAGAGCAAGGCTTGGAGCGAAGCAAGTCTCGCAGGACTGCACAAATTCCCTGACATCGCGAGACAAGGTAGCCACCAAAAGGACCGACTAACCAAGTCTCTGTACCAAAATCCGGGATGCCCAGCAATGCGGAACAATGAATCTCAGACATCACAACTCTTTTTCCATGGTCCGGGACAAACAATTTCCAACAGGGCAGCGCTGGGGGCCTATCCTCCTGACACCCCTCCAGAGCAAGTCTCAAATTAGGCGAGATGCGGAAAGAACTACACCTCCTTCAAAATAACAGAGGGATCAGATAGCTCAGGAGAGTCCGCAAGGAACTCCTCGAGAGGGCATCCGCCTAACATTCTTAGTGCCAGGAAGAAAGGAAACCACAAAATTAAAACGTTGAAAAACAAGGCCACCTGGCCTGTCTAGGATGAGTCGCTTGGCAGATTCCAGATAGACCGGGATTCTTATGGTCCGTAAGGACCACCACCTGATGTTTGGCTCCCTCCAGCCAATGTCTCCACTCTTCAAAAGCCCACTTCATGGCCCAAATTTAACTCCCGATTACCCACGTCATAATTACGTTCAGTAGGAGAAAATTTTCGAGAGAAAAGGCACAAGGGTTACTTTTAGAGGTCTCTGGATCTTTTTGGGACAAAACGGCCCCTGCCCCAATTTCAGAGGCATCAACCTCCACCTGAAATGGCAGAGAAACATCAGGCTGCCGTAGAACAGGAGCAGAATGAATCTCTGCTTAAGTTCCTGAAACGCAGAGACTGCCTCAGGAGGCCAATTCACCACATCAGAACCCTTTCTGGTCAAATCAGTTAATGGTTTAACAATAACAGAGAAATTACCAATAAATTTACGATAAAAAATTGGCAAAACCCAAAAATTCTGAAGAGCCTTTAAAGAAGTAGTTGGACCCAATCACAGATGGCCTGAACCTTGACCGGGTCCATTTCAATAACAGATGGGACAAAATGAATCCCAGAAATGAGATCTTCTGTACGCCAAAAAGACACTTTGATCCCTTCACATACAGAGCATTCTCTCTCAAAATCTGGAATACAGTTCGAACATGTTTCACATGAGAGTCCCAGTCATTAGAAAAAATCAAGATATCATCCAAATAAACAATCAGAAACTTGTCCACAAAATCCCTGAAAATGTCATTCATGAAGGACTGGAAGACGGAAGGAGCATTAGTGAGCCCAAAGGGCATCACAAGGTACTCAAAATGCCCCTCAGGGGTGTTAAATGCCGTCTTCCATTCATCCCCGTGCTTAATGCGAATAAGGTTATACGCCCCCCTGAGGTCAAGCTTGGTAAACCAAGTAGCGTTTTTCACCCTGGAAAACAGGTCAGAAATCAAGGGTAACGGGTATTGATATTTCACAGTAATATTGTTCAAGAGACGATAATCAATACACGGCCTTAATGAACCATCTTTTTTGGCCACAAAGAAAAAAAACGGCACTAAGGGTGAAGAGGATGGTCTGATATGACCCTTCTCCAATGATTCCTTGATATAAGACCGCATAGCGTCATGTTCAGGTATAGACAAGTTAAAGAGGCGACCCTTAGGGAATTTTACTACCTGGCACTAATTCAATAGCGCAGTCATAGCTCCTATGGGGAGGTAAGGATGCAGATTTACTTTCGCTAAACACATCAGAAAAATCAAACAAAAAGTCAGGAACATCCTCAGCCTGGGGGGAGGCAGAAAAAACAGGAGTGTTGGTATTAACACATTGGCAGCCCCAACTGGTTACAGACACAGATTTCCAATCCAAAACAGGATTATGAGACTGTAACCAAGGGAAACCCAGCACGATAATGTCATGCAGATTATATAGAACCAAAAATTTGCAGCACTCCTGGTGATCAGGTTCAACCCTCATTATCACCTGAGTAGAAAACTGGGGTTTATTCTCAGCCAAAGGGGTAGAATCGATCCCCAGTAGGGGAATAGACTTCTGTAGGGGTATCAAGGGAAATCCACAACGTTTAGCAAAATCATAATCCATCAGGTTAATAGCTGCTCCAGAATCAACGAAAGCCTGAGCAGAAAATGAGGACAGAGAGCATATCAGAGTGACAGTTAATAAAAACTTAGTCTGAACACTACCCAAGACAACTGAGCGTGCAAAACGTCTTCCCCGCTTAGGGCAGACTGAAATAGCATGAGAGGCATCACCACAGTAGAAACATAACCCATTGCGCTTTCGAAACTCATGACGCTGTGCCCCAGACACCACTCCATCACACTGCATGGGCTCAGCAGCTGGCTCACAAGGCAACACCACTCCACGCATACTTCTCCGCTCACGCAAACGTCTGTCAATTTGAATCGCTAATGACATAGAATCATTGAGACCAGAGGGGACAGGGAATCCCACCATAACATCCTTTACATTATCCGACAGACCCTTCCGGAAAAGGGCCGCCAAAGCGTCGTCATTCCATTTGGTCAGGACTGCCCACCTACGGAATCTCTGACAGTATAACTCAGCGTCATCAAGCCCCTGATTTAATGCCAACAAGGCTTTTTCAGCTTGATCAGTGATATTAGGCTCATCGTACAATAACCCCAAAGCCTGAAAAAATGCATCAACATCACTCAAAACAGGATCCCCAGGTGTCAGGGAAAAAGCCCAATCCTGAGGATCGCCGCGCAGGAGAGAGATGATAATTTGAACCTGCTGCGCTGCGTTTCCTGAGGACTTAGATTTTAAGGCAAGAAACAATTTACAATTATTTTTGAAATTCTGAAACTTAGCTCGATCCCCTGAAAACAAATCTGGCATGGGAATCCTAGGTTCCACAACAGGCAACCTAGCAAGATATGCAGCAATACTCTGAACCTCAGTGGCAAGCTGATCCACACGGCCAGACAACTGTGCAAACTCCATTGGGAGAAAAGATCCTCCCCAGCACCCAGAGATACAGAGGGAGAAAAAAAAAAAAAAAAAAAAAAAAAAAAAAATGCAACAAACAGAAAAATATCTCTGACAACTTTTCTTCCTTCAAAATATTTTCTTTTTCCCTTCTGTGAGTACCATACAATTTTTAAGGCCGGTGATAATGTTATGTTACGGTAGCTGAGGAGTGCAGGTAAAAAAGGCAATACACCAGAGCAGTTGGAATCTATGAGATCGCAGTACCCTGACTAACCACCACAACTAGAGGCAGCCGTGGAGCGTTCCTACGATGGTCCTAGACGCCTCGTCACAGCCTGAGAAACTAACTACACCTAAAGATAGAAATAGGAAAGCTATCTGCCCCGGAGCAGAACCCCAAAGATAATAGAAAGCCCCCAAACATGTAATGGCGGTTAGACAAGAGGAAATACTGACACAGAAAGAAAATAGTATGAGCAAACGCTGGGGCCCAAACTATCTAAATAGAAAAGGACAGGAAGGGTACTTACTGCAATCCCAGAAAACCCTGAAAAACACCAACATACTAATTTCAAAATCACCTGAGATCACACGACCTCTACCACCTAAATTAGTTCTCTGGTGTAACAAAAACAGCAGCCACTGAAAAAACTGCAAAAAGCAAAAGTACAAAAACACAGTGGCTGGACTAAACTGAGAGGGCAAAAAGCCCCCGGAGGGGACCCAGAAGGCCCCCACAGAAGTGCAGGACAAAATGCAAAAATATAGCAAAAACACAAAATAAGAAATTGTCTTATCTGATAGCAGGAGATGCAGACACGACACAGCAGGCTACAAGGGAAACTGGAAAGAAGGATTCAGACCAGAACAATTGATCACCGGCAACCCTGATGGGAAAATGATTCCCTTAAATAAGACCAATCAGTAACACCTGATTCCCAATCCTCACTAGTACCGCTTGTAACCACCAGAGGGAGCCTCTGCCCAGAACTCATCTCAAACCCATTCACAACACCTATCTAGATGTGTGGTGAGCGCTATGAAGCCCCAAGTGCTTCACAGAAGTTTTAACGTACAGTCGTAAAAACAAAAAAAATCATTTTTTTTAAAAAAAATTATATTTTTACCCCCAGTTTTTTATTTTCCCAAGGGTAACAGAAGAAATAGGACAAATTGCACAATAACTCTTGGGGTCCAGAGTACGCTGATACCCCATATGCGGGGGTAAACTACTGTTTGGGCGCATGGCAGAGCTCAGTAGTGAAGGAGCACCGTTTGACTTTTTCAATGCAGAATTGGCTGGAATTGAGATCAGACGCCATGTCACATTTGGAGAGCCCCTGATGTGCCTAAACAGCGGAAACCCCCCAATTCTAACTCCAACCCTAACCCCAACACACCCCTAACCCTAGTCCCAACCCTAACCACAAACCTAACCCTAACACACCCATAACCCTAATCCCAACCCTGACCCTAATCCTAACTTTAGCGCCAACCCTAACCCTAACTTTAGCCGCAACCCTAACCCTAATGGGAAAATGGAAATAAATACTTTTTTTTAATTTCATTATTTTTCCCTAACTAAGGGGGTGATAAAGGGGGGTTTGATTTACTATTTATAGCGGGATTTTTATGATTGGCAGCTGTCACGCTAAAAGACGCTTTTTATTGCAAAAAAATAGTTTTTGCATCACCACATTTTGAGAGCTATAACTTTTGTATATTTTGGCCCACAGAGTCATGCGAGGTCTTATTTTTTGCGGGACGAGGTTACGTTTTTATTGGTACCATTTTTGAGCATGTGACGTTTTTTGATCGCTTTTTATTTCGATTTTTGGGAGGTTAGAATGAACAAAAATCAGCAATTCATGAATTTCTTTTGGGGGAGGCGTTTATACCGTTCCGCGTGTGGTAAAATTGATGAAGCAGTTTTATTCTTCGGGTCAGTACGATTACGGCGATATCTCATTTATGTCATTTTTTTATGTTTTGGCGCTTTTATACAATAAAAACAATTTTATATAAAAAAATAATTATTTTTGCATCGCTTTATTCTGCGAGCTATAACTTTTTTATTTTTTCGCTGATGATGCTATATGGTGGCTCGTTTTTTGCGCGGACAAGATGACGTTTTCAGCGGTACCATGCTTATTTATATCTGTCTTTTTGATCGCGTGTTATTCCACTTTTTGTTTGGCGGTATGATGATAAAGCATTGATTTTTTGCTTTGTTTTTTTTTTTTTTTTAAGAGGTTCACTAAAGGGGTTAACTAGTGGGACATTTTTATAGGGGGTGTTGTTACAGACGCAGCGATACCAAATATGTGTACTTTTATTGTTTTGTTTTTTTTATTTACAGGAAAAAATGAATTTATTGGGGAATATTTTCTTTTTTTTTTTTATGATTTTTTTAAACAATTTTTATTTTTATTTTTTTAACTTTTTTACTTTGTCCCAGGGTGGGACATCACTGTATTTTAGCAGATCGCTGGTGTGACAGTGTGCACAGCACTCTGTCACACCAGCGATCGCTCTGGCATCGCTGCAGGCTTCTCAGTGCCTGAGGAAGCCGCCTCCCTGCAAGACCCGGATGGACCCCGGCGACATCTTGGATCCGGGGTCCTGCAGGGAGGAAGGACCCTCGGGACAGCGTGACACATCGCGCTGCTCTGAGGGTCTCAGGGGAGCGCGCAGGGAGCCCCCTCCCTGCGCGATCCTCCCCTGTGCCCCCAGAACACCGCGATCATGTTTGATCGCGGTGTGCCAGGGGTTAATGTGTCGGGAGCGGTCCATGACCGCACCTGACACATAGTGCCGGGTGTCAGCTGTGATAATCAGCTAACACCCGGCCGCGATCGGCTGCGCTCCCCCCGGGAGCGCGTCCGATCGCACGAGACGTACTATCCCGTCCATGGTCATACGGGCCCAGGTACCATGAACGGGATAGTACATCTGATGGCAGTAAGGGGTTAAATAAAGCTGCTATGTTTTTGATTTTTCCTAGTATTTGATAGTAGCAAAACATTATTGATGCAGTCTTGTGTAGCGTGGTCTACATGCATTTTTAGCTCTTTTTCTGTAGCAGAAACGCATTAAAAACGACACATCCTTTTTTATCTGGGGATTTTCCGCGCTAAATGAAATTCTAGGAGAAAAATCTGTACATAAAATTCAAAGTGTTAGCAAAAGAAATTGACAAGTTGCGGATTTCAACATTTAGGGCGTACCATCCATTGTAACCCCAGTGTCGGGTGTAAGTCACCAAGTCTCCTGGCAACAGGTCCCTCCCCGGGTGTCCTTCTGGGAGGTGAGTCTCCACGTCCCGCCGGGTCACAAAGACTTCTAAATAAAGTCCAGGCTCCTGGATGAAGCCCCAACCACCTTTCAATTTAAAGCTCCGTACTGCACCCTTACGCCGCGGCTCCCTCAGGGTACCTTTATCTTTTCTCATCCAGTCCTTATCTGCCCGGTCCTTCTCGATGTGACGTTGGCGAAGCTTCTGGGATTCGCGCTGCTCCCTTTGTCGCTCTGCTTCCTTCTCCCAACGTCTCCACTCTTCCTCCGGTTGTAATTCTCCTCCAGCATCTCCATGTCTCCACCATCAAACTGCAGCTTACGTTGTCCGGTTTGCGGCAGCTCTCCTGGCGCCCCCCAGTCCTGGCGGCGCTCACCTGCGGAGGAAGCAGCCGGCTCTGGAACAGATGACAGTCGGGGCTCCGGTACAGACAGGTAGACCTCTGATGCCTGCGCGGCCTCCTCCATGAGGACGGGTGTTGCTTCTTCTGTCTCAGCGACGGGGGCAGACAGCGGGATCTGGGGTGCTGCCGGTGCAGAGGTTTTTGCAGGAACGGGTGCCTCCACTGCAACAACGTCAACCGGATCACATTGCAAGGGCTGGGATGCCCGCACGGACTCCTCTACTAGAACGGGTGCCTCACCTTCCGGTACAGACACTTCAGGTAAGAGGGATTGGCGCCGCTCCAAGTTTAGTTTTAGGGCACGCCAGCTGGCTTCCATCCTGGCGACCTCCTCCCGGTGCCGGGCCAGGCCTCTTAGGGTATCCTCCGCTTCTTGCAGCGTAGGAGGGTTTCCAGGCCGGGTGCCCAACGGTGGTTCCGTGGCGATCGGGTCGCTTCCGTGGGGGGAGAGCTCTGACTGCTCCATCCCTTCACACTTCTGCTCGTGTCCATTAGCCATCTCTGCCAAGTCACATGTGTCATTAGCATCTGGAGAGGGCCCCTCTTTTGTAGTGAGGCGGGACCTTCGTGTTAGTTTCCGCACACTGAGGAGGATGAGGAGGCGGAACTCAAGAGCTGTGGGGCACGATCTTACATTGCAGTACCATTTAGAGTGGTCGGCCATCGTTTTCACACCACTGAGTGAGTGTACACCCACGAAGAGCACGCCCTTCTTCTTCACCAGTGCCTCATCGTGACGCAGATATGGCGGAAAAATGGCAAATACATTCTCTGATGATTTTAGCAATTCTCAAGCACAAAACCAGTTCAATTCAGGCACACAGGACTCGCTTATAGCGAGCTACAGAATCCTGTTCGTGGCGCCCAAGTTGAGTCGCACAGAGCAAGAGGTTTTGGGGGTACTCGGCACCGAGCCCGTCGACTTCTATGGGGTATGTCACGGCTTTACCCGGCAATTGAATCAGAGTCTATTTTACTTTGTAGAAGTGTATAAACTATAAATATATGTATATATATATGTCACAATGACATGTATATATATATATGTATTCTATGTGTGTTATTTTGTGTTTACAACGAAAGAAAGGTTTTTTTTTGTTGCGATTTTTTGTTCCCATAGACTTACATTGGACTTCCGGTATCGGAATCGGATATCGACGATATTTAGTGATATCGGCGATACCATTTCGATACGATATTTTTAGATATTGAGCAGTATCGCTCAACACTAATACTGAGTTTTTACTGACTACTATTTCACATGAGTTATAATGAGATTTAAATAAAAGAAAGGGATTTAGTTCACCAGTATATTTCCTTAGGCTTCCAACTCATACACAGTAGTGATGAGCAAGTATGCTTGTTGCTCGGTTTTTCCCGAGCACTCTCGGGTGGTCTCCAGGTATTTGGAAGTGCTCGGAGATTTAGTTTCTGTTGCCTCAGCCGCATGATTTGTGGCTACTTAACAGCCTGAATACATGTGGGGATTGCCTGTTTGTTATGGAATTCCCACATGTATTCAGGCTGTCAAATAACCCCAAATCGTGCAGCTACTGCAACAGAAACCAAATCTCCAAGCACTTCCAAATGCTCGGAGACCACCCGAGCGTGCTCGGGGAAACCCGGGCAGCAAGTATACTCGCTCATCACTAATACACAGTCCAAGAAACCTGCCGGCTCGCAGGTGTAACTAGAAAGATGGAGGAAGCATCCAGAATCTTCGGAGACACAATCCAGCACAAGTGCGGGTAAAAATCCTTATTTATTGGTTAAAATGGGGCAAAAACAAATCACAGACTACAGTGACATATTCAGCAAAAGTTGAAACCTACTGGTTTCGAAAAATTTAGTTCTTAATCATGGCAGGTTTTCCTTTTGCTGAGTATGTCACTGTAGTGTTTGATTTGTTTTGTCCCATTTTCACCAATAAACCAGGAATTTTTACCCACACATTGGATTGCGTTTTGGAGTCTTCCAGGGTCCTTAATGCTTTCTCCCACTTTTCAAAATGTGATTTGTTAAAGATGAACAAGTCCCCAAAAATAAAATGGTGATCCCACTTATGCAACCATACTATTTTTGTGTTGATAATTTCATTTTTACCATGAAAGTGATTTGAGTTTTTCAATGGATTTGTACAGACTATGGCTGGCATTAAACGTGGAAAAAGGTTTGAAATTATTTTTCTTGGTATGAATCTTGTAAAAAACCTGACATTTTAATAGGGGTATGTAAACTTTTAATATCTACTGTGTGTGCGTATATCTGCATTTATGACATCAATATTTGCAGATCATATTAAACTCTGATATACAGATAAGAGTATTTACATATTATAGGGGGCTTAGGGAGAAACTCCAAGCTTGAGTTGGAAAATGTAAATTCAAACTTTGCACCTTAATGCTTCATGGATGTATTGATCATGGAGCCGGTTAGAGAGTGTGATGTGGGCTAAAGAGCTGGGCTACTCCATAGAGTCCCTATAGTGACTAAAAAATTAAATGTAAATTAAAAAAGTTAGAAAAAGTAAACAAAGCATATTCAGTTTTGCTGTGTTCATAAAAATAAAATTCCAGTCTATGAAAATATAAAACTATTGAATGGTACATGTCTTAATGAAAAGAAAAATAATCATAATACCAAATTAACAAAAAGCCCTTGTATAGCTCCATGAATAGAAAAATAAAAAAGTTCATGGGTCTCAGAAAATGACAGCAGAAACCAATTTTTTGCTTGCTTTGCACTTTATAATTATTTTTAAACAACTTAAATTGTAAAATAAACTACCTTATTTTTCAAATTATAAGAGACACTTTTTTCCCCAAAATTTTTGGGAAAAATGAGTTGCATTTTATAATTCGAATGTAGCATACCAGAAGAAGCAGCTGTGGTGGAGTGGGGTCCAAGGAGGCAAGGTCACGGCTACAGGAAGCTGGTGGCTGTGGCAGGCGTGGGGTGATGCTGCGAGCCCTGAGCAAGGAGGAGGGGTGTTCAGCGGTGCAAGGCTGCTACAGGCTCACAGACAATGAACTTTGGGAAAATGGCCGCCGGAGGTGGTGGATGCATAGATTGAGATCTCAGCTGCTGAGATCTTGTCTCCAAAAATTGTGTCTACCGAGATCTCAATCTGTGTATGTGTCACCTCATGCGGCCATTTTCCCAAAGTCCACCACAGTGAAAAGGATGGGAAGTTTGGGACAGTTGACATTTTCTGAAAGACTGGAGCCACCACAGCCTCGCACTATTGAAGACTCCCGCCTCCCAGCCCAGGGCCTGCAGCATCGCCCCACACCTACCACCAGCTTCCTGCAGTAGTGACCCTGCCTCCTGGGATCTCTCCACAGTTGTGCAATAGGATTTTGATCTGGACTCATTGATGGCCACTTCAGAACTATCCAGCGCTTTATTTCCATCCATTTCTGAGTGTTTCTTAAAGTATGTTTGGGGTCAGGGGCAGAACTATAGTGGAAGCAGGGGAAGCAGCTGCCACAGGGCCTGGGCTAGAAGGGGCCCGTCCCTGCTGCAGCTGCCCTGTGATTTAGGAGCAAAAAGGGGGGCCCGAGCACGCTGGCAAATGGATCCGCGCTCGGGCCCCCTCCCAACATTTTGTTCAGGCTTCTGACTCTGAGCGCTGATGCATAACAACACTGTGTTATAAATGCAGACAGCGAACAGAAATGAGCACTGTAGCTTTAAGCTGCGGCCCAGTGCATTATGGTCCGTCTGTCACAGCGTGTGTGCATGTGGGGGCGGACAGCAGACGGCCAGCAGACGGCCAGGCAGACCACATGAAGCAGCAGGCTGACTGGACAAGCAGGTGGAAGCCCGGGCGAGCAGGGTGAGTACCGTGAGTCTCTCAACAGTGAGAAGAGGCTTGGCTGCTCAATGGTGACTGGGAGGGCAGGTGCAGGCAGGATCTAACAGGGCCCACATTCAACAGGCCCCAGGCTGCAGTGCAGGGGGCCCACATTCAACACAGGGCCCAGGTAGCAAGGGACCCGCATTCCAACAGGGCTCGGGCTCCTGGGCCCTGTTTGACGCAAGCCTCAAGTCACCACTAACCTCCCCCTGGGCCCTGTTGGGCACGGGACCTCAGTCACCAGTAGCCTCCCCCTGGCCCAGTAACAGCCTCATGGTTGCTACAAGTGACGAGTGACACCCTGATCTCTGCTACATGTGACAAGTAACAACCTCAGCTCTGCTACATGTAACAAGTAACAACCTCAGCTCTGCTACATATGACAAGTAACAACCTCAACTCTGCTACTTGTGACAAGTAGCAACCTCAGCTCTGCTATTTGTGACAAGTAACAACCTCAGCTCTGCTTATGTGACAAGTAACAACCTCAGCTCTGCTCATGTGACAAGTAGCAACCTCAGCTCTGCTACATATGACAAGTAACAACCTCAACTCTGCTACTTGTGACAAGTAGCAACCTCAGCTCTGCTATTTGTGACAAGTAACAACCTCAGCTCTGCTTATGTGACAAGTAACAACCTCAGCTCTGCTCATGTGACAAGTAGCAACCTCAGCTCTGCTCATGTGACAAGTAGCAACCTCAGCTCTGCTCATGTGACAAGTAGCAACCTCGGCTCTGCTACATGTGACAAGTAACCTCAGCTCTGCTACATGTGACAAGTAGCAACCTCAGCTCTGCTACATGTGACAAGTAACCTCAGCTCTGCTACATGTGACAAGTAACAACCTCAGCTCTGCTACATTTGACAAGTAACAACCTCAGCTCTGCTACATGTGACAAGTAGCAACCTCGGCTCTGCTACATGTGACAAGTAACAACCTCAGCTCTGCTACATGTGACAAGTAGCAACCTCAGCTCTGCTCATGTGACAAGTAACAACCTCAGCTCTGCTCATGTGACAAGTAACAACCTCAGCTCTGCTACATGTGACAAGTAGCAACCTCGGCTCTGCTACATGTGACAAGTAACAACCTCAGCTCTGCTACATGTGACAAGTAGCAACCTCGGCTCTGCTACATGTAACAACCTCAGCTCTGCTACATGTGACAAGTAGCAACCTCAGCTCTGCTCATGTGACAAGTAACAACCTCAGCTCTGCTACATGTGACAAGTAACAACCTCAGCTCTGCTACATGTGACAAGTAACAACCTCAGCTCTGCTACATGTGACAAGTAGCAACCTCAGCTCTGCTACATGCGAGGAGTGACAGCCTCATCTCTGCTACATGTGCGGAGTGACAGCCTCAGCTTTGCTATACAAGTAGCAGAGCTGAGGCTGTCACTCCTCACATGTTGCAGAGATGAGGCTGTCACTCCTTACATGTAGCAGAGCTGAGGCTGTCACTCCTCGAATGTAGCAGAGCTGAGGCTGTCCCTACTCACATGTAGCAGAGCTGAGGCTGTTCCTCCTCACATGTAGCAGAGCTGAGGCTGTCACTCCTCACATGTAGCAGAACTGAGTCTGTCACTCCTCACATGTAGCAGAGCTGAGGCTGTCACTCCTCACATGTAGCAGAGCTGAGGCTGTCACTCCTCACATGTGTAATTGGTGAGGGCGTGGTGCAGAAGTACGGTATACAGAACAATCTTAGATTATTCTGTATACCGGACTGTTGTTCTACTGAATAAATCATCCGTTTTGAAAGCAATTTGCAGGCTGGATTACAAGTTTCTTCACATATTTACTCTGGAGAAAGCCTACCTTCGTCACTACCTCAGTTGCTTCCTGGGAGTTGGTTCTTTTCTGTTATTTCACTATCATTACTCCAAAAACCTCTAATTTTGGATAATAAAGGTATCTTTCTTAACACAACTTGGGTAGACCGGGATTGGCAACGCGCGCGAGGGGGGGGGGCCCCATTGTGAAGTTTGCTGTGGGGCCCTGCCGTTCCTAGTTACGCCCCTGTTTGGGGTCATTAAGCTGCTGGAATCTATTACCTTGGAAGCAAACCCAGCTTTTGGACACTGGGCAATAAATTGTGACACAAAAAAAGTTGGTAATCTTCAGATTTCATGATGCCTTGCACACAGTCAAGCAAAAGACGTAGCACAACCGTGTAGCGGTGCACAAGTAGGTTCCCAGGCCAGTATATAAAGATAGTAAAACTTGGCACTCAACTTATAAGTGAAATTCAGAAGTAATTTTAATGCAGTCAAATAAAAAATTGTAGCATGCCTGTGAAGCATCAGGTAGATGTGGGTGAATGGGAACCCACAATAGATCTGCATTAGCATGCAGTGGAGGTGTACTGCCAACACCGTTGTGGCATCCATCTGAGAAGTGGTGGACGCGGTATCTGTGTTGGCAGTACACCTCCTCCACTGCATACTAATGCAGATCTAATGTGGGTTTCCATTCACCCACATCTACCTGTTGCTTCACAGGCATGCTACAAATAAGTGATTATATATTCACTTCCTTTCCTCCTTTTTAAGCAGTCGGACTGACGAAGTTCCATGTGGGACCAAACGTCTCAGTTTTTTATTTGACTGCATTAAAATTACTTCTGGATTTCACTTACAAGTGCAAAGTTTTATTTTCTTTGCACACAGTCAAAGCACCCAGTGCAAAAGGCAGCAAAACAATCCCAAAACATCTTTGAACCTCCACCATATTTGACTGTTGGTACTGTATTCTTTTATTTCTAGGCCTATTTCTGTTTTTAGTAAATAGTAGAATGATGTGCTTTTCCAAAAAGCTGTGTCTTGGTGTCTTCTGTCCACAAGACGCTTTCCCAGAAGGATTTTGGCTTACTCATACATTTTTGCAAACTGTAGTCTACCGTTTTTATATCTCTGTGTCAGCAATGGGGTCCTCCAGGATCTCCTGCCATAGCATTTAATTTCATTCAAATGTCCATAGATAGTTTGCACTTACCCTGATGCACCTTGAGCCTGCAGGACAGCTTGAATTTCTTTGCAACTTGATTGGTATTGCTTATCCACTATCCGGACTATCCTATGTTGCAACTAGAGATGAGCGAACCTGTTTGTAAAACGTGCACCAATCTCGAATTCGGCACAAACGTAGCACATTCGTATTCATGTTCCCCACCATTTATCCTCAAAGTCGGCAAAATTCGGTCACAGTTCAGTAAATAATAGGGTTTCCACTGATGCTTTCATTAGGATTATGGCTAGGATAGTGGTTCTGTATGATAAGCAGGGAGGACATGTTTTATGAGGGGAGGGGGTGTGTATAGGTCAGAGGAGTGGCGAGGGCACAGAAACAGTCCACAACGTCATGCCACAAGGGCTTCTGTCATTGGCTGCTGAAGTCACAAATAAGAAGTGGACATTTTGTTTTGCTGGCACCATTTTGTCAGTGTAACAGCACAGAGAGGTCACTCCTGCTGCAAGTTGTCATATAGCCAGATAGGATCCTGTCCTGTGTGAAATCGACCTTACAACATTTAACTACTTTGTGCTAATAGTGTTGCGCAGGCAGTAGTCCACATTTTCTACTCACAATCGGTTGGTCTATCTAATACTGTGCAGCAGGCATGACTCAGGAGGCCCCATTTGCTAGTCAAAAAGGTTAGGGCTAATATTGGGGTGCAGCCAGGAGGCCCAATTTGCTAATCAAAGTCATAAGGGCTAAAATTCAGGTGCAGCCAGGAAGCCCCAATTGCTAATCAAAATTGCTAGGGCTAATATTAGTGTTCAGGAAGGAAGCCCCATTTGCTAATCAAAATTGTTAGGAATAACAGTGTTGTGCAGGAAGGAGTCCACATTTCCAACTCAAAATTGTTTGGACTAATATTGTGTTGCAATCATGACTCAGGTGGCCCCATTTGCTAATCAAAATCATTAGGGCTAATAGTGTTGTGTAGGCAGAAGTCCACATTTCCTACTCAAAATTGTTTAGGCTAATACTGTGTTGCAATCAGGACTCAGGATGCCCCATTTACAAACAAAAATCGTAAGTGCTAACATTGTTGTTCAAGCACACTATCTCTGAAAATAAATACTGTTTGTTCATTTAGTGACAGATGACTGACAGGTCTGGGCCTAGGGTTGTGAAACAGCAGTTTAAAAGAGGGGAAGAAAACAAACAACATAAGTTGGAAAAGGCGAGGTCGTGGTGGAAGGGGGAATATACTTGGTGCTTGATGTGTTCGTAGGTTAAGTGGTAATGTTGCTGAAATCTTTAATGAACAAACACCGTTTCATCCTATCCAAAGACAACTGACATGATCTGTTACTGGACAGGCTACTCGACTCTCTTTCTTTTTTATAGCGGTACGCTTTGTCATGAGGGTCAGAAAGGGCATGTGTTCCAGTGGATGGCAAGCTCTGCATCAAGTGTCCTCTCCTCCTCAATATCACACACAGTACATTCCTAAGAGGAGGCACCCCAATTATCCTTGTTTCTCCTTGCGTCACAACTTTCCAACTGCACAACTGACTGCAGAGAACCACAGATGGGCAAGTCTCAGAGTTGTTCACACATTCTATTCCAAGGGCATCAGAAGTCTGCTCCAAAGATTCACAAAATCAAGTGGAGAAAAGCATCAGCACGGATTCCCACAATTTTTTCCTATTTGATACGGGTCCTGATGAAGTAGGGTCCAAGCCGAATCCAGACCCTCGTCACCAGACATTATCACCCCGATGTAAATTAATATTGATAAAACCCAGATACCTGAGGTGCACACAGACTGTACTGTGCTGTCAGGGTAAGGAGAGGAGGAAGGTGACTCTCAGTGCGAGGAGTCAGACAACAGAGAAGATGACGATGAGGTTGTAGATCCCACTTGGTGTGATCCCAGAGGCACGCAGCTGAGCAGCTCAGCAGAGGAGGTGGAGGATGAAGACGAGAAGGTTACATTGTGGCTTGCCGCACAGTCGGGGAGTGATGCAACCACGACAAGTACTATGGCTGTGGCCAGCACCCAGTGACGAGTCTGCAGTTTGCAAAGGTGGCAAGGGTTGCCAAGTCTGGACCTTTTTTGAGACTGCAAAGGATGGCACATCTCACATAATCTGCCAACTTTGCAAAAAACAACTCAGCAGAGGCAAAAATTGCAATAATTTGACAACAACATGTATGAACTGGCAAATGCATGATCAACATGCCTTTGACTGGGAATCACACTGTGCTAAAATGCTGAATAGTGGGCCTTGCCAACCACCGACCATTCCATCAATGGCATCTGCTGCTTCTTCCTCCTCCATCATCGTAGCAAGTGTTTTCACACACGTCACCAGCCACAGAACCTCCACTTGTTTATCCCCCTACAGTCGAAGTGACTGAGTGAGAGCCTGTCAGCTGTTATGGAAGTGAAGATGCCTGCTGTTTTTGTTTCACCAATCACACCACATCACCATTACTTCTCTACGAAAGCTGTGCCTGTGCTACACTAGCATGTCACAGATATCATCACCCATTCCCTGAAAAAATCTACGTCTGCCAGAGTGCATTTCCCAACTGACAACAGGACGAGTAAACATGGGCAGGGGCGTTACATCTCACAGATTGGGCACTAGGAGACTCTGGTGACTGTGGGGGCATTTAGGGAAGGGGTTGCTCCACAAGTCTTGGAATCCCCAAGGCTTGCAGGGCACTTGGGGATGGAGAACTAAGCCACTACACACCATAAAAAGGAGAACTAAACTACAACAAAGGACAACAGGGCTTGGTGAAATAACCAACTTTAGGTATTTAGTAGTTTAACCAAAGCACTACACACCATAAGATGGAGAACTAAACTACTAGACAACAGGGGTTGGAAAACTAAACTACTAAACAGCTAAGTTGGAGATCAAAACAAAAGCACACCAAAACATGGAGAACTAAGTTAATAGACAACAGTGGTTGGAGAACTAAATTATTAAACAGTTTGGGTTGGAGAACTAAACTACTGCACACCAAGGGATAGTTAACTAATGCACTAGACAGTGGTGTCACTAGACACCAAGTCATGGAATCCCCAGGGCTTGCAGGACAAACCTCTGTATCTAATAATAATAACAATAATAAACTTTATATATAGCGCCAACATATTCTGCAGCGCTTTACAATTCAACAGTTAATATACAACAGTCATAGCAAAATTAACAATACAATAATTAATACAAAGATAATGACGACCCTGCCCGTAAGAGTTTACAATCTGCAATGAGGAAGGGGAGACAAAATGCAGGTGCTATTTACAATGATGGTCCAGTCATCTTGAGGAAATGGAGGATAGAAAAAGGCTGGCTGAGGTAATCACCAGCCAATATTTGTAGTGCTTTTGGGTGCGGATGAGTTTGATGGCGAAATATGTTCAGAGAAGTAGAAAATAGGCTATATATTAAAAGGAATTTGATTAGGGAACGTGATAGGTCACCCTAAACAGATGTGTTTTTAGTAAGTTTCTTAAACTGTGTAAGTTGTGTTTAGTCCTAATTTCTTGGGGTAGAGTATTCCAGAGGATTGGTGCAACTCGTGAGAAGTCTTGGAGACGGTAGTGTGAGGTACAAATAAGTGTGGATGTTAGTCAAAAGTCACTTGCATAGCATAATTGAGTGGATAGGCTGATAAACAGAAATGAGGGAGGAGATGTAGGGGGGTGCCGCACTGTGAAGAGCTTTGTGGTTGAGAACAAACAGTTTAAATTTGATCCTATATTGTATGAGCAGCCAGTGCAATGACTGGCACAGAGAGGAAGCGTCTGAGTTCCGATTAGCCAGATCGATGACCCTGGCTGCTGCATTAAGGATGGACTGGAGAGGGGAAAGTCGAGTGAGGAGGAGGAACTCTAACACTTCCTCTAGTGCTTCTGCCTCCTTCACCTCCTCTGGGGCCTCCACCTGTGACTTCAACCTCCGTACTGCACAGGCAGGGCTCACAGCAATCAGGCAGTGTTTGAATTAATATGCCTTGGAGATCGCAGTCATACAGATCAAGAGTTGTGGACAGCTATCCATGCCGAGTTTGAGCAATGTGTGTCTTCACTGAACCTGGAGCAATGGAAGGCCATGCGCGATAATGGTGCAAACCTGGTGACAGCCCTATGTCGGGGCAACCTCAGACACGTGCCTTGCATGGCTCGCATCTTCAACCTGATGGTGCAGCAATTTCTCTGCCATTGTCCCAGCCTGGATGCAATAATGCAGAAACCACTGTCGTTGTGTGCTCACTTCCACCATACCACTTAAGTTGATAAAGAGATCTTTAAGACTACCGGTTAACTGGTTGATATTCGATGTGACGGCACCGTGAAATTCAACTCTGCACATGTTGCAGTGACTGTGGCAGCAGCGCTGAGACCTGGTCCAGTATGAAATTTTGCATAACCTGGCTCAATACAGTGCAGACGTGGTGCAATTCACACTTGCAGAGTGGACACAGATAAAGGACCTCTGCACCCTTCTGCATGTTTTCGAAATGGCTAATAAGATGGATAAATAGTCTGCGGGAGGAGGTGGTAGTGGTACCGGTTGGAAGAGCAGGAAGCAGAGGGGGATGTGGAAGGGTTAACAATATCTCTAAGTTCTGATCTGTCATCTCACAGGCGGTTGCCATGGGAGGAACAAAGGAAGAAGGACAAGGAGTAAGAGGTGAAGGACGCGCAACAGTTAGGAGATGAAGAGAATAATGATTTCCCTCTCTGTTGTCTGTGGCCAGGAGGGGATGGAGGAAGCAAGCTGGAGTATTTTCCCACAACCAACACACTATAGACTTGGACCTCATGAAAGAGACTGACCCATGAGCGCCTTTTTGCAGCACTATCTGCAACATGATTGTTGCCTGTATTGTTAGGATTTTAAATAGTGCTGACTACTGGGTTGCCAGTCTGTTCAATCCAAGATACAACAGTAAATTTTGCCAGTTGCTTCCCTCCCATATTGCAGTATCACAACATGCTTGAAGACAATCTTGACAGTGGTTTTCCCCAATACAGCAATGAACACAGTGTGCATCGCAGTGATAGGCTTCCAACCCCGGGAATGTTGAGTTGTCAATTGCAAAAACATTAGGAGCTTTGCAGCGCTGGAGTTCTGGTTTCCAACCCCACCAAGGACAGCATCTGCACAGAGTTTGTATGTTCTCCCGGTGTTTGCGAGGGTTTCTTCCGAGTACTTATTTTTTTCCCACACTCTAAAAACATACTGCTGCTGAATACAACTGAATTTCACAGCCATAAAATGAGTACATGGGATATGAAATGCTGCATCACTATCACATTTGAAACAGAAAAAAATTGTTTTTCTTTACGCTGCATGAGCTACGCACACAGTTGAATTTCACCGCCACTAAATGACAAGGTAGGATATGGCATGCTGTGCAGGGGCGGACACAGACTGTAGTGGGCCTCTGTGCAAGAAATTTTTCGGGCCCCCCCCCGCACTTTATAGGGCAACAAAGTTATGTAATCATATAGATTGTAATATTTATTTAGAACGCAACTATCAAATCTAAATAGTAAAGTTGTTTAATATGATCATAAAAACTAATAGGGAGATAGATGATACCTACCTGCCCGTTCTACCTACCATGCTTCTATCCAGGCCAGGGCCCCCCCTATTCATGTGCAGCCTGGCCATGCTTCAGTGAGTTCTCCCCAGGACAGAGCCCCCCAAAATCATGGCTGCCATGCTTCTTCATTTCTCCCCCAGGAGCCCCCCAAAATCATGCCTGCCTCATTCCCAGTCCCTCAGTCCTGCTCAGCTCTGGTAATCTTACCTGGAGCAGGCAGGGCAGGCCAGACCAAGAGGATCCATCCACACTGTCCCGTGTCCGCACTCCACAGCATTTAGGGCACGGGCCAGCACACAGTGACCGTCACTAAACAGTCACACACTGATGCTGGCGATGCGGCTGCAGCCACTGACTGTGCGGCCGGCGCCACACGAACACAGCGACAGTCTGTCTTCTCTCCTCCTCTGCTCCCCACAGCGGCAGCACAGCACAGCACTGACGCTGCTGCTGATCTCATCTCAATCTCATTTCACCTCAGGGCTGGCCCCTCTGCACCGGCGC
Organism: Oophaga sylvatica; assembly: GCA_033576555.1. Classification (NCBI taxonomy): domain Eukaryota; kingdom Metazoa; phylum Chordata; class Amphibia; order Anura; family Dendrobatidae; genus Oophaga; species Oophaga sylvatica. The sequence continues at coordinate 253,296,652 of JARQOD010000001.1, forward strand.
GCCGCACTCGCACTCTCAGGACCCGCTCCCGACGCCTCCCGCAGCGCTGCTCTTCTCCTTGTGCCTCGGCTGCGTAGTGCACCCAGGGCCGGCTCCAGGTTTTTATGGGCCCCGGGCGAAAGAGCCTCAGTGGGTCCCTTTAACACAGACCACGATTCATGATGCACAGATACGGCAGAGAAATATGGGTATAGCATAACGCCAAACACTTCACTTCTTCCATTACATGACTGATATCTATTGTAAATTGTACAATAGCTCAAAAACCGCCAAATCCTCACAGAGCACAGTACAGACTGGACAGTACAATCCTCCATACAATATTATGGGCACCACAGTCTCCCCCTCATCACCCATATAATACCCCATGCAGGATGTCACCCCCCATGTAATGCTCCATACAGAATACTAGACCCAATATAATGCTCCATACAGGATACTGGTCCCCATATAATGCTCCATACATAATATGGAGCTCTCCTCTGCGCTGTACTGCGTTCTGCACTGTTACGGCTCAGGAAAGGGCGCTGTGGAAAGACTCCCCATTATCATCATGAGTTCCTCCCCATCATTATCATTGCCTCCTTCATCATCATCATTGCCTCCCCATTATCATCAATGCCTGCCCATCATCATCATTCTCCTCCCAATCATCATCATGCCTGCCCATCATCATCATCTCCTTCCCATCATCAATGCCTGCCCATTATCATCATGGCCTCCCAATCATCATCATCTCCTCCCCATCATCAATGCCTGCCCATTATCATCATGGCCTCCCCATCATCATCATGGCCTCCCCATTATCATCAATGCCTGCCCATCATCATCATCGCCTCCCCATCATAATTATCCGCCTCCCCATCATCATCAATGCCTCCCCATTATCATCAATGCCTCCCATTATCATCAATGCCTGCCCATCATCATCATCGCTTCCCCATCATCATTATCGCCTCCCCATCATCATCAATGCCTCCCCATTATCATCAATGCCTCCCATCATCATCTCTCCCCATCATCAATGCCTGCCCATTATCATCAATGCCTGCCCATTATCATCAATCTTCTCCCCATCATCAATGCCTGGCCTTTATCATCAATGCCTCCCCATTATCAGCAATGCCTGCCCATCATCACACACAGACAGCACTACATCACACAAGCACTCTCTCACATACATACACACACACATACACACACACACACAAAGCACCGCACTACATACACACAGACACACACAGAGACACAGACACACACGTCTCACCTGTTCAGCGTCCGCGCTCTCTGCCACAGCCGGCCGCTGAATGATGACGTCATGCAGCGGCGCTGCTGTGAGAGGAAGCGCTGGCGCCCCCTGGAGCCTGGAGCTGCGGCAGCGGAGGCACGGGAGAGGTAAGTATTGTGCCAGCTGATGCCGGGGCCCTGAGCAACGGGGGGGGCCCAGTGGCCGCGCTGACACCGCTCTCCTCCGCTAACGGCCGCGGGGGTGCCAGATAGCGAGTGGGCCCCCCCGCCTGCTCAGGGCCCCCCCGCCTGCTCAGGGCCCCGGCACTTGCCCGGGTGTGCTGGGTGCTGACGCCGGCCCTGAATGCACCACATGGCTAATTTGAATAGGTAAATAATTAGCCATGCGGTGCTGGAGGCTGGAGGGGCCCCCTCTCCCCTGGGGCCCCCGTTCAATGAACGGGCTACACGGGCGGTAGGTCCGCCCCTGATGCTGTGGCATGTTAGCAACTGCAAAAAAATATTTTTTTACTGTGCAACAGCTCAAATCACAGAACAATGTTACCACCACTAAATGACAAGGTGAGATATGATGTGCTGATTACCTTTAGCAACTGCCAAAAACATTTTTTTTTCTGTGCAACAGCTCAAATCACAGAACAATTTCACTGCCACTAAATGATAGGGTGGGATATGGTGTGCTGCTTCACATTTAGCAACTGAAAAAATAAGATTTAGAAAGGTGAAGCAGTGCACAACACACTTTTATGAAATGTGCCCTGCTGTCTTTGTCTTTGTACCTCAGTAATGACACAAACAAAAATCTGCTGGAAGGCAGGTTTCACAGCCACACAGGACACTAGCTATCAAAACTATCTGACTTAGAAACGATCGCCTAGCTAACTAGCTAAAATCTATCAGCACCCAGACCCAGTGTCAGGAGCAGCCTCTCTGCGCTGTGCTAATGACAAAATGATGCTAAGACAAGATGTTGAAGAATATATCCGGGTGAAGTGTCAATGGATGCGCTGCTGATTATTATATTCAGCAAATATTTTCCTTGAAGAGGTCCTGCGTTGACCTGGAAACACTTTGACTTTGTAAACCTGTTAAAATAAATGTTTCAAGGAAAATTTAATTGAACATAATTAACAGCAGTGCATCCAGTTACACTTCACCCGGATATGTTCTTTCTCTAAGTCCTTTGGACTCATGTCCTGTAGCAGCTGATACATGCATTTGCTACATGTTGCTTTGTTGTAACACCACCAGGTGTTATGATTTGGTAGCTGAGGAGAGCAGGCAAAAACGGCAATACACCAGAGAGGTTGGAATCTACTGGATTGCAGTACCCTGACTAACCACCACAACTAAAGGCAGCCGTGGAGCGTACCTACGTTGGTCCTAGACGCCTCATCACAGCCTGAGAGGCTAACTACACCTAAAGATAGAAAGAGGAAAGCTATCTGCCCCAGAGCAGATCCCAAAAGAACATAGGAAGCCCCCAAACATGTAATGGCGGTTAGACAAGAGGAAATACAGACACAGACAGAAAATAGTATGAGCAAACGTTGGGGCCCAATCTTCCTAGAAAGAAAAGGATAGGAAGGACACTTACTGCAATCCAAAAAACCCTAAAAAAATACCAACTCTACTAATTGCAAAAACACCTGAGATCACACGACCTCTACCACCTAAATTAGTTCTCTGGTGTAACAAAACTAAGCCGCAGCCACTGAAAAAACTGGAAAAGGCAAATGAACAAATAACAGTGGCTCAGATAAACTGAGAGGAGCACAAGCCCCCAGAGGGGACCTGGCTGACCTCCACAGAAGTGCAAGAAAAATGGCAAAAAGCAAGCACAAAAATAAAAGCAGAAAATATCTTATCTGTTAGCAGAAGATGCAGGCAAGACTCAGCAAGCTTCCAAGTGAACCAGGAACCAAAGTTGAGACAAGAACAATTGATCACCGGCAACCCTGATGGGAGGGAACCTCCCTTATATAAGACCAGTCTGTAACTCCTGACTCTGATTGCCAATCTTCACAATCTTCATTGAATGGTTCAGTACTGTTTGTAACCACCAGAGGGAGCTTCTGCTCAGAATTCATTTCTAACACATTCACAACAGTACCCCCCCCTTGAAGAGGGGTCACCGAACCCTAATTCAGGTCGGTCAGGATGAGCTCTGTGATACGTACGGATCAGTCTCCTAGCATGGATGTCCGAAGCAAACACCCAAGAATTGTCCTCCTGACCATAACCTCTCCACTTAACCAAATACTGGAGTTTCTGTCTAGAAAAACGAGAATCCAATATTTTCTCAACCACATACTCCAGATTGCCCTCAACCAAAACAGGGTCAGGAGGCACAGCCATAGGAACCACTGGCTCGACAAACCTCTTCAATAAGGACTTGTGAACACGTTATGGATCTTAAATGTCCCTGGAAGAAGTAAACGAAAGGAAACAGGATTAAGAATCTCCATGATCTTATAAGGTCCAATGAACCTAGGCTTAAACTTAGGAGATGCAACTCTCATAGGGATATTTCTTGAGGACAACCAGACCAAGTCCCCCACTTCAAACCGAGGACCATCAGTCCTATGCCGGTTGGCAAACCGCTGGGCCCTTTCCTGAGAGAGGGACAACCTCTCCACTACCTGGTCCCAAATCTGCTGCATACGCTCCACAACAGAGTCAACACCTGGACAGACAGAAGCCTCCGTCTGTCCCGAAGAAAATCGAGGGTGAAACCAAAATTGCAGAAAAATGGAGACATCAAAGTGGCAGAGCTAGCCCTATTATTAAGAGCAAACTCAGCCAAAGGCAAAAAAGAGACCCAGTCATCTTTATCAGCAGACACAAAGCATCTCAGATAAGTCTCCAATGTCTGGTTTGTTCTCTCAGTTTGTCCATTGGTCTGAGGATGAAAAGCCGAGGAGAAAGACAATTGAACACCAAGTTTAGAACAAAAAGTCCTCCAAAATCTGGAAACAAACTGGACTCCTCTGTCAGACACAATGTTCTCAGGAATGCCGTGTAACCGAACCACGTGCTGAAGGAACAAAGGCACCAATTCGGAGGAGGAAGGCAACTTAGGTAATGGCACAAGATGTATCATTTTGGAAAACCTATCACAAATCACCCAGATAACGGTCATTCTCTGAGAAACAGGGAGGTCGGAAATGAAATCCATAGAGATATGGGTCCATGGTCTCTTGGGCACAGGCAATGGCATCAGCAAACCACTAGAGCGAGAGCAAGGCTTGGAGCGAGAGCAAGTCCCGCAGGACTGCACAAATTCCCTGACGTAACGAGACAAAGTAGGCCACCAAAACGACCGACTAACCAAGTCTCTGGTACCAAAAATTCCGGGATGACCGGCCAACGCGGAACAATGAATCTCAGACATCACACTCTTTTTCCACCGGTCTGGGACAAACAATTTCCCAATAGGGCAGCGCTCGAGTTTATCCTCCTGACACCCTTCCAGAGCCAGTCTCAAATTGGGCGAGATGGCGGAAAGAACTACACCCTCTTTCAAAATAACAGCAGGATCAGATAACTCAGGAGAGTCCGCAAGGAAACTCCTCGAGAGGGCATCCGCCTTAACATTCTTAGTGCCAGGAAGAAAGGAAAGACAAAATTAAAACTTGTGAAAAACAAGGCCCACCTGGCCTGTCTAGGATTAAGTCGCTTGGCTGATTCCAGATAAACCAGATTCTTATGGTCCGTGAGGACCACCACCTGATGTTTGGCTCCCTCCAGCCAATGTCTCCACTCTTCAAAAGCCCACTTCATGGCCAATAACTCCCGATTACCCACGTCATAATTACGTTCAGTTGGAGAAAATTTTCGAGAGAAAAAGGCACAAGGGTTACTTTTAGAGGTCTCTGGATCTCTTTAGGACACAACGGCACCTGCCCCAATTTTAGAGGCATCAACCTCCACCTGAAATGGCAGAGAAACATCAGGCTGCCGTAGAACAGGAGCAGAAGTGAATCTCTGCTTAAGTTCCTGAAACGCAGAGACTGCCTCAGGAGGCCAATTCACCACATCAGAACCCTTTTTGGTCAAATCAGTCAATGGTTTAACAATAACAGAAAAATTACCAATAAATTTACGATAAAAATTGGCAAAACCCAAGAATCTCTGAAGAGCCTTTAATGAAGTAGGTTGGACCCAATCACAGATGGCCTGAACCTTGACCGGGTCCATTTCAATAACAGATGGGGACAAAATGAATCCCAGAAATGAGATTCTCTGTACGCCAAAAAGACACTTTGATCCCTTCACATACAGAGCATTCTCTCTCAAAATCTGGAACACAGTCCGAACATGTTTCACATGAGAGTCCCAGTCATTGGAAAAAATCAAGATATCATCTAAATAAACAATCAGAAATTTATCCACAAAATCCCTGAAAATGTCATTCATGAAGGACTGGAAGACGGAAGGAGCATTAGTGAGCCCAAAGGCATCACTAGGTACTCAAAATGCCACTCTGGGGTATTAAATGCCGTCTTCCATTCATCCCCGTGCTTAATCCGAATAAAGTTATATGCCCCCCTGAGGTCAAGCTTTGTAAACCAAGTAGCACTTTTCACCCTGGAAAACAGGTCAGAAATCAAGGGTAACGGATATTGATATTTCACAGTGATATTGTTCAAGAGACGATAATCAATACACGGCCTTAATGAACCATCCTTTTTGGCCACAAAGAAAAAACCGGCACCCAAGGGTGAAGAGGATGGTCTGATATGACCCTTCTCCAATGACTCCTTGATATAAGACCGCATAGCGTCATGTTCAGGTACAGACAAGTTAAAAAGGCGACCTTTAGGGAATTTACTACCAGGCACTAATTCAATAGCGCAGTCTTAGCTCCTAGGGGAGGCAAGGATGCAGATTTACTTTCGCTAAACACATCAGAAAAATCAGTCAAAAAGTCAGGAACATCCTGAGCCTGAGAGAGGCAGAAAAAAACAGGAGTGTTGGCATTAACACATTGGCAGCCCCAACTGGTTTACAGACACAGATTTCCAATCCAAAACAGGATTATGAGACGGTAACCAAGGGAAACCTAGTACAATAATGTCATGCAGATTATACAGCATCAAAAATTTGCAACTCTCCTGATGATCAGGTTCAACCCTCATTATCACCTGAGTAGAGAACTGGGGTTTATTCTCAGCCAAAGTGGCAGAATCAATCCCCAGTAGGGAATAGACTTCCGTAGGGGTATCAAGGGAAACCCACAACGTTTAGCAAAATCAAAATCCATCAGGTTAATAGCTGATCCCGAATCAACAAAAGCCTGAGCAGAAAATGTGGACAGGGAGCAAATCAGGGTAACAGTCAACAGAAATTTAGTCTGAACACTACCAAGACAACTGAGCGTGCAAAACGTCTTCCCCGCTTAGGGCAGACTGAAATAGCATGAGAGGCGTCACCACAGTAGAAACATAACCCATTGCGTTTTCGAAACTCATGACGCTGTGCCCCAGAAACCACTCTATCACACTGCATGGGTTCAGAAGCTGGTTCACAAGGCAACACTATTCCACGCATACCTCTACGCTCACGCAAACGTCTGTCAATTTGAATCGCTAATGACATAGAATCATTGAGACCAGAGGGAGCAGGGAAACCCACCATAACATCTTTTAAATTCTCTAACAGACCCTTCCGAAAAAGGGCTGCCAAAGCATCATCATTCCATTTGGTCTGGACCTCCCACTTTTGGAATTTCTGACAGTATAACTCAGCGTCCTCAAGCCCCTGATTTAATGCCAACAAAGTTTTTTCAGCTTGATCAGTGACATTAGGTTCATCGTACAATAACCCCAGAGCCAGAAAAAATGCATCAACATTACTCAAAACAGGGTCCCCAGGTGTCAGGGAAAAAACCCAATCCTGAGGATCGCCGCGCAGGAGAGAGATGACAATTTGAACCTGCTGTGCTGCGTTCCCTGAGGACTTAGGTTTTAAGGCAAAAAACAACTTACAGTTATTTTTGAAATTCAGAAATTTAGCTCGATCCCCTAAAAACAAATCTGGCATGGGGATCCTAGGTTCCACAAGCGGCAACCTAGCAAGATAGGTAGCAATACTCCGAACTTCAGTGGCAAGCTGATCCACACGGCCAGTCAACTGTGCAAACTCCATTGAGAGAAAAAAAAATCCTCAGCACCCAGAGAAAAAGAGGGAAAAAAAAAATGCAACAAACAGAAAAAAAAAAAATCTCTGACAACTTTTTTTTTTTTCACACTATTTTTCCCTTCTGTGAGTACCATATAATTTTCAGTTTGGGCCGGTGATGCTGTTATGATTTGGTAGCTGAGGAGAGCAGGCAAAAACGGCAATACACCAGAGAGGTTGGAATCTACTGGATTGCAGTACCCTGACTAACCACCACAACTAAAGGCAGCCAGTGGAGCGTACCTACGTTGGTCCTAGACGCCTCGTCACAGCCTGAGAGGCTAACTACACCTAAAGATAGAAAGAGAAAGCTATCTGCCCTGGAGCAGATCCCCAAAGAACATAGGAAGCCCCCAAACATGTAATGGCGGTTAGACAAGAGGAAATACAGACACAGACAGAAAATAGTATGAGCAAAAGTTGGTGCCCAATCTTCCTAGAAAGAAAAGGATAGGAAGGACACTTATTGCAATCCAATAAACCCTAAAAAAATACCAACTCTACTAATTGCAAAAACACCTGAGATCACACGACATCTACCACCTAAATTAGTTCTCTGGTGTAACAAAAATAAGCCGCAGCCACTGAAAAAGCTGGAAAAGGCAAATGAACAAATAACAGTGGCTCAGATAAACTGAGAGGAGCACAAGCCCCCGGAGGGACCCGGCTGACCTCCACAGAAGTGCAGGAAAAAATGCAAAAAGCAAGCACAAAAATAAAAGCAGAAAATATCTTATCTGTTAGCAGAAGATGCAGGCAAGACTCAACAAGCTTCCAAGTGAACCAGAAACCAAAGTTGAGACAAGAACAATTGATCACCGGCAACCCTGATGGGAGGGAACCTCCCTTATATAAGACCAGTCTGTAACTCCTGATTGCCAATCTTCACAATCTTCATTGAATGGTTCAGTACTGTTTGTAACCACCAGAGGGAGCTTCTGCTCAGAATTCATTTCTAACACATTCACAACAACCAGGTGAGCAGAGCCATGTTGGTTTATGTGTTGTTTTAACATTTAAAACCATATTGTGCACTCTTCCTTTCCCCAGTTTTACTTACTACTATAAGACAAGATGTCCACTCTAAATATAGAGAGCGACATGTGATTTCAGCAGCCAATGACACAAGTCATGGAGTCTGGACATTGTGGATGTTTCCTGCACCCTGACTGGCTAGACTCAATATGCACACATAAAGTTGGAAAAAAAATTTACAAGCACGCCGCTCCTCTGAGCTCTCCCCACCACCTACCCTCATCAAACATGTTCCCCACGCTCATCATACACCACCACTATCCTAGCCAAAGTGCTCAAAATACTTTAGTGGCAACACAAATATTTTCCCGGACTTTTTACCGAATGTTATTGATTTTTCACGTATTTATGAAATTTTGCTCGTGTTTCTGATCACGAATCCGAATGTGCCATATTTGTGCTGAATTTATGTTTGGCGATCGTTTTTCAAACATATTCACTCATCTGTAGTGAAAAGGTGGTGGTTCCAGAAGAAGAGGTGGATGTAGAGGATGATGCAGAAAGGAAAACAATTTCTCTAAGTCCCCGAATGTCGAAGCAAAGGCGGGTGCCATGGGAGGTTGGATTGCAGCGCTCAAGGGGGATTATGGTACCATACAAACTTTTACTGAAGGTGCAGGATACAAACAACAAATGGATGAGGACGAGAAGAAAGAGGTGATGCGCGCACAACAGTCAGTAGATAAAGGGAAAATGATCCCCTCTCTGTTGTCCATGGTTGGCTAGAGGGAACGGAGGAAGCAAGCTTGAGTGTAACCCTACCAAGAACACACCATGGAGTTGGACCGCATAGAAGTGCCTGACACATGAGCACCTTTTTGCTACACTATCTGCAAAATGATGCCCGTATTGTTAGGATTAGAAATAGTGCTGACTACTGGGTTGCCACTCTGTTAGATCCATGGTACAAGAGTAAATTTTGCCAGATGCTACCCCTTTGGAAAGTTACGCATGCATAATAAAGTATTGAAACATGCTTGCAGACAGTCTTAAGAGTGATTTTCCCCAGGACAGCAGTGAGGCACACAGTGTGCATCACAGTTATAGACTTCCAACCCTGGAAACATCAATTCATTAAAGCAAAAAACATTAGCCGCAGCAGTGTAAGTGGCATAACCAATTTCTGTGAGTACAAGTCTGACACATTGTAAACGACTAGAGAGGATAGTACAGGAGTATCTCAAGCTCAATATCAATGCCATCAGGGAAATTTGGATCCTTTTGCATTTTGAACTTCAAAAGTAGAAGAGTGGCCTGATCTCTGTCATGCCTTGGAGGTTTTGTCATGCCCAGCAGCCCACCTTCTCTCAGAACGTGACTTTAGCGCTGCTGGTGGTGCCCTGATGGATAAGCGCATCTGGCTGTCCCCTGAAAGTGTAGACCGCCTAACTTTCATCAAAATAAACAAGTAATGGATCTCCAATGACCTTTGTACCTCAGTCGCAGACTGGGCAGACTAGGCGATGGTGTTCTTTTTAGTGTCATGCATTGATCTCCCTTTATTGCAGTCTGTGACACCTTTAAGATGAGTTCTGTGCCTGCTGTTGCTGCTGATGATGCAAGCAATTTTTGAAATTTGAAGACCCCAAGTTGGGTTTAAATCTCTTGGGTTGCCTGCAGTGGAAGGGGTGTCAGAAGCCCATTATACTGTTTCTACTCTGTGGAAATTGATGCCACTTTAGTGGTGTGTGACAATAATTTTTTGAAACTCCAAGTTGGATCTCCTTCTGGTTGGTTACCTGTAGTGGAAGGGGTGTCAGAGTTCCATTATACTACTTCTACTCTGGGGAAATATATGCCAGTTTAGTGGTGCGGCAATCATTTTTTGAAACATTTGCACTCAAAGTTGGTTCTCCTTCATGTGTTTTGCCTGTAGTAGTAGGGCTCCTAGACCAACAGGCCTGCACTTAATTTCAGTCAATTACCTGTGTTACTTGCCTTAAATTTTTCTACCAGTAGTAGGCTACAAAACTAATGTTTGTGCCATCTGAGTGTGGCTGGGAAAAAACTCTTTGAGCTCTTGCATGAGATATCAGGGTTCCCAGCAAAGAAGGCTTACACCAGTCCCTCACCCACCTCATCTTAAATCATTTGGATTTGCCTCCCATTGAATTCAATGGGGTTTGGGTGCTTTTGATGAACTGTTGGGCGAACATGTTCGGCAAACATCGGGATTTTCACCAAACCGAACAGAACCTTAAAAGGTTCGCTCATCTCTAGTTTGGATAGTGTTATTGGGTTTGAACTGTGTAAGGGCTATTTGACCAAGAAGGAGAGTGATGGGGTGCTACGCCAGATGACCTGGCCTCCACAGTCACAAGACCTGAACTCAATCGAGATGGTTTGGGGAGAGCTGGACCGCTCACCGCTTCAATTTTGAATAAATCCCCAACATTGTCACCAGTAAAGCACCCCCACACCATCTCCTCCATGCTTCACGGTGGGAACTAGGCATGTAGAGTCCCTCCGTTCACCTTTTCTGCATGCAAAGCAGTAATCAAAGCAAAAGGTGGCTACTTTGAAGAACCTAGAATATAAGACATATTTCAGTTGTTTCACACTTTTTTGTAAAGTGTAATGCATAATTCCACATGTGTTAATTCATAGTTTTGATGCCTTCAGTGAGATTCTACAATTTTCATAGTCATGAAAATACAGAAAAATCTTTGAATGAGAAGGTGTGTCCAAACTTTTGGTCTGTACTGTATATGAATATATTGAAGAATGCATAAGGAATAGGAATAAAACTAGCTTGCATAGCATAATGCACGTAAAAACTGTACATAATTCTAAGAATAGTTTGACCGAATAAATGATGTCTGACATAGAACATTAGTGGTTATTCAATACATAGCTCTTTGTGGTTTCTCACTAATGAAAAAGACCACAGTGTTTATTTATTTCATCACAATGTGTCCTCTGACCTGTTCTTGGGTTTCACAGAGCTGTTAGAAAATGTTACACTGTCTCTTAGGACATACAATAGCACAATCATATACAATGTCAGCAATACTTGTTATCAGTTTTCAGTTTCTTTCCTCAGCTAAAATTACACAATTGAGAAACATCAACCCTTAAACACAATGTAATTGAAATATCTAATGTTTTCTTTATTATACAATATGAAAACCTGTACAAGTTCTGTTATGTTGTGAGACACTATCATCTGTGGTTTTGTGATCTAAATTGGAGCCATGTGGTGGCCTAACAATCATTTAGCAATGGAACTCACTGACACATGATGTTGTAATGGTTGATTCAATAAAAAGTCCAGTGAGAGCCTGGATGACTTTCTTGTAGTAAGAATAATAAGGCAACTTATGAGAATTAACTTCTGAAGATTGGAAGTTGATTCAAGGAAATACTCTGATTGCCATAAACCATATTGAGCTAGGAACAAATTTTTCCACAAATATGGTGCAATTAGCCTCATGGACTTTTTGCCTTAATCTAGATTAATGTGTTAGAGTTAAAGATTGAATTTGATGGTCTTTTATCAACCTTAACAACTGTTTATGATACATAGTTTCCCTTTAGATAGCAGAATCAACACTACCTTGAACTATATAGATATCAATATTCAGATGACACAAAATTCATGAGCTGGTAAGGGAAATACCTGCTACATCTGGCATTCCAGGATATTACTATCTGTACTATATGCAGATTCTTTTTCCAGTAAAGGTTTTAGCATGTACACAATAGATTAAATTGACCATAGACCTAAATTGATGAGTGAATGGCAGGTCTATCTCAACCTTCCAACAATTCCTGAAAAATCATGACCAGGAAAGATACTTATGTACTAATGTCCCAACAAAGCTTAGTCCTATGATACATCACATTTTTCTCGAACTTTTGTATCACTCAGCTTAAACATTTGGGTGAAATATTATACAAAAAAATTTACAGTACATACATATCTTGCTACAATTTTTGCACTTTCGCCAAGTGAGTAGAAAATAAAAAAAAAATCATCTTTTCTAAGGTGTCAAGATTTAGACAGGTATTAGAAAAGATAGGCAGAAAGCAGACATCAGCTAGAATGAAGGAACCTCACAGTACGATTGTTGAAATTGCTGCCTCAAAGTTAAAACACCCGAACATGAAGTATAAGAACACATTTGAGCTTTTTCCCGGAGACCCAGCACTTCTGTAAAAGGTCACTGAGAATCCTGTCAATCAAGTAAAATCTGTGCTTGCTCATGGCAGTATAATCAAATAATGAATATAACTGAAAACTGAAAAGGTGCTACATACAGATTAGTTGTAGAAAGAGGCAGCTCAGGCTTCTCCAGTTATTTTTGGAAAGGCCATTGATGTGATAGAAAATGGCATAACATTGATTTTTATCTTGGAGAGAATAGTGTATCTTGTTTACTTTATATATTTCACCTACTTACAGTGCCATATGTGCAAGTCAGGGGACAATGCTTGGTTCCTAGGCAAAACCCTTATAGTTTTTTCATGTAGCTGCAAATAGATACAGTGGGTTCAGAAAGTATTCAGACCCCTTTAAATGTTTCACTTTTTTGTTTCCTTGCAGCCATTTGGTAAATTAAAAAAAGTTAATTTTTTTCTCAATAATGTACACTGTGCACTCCATCTTCACTGAAAAAAACAGAAATGTAGAAATTTTTGCAAATTTATTAGAAAAGAAAAACTGAAATATCACATGGTCATAAGTATTCAGACCCTTTGCTCAGACACTCATATTTAAGTCACATGCTGTCCATTTCCTTGTGATCCTCCTTTAGATGGTTCTACTCCTTCATTGCAGTACAGCTGTGTTTAATTAAACTGATAGGACTTGATTTGTAAAGACACACACCTGTCTATATAAGACCTCACAGTTCACAGTGCATGTCAGACCAAATGAGAATCATGAGGTCAAAGGAACTGGCCAAGGAGCTCAGAGAGAGAATTCTGGCAAGGCACAGATCTGGCCAAGGATGCAAAACAATTTCTGCAGTACTTAAGCTTCCTAAGAGCATATTGGTCTCCAAAATCCTTAAATGGAAGAAGTTTGGGACCACCAGAAGTCTTCCTAGACCTGGCCGTCCAGCCAAACTGAGCAATTGTGGGATAAGAGCCTTGGTGAGAGAGATAAAGAAGAACCACAAGACCACTGTGGCTGAGCTCCACAAATGCAGTAGGGAGATGGGAGAAAGTTCCACAAAGTCAACTATCACTGCAGCCCTCCACCAGTCGGGCCTTTATGGCCGAGTGGCCCGACGGAAGACTCTACTCAGTGCAAGACATATAAAAGCCCGCATAGCGTTTGCTAAAAAACACATGAAGGACTCCGAGACTATGAGAAATAAGATTCTCTGGTCTGATGAGACGAAGATAGAACTTTTTAGTGATAATTCTAAGCGGTTAGTGTGGAGAAAACCAGGGAAAACCAGGCACTGCTCATCACCTGCCCAATACAATCCCAACAGTGAAACATGGTGGTGGCAGCTGCAGGGACAACATGACTGGTTGCAATTGCAGTAACCATGAATGTGGCCAAGTACAGAGATATCTTAGATGAAATCCTCTTCCAGAGTATTCTGGACCTCAGACTTGGCCGAAGGTTCACCTTCCAACAAGACAACAGCTAAAATAACAAAGGAGTGGCTTCAAAACAACTCTGTGACCATTCTTGACTGGCCCAGACAGAGCCCTGACCTAAACCCAATTGAACATCTCTGGAGAGACCTGAAAATGGCTGTACACCAATGTTCACTAGTGTTGAGCGATACGATAATGCAAATATCGGCTATCGGCCGATATTAGCTCTATCGGCCTTTCGATAATTCGTTTCGATATTTTCGTCTTATCGAATACCGGAATCGGATTTGTCACTGTCACTGTGAGTGTCCGTCGGTCGGGTCTGTCACTGTCAGTGTCCGTCGGTCGGGTCTGTCAGGAGTCAGCGGCACTTACCTGGCAGAAGATCTCCGGCGGTCACGTCCTGGACTACTTGATGGCCGCCATTATCTTCTCCCTGGCGGTCACATGCAGTTTTTTCGCGATAACTGCAGTGACTGCAGGGTAATCCCGGCCGTAAAGCAGTCAGTCCGATGACGTCACCGCCGGGGAAGCAGGTAATCAGCTGTGCTGCGCCGGGATGACAGGCTCTGCCTGTCATTCTGATGTAGCAGAGCTGGATCGTCGTGGGACACTCGTTACTATGGACTGCGTCGGTCAGGTGGTATACTTTTTTTTTTTTTTTCATTTTTTTACAGGAGATCGATGGCGTCGCAGCAGGATGAGACAGTAATAAAAGAAATGAAAACTGTGTTTTTTTATTTTTTATTAAATTAAAAAAATTTTTTTGGAACATTCACCCGTCCGGGTACATAAACAATTTAACTATTTATTTACATACAGGGACCCTGTCCGGGTTATTTAGACTTCTTTGGCAGGGGTGTTACAGGTACCACCTGGTACTCTTCTGGTGCTTGCCAAACATCCGAGACACCAAGGACCACCAGGACCTGATGACGTCGTGTGGCCTGTACAGTCAAGTCGTGACCCGCTATCTGGGTCTGTGTGGCCACCTCTTTCATCTCTCTCCGGGTCTGGAGCCCTATGTCACGGACTGTACGAACCCCAGGGGGCCTAACAGGCGCCGGGTACGGGCCAGCTATACTTATCATGTCCATAGCTGGGGCTGCTGAGGAGACCACTGAGGGAGGCTGGGGAGATTTTCGGCGTGGGGTGGGCACTTTTGCAGAGGCCTGGATGTGGGAGGCTGAAGGCTTCGAGGGTCTCACAGGTTCCTGACACACTGGGGAGTAGGGGTCGCACCTGGTAACATTTAGGGCGTACCACCCATTGTAACCCCAGTGTCGGGTGTAAGTCACCAAGTCTCCTGGCAACAGGTCCCTCCCCGGGTGTCCTTCTGGGAGGTGAGCCTCCACGTTCCTCCGGGTCACAAAGACTTCTAAATAAAGTCCAGGCTCCTTGATGAAGCCCCACCCACCTTTCAATTTAAAGCTCCGTACTGCACCCTTACGCCGCGGCTCACTCAGGGTTCCTTTATCCTTTCTCATCCGGTCCTTATCTGCCCGGTCCTTCTCCAGGTGACGTTGGCGAAGTTTTAGGGTTTCTCGCTGCTCCCTTTGTCGCTCTGCTTCCCGCTCCCAATGTCTCCACTCTTCCTCCTGACGCCGATTGTAATTCTCCTCCACCAGTTGCTCCATGTCTCCACCACTCCACTGCAGCTTACAGTGTCCGGTTTGCGGCAGCTCTCCTGTCGCCCCCCAGTCCTGGCGGCGCTCCCCTGCGGAGGAAGCAGACGGCTCTAAATCAGATGACAGTCGGGGCTCCGGTACAGGCAGGTAGTGCTCTGGTGCCTGCGCGGCCTCCTCCATGAGGACGGGTGTCGCTTCTTCTGTCTCAGCGACCGGGGCAGACAGCGGGATCTGGGGTGCTGCTGACGGTGCTGCGGTTTTTGCAGGAACGGGTGCCTCCACTGCAACAACGTCAACTGGATCACATTGCAAGGGCTCCTCTACTATAACGGGTGCCTCACCTTCAGGTACAGACACTTCAGGTAAGAGGGATTGGCGCCGCTCCAAGTTTATTTTTAGGGCACGCCAGCTGGCTTCCATCCTGGCGACCTCCTCCCGGTGCCGGGCCAGGCCTCTTAGGGTATCCGCTGCTTCTTGCAGCGTAGGAGGGTTTACAGGCCGGGTGCCCAACGGTGATTCCGTGGCGATCGGGTCGCTTCCGTGGGGGGAGAGCTCTGACTGCTCCATCCCTTCCCACTTCTGCTCGTCGTGTCCATTAGCCATCTCTGCCAAGTCACATGTGTCATATCTGGAGAGGGCCCCTCTTTTGTAGGGAGGCGGGACCTCCTCACACTGAGGAGGATGAGGAGGCGGAACTCCAGAGCTGTGGGGCACGATGTTACATTGCAGTACCATTTACAGTGGGCGGCCATCGTTTTCACGCCACTGAGTGAGTGACACCCACGAAGAGCACGCCCTTCTTCTTCACCAGTGCCTCGTCGTGACGCAGATATGGCGGAAAAATGGCAAATACATTCTCTGATGATTTTAGCAATTCTCAAGCACAAAACCAGTGCAATTCAGGCACACAGGACTCGCTTATAGTGAGCTACAGAATCCTGTTCGTGACGCCCAAGTTGAGTCGCACAGAGCCAGAGGTTTTCGGGGTACTCGGCACCGAGCCCGTCGACTTCTATGGGGTATGTCATGTCTTTACCCGGCAATTGAATTAGAGTCGATTTTACTATGTAGAAGTGTATAAACTATAAATATATGTATATATATATGTCACAATGACATGTATATATATATATATATGTATTCTATGTGTGTATATTTTGTGTTTACAACGAAAGAAAGGGTTTTTTTTGTTGCAATATTTTGTTCCCATAGACTTACATGGGACTTCCGGTATCGAAATCGGATATCGACGATATATAGTGCTATCGGCGATACAATTTCGATACGATATTTTTATATATCGAGCAATATCGCTCAACACTAATGTTCACCATCCAACCTGACAGGACTGGATACAATCTGCAAGGAAGAATGGCAGAGGATCCCCAAATGCAGGTGTGAAAAACTTGTTGCATCATTCCCAAGAAGACTCATTGCTGTACTATCTCCAAAGTGTGCTTCTACTCAATACTGAGCAAAGGATCTGAATACTTATGACCATGTGATATTTCAGTTTTTCTTTTTTAATAAATTTGCAAAAATGTCTACATTTCTGTTTTTTCAGTCAAGATGATGTGCAGAGTGTACATTAATGAGAAAAAAATGAACTTTTTTGCATTTATCAAATGGCTGCAATGAAACAAAGAGAAAAATTTAAAGGGGTCTGAATACTTTCCGAACCCACTGTACAGACTGCACTATCCTCATATACAAATTGAACCCCTATATAAAACCTGCACCTCCATATACAGTCTGCACTTCCATATACACACTGTACCCACATATGCAGACTGTACCCCCATATACGGGCTGCACCCCCTCATACACAGCCTGCACCATCATCATATAGAGCTTACACCCCCGTATACAGCCTACACCCCCATATACAGACTGCACCTCTATATATAGCCAGCACCCAATAACAGACTGTATCCCCACATGCAGTCTATATCTAAATATATAGTCTGCACCACCATATACAGTCTGCACCGAATAAACAGACTGCACCCCCACATACATTCTGCACCCTACAGTTTGCACCCCCGCATATACTGTAGTCTGCACCACCACATACTGTCTGTACCCTCACATGCAGTCTGCATCCAAATATATAGTCTGCACTCCCATATACAGTCTGCACCCCCATATAGACTGCACCACATGTACCCCTGTACCCTGATTACCTCTTTCTCCAGCTGCTGCTGCTTTCTCTATGGGAAAACATTTCTCTTCCTGCAATCTCTAGAATGGCTCATCCCATACAAGTCACATGAGCATGACATTATCACAGGTTCTTTAGGATTCAACATCTCCCATCAGGGCAAGGATTTGTTTACTACTCCTCTGCCCATGCAGTACTCACCTCTTGAACCTCCATTACTTCCCCGCTCCCATCCCACCAAATTAAAATGGCAGTATTGACACTTTGTCCATCAGAGAAGTTGGGGCGAATTTAATTTTTTTTTTCAACTCCTTCGTGGTTGCACCGCCCCCCTCAACCTGCCGCCCTAGGCACCTGCCCTTAAGTGCCTGGTAGTAAATAGGGCCCTGCCTATATTTATAGCAGTGCATCCAACTACTTTTCCCACTGGTTTCAGCTTTGTTTGCACCTGCCTTCCCAAGTAGTAACAACAGTGCTTTCTCCTAATTATCCAGCCATCAAATGAAGGTGAATTAGCCCCAGAAGTGATCCCCATTTTACCCTAAGACATAGCAGTAACTGTAAGTAAATTTCCCAACTGTCAAATAGATCAATCTTCTATCCAGTATGCTCTGTAACTTCTTTTTGCATTTCCCCTTGTAATAGTGACAGAGATTCCCTTTGTTCCTGTATATTCTAGTCCAAGAAGTATTTTTTCAATTTCCCCCTTTAGCATGTTAAAGTAACAGCATGACCATTGTGGCACTGTTATGCTGATTCAATTGATAGCTTTAGAGCATAAATCCGCTACCTGGTTGTTCTTTAATCCACATTTGAAGTTTGAGTGCAATAATCTTCCAGTGCATAGGAGCGGGACTGTGAGTATGGTGTTTTGCTCCGCCCTGACCCCTTCACCTGCCTCTGGTATCTGTATGTGCCTCCTTTTTAAATGTTTGCGCCAACACCTCCCAGTGGTATTTAGTAAAATGGTGGTGCAAGAGCAAATTGACCTCTGGTAGTTTTCAGTAAAAAGTAATACTTTTCTCCTAATTTTCCAGCAGTGGTCTGGAGCAGGTGGCGCAATGCAGTGATTTAATTGATTCTTTCTATTACACTGCGGGAGTAAGAGGAGGAGCAGGGAGCTGTGGCTCTCTGCTTTGCTACAGCTGTTAACAGTATTGGCATCCTCAGGCACACTGCTGGACCAGCCTGTCTGGCATTTGCCAGATTGCCTGACTGCCTGACATTACTAAAGTTCCACCCATATAGCTCTTTAAGGCCACGTTCACATATTCAGTATTTGTTCAGTATTTTACATCAGTATTTCTGAGCCAAAACCAGGAGTGGGTGATAAATACAGAAGTGGTGACGTGTTTCTATTATACTTTTCCTCTGATTGCCTCACTCCTGATTTGGACTTACAAATACTGAGGTAAAATACTGACCAAATACTGAATGTGTGAATCCCACCCACATCACCAATTTGCAGCTTTCTGTGTACACTGTGCATAGGCAGAAAGCTGTTAAATAAAGGTGGTGACGGGGTTATGCAGTGCTCATAAATATGGAGGACTACATGGCATCAGGTTTACTAGTCCTCTAGTGATAATCTCCTGCTGATATAATAGTGATTTTATCAAAACTACAGCAGACAGCCCAGAAGGTAACACATCGCTGGAATTATGCTGCACATAAATTAGGCATCAAAAACCTGGTGAAGAGATTGTATTTGTTATGTTAATTATGTTACTAATATAAATCTTATGTAATGTCATCACACTCGGTTTTCTATTCATTGCTGGTTCCAGAATATCAGCTTGCTGTCAGTGAATGCTAAATGTTGATGACGTGGAATCATTGTTGCTTCTGCCATAGGAAACATTACTTTCCCTCAACATACTGTACATGGCACTACTCTTGCCTAGTTGCAGGCATTCTGTTATATCAAAAACATTTTTTTTTTCGCATTTCTGATGTTAATTATGTTATTGTCTCTCACAAAATTGTGTCCTTAGTAATTCAGTTTTATTAAGCAGCAATTTAATAATTATCATGTCACATTATTCATCAAGCTTGTCTCATTAGTTGTCATAAGATTATGAAAAGGTTACAGTACAAAGACTAATGAAATTTGCTCCATTCTGTTAATTTATGCAAAAACACAATGAAACTATATCTTTTCAGTATAACATTATTATTACAGAGAGGTGACAATACAGAACATTTCTTCTTGTAATGCCCAAAGGTCAAAAAACATGTTGGTTTGATATATACTTGGAATGCTACCAAACTGAATATTAAGGTGAAATTATCTAATTATTCAGATTTTGTTATGGTTTGTACTAGATACCTGAACATATAGCAAATGCAAAGTGACGTGCAGCAGCATTTGTGCTATTCACACATATCTATTAGAAAAAGCCACAAGAACCTTGTAGCTGCTGCAACAAATCCAAAAGCCATTATACCTTTACAGATCTGTACATACTGAAAAATCTTCTAATGTTGGGCGATTATAGAGAGTTTATAAGAATTTACATGATATGTGACAAAGAAATTCTATGTTCCCAATGTGTGTGCGCTTAAGACACAATATTGATTGCTGTGTTTTGGTGCTTGATAAACATATGTTTTATGGACTGTTAATTATTACTTTTTTATTTTTATGTTGTATCTTCTTGATTTTAAAAATATTCAGAATTGAGAGTCCTCAGTGGTTGATACCTTTTAATGGCTAACTGAAAAGATGGTAACAAATTGCAAGCTTTCGAGACTACTCAGGTCTCTTCATCAGGCATTGACTAATACAAAATCTGAAGAATCACATATTTATGCACAACACAGCACAGAAACAATGCAACAGATAAGACAAGTGATGTGAAGCAGAACTCTCATTATGGGAGAGTGATAAACAGTTGTGGCCATAAATATTGGAACAGTCCATAGATAAGGAGTGTGAAAGTTTTATTGCCCTCTGATTGGGGTCTGGTTCTGTGTTGTGATGACCCCACAAGGTCTGAGGAGCAAATTCCTTAATTGATGCAAAAAGACATAAATCCCTGCGACACATTCATTCCAGCAGGGCTGGCTCCAAGTTTTTATGGGCCCCGGGCGAAAGAGTCTCAATGGGCCCCTTTAATACAGACCACGATTCATGATGCACAGATACGGCAGAGAAATATGGGTATAGTACAGTGCCAAAGATTTCACTTCTTACATTACATGAGTGATCTCTATTGTAAAGTCTACAATAGCTCAGAAACCTCTGAATCCTCAGAGCGCACAGTACAGACCGGACAGTACAGTCCTCCATACAATATTATGGGCACCACACAGTCTCCCCTTCATCACCCATATAATACCCCATGCAGGATGTCACCCCCCCATCCCCCATATAATGCTCCATATAGAATACTGGACCCAGTATAATGCTCCATACAGAATACTGGACCACATACATTGCTCCATACAGGATACTGGTCCCCATATAATGCTCCATACAAAATATGGAGCTCTCCTCTGCACTGCGCTCTGCACTGTTACGGCTGAGGAGAGGCCGTATCACCTCCCCATCACCTCCATCATGGCCTTCTCCCCATCACCTCCATCACTGCCTTCTCCCCATCACCTCCATCAATGCCTTCTCCCCATCACCTCCATCAATGCCTTCTCCACCATCACCCCATCATTGCCTTCTCCCCATCACCTCCATCATGGCCTTCTCCCCATCACCCCATCATGGCCTTCTCCCCATCACCTCCATCAATGACTTCTCTCCATCACTCCAATCATTTCCTTCTCCCCATCACCTCCATCATGGCCTTCTCCCCATCACCTCCATCAATGCCTTCTCCCATCACCTCCATCAATGCCTTCTCCCCATCACCCCCATCATTGCCTTCTCCCCATCACCTCCATCATGGCCTTCTCCCCATCACCCCATCATGACCTTCTCCCCATCACCTCCATCAATGACTTCTCTCCATCACCCCCATCAATTCCTTCTCCCCATCACCTCCATCATGGCCTTCTCCCCATCACCTCCATCAATGCCTTCTCCCCATCACCCCATCATTGCCTTCTCCTCATCACCTCCATCAATGCATTCTCCCCATCACCTCCATCAATGCCTTCTCCCCATCACCCCATCATTGCCTTCTACCCATCACCTCCATCATGGCCTTCTCCCCATCACCCCATCATTGTCTTCTCCCCATCACCTCCATCATGGCCCTCTCCCCATCATGGCCTTCTCCCCATCACCTCCAGCAATGCCTTCTCCCCATCACTTCCATCATTGCCTTCTCCCCATCACCTCCATCAATGCCTTCTCCCCATCACCTCCATCAATGCCTTCTCCCATCACCCCCCATCATTGCCTTCTCGCCATCACCTCATCAATGCCTTCTCCCCATCACCTCCATCAATGCCTTCTCCCCATCACCCCATCATTGCCTTCTCCCCATCACCTCCATCATGGCCTTCTCCCCATCATGGCCTTCTCCCCATCACCTCCATCAATGCCTTCTTCCCATCACTTCCATCATTGCCTTCTCCCCATCACCTCCATCAATGCGTTCTCCCAATCACCTCCATCAATGCCTTATCCCATCACCCCCATCATTGCCTTCTCCCATCACCTCCATCAATGCCTTCTCCCCATCAATGCCTTCTCCCCATCACTTCCATCAATGAATTCTCCCCATCACCCCCATCATTGCCTACTCTCACCCATCACCTCCATCAATGCCTTCTCCCCATCACCCCATCATTGCCTTCTCACCATCACCTCCATAATGGCCTTCTCCCCATCATTGCCCTCTCCTCCACCTACACACAGACACACACAGCAACATTCACCTGTCTGCACATTCTCTCACACACACACACCACATCTCACCTGTCCGACATCCGCACCGCAGGCATTCCCGCAGCATCACCGGCGCCCAAGCTTTCTCTCTCTGCCACAGCCGGCCGCTGAATGATGACATCATCCAGCGGCGCTGCTATGAGAGGAAGCGCGGGCGCCCTGCAGGGGCCCCCTGGAGCCAGGAGCTGCGGAGGCACGGGGGAAGGTAAGTATTGTGCTGGCTGCCGGGGCCCTGAGCAAGTGGGGGGGCCCAGTGGCGGCGCTGGCACCGTTCTCCTCTGCTGACAGGCGCCGGGGTGCCCGACGGTGAGTGGGCCCCCCGCCTGCTCAGGGCCCCGGCACTTGCCCGGGTACACCGGGTGCTGACGCCAGCCTTGCATTCCAGCACTGAGTGTGTCAAAGGTCGTCATGAATTTATACTCCCAGACCCTCCTGTCTCTGTGAGATTCGAAGTTACCTTTCAATACAATTAATTTCATGTGTATGGTGCTGTGATCAGGCATATAAAAATGTTTTACCACAGGTAGATCCATTTGTTTTTCTCTTATTGTGTGGCGATGGGAATTCATCTTTGTTCACAGTTTTTGCCTTCGCCACACAATAAGAGAAAAAAGAATGGATCTACCTGTGGCAAAACATTTTTGTATGCCTGATCACAGCACCATACACATGAAATTACTTGTATTGAAAGGTAACTTCGACTCTCAGAGAGACAGAAGAGTCGGGGAGTATAAACTTATGACGACCTTTGACACATTCAGTGCAGAAATGAATGTGTCACATGGATTTATGTCTTTTTACATCTATTAAGGAATTTGCTCCTAAGACCTTGTGGGGTCATCACAACACAGAACCAGATCTCAATCAGAGGACAGTAAAACATTCACACTCCTTATCTATTAACTGTTCCAATATTTATGACCACAACTGTCTATCACTCTCCCATAATGACAGTTTTGCTTCATGTCATTTGTCTTATCTATTGCATTGTTTCTGTGCTGTGTTGTGTATAAATACTGTATGTGTTTCTTCAGATTTTGTATTAGTCAATGCCTGATGAAGAGACCTGAGTAGTCTCGAAAGCTTGCAATTTGTTACCATCTGTTCAGTTAGCCATTAAAAGGTATCAGCCATTGAGGACTCTCAATTCTGAATATTTTTCCATCTACTGGCTAACACGGTACAAAGATATACATCTTTCCTATTCTTGATTTTAGGCATTCAATATGTATACCTTAAAGGAATTGGATAATGTGCTGATGAAATCATTGAAAAACAAGATTTCATCTTGTGAATACAACCTTCACGAGCTAACCCAGCGCAGAACGAGTAAGTATTATTTCCATGCCTTTTCTAATTGATTTAGGCTGGTTTCACATTAGCGTTTGACCGACCTGCGTCGGTCTGCACACGGCCGCCGCTAAGCTCTGCTGCATGCGACCTGCGCACCCTATCTTTAGCATTGGGTTCACAGGCCGTATGCAGGTCATGCGCAGGTATGCATTTGCCGGTGCATGCGCCCTTTTGACGACCTGCACCCAACGCACCGTGTTGCATTTTGGTGCGCTCGGCACACCGTCAAAAGGACGCATGCGCCAGCAAACGCATACCTAAAGATAGGGTGCGCAGGTCACATGCAGCGTCATGTGCCCAAAGGCGGAGCAATCGGGAGGCGGTGCGGCCGGGGGCGAGCTTAGCGGCGTCCGTGCGCTGACCGACACAGGTCAGTGCAACGCTAGTGTGAAACTAGCCTTAGATTGACTTAATATGTAGGACGTATGGCAATATGAAATACTCTAGCAAAGCTATTTTCACACTTGTTTTGAACCTTCTATTGGAGGTAGTCTCATCTTTCCTGACTTATAGCTTGAATGACTTGAATGTCACCAATCGCGTATAGGCTGGCATATGCTGACTTTTTCATTTTATACCTCTTACTGAAAAAGCATTATCTACTGCACTATTCCATAAAAGGCTTAAATAGAAAGTGTGTAAAAAATGATATACTGTCCCCAGGCTTACTAAAAAGACACTCTTGTACCACGCACTGGATGACTATCGACTAGAGTTGAGCGATACTTTCCGATATCCAAAAGTATCGGAATCGAATGGTATCGCCGATACACAAAAAATATCGGCGATACCCGATACCGATACCGGAAATACAATGTAAGTCTATGGGAACAAAATATCGGAATTAAAAAAAACCCATTCTTGCCTTGTTGGTTAATTGTACATGAAGGAAAACAACAAAGAGTAATGTAGAATTTATTGGGGGAGGTTGAGGAGACATTAAAGGCATAGATGTTTAACACAATGCAATGGAATAGCATTAATATTCCTTTTTTTGAAATACGTTTGGATTGACGAAGAAATTGACAATGTTGTTAACCTTTTTTCTATTTTGTCAAATATGTCTGTTTCACAACTTCCATGCTCTTCACCTTTTTATCTTTTCACACACTTTCTCCTTCATAATCTTCAGCAGCATCATCTTTCTCATCAAATTATTCTTCATCTTCACCTTCTTAATCTTCTAAAACTTCTTGCAATTCATCTTTTTGTTAACATTACTTATATTGTTCTTATTAAACAGTTATTATTCTTCATATTCTACTTCTTCATCTTTTCCTATTCATCCTTTTCATCATATTCTTATTTGTGACAGACATTCCTGTACTTGTAATCTGTAAAACTCTAAATTTTCATCCTTCCGTTCTTGCTGTCACGAAAGATTTTAATTACAACAGTATTTGTCCGCGTTCAGTTTAGCCTGCAGCAGCATCAGGCATTTTCCAGGGGCACCACGAGGAGGAACGGACTCACCCCCATACACTGCTTAGTCTTCTTCTGCTTAGAATTTAGAGCATATATTTTGCTCTTCATTTTGGTCTTATACTTAATGTTCTTCTGCTTTTTGATCTTCTGCTTATTGTTCTTCTGTCTCTTGTTCTGTATCTTGTAGTTTGTCTTAACCTTCTTTGTCCTGTTGGTGATGGTACAAAAGCCAATGGAAGTAACGAGGACCAGCAGACTGTGCTGGAACCCGGAGGGTCAGCAGAAGGAAAAGAGCCAATGGCACAACCGAGGACCAGCTGATGTTACTGGGACACGGTTACTAAGCAGGAGGTACCTGTGCTCCAAAGCACTACCAAGGACCAGCAGACGTTGCTGGAACTCGGATACCGACATGGAGGCACCTAGGCCAAAGGCACTGCGGAGAACCAGCTGACGGTACTGGAACCCGGATGGTAGCAGAAGGTACAAGACCAATGAAAGTAACGAGGCCAGCTGACTGTGCTGGAACCCGGAGGGTCAGGCAAAGGAAAAGAGCCAATGGCACAACCGGAGACCAGCTGACGTTACTGGACAACTGGTTTACTAAGCAGGAGGTACCTGTGCTCCAAAGCACTACCAAGGACCAGCAGACTTGCTGAACTCGATACCGACAGGAGGCACCTAGGCCAAAGGCACTGCGGAAACCACTGACGGTTCTGGAACCCGGATGGTAGCAGAAAGGTACCCATGGAAATTAAAGTTGAGGCAGCAGGACTTTTTGCGTTCACACAGCAGGGGAACAGCTGACATTACTGAACCCCAGTAACACAGGAGCAAGTGTTAGACTGTGCTAACAGCACTTCCGAGAAACAACTGGCGGTGTTGTAGCCCAGGGATGAGAAGAGAACAGGGTGGAGGCAGCAGGACTTTTTGCCATTCACACAGCAGGGGAACAGCTGACATTACTGAACCCCAGTAACACAGGAGCAAGTGTTAACTGTGCTAACAGCACTTCCGAGAAACAACTGGCGGTGTTGTAACCCAGGGATGAGAAGAGAACATGGTGGAGGCAGCAGGACTGTTTGCCGTTCACACAGCAGGGGAACAGCTGACATTACTGAACCCCAGTAACACGGGAGCAAGTGTTAACTGTGCTAACAGCACTTCCGAGAAACAACTGGCGGTGTTGTAGCCCAGGGATGAGAAGAGAACATGGTGGAGGCAGCAGGACTTTTTGCCATTCACACAGCAGGGGAACAGCTGACATTACTGAACCCCAGTAACACAGGAGCAAGTGTTAACTGTGCTAACAGCACTTCCGAGAAACAACTGGCGGTGTTGTAACCCAGGGATGAGAAGAGAACATGGTGGAGGCAGCAGGACTGTTTGCCGTTCACACAGCAGGGGAACAGCTGACATTACTGAACCCCAGTAACACGGAGCAAGTGTTAACTGTGCTAACAGCACTTCCGAGAAACAACTGGCGGTGTTGTAGCCCAGGGATGAGAAGAGAACATGGTGAGGCAGCAGGACTTTTTGCCGTTCACACAGCAGGGGAACAGCTGACATTACTGAACCCCAGTAACACGGGAGCAAGTGTTAACTGTGCTAACAGCACTTCCGAGAAACAACTGGCGGTGTTGTAACCCAGGGATGAGAAGAGAACATGGTGGAGGCAGCAGGACTTTTTGCCGTTCACACAGCAGGGGAACAGCTGACATTACTGAACCCCAGTAACACGGAGCAAGTGTACACTGTGCTAACAGCACTTCCGAGAAACAACTGGCGGTGTTGTAGCCCAGGGATGAGAAGAGAACAGGGTGGAGGCAGCAGGACTTTTTGCCATTCACACAGCAGGGGAACAGCTGACATTACTGAACCCCAGTAACACAGGAGCAAGTGTTAACTGTGCTAACAGCACTTCCGAGAAACAACTGGCGGTGTTGTAGCCCAGGGATGAGAAGAGAACATGATGGAGGCAGCAGGACTTTTTGCCGTTCACACAGCAGGGGAACAGCTGACATTACTGAACCCCAGTAACACAGGAGCAAGTGTTAACTGTGCTAACAGCACCTCCGAGAAACAACTGGCGGTGTTGTAGCCCAGGGATGAGAAGAGAACATGGTGGAGGCAGCAGGACTTTTTGCCATTCACACAGCAGGGGAACAGCTGACATTACTGAACCCCAGTAACACAGGAGCAAGTGTTAACTGTGCTAACAGCACTTCCGAGAAACAACTGGCGGTGTTGTAACCCAGGGATGAGAAGAGAACAGGTGGAGGCAGCAGGACTGTTTTGCCGTTCACCAGCAGGGGAACAGCTGACATTACTGAACCCAGTAACTGGAGCAAGTTACACTGTGCTAACAGCACTTCCGAGAAACAACTGCGGTGTTGTAGCCAGGGATTGAAGAGAACAGGTGGAGGCAGCAGGACTTTTGCCATTCACACAGCAGGGAACAGCTGACATACTGAACCCCAGTAACACAGGAGCAAGTGTAACTGTGTAACAGCACTTCCGAGAAACAACTGGCGGTGTTGTAACCGGATAAGAGAAAACATGTGGAGGCAGCAGACTTTTGCCGTTCACACAGCAGGAACAGCTGACATTACTGAACCCCAGTAACACGGAGCAGTGTTAACTGTGCTAACAGCACTTCCGAGAAACAACTGGCGGTGTTGTAGCCCAGTGAGAAGAGAACATGGTGGAGCAGCAGGACTTTTTGCATTCACACAGCAGGGAAAGCTGACATTACTGAACCCCAGTAACACAGGAGCAAGTGTTAACTGTGCTAACAGCACTTCCGAGAAACAACTGCGGTGTTGTAACCCAGGATGAGAAAGAACATGGTGGAGGCAGCAGGACTTTTGCCGTTCACACAGAGGGAACAGCTGACATTACTGAACCCCAGTAACACGGAGCAAGTGTTAACTGTGCTAACAGCACTTCCGAGAAACAACTGGCGGTGTTGTAGCCCAGGATGAGAAGAGAACAGGTGAGGCAGCAGGACTTTTTGCCATTCACACAGCAGGGGAACAGCTGACATTACTGAACCCCAGTAACACAGGAGCAAGTGTTAACTGTGCTAACAGCACTTCCGAGAAACAACTGGCGGTGTTGTAACCCAGGGATGAGAAGAGAACATGGTGGAGGCAGCAGGACTGTTTGCCGTTCACACAGCAGGGGAACAGCTGACATTACTGAATCCCAGTAACACGGGAGCAAGTGTTAACTGTGCTAACAGCACTTCCGAGAAACAACTGGCGGTGTTGTAGCCCAGGGATGAGAAGAGAACAGGGTGGAGGCAGCAGGACTTTTTGCCATTCACACAGCAGGGGAACAGCTGACATTACTGAACCCCAGTAACACAGGAGCAAGTGTTAACTGTGCTAACAGCACTTCCGAGAAACAACTGGCGGTGTTGTAGCCCAGGGATGAGAAGAGAACAGGTGGAGGCAGCAGGACTTTTTGCCGTTCACACAGCAGGGGAACAGCTGACATTACTGAACCCCAGTAACACAGGAGCAAGTGTAGACTGTGCTAACAGCACTTCCAAGCAACAACTGGCGGTGTTGGAGACCAGGGTCAAGGAGGATGTTTAAATACTAGATCAAGTATTTTCCTTGTTACGTGTCAATTAAAAATGTCTATACTCCAAACAAGAGAAATATAACCTTTAGTACCATAAGATGATGATTTTACTTTAAAAAATATATGTAAATTAATAATTGACAAACATAAACGCATACATTAACATGTTGAAAAGCAATGCAAACCACAATAAAAATCGGTTAAATAATCTGCTATACGGTTTTAAATAAAAGCATACAAGTACATATCAGAATCCATTAATGATGGATGAGTAACAGTATGTACACCATTTTCATTTGCTGAATAATATCACTAAAAAGTTTTTAAAAATATCTAAAATTTCCATCATGTAATACTGATAATATGTGCCAATCATTTATATTAACAAAAAAAACCTTTAAAAAGTGCATAGTGAAAACAGCTATTTATGCCTGACTGTGGACTTGCAAGCATGACAACGGATAGATAAGGTATATATAGATGAGACTGCATAGCCACAGATGGTGAATGGCGATGTAATACTGTACCTCAATAAAGTGTGCGTTACTACTACATCCTTTTTTTTATATAGCTTTATAAAAGGGTACGTGCATGTATGCTTGCGCCTTTGTTTGGACGCACAGACTGGCTTCCTGCTGTGACGCGTTGGGTATTGGAGCGTCTGTGCGTCTTATGACGCAGACTAACATTCACGGTGCGCATCGTTCATCATCGCAAGCGTACCGACAACACAAAGGCGTTGTCATGACTGCTTTACTCAGTAAACATGCACCTATGATGAAACATACACGCATGTGCCCTATTACATAACAAGCTACAAGAAAAATGCGTGTGAGGTGTGACACAGCTGTTTTGTTAAGGTACAGTATTATATCGACATTGTACAGGTGTCGCTATTCAGTCTGATAAATAGATATCATTCACCTATTCTATCAGTTGTCGTTCTTTCAGCACCACTTACAGGTATATATTTTGCTATTGTGACTATGCACTATTGACTTTACCAAGGTAATGCATGATTTTTGTTAGCGATTATCATGTTTACATGAAGGACCTTTATGATATGGGCTGTTAACTTTCTAATCAAATATGTATTTTTTAAAATGACACAAATATAAGTAATGTTGAAGAGACTATTCCTACATGCATTGTTTGCACAATATTACAGGTGTACATCACGTCCCTTAATCAACATTGGATATTATATTTACTTGTATGCTTTTATTTCAAAGGCAAGAACACTGAAGTATAACCTTCGCACTGCAGCAGTTGTCAAAGTTCAACCCACATTATGCACTTCCAACATTGCAGTATTTGAGTCATCATGATGTGAGTTGGATTTGTCTAAGCTATGGAGTGACAAGGTTGACCATCAGTATCCTATAGCATAAGTAGGCTTTTGTGTTTGCATTTGTTTTCGACATGTGCATATCTGTAATAATATGTCACAATTATTTTGTTACAGATTTGTGACAAAGACAAATCATTTTATGGTTTTAAAGTTGACGTTTCAAATGTTTACAGCTTAGAAATCATGGTGTAGCCTCATATCTATGTGTAGCACTAGACACTTTGAGATGTCATGTTTTTTTCACCATGATTAGGTAGCTAGCAGTAATTTTTGCCGGACACACAGCAGGGGAACAGCAGGCGTTACTGAACCCCACAAACACATCAGCGATTGTTTTCATCTGTGCATCTAACACTTCTGAGCAGCAACTGGCGCTGTTGAAGCCCAGGGTCAAGGAGGGTGTAGGCAGAGGCCTAGTATGAGACGTTTGAAGTTGAAGTTGTAGTTAGCAGCAGTAATTTTTGCCAGACACACAGCAGGGGAACAGCAGGCGTTACTGAACCCCACAAACACATCAGCGATTGTTTTCATCTGTGCATCTAACACTTCTGAGCAGCAACTGGCGCTGTTGAAGCCCAGGGTCAAGGAGGGTGTAGGCACAAAATATTGAGTTATTGCCTTGTTACGTGGCCATTGCAAATGTATGTACTTCAAACAAGAATAAATGAAGTTTTACTACGACAATAAAATGATGAATTTCAATTACAAGAACAGAAAAATATTTATACTTGACAGTCCTCTGTGGTTGATAACGTTTAATGGCTAACTGAAAATATGGTAACAAATTCAAAGCTTTGAGACTACTCAGGTGTCTTCATCAGGCTAAGAGTAAAGCCAAAAATGAAGAATCACATATTTCTACACACAACAGGACACAGGAATAGCTAAGACAAGTGAGGGAGGGACAAGTGAGGGAGACCGGCAACAAAAAGGAGAACAAGGATGAATTATCAGCGCCACACAATCACAGATAAATTAATGAATTTACCTGTGGCAAAAGACTTTTGTATGCCCGGTCATAGCATCATGGATATGGAATTACTGGTATTAAAATATAACTTCAAATATGTGAAACGTACAAAGGTTTCAGAATATAAGCTCATCATGACCTTTGATACTGTTAGTGATGGAATGAATAGATCACATGGATTTATGTCATTCTATATCAATTAAGGAATCTGCGTCTATGCCCTTCCAGGGTCATGAAAACCCAAAAAAAGACGCCAATGAGAGGGCAATCAAACTTTCTATCCTTATCTAGGAACTGTTCCAATATTTATGTTCATCCCTGTGAGATAATGACAGTTCTGATACACGTCACTTACTTGTCTTACCTATTGCACTATTCCTGTGTCCTGTTGTGTATAGAAATATGTGATGCTTAATTTTTTTATTTAGTCTTTGCCTGATGAAGAGACGTGAGTAGCCTTGAAAGCTTGCAATTTGTTTCCATCTTTTCAGTTATCCATTAAAAGGTATCAACCACTGCTGACTCTGAAGTCTAAATATTTTTCTATCTACTGGCTAACACGGTACAAAGATACACATGTTTTCTAATTTCAATAACCATAACAATAGTGAAGACAATGGATTTTGTAATAGTCACTCATCATCATCATCGCAAATTTTATGTGACAGTCACAGACATTTCAATTATTTAAGTTCATAAAATCGTAACTTTCGATAGCATGTATGACATGTCCAGCATGGACTCATCAATGTGATGATTGATGACACAATAATGTACGATAAAAAATAACCATTTAAAAAAACATTAGGCATTGTTTGTCACAATTTAAGTGTGTGCCTGCAAGTGTAGGTGAAACAAAGGCTACGGATAGCAAAGGTATATTCTATGTCTGTATCAGACAGTGGACAGCCTCTGATGGGTAATGCCGATGTTATACTGTACGTCAATAAAGTCTGCGGCTGAAATCATGCATTTTTTGCTTGTAGAGTGTTGAAGAGGGTAAAAGAATGTCTGGTTGCGCAAAGCTTTATCCGTCAACACTACCTTCCTACTGTCACGCGTAGGGTAGGGTAGCGTGTGGCAATTAGCTGACTATAAAATGTGAGGTTAGGCTGCGTTATTGCGCACTAGGGACGCAAAAAAAAATACAGCAGTAATAATTTAATGTGTAATACTCCACCTATGACAAACAAAAAAATTACGTTCCCTCTTTAACAATGTACAAGACTAACAAGCCTAATGGTTGACGCTGACTTAATTGAGATACAGTATTACATCAACATTGTCCATGAGTAACTATGCACTGTGATACCTATATACCAGTATTAATTTATATCTCTTGTGGTTGTTTCAACAGCACTTGCAGGTATAACTACCTATTGTCAGTATGCATGATGCACTTTCTAGATGTAATAATTTATTATTGGACATTATTACCATGTTTACATGCTGGCCATTTCATATATGGTGTTTGAAGTTACAGTTGGCATCAGTATGTGTATTTTATAATGTCTGTCATAAATAAAACTCGTGATGATGATGATGAGGATTTAATGATTCGTACATCCATTGACTGCATTATCTTACAGGTACAGATAAAGTTCCTTAAAAAGCATTAATTCATAAGTCTGAAATGTACTTTTATGCATTAATTTCAAAATGTGAAGAGTAGACTATGTTTTATTTTTTGTTACCATTTCTAATAGACATGTGCAGATATGCGCTGTGATGACAAATTATTATTTGTCCATATTTGTCATAAAAATTTATCATTCTAGGCCTGCAAAACTTCACAATTTCATGTTTTCAGCATAACAAGCAGGGTGACGGCTCTTCCCTATTTGGAGCATGTTGGTCATGTGTTTTTCTGTCCATGTGTCGGGAACAGGAGACTTCTTGCCGTTCACACAGCAGGGGAACAGCTGGCGTTACTGAACCCCACTAACAGTAGAGCTTGTGTTTTGTTCTGTGGACACGACACTTCTGAGCAGCAACTGGCAGTGTTGGAGCCCAGGGAGTAGAGTTCAGGTGGTAGAAAGATGAACATAACAGGAGACATGGATAACGTTGCGAACCAGTTATTTAATCTGAAAACGGACAGACAAATTCTGGCGAGATCCATGCCTTGTTCATTTTCAGAAAAGTAAGCCGGTCTACATTATCGGAGGATAGTCGCATGCGACGGTCTGTT
Organism: Oophaga sylvatica; assembly: GCA_033576555.1. Lineage (NCBI taxonomy): Eukaryota > Metazoa > Chordata > Amphibia > Anura > Dendrobatidae > Oophaga > Oophaga sylvatica. Next base: position 253,330,193 of record JARQOD010000001.1, read on the forward strand.
AGTACACCACCTGCAGCACTAAAGACGCGCTCCGATAATACACTGGCAGCAGGGCAAGCCAGCACCTCCAATGCATACTGGCTAAGCTCTGGCCATGTATCCAGCTTAGAGACCAAAAACTTGAATGGGGAAGAGCCATCTGGGAGTACACTGAGAGGCAAAGCCAAGTAGTCTTTCACCATCTGACGGATACGTTGCCTCCCGCTGACTGGAGCCCTCTCGGATGGTGTAGACATTTGTGGCGCTGCCACAAAACTTTGCCACATTTTTAACATACTGGTCTTTCCCTGTGCAGAGGCACTGCGTGTGCTCCCTCTTGTTGCAGAGCTCTCTACACTGCCTCGACGCACAGAGCTGCTTTGTAAAGCAGTAGCAGCAGCAGTGCTCTCGGCAGTAAGGTAGAACATTAGGGATTGCACCAGTGTGTCTTGGTACTCCCGCATTTTACGCTCCCGGTTCAACGGTGTGATGAGGCTTTTGACGTTGTCCCGGGAGCGAGGGTCTAGGAGGGTGTACACCCAATAATCAGACGTCGTGAGAATGTGGGCGATGCGGCTGTCGTTTCTTAGGCACTGCAGCATGAAATCAACCATGTGCTGCAGACTCCCAACTGGCAAAGAAACGCTGTCCTCTGCAAGAGGCGTTATCTCTGCCTGCTCTGCATCACCCCACCCTCGCTCTACATACTGACTAGAGCGTTGTGTACCTCCCTCTGGAGCGATGTCTTCCTCCTCCATTGACTCCTCCTCCTCATCCTCCTCACAAAGTGAGCCCTGACCAGCCCTTTGTGAGGAACCACGTTGCGCTGACTTTCCAGAAGGTGATGGAATTTGTGACTCCTCATCCTCCACCTCTTCCAAAACCTCATCCCTTATTGCTTGCAGTGTTTTTTGAAGCAGGCAGATAAGGGGGACAGTCAGGCTGACTAGTGCATCATCTGCACTCGCCATCCGCGTTGACTCATCAAACGCACGCAAAACGTGGCACATGTCCTTCATAGTGGCCCACTCATTAATGGTGAAGTGTGGACGGCGCAAATTGCGTGTTGATTGCGCCTGATGCAGCTGATACTCCATAACTGCTGGCTGCTGCTCACACAACCGCTCCAACATATGTAACGTTGAATTCCATCTGGTGGATACGTCACATATGATGCGATGTTCAGGAAGGCGCAATCTGCGTTGCAGAGCTGCAATGCGCGATCTGGCCATGCTGGAACGTCGCAAGTGAGCGCACTCTAGGCGGACCTTGTGCAGCAGTGCATCAAGATCCGGATAGTCCCTCAAAAAACTCTGCACGACCAAGTTGAGCACATGTGCCAGACATGGTATGTGAGTGAGTTTGCCAAGGCCCAGAGCTGCCACCAGATTTCGGCCATTGTCACACACTACCAAGCCTGGCTGGAGATTCGCTGGCAAAAACCACACGTCGCTCTCCTGCTTGATGGCATTCCAGACCTCCTGCGCTGTGTGGCTTCGATTCCCCATGGGAATTAATTTCAGAACGGCCTGTTGCCGTTTGGCCACGGCTGTGCTCATATCGGTCGCATCAGGTAAGCGTCCACGGGTCCATGTGGAGGTAGACCGTGACGGCTCCTGCAGCGATGATTCTGAGGAACTGGAGTAGGAGGAGGAGTCAATGTGGACAGACTTTATTCCGGCAATCCTTGGAGTTGGCAGAACACGTACAGCGCCACTCGCAAGATGTGTACCCGGCTCCACAACATTCACCCAATGGGCAGTGAGTGAAAGGTATCGTCCCTGGCCATGGGTACTGGTCCACGCATCGGTGGTCAGGTGGACCTTGCTACTGACGGCGTTTAGTAGCGCATGTTTAATTTTTGCCTCAACATGCTTTTGCAGACCAGGGACGGCTTGCCTGCTGAAATAAAATCGGCTGGGCACATTGTATTGTGGGACTGCCAATGCCATTAATTCACGGAAACTGTCAGTCTCCACCAGCCTGAATGACAGCATTTCAAGGGACAGGAGTTTTGCAATGCCAGCATTCAGAGCCTGTGCTCGTGGATGGTTTGCCGAGTATGGCCGTCTTTTATCCCATGCCTGTGCTACCGATGGCTGTTTTGTGGCCTGGGTGTGTGAGGATGACAGGGAACTTGCAGCTGTGGGTGGAATAACACTGTGTCTCTGGACAACAGTGACAGAGGTTCTTCCATGGCGATCCTGTGAGGAAGCCGAACCAGCTGTGTGTGAACTGGAGGAAGAGGCTCCAACACGAGCTGAAGATGTAGGTGCTGCTGTAGGTTGGCCTACATCTCCAGTGTGTCTTTGTAACTCAACAAAGTGCTTTGACCGCACATGTTTCCACATATTTGTTGTATTAAGGTTACTGACACTTTTACCTCTTTTAATTTTTTGATTACACAGCTTGCATTTGACATAGCAAATATCATCTGCAACTGTATCAAAAAAGGACCACGCAGAGCAAGTCCTGGGAGCGCCCGGTTTGGCTGTCGGAAGAGAACTGCTCCGAACGGGTGCCAAACTGGAGGCTACAGGCAAGCGAGTCTGCAGCCTACCTCTCCCTACTGTTTGGACCGTTGGGGCAATCTCTTCCTCAGAGCTGCTCCCACCACCTTCCTGTTCCTCACGCCATGTTGGGTCTTGGACCTCATCATCTCCACCACTACCCTCTTCCAACACCTGCTGTTGTTGGGTGGTCTGGCCAGCACCATGCTCAACAGAAACTGGCAACTGAGTCTCATCATCATCAGATGCGTTCTGCGGTGTGCTGACCATCGGCACTGGCTCACCCGCCTCTTCAGATTCAGAGAGACACAGCTGTTGCGCATCACTGCATACTGCCTCTTCTTCACATTCCAGAATGCTGCTTGGCTGGGCCCCTGTTTGCAAGCCAACAGATTCTGAGAACAGAAGCAGAGACTCAGCTGGCTCCTGTACAGAGCTCTCTGACTGCCTGGGCAATTTGGCAGGCGGTGAAGAGACAGATGGTTGTTCAACAGTGCTGTGGTCCTGAGAGGAGGTGGAAGCTATTGAAGTCGATGCATTGGCTGCCATCCAACCAACAACGGCTTCAATTTGTTCTTCACGCAGCAGGGGGGTACGCTGAGCTCCTACAAAAGTGCGCATAAAGGAACGCTCACGGGGAAAACTGGTGGATGCTGTGTCACTGGGTGCGGCAGCAGCCACAGAATCCCCACGTCCTCTCCCTGCTGCAAATCCACGGCCTCGACCACGACCACGTGCCTTACTCACTGATTTCTTCATCTTGGTAGATTGATAAAGAAAGTCAGAAAAGTTATAAGGCCTAAGTGTGGTTATTCCTCACAGACTACAGTGAACCCTGCAGACAACTGTTCAGTATCTGTGAAAGGCCCCTTTGTGTACTTCTATAGTGTTTGCAACCAATGTATTGTATACGGATGGAAGCGCGTCACACTAATAGATTAGATTTTTTTCCACTAAAATGGAGCAGCACCAATTAGAGAAAATGTGAAGGATGAGGCAGTGACACACGCTCAGCAGACTACAACCGGCAGTGGTTGAAGAACAAACTGAGCGTAATCTGCACTCACAAAATGAAAAGCTCACAGACTACAGTGAACACTGAAACACAACTGTTCAGTAGCTGTTAAAGGCCCCTTTGTGTACTTCTATAGTGTTTGCAACCAATGTATTGTATACGGATGGAAGTGCGTCACACTAATAGATTAGATTTTTTTCCACTAAAATGGAGCAGCACCAATTAGAGAAAAATGTGAAGGATGAGGCAGTGACACAACGCTCAGCAGACTACAACCGGCAGTGGTTGAAGAACAAACTGGAGCGTAATCTGCACTCACAAAATGAAAAGCTCACAGACTACAGTGAACACTGAAACACAACTGTTCAGTAGCTGTTAAAGGCCCCTTTGTCTACTTCTATAGTGTTTGCAACCAATGTATTGTATACGGATGGAAGCGCGTCACACTAATAGATTAGATTTTTTTCCACTAAAATGGAGCAGCACCAATTAGAGAAAAATGTGAAGGATGAGGCAGTGACACACGCTCAGCAGACTACAACCGGCAGTGGTTGAAGAACAAACTGGAGCGTAATCTGCACTCAAAAATGAAAAGCTCACAGACTACAGTGAACACTGAAACACAACTGTTCAGTAGCTGTTAAAGGCCCCTTTGTCTACTTCTATAGTGTTTGCAACCAATGTATTGTATACGGATGGAAGCGCGTCACACTAATAGATTAGATTTTTTTCCACTAAAATGGAGCAGCACCAATTAGAGAAAAATGTGAAGGATGAGGCAGTGACACACGCTCAGCAGACTACAACCGGCAGTGGTTGAAGAACAAACTGGAGCGTAATCTGCACTCACAAAATGAAAAGCTCACAGACTACAGTGAACACTTAAGCACAACTGTTCAGTAGCTGTTAAAGGCCCCTTTGTCTACTTCTATAGTGTTTGCAACCAATGTATTGTATACGGATGGAAGCGCGTCACACTAATAGATTAGATTTTTTTCCACTAAAATGGAGCAGCACCAATTAGAGAAAAATGTGAAGGATGAGGCAGTGACACACGCTCAGCAGACTACAACCGGCAGTGGTTGAAGAACAAACTGGAGCGTAATCTGCACTCACAAAATGAAAAGCTCACAGACTACAGTGAACACTGAAACACAACTGTTCAGTAGCTGTTAAAGGCCCCTTTGTCTACTTCTATAGTGTTTGCAACCAATGTATTGTATACGGATGGAAGCGCGTCACACTAATAGATTAGATTTTTTTCCACTAAAATGGAGCAGCAACAATTAGAGAAAAATGTGAAGGATGAGGCAGTGACACACGCTCAGCAGACTACAACCGGCAGTGGTTGAAGAACTAACTGGAGCGTAATCTGCACTCACAAAATTAAAAGCTCACAGACTACAGTAAACCCTGCAGACAACTGTTCAGTAGCTGTGAAAGGCTCCTTTCTGTACTTCTATAGTGTTTGCAACCAATGTATTGTATACGGATGGAAGCACGTCACACTAATAGATTTGATTTTTTTCTAATATAATGGAGCTGCACCAATTCCACAAAATAAAATAAAAAAAAAAAAGAGTCAGTGACACGTGCAGATGCCTACAAACAGCGGTGGATGCAGAGCAAACTGCAGCGTCACCTGCACTGTCACACACACACCTTGCACAGAGCTGTTAAAACAACACATGGCAAAATGAAGCTTTACACAGCGGTTGGTAAACTAGCCTGCCTCAAGCACAGTAGTACACAAAATCGCAATATCTAACTGTCCCTCAGAGTGAGCAGAGTAGCGTTCTGTCCCTAACTGAGTTCACAGCACAGTGACGCTAAAATGGCTGCGGCGCCTTTTATAGTGCATTCTGACATCATTTCAGCAGCCAATCACAGCCATGCCATTAGTTAAGATGACCGCAGCATTACAGGATGTGCCCACACTTCATAAGATTCATCATTGGCTGACTAACATCACATTGCCTCTCAAAGAATTATGGGAACTTCCGATTCCGGTATACGATATTGAAAAAGTATCGGAATTAAGTATCGGAATTCCGATAACGCGAATATCGGCCGATACCCGATACTTGCGGTATCGGAATGCTCAACACTACTATCGACCTTTAAATGCATTTGGAAATTATCTTGTGTTTTCCTCCCCTTGTTCCAAGAGCCATGTATTTTTCCCTCGACATGGCCATATGAGTGCTTGATCTTTGCAAGATGAGTTGTAGTTTTTTTGAATGGCCCCATTAATTGTGCCATACAATGTACTGGAAAATGGAAAAAAAAAATTCCAACTGCATTGAAATTGTTATAAAAATCGCAGTTCAGCCACTGGATTTTTGGATTTTGTTTTTACACTATTCATTAAGTGTTGAAAATTAACTGGCAACATGATTATCTAGATTAGAATTATTTCAGCAAAACCAAACTTGTATAGTTGTTTTTAGTTATTATTTTAGTGATGCAAACAATTCTGAAATGTATAAATGGAAAAAAAATTATTTGTCTCTCTATTTTCTGAGACGTGAATGAGGGCTTATTTTTTTGCACCCTGACCTCATGTACTTGATGATGCAATTTTGGCATGCATATATGACATTTTGTTTGTATCCTAGTTTTTTTTACATTTAAAGCACCACTCCAGTGGTTTTTCTTCTCAGTGCTGGAGTGGCGCTTTAAATTTAAGTCTACTGTCCTGATCATATATTCACCCTCCGGCGTCTTGTCATCACAGCCTCTGACTGGCTGGAAGTCAGGAGCTTCATCACAAGCTCTCAATGTAAGTCTATGAGAACCAGAACGCGGCTCTCATAGACTTGAATTGAAAAGTGACCTCCACACAGATCCATGAAAACACTGGAGTTGCCGACAACTTGCTGCTGGTCGGTATCGACAGTTGCTCTATCTGATTGGAGACAGTCCTGAACATTCACGTAGAAAAGATGTCGGTGGCACTCAGTCTCACGTTAAAATTCTTCTTTAATTCAAACATTTTAAGCATAGGAGAGATGCGAAACAGCTTTTATTCATGAGAATACCCCAGTTCCACATTTTAAAATGTTTGAATAAAAGAAGAATTTTAACGTGACACTGAGTGCCACCGACATCTTTTCTACGTGTTTTAACATACATAATAATTTAAATAATTTAAAATGTTGATAAAATGGATTTTTTCGAACTTGACAATACAAATATATTCATTTTTTTATTTTTTTTTACATGTTTTTGAAGACGGAAAAAGGGGAAATTTAAACTTTTATATATTTTCAAAAACATTTTGTTACCTTATTTTTAGATATTGTAAAGGATTTGAACCAACAGCTTATATGTATATTACACAACAAATAATGCAGTATATAGTGAAATTGCAGTTCTCTCATGTGGCTCAGCTTCACAGAAGGACTAAGATGCCTAATGAATGCCAATGGTTGACATGGTACATGAAGTTCGCCTGTGGCTCAGCTTCACAGGAGGGCTATGATGGCCTAATGAATGCCCCTGGTTGACATGGTACATGAAGTTCAGCCTATGGCTCAGCTTCACATGAGGGCTATGATGGCCTAATGAATGCCCCTGATTGACATGGTACATGAAGTTCAGCCTATGGCTCAGCTTCACAGGAGGGCTATGACGGCCTAATGAATGCCCCTGGTTGACATGGTACATGAAGTTCAGCCTATGGCTCAGCTTCACATGAGGGCTATGATGGCCTAATGAATGCCCCTGGTTGCCATAGTATTCCATAAATAGTTAAAATGCAGCATTTGGACTACACTCTGGTTCCTATACTTTCAGGCAGGAGCAGGCTATGTAACACTGCTGGAATCTGCCTCTTATGAAGCAGGCACAGTTTCTCATACATTCCTTAGACTTATGCAGAAAATGTACATCATACTTTGTTAAGGAGATAAAGCATTTTCATATTTTCTTTGACATGTAGATATTTGTAAAAATGTTATTGCACAGTTGCAAAATACAAAATAGAGTTATGGTATATTTGTGTGAGGACCTCTGGCTTTAAATCTTTATTGAGCAAACACTACCTAAATGTTTTTGTAACAATACTACAAGGAGTTAATATCAGTTCCCAGTGAGGAATTTAAGTCATTTGCATAAATACCTAAGGAGTCAGGACCAGTCAATAATGTGTTTTTGCTGGGTTGACTCACAAGTGGTTTTGTTTCTACCTGGACTCATTGAAGACTTAATTCTACAGTTGTGTTTGCCCCCTTTCTGTTATCCTATTCTTTTGCCTGTTTGTCAAGCTTAAATGTTTCAGATCACCAAACAAATTTAATATTAGACAAAGATAACACAAGTAAACACAAAATGCAGTTTTCAAATGAAGATCTTTATTATTAAGTGAAAAAGAAATCCAAACGTACAGGGCCCTTTGTGAAAAAGTCATTGCCCCCTAAACCTAATAACTGGTTGGGCCATCCTTAGCAGCAATAACTGCAATCAAGCATTTGCGATAACTGGCAATTAGTCTTTTACAATGTTCTGGAGCAATTTTGGCCCACTCATTTTGCAGAATTGGAGAGTTTCCGAGCATGAACCGCCTTTTTAATGTCATGCCACAGCATCTCGTTCGGATTAAGGTTAAGACTTTGACTAGGCACTCTAAAGTCTTAATCTTTTTTTCTTAAGCCATTCAGAGGTGGACTTGCTGGTCTGTTTTGGATCATTGTCCTCCTGCATAAACCAAGTTTGCTTAGGCTTGAGGTCATGAACAGATGGCGGGTATTCTCCTTCAGGATTTTTTGGTAGACAGCAGAATTCATGGTTCCATTTACCATAGCAAGTCTTCCAGGTCCTGAAGCAGCAAAACAGCCCCAGACCATCACACTACCATCACCATATTTTACTTGAGGCATTATGTTCCTTTTATGAAATGCTGTATTACTTCTATGTCAGATGTAATGGGATATACACCTTCCAAAAAGTTCAACTTTTGTCTTGCTAGTCCACAGAGCATTCTTCGAAAACTCTTGAGGATCATTAAGATATTTTCAGGCAAATCTGAGACGAGCCTTTATGTTTTTATTGCTCAGCTGTGGTTTTCATCTTGGAACTCTGCCATGCAGGCCATTTTTGCCCGGTCTCATTTCTTATGATGGAGTCATGAACACTGACCTTAACTCAGGCAAGTGAGGCCTTCAGTTCTTTGGATGTTGTTGTGGGATCTTTTGTGAGCTCCTGGATGTGTTGTTGCTGCACTCTTGGGGTAATTTTTGTCTGCTGGCCACTTCTGGGAAGATTCATAACTGTTCCATGTTTTCACACAGTGCCCTTTGTCTAATATTTAAATTTGTTTAGTGAGCTGAAACACTTAAGTGTGAGAAACATGGAAAAGAATAGGAAATCAGGAAGAGGGCAAACACTTTTTCACAAATCTGTATGTGTGTAACCTTATTTTGCATCTAAACCTGTACTAAATCTTTGGACTAGCTGATGGAAGGAAAGGAATCCTTGGGGTATAAATCTGATTTTAAACTTTGTGCTTGTACTTTTAATCCTGTATCCTGTGTGTATCTTTGTCTTTTTATTCTAAGGACACGTCTGCCCAAACCCGCTGATTGTCATAGTCTCAGTCTAGTGTCCTGTTCCCTTGTACCTTTGCCTCTCTAAGGAGGTGGCAGGGAACCTCACGTGCCTCCTCTCCCTTGGACGCAATTTGTATGATTACATGTGGCACCTCATTGTTTGTTATTGTGAAATGTAATATTTATGTACTGTAATGTCATGTAATATGTTTAGGATTAGGGATAGAACTTAGCATAGAGTAACAGTGGGGTTAGAATAGAGGAGGGCATATGAGAGAATAGATAGGAGTATTAGTTAGATGAAGGCAGCATAGGGGTTAAGCAAATGGGAGGCGTCATAGAGCAGAGTAGCACAGAGCAGGGAAGTATAGGACGGGGACTTCCTGATTAGGGTGAGAAGCCCGAGCAGCCTGCCCAGGGTAGGTTGTGTGAGAAACAGTGGAGCAGACAGGAACTGGCTGTGGGGATTAGTCTGCTATGGCAGTAAGGGACCCCAAGTGAAGAATAGTGGAGTTGGGCAACAGCTCAACAGGACCATCCCCAGGAAGGATCTGAGGTCTAAGACCAGGGCGGGAGCAGCTGAGATGGTGTTCCCAGGTGTTCTGCTGTGCATGCTGAATGTGCAGCAGAAGGGACATTGTGTTTTATATGTGGGGCGCTAGGATGTGGGAACAGTACAGCCTGTTGCCACGATTAGCACCCTGACCACCTTACACCTCCATGTTCCACCTCTACTATTTCTGTACATCCTTGACTCTGCTACACATGACTCTGCTTCTGTTTGACATACTAATATTTACCCTGTTTGTATCTTTCACTAGTAAACCTTAATTGGGGTATTCCCATCTCGAAATATCCTATCCCAATACGTAGTAGGTGCATTAATAATATCAAAGACTTCAACTTAGAAATGTATCATATTTCTTCTGATAATCTATGTTGCTTATCCTGTGTGCAGGGCACTGCAGTAGCTTAGGAGGTATCTATAGTTACAACCACTCATATAGTGACAGTTAGTTAGCTGTTAGTGGTCATAACCATGGATACCTAAGCTTGGAGCTTCTGTTTTGTACAACAAATCTGTGTGCTCTTTTGTCATAACCCAGAACAAGAGAAATTGTTATGCCAATTTCCTCTTTTTGTCTAGTTAGTTATATAGTCTGGCTGTGACACATTCTTTTTTTTACATTAACTGTGAAATTACTGTAGTTTGTTTTTTTGATGTAGCCAGCAATAAAGTCTTTGAATTTGTTCATTGTGGTTAATAAGACCTACTAGACTGGGATTTTTCATTTACTCCAGACAACATTTCGCTTTGGTGCACTAGGATTGATCTTTGTTTTTGTGCTCTATGGCACTCAGCATCCAGAAAACAGGAATTCACCAGTTACACAGATATACCTTTTTCTATATTAATATTGCATTTTATTTCTAGATGTATTTTCCTGGATTGAGTTGCAGCAACCATACTAAAAATACCCATTGTTTAGATTATTTAGCCATAGCCGAGGACTGGGAAACCCTACAGAAATATTACAATTACATTTTATATAATGGCATCAGATTTTTATTTATTTGAAATAAATTAACACCCCTAAGTTATCTTATGATTTATATTCCCATTGTGACTTAAAGGGGTCATTCATTACTTTATAACAATTGCTTAATAAACCAAGGGTGGTGGAAATGTAAAAAAGAACATACTTATCGAGATGGCATTGCTTCTCTGTACTGCCATTGTGTTGTCAAAACAGTGGTTTTTCATGTTTTGATGGAATTTAAAGGTTTCATCCAATCTGCAGCCACGGCAGCTTAGGATTCATTTTTCCAAAGCAAAATACAAAAAGAAAGCTACTCAATGATTCCTCGCTATGGTCGGCAAAGACATTTTTTCTTCTTTAATGGTGTCATAAATCTTCACTAATATCTTTAGCTACATTGGAAGACATAAACAGGGACAAGGAAGGCACGACTGGGTGACATGAAGTTGTCTGAGAGCTGCCAGAAAAGATTTTTGGTGAAGATGTCATCCTGTTTGCACATTAATCCAAGTACTAGACTGGTTGTCAGATGCAAGATCATATAATATAAATTAACTTTATTGAAAGAGACAAACACATAGCTTTAACTAGGTGGGATTTAATTAAATACATAAAGAGTAAACACTAAGGGCCTGCTTTATCAATGGCCTTTAGAATTCTAGCTTAAATCGATTGAAAAGTGACATTTTGTGCAACGTGCAATTGCACATTTTTTTTTTACTTTTGATATTTTTGTGGCAGTTTTGCCAGCTCCAACAAAATGGGAGGAACAGAAACAGGACGAGGGTGGAACAGGGCATTAAACACACCTCGTCTAATGCACAAGAAGCTGTGGCGTTCCTTATGCCTTATGTGGCTCAAAAACACCATCATGATCTTAAAGGGTCATCCAGGTTTGGCACAAAAGTATGCAATCACTAAGTGACTGAAGAATTGTGAATTCTCACATTGCGCACAGCATGTGCTGTCAGGATATTCCAGTGCCGGTGATGGGAGCAGGAGTCATGTCACTGCAGGTATGCTATATACATATTACGGCCACATTCTGACTAGATGTGCTCAGCGTCGCTCAATACAACTAAATTGAGAGGGGCAACGCACGTCTGGTCAGAATGTGGCCAGAAGTATCCACATTGCATACTTGCGGTCACATGACTGCCCAGTCTTGCTGCCAGCACCGGAGAAGCCTTCCAATGTGCATCGTGCGTGATGTGATAATTTACAACTCTGCAGTCACATAGAAAGACTGCAGACTTCTGTGCCCAACCTTGACAACCCCTTTAATGTGCAAAATTAATATATGACACCTCTTCTTATGATTTCAACATGCCCTTATTGGGCATATCAAAAATGTATTATTTCAAGAAAATCACTTTTACCCCTTTCAGACGTATAACATACTGTTATTTCATATGTCAGCTCCCCTTTAATGAAGCAGGCTCCAAAACTGAGCTTTATTGCTAGTGACTGATAGTTCTGTTATTCAGCCATCATGCACCACTAGCACATCGCAGTGGAGCTGAGCTCCAGGCTTTCTTCTTAACCTGTCTACCTGTGACAGCAGAATTTACAGAGCGCGGCCTGGGAGCTCACTGTTTCACATGGCCAAAGACCTCCCATGACGTTTCTTCTACAAAGCCCTGCAGAGGAGACCGTTATTTTTACTATATACTTCAATGCTATAGTTTTGCAGTATATAGTAAACGTTTTCAGACAATTGCAGGATTTCAAAATATAGTAGAAAGTAAAAAAGAAAGTTTTTAATTATGAGAGAAAAAAAGAAAATATAAAAGTTCAATTAACCCCCTTTTCCCTACTAAAATAAAATAAATACCACAGATTACAATGATTTTTAGATATTTTCCAATTTTACATGCGTATGGGTATGTTTCCACTATCAGGAAACAGTCCGGAATTGCTGCGTGTTTGACGCTGTGCGTTGGTGCAGCGTCAAACACGCAGCGTCCAGATGTTACAGCATAGTGGAGGGGATTTCAAGAAATCCCGTCTCCACTATGCTGTAAAACACGCAGGCGGAAGACCTGCGTTTCCGGACATGCGGCGCGTCTTTTCAGACCGCAGCATGTCCTAGTCCGTTGCGGCGATGCTGCGTCGCCGCAAGGGAAATAACACAGGGCTATGTAGCCCTGCGATCATTCCGGATGTGTTCCGGAGGTGTCCTGAACACATCCGGAAAGAGCGCGCGTACAAAAGGGGGCGGGGCTTTGGGCGGTGCGGAATTTCCGCTCCGTCCAAAGCGCTGTGGTTCCGGACCGTGGAACCACAGCCTTACACTAAATTTTCTCTCTTTGTAGAACTGAGTATTCTCATGAGGTACTACAATTTCTCATATCATCATTGGTTTGCTACTTAAAAGAGCTTATATTAGTCAATTGACCTCATGTATGTACAATTCATATAGTTAATACCATTTGTATGGAGAAGTGGGGACATAGGAAATGGGGTCATTACTAGTGTTGAGCGATATTGCTCGATATCTAAAAATATCGTATCGAAATTGTATCGCCGATAGCACTAAATATCGTCGATATCCGATTCCGATTGCGGAAGTCCAATGTAAGTCTATGGGAACAAAATATCGCAACTAAAAAAAACCTTTATTTCCTTGTAAACACTAAATATACACACATAGAATACATATATATATATATATATATATACATGTCATTGTGACATGTATATATACATATATGTATAGTTTATACACTTCTACATAGTAAAATATCCTCTGATTCAATTGCCGGGTAAAGCCGGCTTCTGTGAAAAGACAGAAGCACCCGACATGAAATGACACTTGGTGTACATAGGGTTAACCATGTCTTTTCATGTCGTTTGCAATCTGATTTGCACAAACAATTACATCAGTCTATGTGTGCAAAATTTCACACCTGTAGGGGTTAATTAAAGGTGTAAATTCGTTGTAAAAAAAACGGACTTTTTTGCTACGAATTTACACCTTTAATTAACCCCTACAGGTGTGAAATTTTGCACACTTACACTCATGTAATTGTTTGTGCAAATCAGATATCAAACTACATGAAAAGACATGGTTAACTCTATGTAAACCAAGTGTCATTTCATGTCGGGTTCTGCATTTTCACAAAAGCCGGCAATTGAATTAGTGGCTATTATACTATGTAGAAGTGTATGAACTATAAATATAAATATATATATATATATGTGTCACAAATTTAATGACATGTATATATATATATGAGGTGTAAAATTGCTGAAAAAAAAGGCGTGGGCTCCCGCCCTATTTTCGCAACCAGACAGACAAAGCCAGTGAGTGGGGGCAGATAATAATAGCCCAGAGAGGGACCATTATTTTTGCCCCCCCCCGGCTACTAACATCTGCCCCCAGACACCCCAGAAAGGGCAAATCTCTAATTAGAATTGCCCTTTCTGGCACTTTGCCCGTCTATTCGTATTGCCCTGTAGCGGTGGCGAATGGGTTAATAAGGGGTTAAAATGACCTTGCAATTGAAAGGTCACTTTAAGCCAGGTTAATAATTGAGAGCTGTCAATTAGACAACTATCAATTATTAATCCTATTGTATGAAAGAAAAATCAAACACACACACTTTAATAAAAAAGAAGTTTAATGAAATAATCACACAGTTTTTGACCATATTTTATTTTCCTGCTAAAACCATTTCCTGTAATAAAAATAAAATAATAAAGCAAAATTATTCTTACCAATCCGATGTACAGTCAGGTCCCACGGTGTAATCCTTCAGAAAGGGTTAATGTTTACTGCAGGGACCGCAGCTAATGCTGCAGCCTCACAGTAAACCCCCAAATGAATGAGTTCCTCTCCTGGCTGACAGGAGAGGAAGTGGAAAGCTTAATTGATTGCTTTCCACTTTCACTTCAGGTCAGCCAGGGACACAATCAGTGACGTCAGAGGGAACTGGTTAACAAAAATAGGGGATCCCCTCGAAAAAAATTGGCGTGGGGTCCCCCCTATTTTTGTTAACCAGCCAGATGAAGCAGACCGCTGAGGCCTGGATTTTCAGGCTGTTAAGGAGCCAAGATCCATGGACCTTGCCAGCCTGATAATACCAGGCCACAGCGGTCTGCATATCTTGGCTGATTAACAAAAATAGGGGATCCCCTCGAAAAAAATTGGCGTGGGGTCCCCCCTATTTTTGTTAACCAGCCAGATGAAGCAGACCGCTGAGGCCTGGATTTTCAGGCTGTTAAGGAGCCAAGATCCATGGACCTTGCCAGCCTGATAATACCAGGCCACAGCAGTCTGCATATCTTGGCTGATTAACAAAAATAGGGGATCCCCTCGAAAAAGATGGGCGTGGGGTCCCCCCTATTTTTGTTAACCAGCCAGATGAAGCAGACCGCTGAGGCCTGGTTTTTCAGGCTGGTAAGGATCCAATATCCATGGACCTTGCAAGCCTGATAATACCAGGCCACAGCAGTCTGCTTAGCTTGGCTGGTTAACAAAAATAGGGGATCCCCTCGAAAAAAAAACGGCGTAGGGGTCCCCCTATTTTTGTTAACCAGCCAAGTAAAATGCAGACTGCTGCGGCCTGGTATTAAAAGACTGTCAAGGCCCATGGATTTTGGCCCTCAACAGCCTGATAATACCAGGCTACAGCAGCCCCACATTTGGCGCATCAAAAGATGTGCCAATTGTGGCACTTTACCCGGCTCTTCCCACTTGCCCTGTAGCGGTGGCAAGCGGGGTAATAAGGGGTTAATGTCACCATTGATTGCACGGTGACAATAAGCCCGGTTAATAATGGAGAGGTGTCAATAAGACACCGATCCATTATTAATCCCAAAGTTATTAAATGCATAAAAAAAAGACAAAGCAAGAAAAAAGTATTTTAATGAAATAAAAGAGACAACACAGTTTTCATTTCTTTTATTACTCTCTCATTCCTGCGACGCCATCGATCTCCTGTAAAAAAAGAAAAAAAACAAACCAACAGTATACCACCTGTCCAACGCAGTCCATAACGACAGTCCCACGACGATCCAGCTCTGCTACATCGCAATGACAGGCAGAGCCTGTCATCGCGACGCAGCACAGCTGATTACCTGCTTCCCCGGCGGTGACGTCATCGGACTGACTGCTTTACGGCCGGGATTACCCAGCAGTCACTGCAGTTATCGCGAGAAACTGCATGTGACCACCGGGGAGAAGAGGATGGCGGCCATGAAGCAGTCCAGGACGTGACCGCCGGAGATCTTCTGCCAGGTAAGTGCCGCTGACTCCTGACAGACCCGACCGACGGACACTGACAGTGACAGACCCGACCGACGGACACAGACAGTGACAGTGACAAATCCGATTCCGGTATTCGATAAGACGAAAATATCGAAACGAATTATCGAATGGCCGATAGAGCTAATATCGGCCGATAGCCGATATTTGTATTATCGTATCACTCAACACTAGTCATTACCTATTGTGTTAGTGTTTATTAACTATTTTTTTTATAAGCTTGGATTATGCTTTTCAGATGTACTGTATTTTATTTGTTTTCTTATTCTCTTTCTCCCTTTTGTATTTGTACAAATTGAAAACCAGTAAAAAAATACGTTAATCCCAAAAAATAATTAAATGCAAAAAAAATCACCCAATGAAACATATTTGGTATCTTCACATCCGGAAAAAGTCTGATCTATCAAACTATAAAATTAAATTACCAGATCTGTTAATGTCATAACAAGAAAATGTCACAACGCCAGTGTTGTTTTTGGTTGCTGCAACACCATAAAAATGCAATTTAGAATTGATCAAAATGTATTATCTACCCCAATATGGTATCAATAAAAAAAGTCAGCTTGGGGCACCCAAGCAAGCCCTCACACACCCGAATTGACCAAAAAATGAAAACGTTATGGATCTCAGAACATGACATCATAAATGAAATTTTATTTTACAAATCTCTGAATTTTTTTCCACAACCTAAATAAGAAATATGTTTATATGTAAATTTTTGGTATTGCTATAATTGTATTGACCTGAAGAATCTTATTGCAAAGTTATTTTTGCCATGAAAGCTAAGCAAAACTCAAAAAATTACAGAATTTATTTTTTTTCGTGCAACTTCACGAAATTTATTTCCCGTTTTCCAGTACATTTTATAGTAAAATGATTGGTGACAATCAAAACTACAAAGTTGGGAGAAAATCCAACTTACTCACCACTAGTGATGGGCAAACGTGCTCGGATATGGTCTTATACAAGCTTGCTCAGGTATTATATAATTATTTTTGGTGTGCTCGTATATTATGTTTGCGTCCTTGTGGCTGTATGATTTGCAGTTGTTAGACAGCCTGAACACATGTGGGGATTCCCTAACAAACCCTCACATGTGTTCTGGCATTCTAAGGCTATGTGCACACGTTGAGGATTTTTCGCATTTTTTTAGCGTTTTTGCTGCAGTTTTCCGCTGCAAAAACGCATGCATTAAGCATCCTATTTGTAGAATGCATTCCGCAATTTTTGTGCACATGCTGCATTTTTTTTTCCACGAAAAAAACGCAACATGTTCATTCTTTTTTCTGAATCGCGGTGATTCTGCCGCCATAGGAATGCATTGAACCGCTTACTTTACGCATGTAGCTATGCCCACCATGCGCAAAGTGAGCGGTTCTTGTGCGGATGGTACCCAGGGCCTGGAGGAGAGGAGACTCTCCTCCAGGCCCTGGGTACCATATCCATATTAAAACAATAATTAAAATAAAAAATTGTGATATTCTCACCTTCCTGTGACCCCCGCAGCTTTCCCGCTCCTCAGCAACGCTCCCGGCAACTCCCGTTCCCAGGGATGCCTTGCGAGAATCACCCCAGATGACATAGCGGTCTCGCGTGATGCTACGTTATATGCTACATTATCTGGGGTCATTGTCGCTAAGCATCCATGGGAACGGGAGTTGCCGGGAGCATTACAAGGACCAGGAAGGCTGCGGGGGCTGCCGGAAGGTGAGAATAGCACGTTTTTTTACTTTTTTTTATTATTTTTAACATTAGATCTTTTTACTATTGATGCGACATAGGCGGCATCAATAGTAAAAAGTTGGTCACACGAGTCAAACACGTTGTTTGACTCGTGTGACCAACCTGTCAATCATTTTTCCAAGCGATGCTACAGATCGTTTGGAAAACGTTAGCATTCTGCAAGCTAATTACGCTTGCACAACGCTAGTTTTTAGCGGGAATATGCATACCTATAAAATGCGTATTTCCCACTGCCAGGGAGGTGCGGGATTGCCGCGGAAATTTCTGCGGCAATTCCCGAACGTGTGCACATAGCCTTATAGCCACAAATCATGCAGCCACAGTGACTCTATCATATTATAGAGCACCCCCACATAATACATGGGTAACACCCAAGCATGCTCAGATAAGACGTTATCCGAGCATGTTCGCTCATCACTACTCACCACCCGATTGTGCACATAACACACAGTTAATTCAACATGCAAAGGGATTTTCTAGCACCAGTAGTCATAAACTCGTGCTAGGCTTTATTGTGTATTTATAAAAATATTTCGGACAAAGACACATTAATGCTTCACATATTAGTACATCAGCTATGCAATTTGGATCGCTGGTGATCCTTACTTGGAGCATAGCATATATTCACTGACTTTTAAAAGTATTCATACCCCATGAACTTCTCCACATTTTTTGACCTTACTTGTATTTTATTTAGATTTTATGTGATATTCAGACAAAAATTAGCAAATATTTGTGAAATATAAAGAAAATGATACATGGTTTTCTAATTATCTTAAAAGTAGAAATTTGAAAATTGTGACGTGCATTTGTATTCAGCTCCCTGTAGTCTGATACCCCTAATTAAACTCATGAGTGACCGATTTCCTTGAAAAGTCACATAATTAAATAATTGAGTCCAGTTGTGTTTAATTTATTCTCAGTTTAACTACAGCTGTTCTGTGAAGGCATCAGAGGTTTGTTTGAGACCATTAGGGATGAAACCATGAAAACCAAAAAATACACCAGATAAGTCAGGGAGAAAGCTGTAAAGAAGAATAAAGTAGGGTTAGGTTATAAAAAAAATAACTCAAGCTGTGAACATCTCATAAGGCACTGTTCAATCTATCATCCAAAAATGAAAGAAGCAGGGCAAAACTCCAAACCTACCAAGAAATGGCTGTCCACCTAAACTGACATCCCAAGCGAAAGCAGTAAGAGAAGCAGCTAAGAGGCCTATGGTAACTCAGGAGGAGCTGCAGAGATCTACAGCTCAAGTGGGAGAATCTGTTCACAGGAAAACTATTAGTCTATGGAAGAGTGGCAAGAAGAAAGTCATTTATGAAAGCACTAGCTGTTTCCAGCCAGCTAACGCTCTGCACGCACATTGCTATCTAGTTAACGCTGCTGGTGACTAAACTAAAGTAAATAATGACAAAATTCAACAGCGCTTATGCAGGTGGTAAATTAAATTAAAATGAAGTTAATAACAATAATAATCATCAAAAATCTGAATAATACTAATGATACATTTTATTCACAGTGTAAAATCGAAAACAAACTGGATTCAGTAAGATGCTGTGTGGTAATGTGTGGGGACGGAGTCTTGTGTGGTAATGTGTGGGGATGGAGCCTCGTGGTAATGTGGGGGACGGAGCCTGTGAGTAATGTGGGGGGACGAGCCTCGTGTGGTAATGTGGGGGAACAGAGCTCGTGTGGTAATGTGTGGGGACAGAGCCGCGTGTGGTAATGTTGTGGGGACATAGCCTCGTGTGGTAATGTGGGGGACGGAGCCTCGTGTGGTAAGGTGTGTGGGACAGAGCCTCGTGTGTAATGTGGGGGGATGGAGCCTCGTGTGTTAATGTGGGGGAACGGAGACTCGTGTGTTAATGTAGGGGAACGGAGCCTCGTGTGGATAATGTGTGGGGGACAGAGCCTCGTGTGGTAATGTGTGGGGACAGAGCCTCGTGTGGTAATGTGTGGGGATGGAGCCTCGTGTGGTAATGTGGGGGACGGAGCCTCGTGTGGCAATGTGGGGGGACGGAGCCTCGGGTGGTAATGTGTGGGGACGGAGCCTCGTGTGGTAATGTGTGAGGACAGAGCCTCGTGTGGTAATGTGTGGGGACGGAGCCTCGTGTGGTAATGTGGGGGACGGAGCTTCGTGTGGTAATGTGTGGGGACGGACCCTCGTGTGGTATTGTGTGGGGACGGAGCCTCATGTGGTAATGTGGGAGGGCGGGATTATGTATGTTAATGTGGTGGGGGGCGGGATTATGTGTGGTAATGTGGTGGGGGGCAGGATTATGTGTGGTAATGTGGTGGGGCGGAATTATGTGTGGTAATGTGGTGGGGGGGCGGGATTATGTGAGATGATGTGGTGGGGGGCCGGATTATGTGTTGTGATGTGGTGGGGCCAGGATTATGTGTGGTGATGTGGTGGGGGCGGGATTGTGTGTGGTAATGTGGTGGGGGGCGGGATTATGATTGTTAAAATGGTGGGGGGCGGGATTATGAGCGGGAATGTGGTGGGGGGTGGGATTATGAGCAGTAATGTGGTGGGGCGCGGGATTATGAGCGGTAATGTGGTGGGGCGCGGGATTATGAGCGGTAATGTGGTGGGGGGGCGGGATTATGAGGGTAATGTGGTAATGGGGCGGGATTATGTGTGGTAATGTGGTGGCGGGCGGGATTATGTGTGGTGATGTGGTGGGGGCGGGATTGTGTGTGGTAATGTGGTGGGGGCGTGGGATTATAAGCGGTAATGTGGTGGGGCGCGGGATTATGAGCGGTAATGTGGTGGGGGGGCAGGAATATGAGCGGTAATGTGGTAATGGGGCGGGATTATGTGTGGTAATGTGGTGGCGGGCGGGATTATGTGTGGTAATGTGGTGGGGGGGCGGGATTATATGTGGTAATGTGGTGGGGGCAGGATTATGTGTGGTAATGTGGTGGGGGGTGGGATTATGTGAGGTGATGTGGTGGGGGGCAGGGATTATGTGTGGTGATGTGGTGGGGGACCGGGATTATGTGTGGTGATGTGGTGGCGGTGCTGGATTATGTATGGTGATGTGGTGGGGGGTCGGGATATATGTGTGGTGATGGGTATGTGGGGGGGCGTGATTATGAGCAGTAATGTGGTTTGGGGGTGAGCGGGATTATGAGCGGTAATGTTGGTGGGGGTGGGGGGCGGGATTAATGTTGAGTAATGTGGTGGGGGGCAGGATTATGAGCGGTGCATGTGTTGTGGAGGGGCGGGATTATGAGCTGTAAGTGGTGTGGGGGAGGATTATGAGCAGTAATGTGGTGGGGGCAGGATTATGTGTTGGTAATGAGTGTGTGGGGGCGGGATTTATGATGCTTGTAACGAGGTGGGGGGGGATTATTAGCAGTAATGTGTGGGGGGCGGGATATGTGGGTAATGTGGTGGGGGGGCGGATATTATATGTGGTAATCGTGGTGGGGGCGGAATTATGGTGGTTGGCAGTAATGTGGTGGGGGGATGAGAGTATGTGAGGGTGGGATTTGAGTGCATGTGGTGGGGGGCTGCAGGATTATGGGGCGGTACATGTGGTGGGGGGCGTGATATGCGTAATGTGGGCGGATAGACAGATGTGGTGGGGCAGGATTATGAGCGGTAAGTGGTGGGGGGGCGGATTATGAGCAGTAATGTGGTGGGGGGCGGATTATATGAGCGGATATGTGGTGGGGGGGGGGATTATGAGGTAATTGGTGGGAGCGGATTATGAGCAGTAATGTGGTGGGAGGCGGGATTATGAGCGGTAATGTGGTGGGGGGGCGGGATTATGTGTAGTAATGTGGTGGAGGGCGGATATGTAGTGTAATGAGGTGGGGAGGGATTATTAGCAGTAATGTGGTGGGGGGGGGATTATGTGTGGTAATGTGGTGGGGGCGGATTATATGTGGTAATGTGGTGGGGGCGGGATTGTGTGATTGTATGTGTTGTGATGTGGTGGGGGGCCAGGAATGTGGTAATGTGTGGGGCGGAATTGTGGTGGGGGGGGTGGGATTGTGTGGTAATGTGGTGGGGGGGGGGCATAATGTGTGGTAATGGGTGTGGGGGGGCGGATTATGTGTGGTAATGTGGTGGGGGGCGGATATGTGTAATGGGTGGGGTGGAGTGTGTGTGTGTGGGGGCTGGTTTGTGTGGAAGTGGTGGGGCGGGATTATGTGTGTGTAATGTGGTGGGGGGGCGGATTATGTGTGGTAATTTGGTGTGGGCAGGATTGTGTGTGGTGATGTGTTTGTGTGTGGCAATGTGGTGAGGGGGCGGGATTGTGTGTGGTAATGTGGTGGGGGGGCGGGATTGTGTGTAGTAATGTGGTGGGGGTGGGATTATGTGTGGTGATGTGGTGGGGGGTCGGGATTGTGTGTGGTAATGTGGTGTGGGCAGGATTATGTGTGGTAATGTGGTGGGGCGGAGCTACTGTGCAGGGGGCGGGATTAGCGAGTAATCACGATGCCTCTTATATATATATATATATATAATATATAGATGTCCCGTTTGCAACTTGCAAAAAGCCATGTAGGGGACGCAGCTATTACATGGAAGAAGGTGCTTTGATCAGATTAACCCAAAGTAGAATTTTTTAGGCTACATGTAAAACACTTTATGTGGCAAAAAACTAACACTGCACATGACCCTGAAAACATAATCTTACCCGTTAAATATGGTGGTGGCAGCATCATGCTATGGGGATGCTTTTCTTCAGCAGCGACAAGGAAGTTGGTCAAAGGTGATGGGAAGATGGATGGAGCTAAATACGAGCAATCCTGGAGGTAAACCTGTTAGAGACTGCAAAAGATTTGACACTGGGCCATAGGTTCACCTTCTATCAGGACAACAACACTAAACATATTGACAGAGCTACAATGGAGTAATTTAAATAAAAGCATATGCCTGTGTTTGAATGGCCCAGTCAATGTCCAGACCTAAACCCCATTGAGAATCTGTGGCAAAAGTTGCAAATTGCTGTTCAAAGATGCTCTCCACAAAATCTCACTGAGCTAGAGCTAATTTTCAAAGAAGAATGGATAAAAATTTCAGTTTCTAGATGTGCAAAGCTGTAGAGACATACTCCAAAAGACTTGCAGCAGTAATTGCAGCAAAAGATGGTCCTACAAAGTGTTGACTCATCGGGTCTGAATGTAAATTCAAATCATAATTTTCAGATTTCTATTTTTAAATATTTCCTTTACACTTCACAGATACTTTCTACCTTGTGTTAGTATATCACATAATATACAAATAAAATACATTTAAGTTTTTGGGTGTGACATGAAAAAAAATGTGGAAAATAAAGTGACTGGAGTTTATAGCTGATGAACTCCAGTCACCTTAATGATGTCAGTGTGTAGCCCTGGTGTTAGGCACACGCAGTACCCTGGAGAGTGTGTGGCGAGACAGCAGTTTAATGCTCAATACCCATTCACTCAACATACACTAGACACACCCTTAGGGTAGTGTAGTTACTTGTTAGGGAGTGGTCAGGGTGTATATTGGTTGAGTGATTTTAGAGTAGTCAGTTTCCTGTCTTCGGACAGAGCAGACGTGTGGAGTCTAGCTGGGACTTGGAGGGAGGAAGCAGTCCAGCCTGGTTCTGCAGCAGTTCACTAAGTGGAGGCCAGTAAGGGCGAGAGATAGATCACCTCAGCCTGGTCAGAGCTGTACCTCACTTGAAGACACTGACAAAGAAAGAAGAGCTTAGTGCAGAAATACTTCAGTCACCTGTCTCAAGGACAGTGAAAGGTTCAGAGACGTGCTCCTGCCTAGTGGATAACTGAGAATCTGTTAACTAACTCTAAAGGAAGAGAAGAAGGGAGTGATTACATGACTTTTTGCAAGTGTGAGTGTTTATGCTACCAGCGAGGACAAGGCGAAAGGCACAGTGGAAAGAATATGTGAAAAGTGCTTTTGGATTGAAGAAGTCCTGCACGTTGTAACCGGTCACTGGGGACCGAAGGATCACTATTAGCTTCAAGCATAGTGGTAAGAAAACCAGAGATTTACCGGACCTTAGGTCGCGGCAAACAGCCCCAAATAGTCAGTACGTAACTGGGGTCAGGGGGAGTGAAGACTTTGAGCCTGATCAGCAAGATAGGAATTCAGCTCTCTCACAGGAAGGCTCCTACCACAAAACTGACTGGGCAGTACAGCTATGGATTAGCTGGAGTTATTGAGGGAACTACGCTTCAGGCTGGTTGTACTCATCGTGTTGAAAGTAAAGGAGGCCCCTAACTTGTCCAGCTGCTATCTCAAAATACACTCTCCTTGGATCAGCCTCCCTGGGACCTGCCTGAACATCTTACAAGTAAAGGTATGGAAAGACGCTGACCGTGTGAGACTGTGTTATTTATCTGCACCCGACTTCACTAACTTCATAGACTTTGAGGGACCAGTCCCACCTGTAGGGGACCCGACATCTAGCTGCCTCACCATCCCCTCAGAGATCTACAGCAGCGCTGGTATAAATTACCAGAAGACTACAGGTGGCGTCACGAACTGTATATAAATCTATCCCTGTAAATATTCCCCCAACATACGCCGAGACCGCCAGGGCCACAGACCGAGCCACCGCTACCTGTGACAAACCCCATAGACTTCCATGGGCTCGGCTCTGAGTACCCCATTGCCCTGGTAACCCACAATTGTGGTGGCGGGTCGACACATCAGCGCTTGGCACTTGGCACTGATGCTGCATTCTCACGCTCAGCTCATTGTTTCCTGGATGCCGGGCTGAGAGGTCTCATCATACCACCGCTCAGCAATACACTCAGATGGAGCTGAGGTTTACCACGTCATGGGACATATGGATTATTGATGGACAGGGGAGGAAAACTGTTTTTTTTTATTTTCATTTGGAAAATAATAAATTGGTCAAAGATGGTTGGGGAGTTTTTATTTCAAATAAAGGACTTTACACTGTGTGTGTTTTATAGCTTAAACTTACGGAATTCGTAATGATTGAGTCTGATAGATGCCTCTCATTTGCTAATCTTTGGGCTTGATGTTAACTGACATTACAAAGCTGACATCAATCCCAATACTATTACCCCACTTGCCTCCAAACCAGAACAAGTGAGAATAGCTGCGCAAAGTGCAAGAATTGGTGCATCTAAAAGATACTGCTTTTCTGGGGTGGCTGTGGGCTGCTATTTTTAGGCTAGGGGGCCAATATCCATGGCCCCTAAGCAGTCTGAGAACACCAGCCCCCAGCTGTCTTCTTTAGCTTGGCTGGTTGTCAAACATGGGAGACCATTTTTTTTCAATTCAGTTTATTTAAATAATTAAAAATAACAATGTGGAAACCCCACTGTTTTTGATAACCAGCCAAGATAACGCTGACAGCGGAGGACTGCAGTCTGCAGCTGCCAACTTTGCCTGCTCTGGTTATCAAAAATAAAGGTTTTAAACATTTATTTATTCATTAAAAACACGTACAGTAAAATACATCCGCACTGCGCTAAAGTTCGGGGTCCGTATCGGAACCTAGTGTGAGGTACCAAAACCCGAACACAAACTTCACACAGGAAGTGTAACCTTGTGTATAGTGCACATCTATCCCGGTGCACAGTGCACTTCCAATGTGGTTTATAGTGCTCATCCAACCTGGTGCACATTCCACCTCCGGCGAGTTGTATAGTGTCTGTGCAGCCTGGTACACAGTCGGTCTCTAGAGTGGTGTATAGTGCCCATAGTGCCTAGTCCATTTTCAGTTTGGTGTTCAGTGCCCATGCAGCCTGGTGCACAGTGCACTTCCAGCGTTCTTTAAAGTGCCCTTCCAGCCTGGTGCACAGTCCAACTCCAGCATGGTGTATAGTGCCGCAGAGTCTAGTCCACTTCCAACGTGGTGTATAGTGCCCATCCCGCCTGGAGCACAGTCCACTTTCAGCATGGTGTATAGCGCCTGTAAATATGAAGAAAGCATCAAATTTGGGATGTTGTTGTGGTGCTGCTCGTGGGGATGATGAAGCTGCTGCAGGGAGAGGCCATGGTCATTAGGTGCCTGCTATTGCCAAGTGATAAAACACCTTCCTCTGATGCACAGTAAGCATCTTCTTGTAGGCCTGAGTATTGCTGGCAAGGTGAGGCCACAAGATGCTGAAAAGTTGGTAGATTGGATGGTTGATAGTGGCACCAGTTCCTTGGCATTGTCTTCCACCTGTTGCTCTACAGAAAGCGCAGATTTGGCACCTGAGGACCATGATCATCATTCTAACACCTCACCCCCATGCATAATAGCCAAACTGTCTGAGCCCCAAGTCATGCAGCAATCTCTTCTGCTATTTGATTACCCTGGTGGCTGGAGTTCTGTGGCCCATCCACCTGGTCCTGCCTGACAAATTGAAGAGACTGAGGGCTGTTCTGCCCATTCTGAGTACTGGGCAGCATGTTTCTTATTGTATACTAGTTTTGTTTGTTATAACACCATCTAGTGGTGGCTGAATTTATAGCCTGTGCCTTTAACAAGCAGATAGAGTATTGCATTGTGGGATTGACGCAAGGTATTCTGGGAAGAAGAAACTCCATTTTCTTCCATGTACTTCAGGGAATACATGTGTTTCATGTGCTCTCCTGTAACCTGTAACTTGAGTTTGCTATCCTGGTAAAGCATATCTGGTAAGATCAATATCTTCTCTAGCAGTGCAGTGTTTAGGAGGCTATTAACTGTATAGTAGCCAGTGCATAGGAGATGTTATTAGAATCCTGTGTTTTCTCATGTTATAGTTGCATCATACTGTATACTTTCTGTTAATTATAAAGTGTCAGCTGTGTGATTATTGCCCAATACTTATCTATGTAATTTGTATTTTTTATAGTTTTACCGCGCGCATGTTCTATACTGTTCATCAATAAACAAGTTAGACTACAGAGGACAGTCTGCTTATTTGGAAGATAGGAATGATGGTTTAGCTGTATGCTAGATTGCACACCGTGTCAACGTGTATGAAGGCAGAACAGTAAAACAGATGCTAGACGCCTGCGATAGTGAATACGACTTAAGGAGCTGCTTGTACCCACACCGCACTGCCTGCAGATACTGCAGCGGCTGCCATACAGTCACAAGTACCAAGAGTGAAGCCGCCATCAGGCGCTTCATCATTCCTGCCACACGGAAGCCACCGCGCATAGACTGTTTCCCGCTAATATACTCAGCAGTACACAGCTAAGCACACAATGTCTCAAAACAGCACATCCTCACTCAAAACAAGGTCATGAGCAAGCTACAGCTGGTCGTCATTAGCAGAGCTCGCTGCTGTCGCCCATGCGAAGCTAAGGCAGCCAAAGCAAGACCCTCCTTCGCCGAAAGAGAGATGCGCCTAAAGCTGAGACAGGCGGAGCAAGATGCACGTCTGCAGGCCGAAACCGCACGTCTGCAGGCAAAGAGAGAAGCAGAAACTGCACATTTGCAGGCAGAGAGAGAAGCGGAAACTGCACGTTTGCGAGCAGAGCTAGAAAAACTTGCGGCAGACAAAGAGACAGCAGCTGCAATTGCTAAAGCAGAGTATTTGGAAGCTATGAAGGATCCTGATTGTGAGAGACCCATCAACTTTACCGGACCAGATCTAGAACAGCAAGATCCAGCGCAGCGCGTCGCAGAGTACGTCCGTCAACATTCCAGCATGGATGACAACCCTGATGCACCACATCGACTAGCCTGCGCCGGCTACCAGCGATCCAACCCCAAACTTCGTTACCACAAACAAGGAGTCGTTCAGCGCAGAGATGTCGACAACAGCGGCTTTTCCGCTGAGCAGAAGGTACAGCTCCCATCCCGCCTTAAAGAGCCACCTCCTTCGCCGAGAAGGTACTGCACAGACTATACGAAGTCAGAAGCGTCTCACAGGTATGGTGATACACAACACACTAGACATGACTATAACACACCAGCTCGTGCCAGCACTGACCAAGCCACCATAGACTTTGAAAAGTTCCTTGCCCGCCAGGAACTGGTTACAAAAGGACTTGTAAAGTTCACTGATAAACCCGAGAACTATAGGTCATGGCGAGCCTCGTTCCATTCATGGTCTGGACCTTTCTAGTAGTGAGGAGTTAGATCTCCTTGTAAAGTGGCTCGGAAGTGAGTCGGTTGAGCATGCCAAAAGACTAAGAGACATCAATATAAAGCATCCACACATAGGTCTACGCAAAGTGTGGGAAAGACTTGATGAATGCTATGGGACAGTAGAAGTCATAGAGAATGCTTTATACAAAAGAATTGATGATTTTCCTAAGATAGGACCTAAAGGTTATCAAAAGCTTAGAGAATTGAGTGATTTATTGATAGAGTTACAGGTTGCCCAGGAGGAAGGAGACTTGCCCGGATTGGCATTCTTAGACACCGTTAGGGGTGTCAATCCGGTAAAACAGAAACTTCCTTACAACCTACAAGAAAAGTGGGTTACATATGGTTCACGGTATAAACAAAATCATAATGTACCATTCCCTCCTTTCACTGTATCCGTAGAATTTGTTGCCCAACAAGCTAATATCAGAAATGACCCTAGTTTTGACTTCACTCTGTCATGTTCCACTGCCGCCGGTGTCAAACCCAGTAGGACACCCGTGGCAGTCCACAAAACTAACATTGTTTCCACAGGCCCTCCCCACAATGCGAGTAAACCCACTCCAGATGAGAACAAGCCTCAGGATGTCAGTAAACAGTGTCCTCTACACAAGAAACCACATCCTCTACTAAAGTGCAGAGCCTTCAGGGAGAAGTCTTTGGAGGATCGCAAAGGTTTCCTCAAAGAGAACAACATCTGCTTCAAATGTTGTGCCACAACCTCTCACTTCGCCAGGAACTGTGAAGCTAGCGTGAAATGTGCAGAATGCAACAGCACTGATCACAATACAGCCTTGCACCCTGGACCACCTCCACGAGTGTTGTCTCAAGCAGAGGAGCACGATGGGAAGGAGAAGAACATTGATGAAGATACCCCTGTGGTCAGCTCTCAATGTATGAAGATCTGTAAGGGACTCACAGGAGGAAGGTCCTGTTCAAAAATCTGCCTTGTCCGAGTCTATCCTGCAGGCTGCAAGGATAAAGCCCTCAAGATATATGCAATCCTGGATGACCAAAGTAACAGGTCTCTAGCCAGGTCCATCTTCTTTGACAATTTCAGCATTGTAGACCCTGGTTCTCCCTACTCCCTGAGGACATGTTCAGGTACCATTGAGATGGCAGGGAGAAAAGCAACCGAATACAAGGTGGAGTCCATAGATGGTCAAACCTGCCTATCGCTACCAACCATCCTGGAGTGCAACCAGATTCCTGACAACAGGGCAGAGATACCTTCACCAGAGGTGGCGACACATCACCCCCATCTGAAGCGTATAGTCCACCTGATACCTGAGTTGGATTCAGAAGCTCCAATAGCACTACTACTGGGAAGAGATATACTACGAGTCCACAAGACTAGAGAATATATAAATGGCTCCAGAAGTGCTCCGTACGCTCAGAGGCTCGACCTTGGATGGTTCATCATAGGAGACGTCTGTCTAGGAGGAGCACACAAGCCAGCCTCAGTCAACAGTATGCTCACCAGCACACTAGAAAATGGACGTCCATCTCTCTTCCAGCCATGTTACAATAGTCTCCTGGTGAAGGAATTACCAAATAGCACTCGCCTTCTGTGCCCTTTCTCAGTACCTACCAGCGAAGACCATGCCTGTGAAGGTGAACAAGACCACATGGGATGTACAGTCTTCCACAAGACAAAGGAAGACGACAAGGTAGCGATATCCATAGAAGATAGGATGTTCCTGGACATCATGGATAGACAAATAGTAAAAGACAAATTGAACAGTTGGGTCACACCTTTACCATTTCGACCTAAAAGAAGGCACCTACCCAACAACAGGGAACTGGTCTACAGCCGATTCATCTCCCTCAGGCACAAGCTTAAGAAGTCACCTGAGATGAAGGAACACTTCTTTACCTTCATGGGAAGGATATTCCAGAACAACCACGCAGAGATTGCACCTGCACTTCGGCCCTCAGAGGAGTGTTGGTACCTGCCCATCTTCGGAGTATAACATCACAAGAAGCCAGGTCAAATAAGAGTGGTATTCGACTCAAGTGCCAAATGTGAAGATGTCTCATTAAATGATGTCCTACTGTCGGGCCCAGACCTCAACAACAGACTTCTGGAAGTACTACTCTCTTTCCGCAGAGATACGGTGGCATTTATGGCTGATATACAACAGATGTTCCACTGTTTTCTCGTCTAAGAGGATCACAGAAACTACTTGAGCTTCTTCTGGTACCGTGACAATGACCCAGACAAGACATCACAGAGTACCGGATGAGGGTACACATCTTCGGGAACAGCCCTTCCCCAGCAGTCGCTATCTACGGCCTCCGTAATTCTGCCAAAGAAGGCGAAGAAAAGTATGGGTCAGATGTCAGATCCTTCGTAAAAAGGACTCTACGTAGACGACTGTTTGAAGTCCACACCAACAAATGAGGCTGCAATCAGTCTACTAAAAGGGCTCAAGAAATGCTCGCTCAGCCTAACCTAAGGTTACACAAGATTTCCTCCAACAGTCTAGAGTTGATGGAAGCATTTCCACTCAAGACTATTCCAGCGATCTAAAGGACCTAGACCTAAGCATGGACACTCTTCCCATGCAACGGAGTCTTGGATTGCTTTGGGATCTGAAGTAGGATGCCTTCACCTTTCAGATCAGTAAAGACGAGAAACCCTTCACGCGCAGAGGAGTTCTTTCTTTCTTGAATAGTTATATCGACCCCTTGGGATTCGTAGCTTCAGTTCCTGCCAAGTGAAAATGATGCTAAGAGACATCACCCAAGACACATCTGATTGGGATGATCCACTGCCAGCAGAAATGACAGACCTGTGGCAGAGTGGAAGAGGTCTCTCGAGGCTTTAACCGACCTTCGTGTGAAACGACCGTATGCTCCTGTGCCATCCACAGAAGTCAAGACACAAAGACTTTGTATCTTCTGCGACGCATCAGTCAAAAGCAATCGCAGCAGTAGCATACCTAAAAACCATAGATGTCAATGAACAGAGCCACATCGGGTTTGTGATGAGCCGGACTAAACTGACACCACTCCGCGAACACATGGTACCCAGACTGGAACACTGCGCTGCTGTCCTCGCAGTTGAGTTGGCCGAGCTTATCTCAGGTGCAATGAATCTGGACACCAAAGAAGCAGAGTTCTACACTGATAGCAAGGTGGTACTGGGATACATCTGCAATGAAACGCGACGCTTTTATGTCAACGTCAGCAACCAGATACTGAGGATATGAAGATCTACCTGCCCTAGTCAGTGGCACTATATACCTACTCACCTCAATCCTGCGGACCATGCGACTAGATCCGTTGCTTCAAGTCATCATAAGGACACTACTTGGTTCACAGGCCCTGCTTCCTTGTACGGTTCGATGCCCCACATCGACAGGCTTGAAGCGTTTGAACTGGTGGATCCAGATGCCGACGAGGAGCTCCGTCCTCGAGTGTCTGCTCTGCATACAGGGATTTCAAGTCATTACCTGGAATCTCATCGGTTCAGCAGGTTCTCAACCTGGAAGTTACTTGTTCGAGCCGTTGCTTGTCTACTTCATGTGGCCCAGTCCTACAAGTCAGCATTACCTGAAAGCCAGAGATCTTGTAAAGGTTGGCATCACTGCAAGCATGCTTTTACCGCCCTCAACTTGGAAAGAGGCAAGGTTACAATACTTCGTGTTGTGCAAAGAGAAGCCTACCCCAGAGAAATAGACAACCTCAACAAAAGTCAACCCATTTCTAGAGGCAGTGCCTTGAAAAAGCTTAATCTGACCATTCTCACTCCCGCCATGCTACTCACTCAGAAAACCAACACTCCCAGCGCTCAACTGCGAGAATTCACCAACAAGGACCTCTACAGACATCAATGGAGACAAGTTCAAAGTCTCTCCAATACTTTCTGGGACAGATGGAGAAAACAATATCTCTCTAACTTACAGCCTAGGAAGAAGTGGCAGATCGACAAGTCGAACATCAAACCAGGTGATATTGTGCTCATGAAGGACAGCCAGTCACACCGAAATGAGTGGCCACTAGGCCTCATCACCAAGGTATTCTCAAGCAAGGATGAGAAGGTGCGCAAGGTCAAGGTCAAAGTGTGGAAGGCTGGGGAGAGTAAACTATTCCTCAGGCCAGTTGTGGAACTAGTTTTACTGCTTTCGCCAAAAGAACCTGTATGTGGCATCAGTTGATGCCAAGCGGGGAGTGTTCTGCCCATTCTGAGTACTGGGCAGCATGTTTCTTATTGTGTGCTAGTTTTGTTTGTTATAGCACCATCTAGTGGTGGCTGAATTATAGCCTGTGCCTTTAACAAGCAGATAGAGTATTGCATTGTTGGACTGAAGCAAGGCATTCTGGGAAGAAGAAACTCCATTTTCTTCCATGTACTTCAGGGAATACACGTGTTTCATGTGCTCTCCTGTAACCTCTCCAACTTGAGTTTGCTATCCTGGTAAAGCATATCTGGTAAGATCAATATCTTCTCTAGCAGTGCAGTGTTTAGGAGGCTATTAACTGTATAGCAGCCAGTGCATAGGAGATGTTATTAGAATCCTGTGTTTTCTCATGTTATAGTTGCATCATACTGTATACTTTCTGTTAATTATAAAGTGTCAGCTGTGTGATTATTGCCCAATACTTATCTATGTCATTTGTATTTTTTATAGTTTTACCGCGCGCATGTTCTATACTGTTCACCAATAAACAAGTTAGACTACAGAGGACAGTCTGCTTATTTGGAAGATAGAATGATGGTTTAGCTGTATGCTAGATTGCACACTGTGTCAACGTGTATGAAGGCAGAACAAGGGCACAGATGCATAGGTTTGAGATCGATTTAGGTACAGTTCTGGTACCCGAACTGAACCTTTCTTTAATGTTTGACCAAACCCAACGGATCTGAACATCCACGGGTCTGCTCATCAGTAGTCATGTGTAAGATACTCCAGTCTCTAATTGGAAACTCTGCAGCTCTTTCATGGTCACCTTTAGTTTCTGTGCTGCATCTCTGATTAATGCCCTCCTTGCCAGCGTTGAGAGTATTGGTGGGAGGCTCTTTCTTGGCAGGTTTGTTGTGGTAAAATATTCTATTTAATGATAATAGATTTGATGGTGCTCCAGGGGATCTTCAGAGATAGGGATATTTTTTTTAAAACACAACCATGACTTGTACTTCCTTTCACAAAGCATGTGACTTATAAAGGTAATTGCTTGCACCAGAAATTTTTAGGGACTTCATTGCAAAAGGGATGAATAAATATGCATATGCCAATTTTTAGTTATTTGATCCCATAAATTTAATTTATGCCTATATTTTTCTCACTTCACTTTTTCCAACTTGGACTATTCAGTGCTGATGCATCACACACAAATCAGATTGCAAAAATATTTAATGTAACAAAATAGCTAAAAAAACAAGGGGTAACTACTTTCGCAAGCCACTGTATGTATTTTTTTCGCTTCAACACTGCAATAAAATGCAATAACAAGTGATCAAAACATTGTAGGACTCCAAAATGGTATAAATTAAAACATCTGCTTAAGGCACATAAAATAAGCCGCATTTAAACCGTCTAGCCACAATTAAATTAGCTTCTAGATTTAAAGCAAAATCTGTGGTACAATTTCTACTGGCTCTTGTTATTTCATCCATCCGGCCCTTAATAGTGTGGGAGGGGTGTCAACAAGCAACATGATGCATAGCGTTCCCTGTGGTTTCCTTGCAGTGTGTTTTAGCAGTTAAGGTCCTTGATATTGAATTAGCTTTAAATAACAAATCCAAAAAGTTTATTTCACTTTTCCAGTGAATACAGTAAATTTCAAGCCCAAAGGATTTTATTGCTATAGT
Source organism: Oophaga sylvatica (assembly GCA_033576555.1). Classification (NCBI taxonomy): domain Eukaryota; kingdom Metazoa; phylum Chordata; class Amphibia; order Anura; family Dendrobatidae; genus Oophaga; species Oophaga sylvatica. The sequence continues at coordinate 253,363,681 of JARQOD010000001.1, forward strand.
CAGAAAGTAAAAATACGGCTGCTACATTGATGTCCCAAAGAAGTGGATGTCGTCAAAGTAGCAGCCATACCAAAGAGCACCCTGTACTTCAGGAAAAACATCAGCGACAAGAACATTCGTTTCCCAATATTAAATATATATAACTATCAAAGATGGTGAGAATTCTCACCTACATGGAAAGGTCACGGATTTGTAAATAATAGTGATTATCAAAAAGAAAAAAGTTATGTTTCAATTGAAAAGACACCACTAAATAAGCATAATTCTGAGATCTTCACTGTTGTGTAAAAGTTTGGGCACCCATGGTCAAAATTACTCTTTTTGTGAACAGTTAAGCAAGTTGAAGGTGAAATAATCTGTAAAAGGCCTAAAGTTAAAGATTACACATTTTCCTTGTATTTTAATAAAATAAAAAATGACACTTTTTTTTAATTTTAAAAATTACAAAAAAGGAAAATGGGCCAATGCAAAAGTTTGGGCTCCCCTGGAGATTTGTGTGCTCAGATGACTTTGACTAAGGTTTCAGACCTTAAAGCGAACTTGTCAGCAGGATTTTGCTAAGTAAACTACAGGCATTGTCAGGTTGGCAGTGAATGCTATATATAAGCCCCTAAAGGTGGTGGCCACAGCTTATATCTGAAAAAGGAGGTGACAGATTCCCTTTAAACATGGGAGTGGATCAATCATGCTTTGGGGTTGTGTTGCAACCAATGGCACAAAAAACATTTCACAGTTAGATGGAAGAATAAACTCAATGAAATTTCAACAAATTCTTGATGCAAACATAACATCATCTGTATAAAGCTGAAGTTGAAAAGAGGATGCTGATCTAAACATCATTGAAAAGCTGTGGCTAGACCTCAAAATAGTAGCGCATGCAAGATGACCCAAGGAATCTCACAGAGCTGGAATAATTTTCCAAGGAAAAATGGATGAAAATGTGTAATCTTTAACTTTAGGCCTTTGAGATATCATTCCATCTTTAACTTGCTTAACTGTTCGCAATAACAGTTATTTTGACGAGGGGTTCCCAAACTTTTACATGTCACTGTAACTGCTATATGTCTCCAGAAACTTAATGCCTGTATCTTTTATCTCACATTTCATAACAGTGGAAAGGGAAACAACATCTGCTGTAAGCCAAACAACTGATTTGTTCCATTTGAAAGATTATAGTGCATGTAACACTGATATTGCATCCTTTACGTAATGAGGAATTTGAATTTGTAATTAGAATTGAGCGGAACAGGTCGGTCAGATTCATAAGTCGCTGACTTTCATAAAGTCGGGTTTCGTTGGTCGAAACCCGACCATAGCGTGAAGTCGGCAAGTCGGTCGGCAAAACGAGCGCCAAAGTCGGTTTTCCCAGAATGCTTTCAGGCACCTTTTTTCAGCCAATGAGCAAGGACGTACACTGTGTGCTAGTAAGATGACAGGATATGGCAGTATAAGAGCGCTGCTCTGTTACTTCACAGAGTCGCAGACATAGACGCTGTGACACTATATGGCGGTATGAGCGAACTCTGTTACTTCAAAGAGTCGCTGACATAGACGCTGAGATAGAGACTGTGCCCTGTTAACACCACAGGAGAACACAGATAACTGCTGAGCGGATAGCAGTCTGTGGTCATGCAGTCAGTAACGCAAACAACCAACTACTCACCGGAGTAGCCGGTATTCTAGAGGCTATTTCAGCCAAGCCCTGAACACGTGCATACAAAAACTCCTCACTGGAGGTGCCGGTAATCTAAGGGCTTATTTCAGCCGAGCCCTAACCGCATGCGTACATGACCACACTGGCGCAAAGCACATAACAGAATTGATACTAGCGAATGGCCGTGCGGCCATGCAACCCTTTTATAGCAGCAACTACAAGACCTTCCAGAAAAGGACCAATGAGAAACTGTTCCAGAACACAAGCAGTTTCAGGACCTTCCTGGCGGACCAATAGGAGTTGCTGCAGTGCCTGAGCATGTGACCCTTGGTCTCCAATGGAAGACCTTGCCCTGGACATGCTCAGAAGAAGAAAAGCAGGACTTACTCTCACAGCTGTCTGCCGGCAGCTGACCGGTACTGGCTACAATGACAGAAACTGGAAAGGCAGCAGTAACCCTTTGTACCGTATCAGGCTGTGAAAGATGCTGTGACCGACGTCTCTGCTGAGGAGGCTCCACTGCGGCCGGAGACGGATGGGGGACCGCAGTGGGAATGGTTTGAGATTCCCCTTGTGCAGGAGCGGGAACTCGACCTCTAACACCGTATACAGCTGTAGACTTGTGATACAGTACCGTATTTCTGCTGTTTTTATTACGGTCAAATCCATACTGAGTGAGTGTCTCTGTGTGACTCCGGAAATATATACGGAGATTTAAAATTTCCACTACACCGTATACAGCTGTCCGCTTCTGATACAGTACCGTATATCAGCTCTTTGTATTACGGTCAAATCTATATTGAGTGAGTGTCTGTGTGTGACTCCGGAAATATATACGGAGATTTGAATTTTCCCCTACACCGTATACAGCTGTCTGTTATGAATGTGCTAGAGATGGTTTCTGAGCAGAGGCTCCCTCTGGTGGTTACAGACAGTACTGAACCTTTCAGCGAGGAGTGGCAATCTGGAATCACGGACTGGTCTGATATAAGGGAGGTTCCCTCCCATGATGGTTGCCGGTGATCAATTGTTCTTGTCTCAATTGTGTTCCTGGTTCATTTGGAAGTTTGCTGGAGTCTTGCCTGCATCTCCTGCTTTCAGGTAAGATATTTTTTGATTTTCTTTTTGTGCTTGCTTTTTGCATTATTTTCTGCACTTTTGTGGAGGTCAGCCAGGTCCCCTCCTGGGGCCTGAGCTCCTCACTGTTATTTGCTCATTTGCATTTTCCTGTTTTTTCAGCGGCTGCGGCTTGGTTTTTGTTCACACTGAGATCTGATTTAGTGGGTGGCGAGATCGTGTGATCTCAGTATTTTTGTAATCAGAATTGTTGGATTTTTGTAGGGTTTTCTGGGTTGCAGAAAGTAATCTCTCCTGTCCTATCCTATTTAGTCAGCTTGTGGCCCCAGCGTTTGCTCAGTCTATTTTCTGCCTATGTCTGTATTTTCATCTTGTCTAACCGCCATTATATGTTTGGGGGCTTCCTATTTTCTTTGGGGATCTGCTCCGGGGCAGATAGCTTTCATCTTTCTGCCTTTAGGTGTAGTTATCTCTCAGGCTGTGACGAGGCGTCTAGGATAAACGTAGGAACGCTCCACGGCTACCTCTAGTTGTGTCGTTAGTTTAGGAATCTGCAACCCATCAGTTACCGACATCTCAGGTGTTCGGCTGCCCTGCTGTTGTTCCTGTCCTCCTCAGCTACCGAAACATAACAGTATCACGGCCATAACTGAAAATTATATGGTACTCACAGAAGGGAAAAATAGTGTGGAAAGAAAAAAGTTGTCAGAGTTGTCAGAGATTTTTTTTTTTCTGTCTTTTGCATTTTTTCCCTCTTTTTCTCTGGGTGCTAAGGAGGATTTTTTTTTCTCTCAATGGAGTTTGCACAGTTGTCTGGCCGTGTGGATGAGCTTGCCACTGAGGTTCGGAGTATTGCTACCTATCTTGCTGGGTTGCCGGTTGTGGAACCTAGGATTCCCATGCCAGATTTGTTTTTGGGGGATCGGGCTAAATTTCTGAATTTCAAAAATAACTGTAAGTTGTTTTTTGCTTTAAAGCCTAAGTCTTCAGGAAATGCAGCACAGCAGGTTCAAATTGTCATCTCTCTCCTGCACGGCGATCCTCAGGATTGGGCTTTTTCCCTGACACCTGGGGATCCTGTTTTGAATGATATTGATGCATTTTTTCTGGCTCTGGGGTTATTGTACGATGAACCTAATGTCACTGATCAAGCTGAAAAAACCTTGTTGGCATTAAATCAGGGTCTTGAAGACGCTGAGTTGTACTGTCAGAAATTCCGAAAGTGGGCAGTCCTGACCAAATGGAATGATGATGCTTTGGCAGCCCTTTTTCGGAAGGGGCTGTCAGAGAATGTAAAGGATGTTATGGTGGGATTCCCTGCTCCCTCTGGTCTCAATGATTCTATGTCATTGGCTATTCAAATTGACAGACGTTTGCGTGAGCGTAGAGGTATGCGTGGAATAGTGTTGCCTTGTGAGCCAGCTTCTGAGCCCATGCAGTGTGATAGAGTGACTTCTGGGGCTCAGCGTCATGAGTTTCGAAAGCGCAATGGGTTATGTTTCTACTGTGGTGATGCCTCTCATGCTATTTCAGTCTGCCCTAAGCGGGGAAGACGTTTTGCACGCTCAGTTGTCTTTGGTAGTGTTCAGACTAAATTTCTGTTGACTGTTACCCTGATTTGCTCCCTGTCCACATTTTCTGCTCACGCTTTTGTTGATTCAGGAGCAGCTATTAACCTGATGGATTTTGACTTTGCCAAACGTTGTGGGTTTTCCATGGTACCCCTGCGGAAGTCTATTCCCCTACTGGCATTGATTCTACCCCTTTGGCGGAGAATAAACCCCAGTTTTCTACTCAGGTGATAATGAGGGTTGAACCAGATCATCAGGAGAGTTGCACATTTTGGTGGCTGAGGGGGCCATGAACCCTTATTTGTCGGGTAATTGTTTGTGTTCATTTTAAATGTTTTTAATTTTATGGTTGTTCACACAGTTTTTCAATAAAAATTTATTATTCATGTTATTCAGGTGTTCCCTGGTTTATAGTATGTGCTTTCTCTTTGCTTGTTTATCTGTTTCTCACATACTCCAGGTTGATACCCTTTTTATTATAATTTAATTGGTGGTGCCTCCTAATTTTGTTTTTGTCTGGCTCCTTTTTGGGTAGTTCTTTTTCTCCCTTTTCTGGAGTGTGGCACACCAGTATTATTATTATACTATCTATTCTTTATTGTTTATGTGATTTTGATTTCTTTACTAGCAGCTGAGTATGGACATCTCTTCTAGAGAGACAGCCTGGAGCAATAGGGCTTTGGGTTTGTTTGAGAGCACTGCCACTACTGGCTTGGGAGATTCTAGAGAGTCTGATTTTCAAACACTTTCCTCTAAAGTGATCAATTTACATAAATCTCTCACCAAAATATGGTGGAATATTAGAAGCCTAGAAGAATATAGAAAGGCTGGCTTTATTCCACGTAATCTATGTATTCAAATCTTCCCTGCTTGGGAAGTCTCTATGGAATTTCAGACCACTTGGGAAACTGGGTTAGCTAAATGTTCTACTATCTTAATTGACATGCTTATAGAACATGATCAAATGCTATTAATCAAAATCAAGGATGATATCAAGGCCTGTGAGACCAAATTTCTGGACTTTGATAAAGTATCCCTAGTGGACCCCTTTCAACTGAAACTGAAGGATTTGATTGATAATTTTGAAAAGAGATTGTCTCCCGCAAAATAAATAAATTTAATAGAGATAAATCGGATTTAAAAAATGGAAGAGCGTACAGATGGGTCCATCGGGGTAATAGACGTCAATTCTCAGAGCCCTCCAAAAACATGGGAGAAGCATCCTCCAGGCAGGAGGCATCGTCTAGTGATTTTTTGTCCTCGGACCCCAGCAACGTAGAGGGTGCCGCCGGAGGGGTCGGAGGAGAAAGACTAGACCCCAACAAGAAGAAAGGCAGAAACTACAGGAAGTGGTCACCAACGTACAGGAGGGAGACACGGTTCAACAGGAGGCATTGATGGTCACTTCAGAGGATCCTAACAAGGAAGGTAATTTGCAGATCATCAATCTGTCTTCGTATGTTTTATCAGATATAGAAAAACAGGTCCATTCCAAGGGACTTTCCTTTTCCCCTATGAACCCACTTAATAAATTTATTCTGGTTAAGGACCTGTATCTTTTCTGACGTCAAATTACGTTTAAACTGCTTTACCATCAACCTTCCCTTGTAGATGATTTTCCTGAGAACGAAAGACAAGTTTTCAATGACCTCCTTGACCTATTACAAGAAAATGAATCTTTGGGGACTGATAAGAGATTTAACAGACGTCTCCCTTCCCAAGCCACTCCATCCTTTTCTTTATTCCCAGCCGTCCAAATTTTCTTTGAAAAGATGTGTAAAGACATTGACAGACTACAATTGGACCCACATAAGCAGAATAATTTAGGTAAGAGGGAGAGACAAGCTTTGCTACACTTAAAGAACAATGAAAATTACTGGAGAACAAAAAAGTCAAAAAAAGTATCTCAAAAAATATATCAAATTTATTTGTATACAAAAAGTACAGATATCAATAAAATTACAGCATTGTGCATATATATTGAATAGTTGTATATATAACTCAGGATGAGATGATACACCCAATACTAAGGACCCTGTGGGTGCCTGCTCAATGCAATATCATATGTACAGAGCGCAATGTATTAGCGTCATAGAATCATAATTAGGTCCACAGAGGGCTTCCATCATTATATGAACTGACTATATTGTATTGCTCATAGCGCTGTTGTAACAATAGACAAGAAAATGTGCATTTAAATAAACAGATCATGGTAAAATTTACCCATTTTAGTAGCAGGTTGTGATATCCACAGGTGTCCAGGAACCCTGACGCGCGTTTCGTGAGCCTGACGCTCACTTCCTCAAAGGGGGGCGTGGTTAAAAGTTGTCATATCGCCGCCTATAAATACCCGGCCACTCCGAGCAGCTGGTCAAATGTGGCCAATAGAATGGTACTTGCGGCACATGTGCAGTGATATCGCAGGTCCTAGGTGCAGAGTGATACTAATACAAGTAAACAATGATCACATGATCAGAATGGGCCAATGAACTAACGGTCACATGGTCTATGACCACTGGCAGGTCCTGGTATCATGTCATCTTGCATATATCCACAAGCCACCAAGGGAGTGCGGCTGGCGCCAAACCGCACACCGAGGTCAGCTCATGAAAAGATGCAAAGGGCATGTACAAAGGAAGAAAAAAATAAAAATAAGAAAAAAGTAAGAAAAAAAAATAAATAAAAAATTTGGAGTGAAATAAGATAAAAATGTGAAGGATCGTGAATGGGAAGTGAAAAAAAGATGAAAATATATATATATATTGATATGTTGATAAAAATAAAAATAAATATAAAATAATATAATATTTTTTCCATATGTCCAAAATAGTGTACCAGAAATAAATGACGGTAAGTATAATACAGCGGGGACCAGCGACAAGGGGGGGAATTTTGTGGACTTAGGACATAGGTGATTTCCTCGAGGAAATTGATCATGAAAAAACTTATGACCAAAGATAACTTGCAACTTGATGCCGTGGAACGTGAGGCTTTGAGGGATCTTGACGATCTCCTGCAGGAACAGAATCCTGCTAATACAGGTGGGTTTCCTCATCACCTTTGTCCTAAGTCCACAAAATTCCCCCCTTGTCGCTGGTCCCCGCTGTAGACATTTTTACACGTCTGGTTTCACAGGATTTTGCTGAAATTTCTACAAGACGGCAATTTGATAATCTTACAGCCAAACAGAGACAAGCATTGTCTGAATTGGCTTCTTTTGATGACATAGTTATTAAACCAGCCGACAAGGGGGGAACGTGGTCTTATGGCCCACCGCCATGTATGAGCGGGAAGCCAGCAAACATCTTAGAGATATAGACACCTATCTCAAATTGGAAGGTAATCCTCTGAGCATTTTTCAAAGTGAATTAGAGGACATCGTAACTAATGCCTTTGAAAAAGGAATTATTCCTAAAAAGTTGGCAGATGGCCTTCTCATAAAATATCGTGGCAAGACCTCTAGCTTTAAAATTATGGGACTTGAAAGTGTTCATGTTAATATTAGAGGGGGTGATATTGTCAATCTTCTGCTTCGTTGTGAAAGCAAATGGATATTTAATCTCCAAAGTCTCTCTCCTAAAGGCCTAAATGAGGAATTGTTATTTACTGGGTACTATAAACAGTTATAAGATGATCCTAGCCTGTATATTCTCAATTTTCGTATTCCTTTAGGGTTATATATAATAGTCCTATTATTATATAGTGGTGAGGTCATGACCATGTGACATAACCATGTGATTCCTGACCTCACCTGTGGGTGGAGTTACACCTATGTAATGGAGTGTGTTTTGCACCTGTGGGGGAGTGTGTGGGAGTCTGCCAGTGTGGACAGGCTTCCATGTGTCCAAGGCAGGACATTACAGAGAGGTCTCTGTGACTGAAGAGTGAGGCTCCAGGCAGGAGCTGAAGCATGGAAGAGTTGTATTGTATGGTTTATGATGTAATAAACCTAAGGACTTTTTGGATAAGAAAAGTGTCTCCTGATTACCTCTGAAGCAGCCGAGTGAGTAAAACCTTACAGTGCATATATTAGGTTATTCATGTTCAGTGTTACTGATGGTTTGATCAATTATCTGTTTGTCTTGACTATCTGCATCCATAATTATAATTATATTCCCATTACCCAGTCTATGTAAGTGGCACAATTTAGCCCTTTTTTGAGATGGTACATTTGATAGGTTTTTTCTCCTTATACCAACATGCAATATGCGTAACTTGGTGGTTGCACATATTCATGTGTTGGCTATGCCTCCGTTGGCCTTTATTTGAGACCATGGTCTTAGATCTTGCTACTCCTGCGCGCATATGTGCAAATTGTTGATGTGCATTTTTCATCTGTTATTTATACATATCTGGTTTTCTTATCCTTGCAAACATCAACGTTTCCTTGTCTGGATATATGTAAATCTTGTGGTCTCACAATCATTAACCTGATGCTGTGCCCTGTGACCACTAGGGTTGTACCATATATGCACTGTGCAGACCTTTTTGATTTTGTGAACATCCGTACTTTTTAGGTCAATGTACATACTAATATGTGGCTGATTGCGACTTTACGCAAGCTTGAGATGCGATAGCGTCTTGCCCTTTTGGTTTACTTGTTGTGCGTCTTTTGGAACAGCATTAATGAGTTATTTTTGCACAATTATTAATCTGATGCTGTGCCATGTGGCCACTAGGGTTGTACCATGCAGGCACTGTGTAGACCCCTTGATTTTGGGAACATCTGTACTTTTTAGGTCAATGTACACTTTAATATGCGGTTGATTGCGACTTTACGCAAGCTTGAGATGCGACTGCGTCTTGCCCTATTGGTTCACCTGCTATGTGTTTCATTTAACAGCATAAATGAATTATTTTTGACATTATGCCATCATGAAAATGTGTATCATATTGGGTTTTTCATTATTGGTGACATTGCCAGTATAATAAATCATTTGGATCTTCGCACTAAATACCATGACTATATGTCCCATTCTTTTGGTCCTCTGAGGGGCATGATTTTGTTATTTTTGAAATTGTGTATTTATTATTTTTCGCACCATCATAATCATCTATTGGATCTGTGCCACATAGACGCTCTGTGCTGGCAATCTGTTATCATGGTTTTACTGCGCATGCTCCGGTTAAACTCATGATTTACCATCTGAGCGTGCGCAGTTTCCAGGTTAATTCACATACTTATATGCGTCTGTGTATGGCCTTCTAACGCATGCACAGTTGCGTCAGCTTTCTTACCTTATATGTGACTGTGTTGGCTCAATGGGGCTATGTAAATATTTTGTGATCAGGCATCGTCTGTAAGAAATTTTTATTTTCCTTATGACCTTTGGAGCAGATTATTAGTTTGCTCTAGGTTATTACATACTTGGTTAACTTACCTTTGCAAATATCAATGTGTCCATGTCGGGATATATGTAAATTTTGTGGTGTTAACAATTATTAACCTGATGCTGTGCCCTGTGGCCATTTGGGTTGCACTATACATGCGCTGTGTAGACCCTTTTATTTTGGGAACATCTGTACCTTTTAGGTCAATGTACATACTAATATGTGGCTGATTGCGACTTTACACAAGCTTGAGATGCGATAGCGTCTTGCCCTATTGATTTACCTGTTGTGCGTCTCTTATAACAGCATTAATGAGTTATTAATATGATGCTGTGCCATGTGGCCACTAGGGTTGTACCATGCATGCGCTGTGCAGACCTTTCGATTTGGGAACATCTGTACTTTTTAGGTCAATGTACATACTAATATGTGGATGATTGCTACTTTACGCAAGTTTGAGATGTGATTGCGTCTTGCCCTATTGGTTCACCTGTTATGTGTTTCATTTAACAACATTAATGAGTTATTTTTGACATTATGCCATCATGAAAATGTTTACCATATTGGGCTTTTCATTATTGGTGACATTGCCAGTATAATAAATCATTTGGATCTCCGCACTAAATACCATGTTTATATGTCCCATTTTTCTGGTCCTTTGAGGGGCATGATTATGTCATATTTTGAGATTGCGCATTGATAATTTTTGCACCATCATAATCATCTATTGCACTTGTGCCATATAGACGCTCTGTGTTGGCGATCTGCTATCATGGTTTTACTGCGCATGCTCCGGGTAAACTTATGATTTTCTATCTGAGCGTGCGTAGTCTCCAGGTTAATTCACTTACTCATTTGCGTCTGTGTATGGCCTTCTAACGCATGCGCAGTTGCGTCAGCTTTCGGCCATATTGGTATACCCGGTATGTGCTTCCTGTTTCCCCCACTTCCGGGAGTCGGCGTGCTCTGCTATGGCGCCGATCAACAACGCTCAGCTGCTGTAAGTTGTTGATTATATATCTTTCTATAAATAGCGATCCTACTGTGTGCTTAACCATGCTTGCCCCTGACGAAGCCACTGAGGTGGCGACACGCATTGGGCTCTGGCCCCCCTGCCTCTCCCCTTTTTCTTCTCCCCTTATTGGTCTGGTAATATAGTTTCTATGGGTGTTTATGTTCTTTATCCGTGGTTCTGGTTTTCATGTGGATTGGGTTGCATTTATCTATGTGTATTTATCGTCCATTTCATCTAGGATATAGTTCACTAAATGAAGGTTTATTTGACATAGGTTTATTTGCATATTAGTTAATGCACATCCCTTTCCTGGATTTGGGCCTTTGGGGGAGACACCATTTAATGTATTTTGATTTGTATATTGTATTGTATATTGGTTATTTTGTCCATTATATTGTTTGAGGGGCTGAGGGGGCCATGAACCCTTATTTGTTGGGTAATTGTTTGTGTTCATTTTAAATGTTTTTAATTTTATGGTTGTTCATGCAGTTTTTCAATAAAAATTTATTATTCATGTTATTCAGGTGTTCCCTGGTTTATAGTATGTGCTTTCTCTTTGCTTGCAGATCATCAGGAGAGTTGCAAATTTCTGGTGCTGTATAATCTGCATGACATTATTGTACTAAGTTTCCCTTGGTTACAGTCTCATAATCCTGTTTTGGATTGGAAATCTGTGTCTGTGACCAGTTGGGGCTGCCAATGTGTTAATGCCGAAACTCCTGTTTTTTCTGCCTCTCCCAAGTCTCAGGATGTTCCTGACTTTTTGACTGATTTTTCGGATGTATTTAGTGAAAGTAAATCTGCATCTTTGCCCCCTCACAGGAGCTACGATTGCGCTATTGAATTAGTGCCTGGTGGTAAATTTCCTAAAGGTCGCCCTTTTAATTTATCTGTACCTGAACACGATGCTATGCGATCTTATATCAAGGAGTCATTGGAGAAGGGTCATATCAGACCATCCTCTTCACCCTTGGGTGCCGGTTTTTTCTTTGTGGCCAAAAAGGATGGTTCATTGAGGCTGTGTATTGATTATCGTCTCTTGACTAAGATCACTGTGAAGTATCAATATCCGTTACCCTTGATTTCTGACCTGTTTTCCAGGGTGAAAAGTGCTAGTTGGTTTACCAAGCTTGACCTCAGGGGGGTGTTTAACCTTATTCGCATTAAGCACGGGGATGAATGGAAGATGGCGTTTAATACCCCAGAGGGGCATTTTGAGTACCTAGTGATGCCCTTTGGGCGTCTTCCAATCCTTCATGAATGATATTTTCAGGGATTTTGTAGATTAATTTCTGATTGTTTATTTGGATGATATCTTGATTTTTTCCAATGACTGGGACTCTCATGTGAAACATGTTCGGACTGTGTTCCAGATTTTGAGAGAGAATGCACTGTATGTGAAGGATCAAAGTGTCTTTTTGGCGTACAGAAGGTCTCATTTCTGGGATTCATTTTGTCTCCGTCTGTTATTGAAATGGACCCGGTCAAGGTTCAAGCCATCTGTGATTGGGTCCAACCTACTTCATTAAAGGCTCTTCAGAGATTTTTGCCGTTTTGTCCCAAAGAGATCCAGAGACCTCTAAGAGTAACCCTTGTGCCTTTTTCTCTCGAAAATTTTCTCCAACTGAACGTAATTATGACGTGGGTAATCGGGAGTTATTGGCCATGAAGTAGGCATTTGAAGAGTGGAGACATTGGCTGGAAGGAGCCAAACATCAGGTGGTGGTCCTCACGGACCATAAGAATCTGGTTTGTCTCGAA
>JARQOD010000001.1:253376189-253438901 GCA_033576555.1 Oophaga sylvatica
ACTATCCCACCTTACGGGGGAACAAAAAAGGGTGCAGAAAAATTAAAAGAGGAGGTATGGATGACCCATTTTTTAACCCTTTTTTGGCACCCTTTTTTGGGGGAAAAGGGGGGTGCAGCTGGCAATAGCTCAGAAGGGAGGAGGATCCGCAGCAGCATCGCCCTCGCAGCGGGGTTTTTATCTGGCAGCCCGTACCCATCCAAAAACATTTAAAAAAACAAAAAGAGTTGCAGGAAAAAATTTGGGGGTCAAGGGAAAAAATTTAGCAAAAGGTGCAACCCCTAAAAAATTTTCCCACATAGGAAAGTGGGGGGGCACTTTTTTGACCAAAACCAAAAGATGAGGAATGGTTACGAAAAAGGGGGGAAAGGGGCCCTTAAACCCAAAAGGGAAAATCTCTAATTTTTTGAAACCAGTTGCAGTTTGAAAAGTAAACACCATCACTTAAAAGCATGGACGACTAAAAAACCCAGGTAGCACACAGCCCCTCTCCACGATGGTACCAGCAACGCTAATCACTTCCCCCACTGTAAGCCCACCAGTTAGCACACCACCACAAGAAATGTTGGGGTTCCGCCAAAGCAGTCGGGAAATCAAAATAAATTTCCAAAAAAAAAAAAAAACAAGGCCATCACCACCCCCAAACACCATCACCAACCCACTTTTCGTCTGCCATTCCACCGATTCCACCTACAGTTTCTCAAGCCAGCTCACCCACAAGCCCCCTAAAGTAACAAGAAAGTATCATCCCTCATCTGCGTACACCCCTTAAAACTTTTGAAATGTTGGTTTCCCCGGGCAGGTGCGGGGTTTTGTGCATGACTGGAGGGATGTTTTTTTGGGGCAGAAGGCTCCCCCCCCCACCCACGGGCGTGCATCTTTGACCCCTTTTAAACATTGCCCACATGGGGGATTATTCTTCGGATCCCAAAAAGGGACCCCTGCATTGCCAAAATTATAAAATGAGAAAACTGTTGGCCAGCACCTCGATCCATGCTTAAAGCAAATTACAAAACCAAATGCCCCAGGACCCCCTGAGTAATATTGGAAAAAAAACAAGCAACCGGGGGAAACCGTTTGTTAGGGTTTTTCCCTTCCCCCGCACACAGCAGTGGTGCAAGTTCTACCACACCACGGGGAAAAGGAAAAGGGGTTGTTCGGGGTGCACACAGTCAAATGGCTTTGGGGGGCGGGTTTTTCCCATGACCATGTTTTGGACTGTTTTTCTCGAGTCCCGCCACACGACGGGGAATACTGAACGATTGCAACAGAAAGAAAAAAGCATTTTCAACTAGGGGTTAAAATTTTTCCACGCCCCCCCCCTTTTTATGTTCCCCCCCACAGTACTTTCCCCCTTTTTGACTACGGGCCTGTAAACGGGAAACACCGGGGCCCGAATTGGCACAAAAACCACAGGGGCCCCCCTTTCCCTGCGGGGTGTGCTATTAAAAGAGTATTCAGTGCTGCTGGATCAATCCTGACAAAAAAAGGGACCCGGCTTTGACCCAAAATTTTGGGGTGATCCCCCTTCAAAAAAATAAACCGCCTGGTTTCAAATGATTTTAAAACCACCCCCCCTGAGACACGGGGGTTGCCAGCAAATTGTTTCGCTTTTTCCTCCCCTCCCCCCGATTTCCCCCAAATTTTCCTCCAATTGCAGCTGCTGAACGCCAGCCTACACCCAACATATTTTTTTTTTCCAAACCCCCAAGGGGCCCTGTAACCCCCCGGGGGCCCGCAGCACCTGCCCCCCCGGGCAACCCCCGGGGGGCCCCGGGGCAGGTGGGGGGCCCATTGCCGCAAAAACCCCGGGGCGTACTATAAAGGGGCCCTTAAAACCAGTCCGGCCCCATGATGGCCCCCCCTGCTTGCTCAGGCCCCCACTTGCAAACTTACCCCCCCCTGCTTCACCACTGTACGCTTCCTTTTTTCCCCGACAGTGACATTCAGGTCAGAGAGCGCGATGACGTCACGTATGTGCCCCTCTGCCTAAAAAAACCCCCGTGCAGAGAGCTGGAAATGGCGAAAGCTGAGGAGTCAGAGTAGAGCAGTGCCCACGAGGGGAAGGGGGTTTTATTTTTTTTTTTAATTTTGGGGCAATATATGGGGGGGCATTATTCCTGGGGAAAAAAATATATTGGGCCCATCAAAAACCCTTTTTCATTATAGATAGGGGGCCCCCCATAAAACTGGGGGTTAATTGGGGCCCATCATGCACTGGAGCATTTTAAATGGGGCCCATAATACACTGAGCATCATATACGGGCCATTATACACTGGAGCATCAATGGGGGGCCCCCCAATATGGCCATCGATGGGGACATTATAAAGGGGGGGCAAAATTTAGCAAAAAAATTTTTTTTGGGGCCAAAAATTTTGGGGGGGTTATAAATTGGGGGCATTAATGGGGGGCCCCCCCTACCTGGGGCATCATATATGGGGCCCCCATATACAGACCATCATATGGGGTTTTATTATTTAAAGGGGGGGCATATAGGTGCCTTTAAATATACATCAAAGAAGCACCCTAAAGGGGGGTATTCTATATTGACATTTATGGAGCCCATTCTGTATGAGCAATAAGGGGCCCAAAATATACTGTATGGACTTTATATGCACCATTAACTTTTATGAGAATATGTGGGCTCTTTAAACCCCATTGGGGGCCTTTTTTAAAATGTATGGCACATTATAGGGGGCCATCATATACGGGGGCTTTTTTATGGAGCTCAAAAATACTGTAAAACATTATATGGCCAATTGTGTATGGACCCTATAGGGGGCCCCCTTTTCTGTAGGGGCACTGTGTGGGGCCCATAAAAATGTAGGGGGGCTTACTGTCCGGTTTTTTGAGCTTTTTGTAGAATTTGCAATAGATCAAAACCCTTAATGTAAGAAAAAAAGTTTTTGGGGGATTGTACTATCCCCCATTTTTTCTCTCGCATTTGGGGGGCCCTGAAAGTGGGGGGTGTTAAAGGGACCCTAACCTTTGGCCCCCGGGCCCCAAAAACCCGATCAACCCCCGCCCCCCCCCCAACTTTAGCAAATAACCCCCTTTTTTAAAAGCGTTACCCACTTTTAAAAAAAAAATTTAAAAGGGGACACTTAAAATAAAAAAAATTTTTTTTCGTTGGCATGAAATGGGGGGTGTAGGTGTTTTACGTCCCTACTCACTTGGGGGCTTTTATTCCCCCTTGACTTTTCATTGGGGGCGAGTTTTGTTTTTTGTCGAAACCCCGAAAAAAATTTTGCCATTTGTAAGTCGGCCGATTTCGTTAATCGACATTGGGAAAGTCGGGGGGGCCAAAAAAAACCACCCTCCCGGGGGGAAAAATCGCTCCCTCCTATTTTTAAAAAGGAGAAAGAAATTCTCAGTGAAAAACATAAATTTTCATGATTGATCCTATCCAGCAACAATGGTCAAAGGGGGGGGGGAAACCGTCTACGTATTTTTTTGGAAAGTAATGAAAAATCCCCCAATTTTCCTTTTTACACCCTACACACCAGTATGATCAATTCTTTTCCAAATTTTTAAAAGAAAAGGTTAAATTTAAAAAAAAATTTCCCCCATAAAAATATCAAATTCAAGATCAAAATGCCCCATGATTTACTTTAAACCTCTTTCTCAATAAAAAATCCACCGGTTAGTTTTAATTGTGAATTTTTTTGTTATTTTATTTTTTCTCATTAAATTTAAAGGCATAAAAAAAAAAAAAAATTTTGGCATTTTTTTGTATTAAACCCTTTTTGTGATGAACCCTAAAAATTTCTGGTGCGGCTACCCCCTTTTCAAGCCATATGCTTTTTGAAAGGAACCCCACCTTTCCCAAAAAAAGGCTTTTTGGCCCTGCAGTAAAAAACTCACCATTTCTGAAAGGCGACTGTTAGGGTTCTTTTTCCCCCCGCTCCGCAAAAAGGGGAGTCTCGAACCAGTCCCGCTGCTTCTCCCATTCATCCCGGGGCCCCAGTGGCCTGCTCAGCAGAGACGTCGGTCCAAGCGTCTTGCCCACTCCCTACGGAAATGACTTGCTCCCTTTCCCCGGAAACTGAAATTATACCCCTTTTCTTGAGAAAAACTCTTTGGGACAAAGCCTGCTTTTTCCCCCTTTTGAGGGGCCCCCAAATGAGATCCTCTTTGGGGGAAAACAGGGGGCACATCCGGGAAACTGCACACTCCTATTGGCCCGCCAGGAAGGCCCTTTGCGCTAGTCTTCTGAACATT
Source organism: Oophaga sylvatica (assembly GCA_033576555.1). Classification (NCBI taxonomy): domain Eukaryota; kingdom Metazoa; phylum Chordata; class Amphibia; order Anura; family Dendrobatidae; genus Oophaga; species Oophaga sylvatica. The sequence goes on from JARQOD010000001.1 coordinate 253,380,412, forward strand.
TTCTCATTGGTCCTTTTTTCCCGGGGGTCCTGTAGCTTTTAAAAAAAAGGGAGCAGGGGGGGCCCCCAAAGCCTAAATCAACCATTGTAGCTATCCCTTTTGGTAAAGGGCTTTTGTTATTGGGGGGCCCGGGTTTAAATAACCCAAATCCCCACTTAACCCGGTGAGGGGTTTGGTGTGCTAGCTGCCCAAGGTGGGTGTCCTAGATCCCCCAATTTAAACCGCAAAAACCGTGGGGGGTTGATTGCCGTAATCGGGGCGGCTTTTTAACCCCCTAATTGGGGGGGACCTCCCCGAGGAAAAAAGCGAGCCACGTTTTATGCTCGTTTTCAATTAACCGGTGCCTAGAGCCAACGGGGCCGGGGCTTTTCTCAGGGGCCTGTGACGTAACGGGGTTCCCCTCACGCGCTAGAAGCCCCTAGGGGGTTTTATTTTTCGGCTCACTGAACAAGTGAGTTCGCACCTTCGCCATTTTAGCGGGGGGGCCCCCCCGTTACCCGGCCCCCTGGGATTAACAATTTGCATTACTGCCAAAAACCACTACGGCTTTTTTTTAGCGACTCGGGGGGGATAACAGAGTTCCTCCCTTTAACCATCTTACTACCGCGGGCCCCGCTTCGGGGGGAAACCCCGGCTGCGAACCCCCCTCTCTAAAAATTTGTTTTTTTCCAAACCCCCCTTAAAAAAATTTTTTACCCCAGGGCCCGGGCTAGTAAAATGGGGGGTGAAAAAAGCGTCAAAAGGGAATACATCCAGAAAACTGGGGGGTAGGTTGCGCTCTTGAGCCCCCAACCTCACTGTGGATGTTACCCCATCGCTGTTCAGGCTGCTAGTGTAGCTGCCCCCCGTTTTTTCCCCGCCACCTTTTCTCCCTACATTGTCCCACCCCCCCCTTTTCCCGACAAGTTTGCGGGGGACAGAAAAACAAGTGGGGGGTTCTAAGTCGTGCCCAACACCTCGACTTCGGGGTGCACTTTCCCCCCCGGATCGGGGGACAAGTGGGGTTTTTTAAAAAGCTCCTGTCGGCAACTTTTGGGGGGGGCAAAGCCGCGTTGGGGGCCGACATCCCGGGGGTGGGAGAGCGCTTTTCCCTTTTCTGGAGGCTCTAAAAAAGGGTTTTTTTTAGGACCTCAGGCACCCACATGGGGGACCAACTGCTGGCAAGTACCCAAGGTTGGGGTTTGGTCAGCCATTTGCTGCCCAAAATTTTGAACTCGGGGCCCCAAAAAGAGTGGCCAAAAAAGTCCTCATTCCCGTGTTCTGAGAGGACTGGCGGGTCATGTGAAAGACCCCTTTTGGGTACCAGGGGGGATTCCTTTCCCCACGGAGAAGCTTATCGCAATTTTTCCCCCCGCGCGACTTCCTTTTTTCCCGAGCGGGGGCGGGGAAAGTGTCCCCTGTGGGAGAGAAACCAGGGGCTCCTACCTTCCCAACCCCTGGGTCGCCTGTTCAGGCGCCCACCTTGGGGGGTTTCTCCTGCGGGGGCAAAAAAACGGTTTACCGTCCATCCCCGATTTGTTATATTTGCCGCAGCGGGGGCATTTGCCAACCGATGTCCACAAGGGGGTGAATAAGTTTCGCCCCAGTATCCGGGGAAAAAGGGGCCGGACCCATGATTTTTTTCCCCCAAAGGCCCTCAAGGGGGAAAAAAACCCACTTTCTCCCCCCCACCCGTCAAGCGGGGGTGGTTTTTGGGGAGGGGAATTTTATTCCCCCCCTTTGCTTTTTCCGCCCCCCATGCCTTTGGGTTTTTTTGGGTGAAAAACCCCCCGGGGTTTTTTGTTGAACGGAGCAAATTTTGCCGTCACAAACCCCCCTCGTCTGCCCACTCACCTTGCATGTCCCTTCCCATCCGGGGAAAAATTTATTTTTTATCCTCCCTGAGGTATAGATAGGTTTTTTGGGATTACCCTGGTTTTCCCCCCCCCCCTCCCCAATTGAGTGGGCTTAGGAAAAATCTGGGTTTGGGAAATTTTTATGAAAAGGGGGATGCATTAGGGACAGCGTGCGGGGCAAAACCCCGAGATACCCATAGACCTTTTTCCCCCTTTCCCCCGGGTCTTTTGGGGTCTTATCCCCAATTTTCCCCCTCGAAGAAGGCGCGGAGACTTCCGCCTCATCCCCCTTAAACTGCCCTATCGCCCTTTTGCCTGGAGCTGAGCCTCCTGGGGAAAAGGGGTTTATCCCCTTCTCTTCCTGAACGGGGGCCATGTCCCAATTATTCAGAGAACTTGGCAAGGGTTAAATTAAAGTGGGTGTCCCCCGGGACGGGGTTCTTCTTTTTTCAAAAAGAACGGAAAAATCGTCCGGCTTTTTTTAAAAGGGGGTCTAAAACGCTACACCGTGAAAAATAATACCTTTGCCGAAATCTCGACTCTTTGGGGGGTTTGGGGGAACAAGGGTATTTACTAAGTTCCCCCTTGCGGGGGGTAAAAAATTGATTCCATCCGGAGGGGGCAAAATTTTAAGCCCTTTTTTTAAACACCGGGGATGGGCATTATGAATACGGGTAATCCCGGGGCCGGGAAGCTCCAGCTGTCTTCCAATTTTTTGTAAACACATCTTCCGGATATGTTGACCACTTGGGGGGTAGCCCTATCTGGGGACTTTTCCATTTTTTTCCCCAAAGAAGGGCCCCCCCCCGGGAGAGATGTCTAAAGGGGTCTTCGACCCTTGCGAGAAAAATCCCTTTTTTCGAATTGGAGAAGCAGTTTTGACGGGAGTCCAACCTTTTTCCGGGCTATATCATCCCCCCAGGGATTGGCTATGATCCCCCAAAACTACGGGCGGGATGGTTTTGGCAAAACCTCACCCCCTTTTAAGGGGCGGTGAAAGCGTTTTGGGGGGGTTCATTAACTACTATCCCAAAATTCATTCCCCACTTCCCCCACTTTGGTACCCTCTCTTGGTCCCCCCCAAAAGGGGAGCTAACCCCCAATTTGGGGTCAAGAGGTAAACCAAAGGGTTTTTCCCCCCTCCATCAAGTCGCTTTCGCCATGCTCCCATCTTACATCCCCCCGGGATTTCATAAACCTTTTATCTTAAGGTGGCCCCCTCTTCTTGTGGGGGACCCCCCCTTTTTTTAAAAGGATGCCCAGGGTCGGAAGCACCCCCGCTTCTTTTTTTCCCCAAAACCCTTTAAACCCAGCAAGAGGAATTACCCCATGGGGGAAAAGGGATTACTGGCAGAAGGGGCCCCTTTCTCCGGGGGGCGACACTTCGGGGGGGGGCCCTTTTTTCCCCCCTTTCCCAAAAGTATTCACGACCACAAGAACTTGGTGTATTTGCAACAGCCCGGGGGAAAAAATTTTTCCCGTCGGGCCAGATGGCCTTTTTTTTCTCCCGTTCCATTTCACCCCCTTTTCCCCCCCGGGGTGAAAAAATTTTTCCCCGCGCAGATGCCATCCCGCTCCTTTCCCCCTTTTTTGGAGGGGGGGGAACCCCCCGGGGAAAAATGTCCCCACAGAAACCTAAGGATGGGGGCTCCGGTTTCCCTTGGTCTGTGCCCCCCGGGGAAAATTTTTTGGCCCCCCTTTTTTTCGCCCGGGAAAAATACCCCTTTGGGCACATTCGCCCCCGGGGGGGGGCATTTTGGGACAAAAAGGACTTCGAGTTGCTGGGAGGACTACGGGGGGGCCGCAATGGCCCGTGAGTCGGGGGAAACTTCGGGGGTGCGTTCCTCCCCCAAGAATAAGCCCCCCCCCTCGACAACGGCCAGCTTTTTTTATTTTTTTTCCCTTTTCCGGTGGCAACGGGCCCTTTTTGGGGAGGGGCGGGTGGTTTTGTGGGGGTTTAAACCCCCAAATCTCGGGGCGAAACCTCATCTGGGGGAAAACCTAACACTTTTCCAAAAGGCACTAGTGCCGCCCAAACGTTACCGCGAAAGGGGGCCCTTGGGGACATTTTTCTTTTGAAAATTTTTCGCCTACACGGTATCCCCAAAAAAAATGTCGTAAACGGGTCCCCAGTTTGCATCTCTTTTTCGGGGAAAAGTTTGGGGCGCTAATCAGCATTGAGTTGAATCCTCCCTGCTTCCCCCCGGGAACGAATGGTTGGTAAGAGGCCAACCAGCCCTTGGTCACTTTCTTGCGACATTTGTCTTGGGGGGCGGATGACGGGCATCCTTGCTACCGGGGCGAAATTCGCTCAAATAATGCTGTGGCGCTCCACCACAGACCCCATTCCCCCTGAACTAGGGGCCACCGGGGGGCCCCGTGCCTATCCCTTCTTCCCCGATTTTTCCCGGGGGCAGACGGGCTGGGGGGGCACGGGGCCCCTTTGGGGGGCCGCCCCCGGGGCCCCTTTTAGGCCTCCAAAGAGGGGATGTTCCCTTGGGGCCCAGGCCCTCGGTGCCCCGCTCCTTTCTTTGCCCCGGGGGGGGCCTAGTGTTCTTTTGCCCAAAACATCGGGGTACGGGTGATTTCCCCCAAAATTGGCACCTCGTTTTTTTGGGCCCCCTTTTAAAATTCTTGAGCGGGGGAAACCCGGGGGGTTTCCGCCTACCCTTCTGCCTCGCCTTTGGGATCACTTTACACCTTTTAAATGTCCCTCCTGAAACCCTGGGGCCCCCTTCCCCCCTTTTCCCAGTCTCTGCCGGGACGTCGGGGTTTATCACCGACGATCGAGGTGAACGCCTTTTGGGTGCAAGGTGGTACGAGGCAAAATTTTTTTTTGGTGGCGGAGGGGCTATGGGGCCCGAGGATAGGGGGTTTGGGGGGCCCCGCCGACATGTTCCCCTCCGCACTCATCACTGCCTTTTAACGCGCGAGGCCCAAGAAGGGGGGGGGGGGGAGGGGGATAATTTTTGGGTTCCCAGTTCCCGCTCCTGCCAAGGGGGGGCTCGAACCATGCCGCTGCTTTTTCCCCTTTTCTCCGGCTGCATGGAGCCGCTCAGCAGAGACCTCGTCCCAAAAATCTTTCCCCCCACACGGCAGTGACTTGCTGCTGCCTTTTTTTGGGTCGATTATAGCCGTTCTTGAGCAGACGTCTTTGGGAAAAGTCCGCATTTTCCTTCTGACGTGCCCAGAGTGAATCTCTCATTGGAATCGGGGGCACATGCCAGGTACTGCAGCAGCTCCCAGGGGCCCCCCAGGAAGCCCTTTGCTGCTAGTCTTCTGAACAGTTTCCCTTTTGGGCCTTTTTTCCCGGAAAGGCCTTGCGTTGCTATAAAAGGAAAGGGGGGCCGCCAGCGCTAATATAAAACCTTGTTTTCTATCCCAGTGGGGCTTTCGCCATGGGTTGGGGGCCCGGGGTGAAATAAGCCACTAAAAAACCACTTAATCGTGAGGGTTTGGTGTGCTAGCGGGCGGGGCGTGTCCTAAATGCCCAAAGTTTTGGGGGAAAAACCCCTGGGGGAGTTTTTTGCTGTTTTTAGGTCTGGTTTTTAAAAACCCAAAAGTTTTTGGGGGTAAATCCCCCGGGGGGCTTTCCCATGCCCAAATAAAATGCTCGTTTTGCCATTAACCGGGGCCTAAGCCTAACGGGGCACGTGCTTTTTCCAGCGGCCGTGACAACAGGGTTCCTCACGCGCTAGACAGCCCCCCACTTTTTTTTGGGCCCCACTGAAGCTAAGTGTTTTTTGCACCATCGCCCAATGCCGGGGGGGATCCCCTTAGCCTCGGGTTTTTTAAAATTTTTTTCCTTTACGCCCCAAGCACAAACGGCGTTTTTTTAGCAATTTCTGCGGAAAAAAATTCGCTACTTTCCCCCCATTTTTCTACAGCGGGGTTCGCTTGCAGGGGGGACCCCGGGGTGCAAAACGCACCTCTCTACTTTATATATTGGTGTTTTCCGCGACCCTTAACAGGCACAGCACTCAACACCATTAATGAAGGGGGAACCCTAACCAAACAACACTTAAAACCAAAAGATCTCTAAAAGGGAAAGGACAAATTTTGTTGTGAAGTAAAATCGGGGTTGGGTTTGATAAAAAGAATCCTATCCTGATGACTTCTTAAAATATGAAAAAATTTTTCATAAAATAAAAAAAAAGGGCCCCACAAAAAAACCTCCAAAAAAAGGGCCCCCACCCCAAACTCTCTCACCTGGCAAGGAGTACATTAATCAAAAGGCAGCACAAAGACCAAACCCTGAAAAAAATTTTGCGGGTTTTTCCCAAAACAGAGACTGGAGTATCTGTTTTTAAAACGACCACTCCATAGGGGGGGCCTTTATGGAAGAGTGAAAAAAAAAACCCCCCTTTTCCAAAAAAAAAAGGGGTTTGTTTTGGTTTGCCACAAGATTTTTGGGGAACTCCCCAAAATTTTTAAAAAAGGAAGGTTCTGTAGCAGATGGGGAACAAAATTTTTTTTTTTTGGGAAACAAGGTAAACAACATGCTGGCCCAAACCAACAAAACATCATTACAAAAAAACCCCACCATGTCAAACCCGGTGTGACAGCCATGCTTTGGGGGTGTTTTTTTAGAAACAGGAACGGGGGAAAATTTTCCAAAAAAAAAGGGAAGATGAAAAGGGGCAAAAGGCTTTTCTTGCCCAAAAAACTTTTTAGTCTGTCAGGATTTGAGCGGGATGGGGGGTTTTCCCCTTTAAAAAAAAAATGACCCAAACATTTTCAAAACAAATCTCAGTGGTTTAAAGGGAAAAGGAAATGTTTTGGGGCAGCCCTCAAAGCAGACCCTTTTAATTTTAATTTTTTAAAATGTGGTCAGACTTTAAAAACTTCCCCCAAGGAAACCAATTTTTAAATTTTTGAAAAGGGGGGGGTTTTAGGAATGCTTAAAAAAAAACCCCCTGGCAGGATGTTGGGGAAAAGGTTTTATAACTTTCCATACACCTTGCAGCTGGAATTTCCCGTAAAAGGGGGTCCCACAAAGTAGGGGGTTTTTTAGGTAAAAAAGTTAGGCACAAATGAAGTTTTCGTACTTTATTCTAACTGTTGTTTTTTTTACAATAAAAAAAAACCAAATGTTCCAGTTAACATGTTTTTTACATGAACGACAAACCCTCAAAAAAAAAAACATGAAATTTCCCAAAATTTAGGTAGCAAAACACAAAAAAAGCCAACGGTGAAAATTTTTTTAAACCCCTGTAAAATTTTCATATTTGGGGGATTTGCGTGCTATGACAGAATACCACGTCTATATCGTTGGGTGAACTACTCGTTTTTTTCTGGCATTTGTTTAAAAAAACAGGGGGGCTTTTTCTGGATACACTTAAATAAAAGGGGGAAATTTTTTGGGGAAAACAATTTTCCCGTTTTTGGGGGACACAGTATAAGGGGGGGGGAAACGTTTGAAGGGGGGGGTGACCATGGGGCCTTTTTAAGTGGGCCCCCCTTTGGGGGCCCCAACCCTTTTTTTTTTTTGGGACAGGGGGGGGTCCGGGGGGTTTGCACGCAGGTTTTCAGCGCTGGGTCGGGTTTTAAATCCCCCCCAAGGGGCCAAAATCGCAAGGATTTGTATTTTCCCCCGGTTTAAAGTGGGTTTTTTCCCCCGGGGGTTTTCCGGTTTCCCCCCCCTTTTCCAAAAAACAAACTGATAGGGAATATACCCTAATTGTGAAACCCCTCGGGACGTGATGATAATGTGTGCAATACTTAAAGCGCGCAGAATATTTTAGCGCTATATAAAAAAAAAGATTATTTTTTTTTTTTTCAAGGGGAAAGAGTCAGCACACACAAATTATTGGAATTTTCACAAAAAACAAGGGTTTCGGGTTTTTTAAGTAATTTACACTTTTGATTTTAACAATTTTGACCACTTAAAATTTTCAAAGGGGCTGCCCTTTGTTTGGATGTCAATGAAACCGTCTTCTCCCACTCTTACACCTGATACAACCGCAGAAGAAATCAGTACGGGGTTCCTATCCTTATTCAGATACTGCACATTTATATCTTTACAGCAAGACAATTCCTTCGGGGAAATTCAGCATTTCAATCCAATAAAATGGCACACTTTGAACCATTTTGTAAGGGAAAAACTTGCAAAACTCATAAAGAATAAAGTTATTTAAAACCAACAAACCATTTTTTTTCTTGTAAAAATTCTAAAAAAGTTTTAAACGTGCCATACCCTCTTCCCAGAAAAAAATAAAGTTTATCCAAAATGCCAATTTTTCAAAAAGGGCCACCAGGGTCCCCACCCCATCTTAAAAATTTTCCCCCCCCTAATTTTAAGTGCAACAAACAGGAAGTTATATCCCCAAACCTCCCTTTTTATTTAGATTATCCATATAAAGGCCCCCCCCCCGTATCTTAAAAAACTATCAAACCCCAACCCCTGGGCTAAAATTTTTCTCTATAATTTGGGGAGAAAAACAAATCTTGTCATGAATAAAACCCTAAAAACCCTTTTTTGAGGGGAAAAGGAAAATTTTGGGGCTTGGAAGAAAGGGGGAAAAATATAAAAAAAAAGGTAAATCGTCCTAGCCCCGAGGGTTTAAATTAAATTTTAAAAAGAATTTTTTATCTACTTTTTTTTAGTTTATGGCACCTTACCATGTCAATTTTATTTTTGGGGAATACTTGTGTTTTGTACCCCGTGTACACTTTTCGGGGGGTTTTTTTGAATGCTCCCCCAAATTTTTTTTAAATTTTTCAAAAAAAAATTGGTTACTTAACAGCAATTTCTGTTAAAATTTTCTACAGTTTTTTGTTTTTATTTTTGCATTTTTATACAAAAAATTTGGAAATTTTAATCTACAAAAAAAAGGGAAAAATTTTAAAAAATTAAAAAATTAGGTCAAATTATGTTTGATGAAAACTAAAAAGGGCTCGGGGAAGACGTAAAATTGTAGGGGGAGAAAAAAAACATTTCCTCAAAATGGGTTGGTAAAAATTGGCTTAAAATTAGAAACTTAACATGAACCTTTTTAAAAATCCCCCTCAGAACACACTCAACAATTTCATTCCCCCACACTTATACAAAATTAGGGGTTTAAAAGGAAAACAACTTTGAAAATTTTTTTATTATTAAAATAAAATAAAAAATTTTATTTTTTAGCCCAACAATTCCGCAGCATTTTTTCATTAAAAGGGGGGTTTTTTACGACAATAACATTAAGCAACCAAAAAACAATAAATCAAACAATCCAAAAGGGGAAGGGGGGGCCCGCTTCAACTTACAATCATTATTATTATTATACATTTTTATAGCGCCCCTTTTTTCCATGGCGCTTTACCGTGTAACGGCAAAAATTTTCCAGTACAATAAATATAGCAAAAAGGGACACACAATCAGAAGGACGGGCTGGATAAAGGGAGGTTTCCCCCCATAAAGGTTGCCGGTGACAATTGTTTTTGTTCAACGTTGTTTCCTGGTCACTTGGAAGCTTGCTGAGTCTTGCCTCTTCTGCTCTCGTTAAGATATTTTCGTTTTTTGTTTTTTTTGCTTGCCATTTGTATATTTCTCTGCATTTCTGTGAGGTTGGCCGGTTCCCCCTCCCCGGGGGGGCTTGGTTCCCTCGGGTTCCTTGGAGCCTTGTGTTTGTTAATTTCCCCTTTTCCATTTTTTTTTCCTGTGGCTGCGGCTTAGTTTTTTTTCACCAGAAAAACAATTTAGGGGTAGAGGTCGTTTGATCTCAGGTTTTTTGCAATTAGTGCGTTTTTTTTTTTTTTTGGGGGTTTTTTGGTTTTGCAGAAAGTATCCTTTTCCCTTCCTTTTCTGTCTAAGTCAATGGCCCCAGCGTTTGCTCATTGTTTATTTTCGTCTGTTTTCGTATTTCCTCTTTCAACCGCCATTCCATGTTTTGGGGGCTTCCTTTATGTTCTTTGGGGATCTTTCCGGGGCAGATAGCTTTCCTTTCTTTTTTTGGTTAGTTAACCTCTCCAGGCTGGACAGGCGTCTAGGACCAAACGTAGGAACGATCCACGGCTGCCTTTTATTTTTGGGGGTTGTAAGGGTACTTGCAACCATTAGATTCCAACCTCTCTATGTTTTTGCCTTTTTTTGCCGGCCTCTCCTCAGCACCAAAAACATAAAATTTTCACCGGCCAAACGAAAATTATTTTGGTACCACAAAAAGGGAAAAAATTTTTGGGTAAAAAAAAAGTTGTCAAAGTTGTCAGAGATTTTTTTTTTTTTCTGTTTGTTGCTTTTTTTTTTTTCCCTCTTTTTCTCTGGGGGGCTGAGGAGGATTTTTTTTTCTCTAAAATGGAGTTTGCAAAGTTGTTGGCCGTGTGGTTTTAATTTTTGGTATTGCTACCTTCTTGCGGGGTTGCCAGTTGCGAACCTAGGATCCTAAAGCCAGTTTTGGGTTTTTAGGGGATCGAGCTAAATTTTGAATTTCAAAAATAACTGTAAGTTTTTTTTTTTGCCTTAAAAAAACCCTAAGTCCTCAGGAACGCACACGGCAGGTTCAAATTGTAAATCTCTCCCCTTGCGCGGCGCTCATGATTGGTTTTTTTCCCTGACACCAAGGGACCCTGTTTTGGAGTAATTTGATGAAATTTTTTTGGCCTGGGGTTTTGCCGATAAAACTAATTCCTGATAAACTGAAAAAACCTTTTTTGGCATAAATGGGGGTTTTGAGGACGCTGAGTTGTACTGTCAAAAATTCCGAAAGTTGGGCTTCGACCAAATGGAATGATGACCCTTTGGCGCTCTTTTTGGAAGGGTCTGTCAAGAAAAAAAAATTTGTTAGCTGGGTTTCCCTGCTCCCTCGGCTCAATTTTCAATGTCATTGGGATTAAATTGCAGACTTTCCCGGGGGGAGGTAGAGGTAGGGCGGGGGAATGGTGTTGCCTTGGAACCGCCTCTGACCCACAGTGGGGATAGAGTGGCTTCGGGGCACGCATAAATGGTTTCGAAAACGAAGGGGGTTATGTTTTTTACTGGGGATGCTCTCCATGCTTTTTTCATCGCCCTGCGTTTTGATGCTCAGTTGTCTTGGGTAGTGTTCAGCTAAATTTCTGTTGACTGTTACCCTGATTTTTTTCCTTTCCCATTTTCTGCTCAGCTTTTTTGATTCGGGAGCACCCATTAACCTATGGGTTTTGTTTTGTTAAACGTTGTGGGTTTCCCTTGATACCCCTTCAGAAGTCTATTCCCCTACTGGGGTTGATAAAACCCTTTGGTAGAATAAAACCCAGTTCTCTACTCAGGTGAAAAGGGGGGTTTGACCTGATCACAGGAGAATTGCAAATTTTTTGGTCGGATAATCTGCATGACATTATTTGTACTAGGTTTCCCTTGGTTGCAGTTCATAAACCTGTTTTGGATTGGAAATCCCTTTTCGTAACCATTGGGGCCCCAATTGTTAATGCCCTCACTCCTGTTTTTTCTCCCTCCCCGGCTCAAGTGTTCCTGACTTTTTGACTGATTTTTCTGATGTGTTTAGCGACAGAAAAACTGCATCCTTGCCCCCGATAGGACTATGCTGCGCTATTGAATTAGTGCCTGGTAGTAAATTCCCTAAAGGTTGCCTTTTTAACTTGTCTTTACCTGAACATGACGCTATGGCGGTCTTTTATCAAGGAGTCATGGAGAAGGGGGCTATCAGACAATCCTCTTCACCTTGGGTTTCCGGGGTTTTTTTTTTGGGCCAAAAAGAAGGTTCATTAAGGCCGTGTATTGATTTTCGTCTCTTGAACAATATCACGTGAAAATATCAATATCCTTTCCCTTGATTTCTGACCTGTTTTCCAGGGGAAAAGTGCTAGTTGTTTACCAAGCTTGACCTCAGGGGGGGTAAACCTTTTTCCCTATTAAGCACGGTGAATGGAAGCGGCGTTTAATACCCCAGAGGGGCATTTTTAGTAACCTAGTGATGCCCTTTGGGCTCACTAATGCTCCCTCCGTCTTCAATCCTTCATGAATGGACTTTTCAGGTTTTTGTGGATAAATTTCTGATTGTTTATTTGGATGATATCTTGATTTTTTCCAATGACGGGGGCTTCATGTGAAAACATGTTCGGACTGTGTTCCGTTTTTTTGAGAAAATGCTCTGTATGTAAGGATCAAAGTGTCTTTTTGGCGACAGAGGATTCACTTCTGGGATTCATTTTGTCTCCATCTGTTATTGAAATGGACCCGATCAAGGTTCAGGCCATCTGTGATTTGGTCCAACTACTTCATTAAAGGCTCTTCAGAGATTCTTGGGTTTTGCCAATTTTTATCGTAAATTTATTGGTAATTTCTCTGTTATTGGTAAACCATTGACTGATTTGACCAAAAAGGGTTCTGATGTGGTGAATTGGTCTCCTGAGGCAGTCTCTGCGTTTCAGGAGCTTAAGCGGAGATACACTTCTGCTCCTGTTCTACGGCAGCCTGATGTTTCTCTGCCATTTCAGGTGGAGGTTGATGCCTCTGAAATTGGGGCAGGTGCTGTTTTGTCCCAAAGAGATCCTGAGACCTCTAAAAGTAACCCTTGTGCTTTTTTCTCTCGAAAATTTTCTCCAACTGAACGTAATTATGACGTGGGTAATCGGGAGTTATTGGCCATGAAGTGGGCTTTTGAAGAGTGGAGACATTGGCTGGAGGGAGCCAAACATCAGGTGGTGGTCCTCACGGACCATAAGAATCTGGTTTATCTGGAATCAGCCAAGCGACTTAATCCTAGACAGGCCAGGTGGGCCTTGTTTTTCACACGTTTTAATTTTGTGGTTTCCTTTCTTCCTGGCACTAAGAATATTAAGGCGGATGCCCTCTCGAGGAGTTTCCTTGCGGACTCTCCTGAGTTATCTGATCCTGTTGTTATTTTGAAAGAGGGTGTAGTTCTTTCCGCCATCTCGCCCAATTTGAGACTGGCTCTGGAGGGTTGTCAGGAGGATAAACCCGAGCGCAGCCCTGTTGGGAAATTGTTTGTCCCAGACCAGTGGAAGAAGAGTGTGATGTCTGAGATTCATTGTTCCGCGTTGGCCGGTAATCCCGGAATTTTTGGTACCAGAGACTTGGTGAGTCGGTCCTTTTGGTGGCCTACTTTGTCTCGTGAAGTCAGGGAGTTTGTGCAGTCCTGTGGGACTTGCTCTCGCTCCAAGCCTTGCTCTCGCTCTAGTGGTTTGTTGATGCCATTGCCTGTGCCCAAGAGACCATGGACCCATATCTCTATGGATTTTATTTCCGATCTCCCTGTTTCTCAGAGAATGACCGTTATCTGGGTGATTTGTGATAGGTTTTCCAAGATGATACATCTTGTGCCATTACCTAAGTTGCCTTCCTCCTCCGAATTGGTGCCTTTGTTCCTTCAGCACGTGGTTCGGTTGCACGGCATTTCTGAGAACATTGTGTCTGACAGAGGAGTCCAGTTTGTTTCCAGATTTCGGAGGACTTTTTGTTCTAAACTTGGTGTTCAATTGTCTTTCTCCTCTGCTTTTCATCCTCAAACCAATGGACAAACTGAGAGAACAAACCAGACATTGGAGACTTATCTGAGATGCTTTGTGTCTGCTGATCAAGATGACTGGGTCTCTTTTTTGCCTTTGGCTGAGTTTGCTCTTAATAATAGGGCAAGTTCTGCTACTTTGATGTCTCCATTTTTCTGCAATTTTGGGTTTCACCCTCGATTTTCTTCGGGACAGACGGAGTCTTCTGTCTGTCCGGGCGTTGACCCTGTTGTGGAGCGTATGCAGCAGATTTGGGACCAGGTAGTGGAGAGGTTGTCCCTCTCTCAGGAGAAGGCCCAGCGGTTTGCCAACCGGCATAGGACTGATGGTCCTCGGTTTAAAGTGGGGGACTTGGTCTGATTGTCCTCAAGAAATATCCCTATGAGAGTTGTATCTCCTAAGTTTAAGCCTAGGTTTATTGGACCTTATAAGATCATGGAGATTCTTAATCCTGTTTCCTTTCGTTTACTTCTTCCAGGGACATTTAAGATCCATAACGTGTTCCACAAGTCCTTATTGAAGAGGTTTGTCGAGCCAGTGGTTCTTATGGCTGTGCCCCCTGACCCTGTTTTGGTTGAGGGCAATCTGGAGTATGTGGTTGAGAAAATATTGGATTCTCGTTTTTCAAGACGGAAACTCCAGTATTTGGTTAAGTGGAGAGGTTATGGTCAGGAGGACAATTCTTGGGTGTTTGCTTAGGACATCCATGCTAGGAGACTGATTCGTGCGTATCACAGAGCTCATCCTGACCAACCTGGTTGCACTAATGAGGGTTCGGTGACCCCTTCTCAAGGGGGTTTTTTTTTATGAATGTTTTAGAAATGAATTCTGAGCAGAAGCTCCCTCTGGTGGTTGCAAGCAGTACTGAACCATTCAATGAGGATTGGCAATCAGGGATCACGGACTGGCTGGATATAAGGGAGGTTTCCCCCTTCATGGTTGCCGGTGATCAATTGTTCTTGTCTCAACGTTGTTTCCTGGTTCACTTGGAAGCTTGCTGAGTCTTGCTGAGTCTTGCCTCTTCTCCTGCTCTCAGATGTTTTTTGTTTTTGTGCTTGCCATTTGTATATTTCTCTGCATTTCTGTGAGGTTGGCCAGGTTCCCTTCCCCGGGGGGCTTGGTCTCCTCTCGGTTCCTCTGGAGCCATTGTTGTTTGTTCATTTGCCTTTTCCAGTTTTTTTTTTTTGGGCCCCAGCGTTTGCTCATACTATTTTCTGTCTGTGTCTGTATTTCCTCTTGTCTAACCACCATTACATGTTTGGGGGCTTCCTATGTTCTTTGGGGATCTGCTCCGGGGCAGATAGCTTTCCTCTTTCTATCTTTAGGTGTAGTTAGCCTCTCAGGCTGTGACGAGGCGTCTAGGACCAACGTAGGAACGCTCCACGGCTGCCTTTAGTTGTTTTGGTTAGTTAGGGTACTGCAATCCAGTAGATTCCAACCTCTCTGGTGTATTGCCGTTTTTTGCCTGCTCTCCTCAGCTATCAAAACATAACAGCTGGCCAATCAAGCACAGTGATACTGTTGTTTTAAAACCAGGTATTGGTACTTTTGGCAGTGTGAACAGGTGTCAATTCCTGCTGGAGAATTAAATTTCCATCTCCAAAAAGCTTGTCGGCAGAGGAAGCATGAAGTGCTCTAAAATTTTCTGGTAGACAGCTGTGCTGACTTTGGTCTTGATAAAATACCAGCAGATGATATGTGTTTCATAAACCATCATTGATTGTTTATGGAACACATAGGAATGGAATGCAGTAAATATTTATTCCCTTTAGTAGCGCGCACACGTGAATGCCCGGCAGCTGCAGGAAGCCAGCGGATGCAACAAAAACTGTGCCTGCTGTTAAAGAACAATGAATATTCACTGCTCTCCACTGCTTATGAGCAGCACATGATGTCACTGCCATGTGCTGCATAAATCAGCTTCAGGCAACGGAACAAGGAGCTGCAAGAGAGAACAGGAAGGTAGGTATAATGGTTTATGGTTTTTTATGTTTTTTTGATGGGGGCCATGCATACCAGGATAGGGATGGGGGCCAATAATTCCAGGATAAGGATTGGGCCATGCATACCAGGATGGAGATGGTGCACTGCATCCCAGGATAGGCATGAGGGGGCCATGCATACTAGGATGGAGATGGGGCCCTGCATACCAGGATAGCGATGAGGGGGACCATGCCTACCAGAATATGTATGAGGGGGCAAGCCTACTAGGCTAGGGATAAGGGGGACATGCCTACCAGGCTAGGGATAAGGGTGCTCTGTATTCCAGGATAGGGATGAGGGGGGCCATGCATACCAGGATAGGGATGAGGGGGCCATACATACCAGGATAGGGATGAAGAGGCCATGCAAACCAGGATAGGGATGAGGGGGTCATGCATACCGGGATAGGGATGAAGAGGCCATGCATACCAGGATAGGGATAAGGGGGACATGCGTACCAGGATAGTGATGAGGGGGCCATGCATACCAGGGTAAGGATGAGGGGACCATATATATCAGGATTGGGGATATTAGTATAGACTTGACTACATTTTTTGTTTCATTTTTTTTTCTAATTTCCTCCTCTAAAACCTAGGTGCGTTTATGGTCTGGTGCGTCTTATTGTCCAAAAAATATGGTAAGTCACAAAAATTGCAGGTGCCAAGAATGTAAATTTTGTTTTCATTCAACAGGGTGATAAATAGCCATGATAATACTAACAACACCTCCTTACCAGCACTTCCTTTTATTAAAGAAGCACTCCTCCCATCAAAAATGTATCTTGTTAATATATTGCAATCATCATATTATATAGCACTGTGTATTTACAATTAGAGATAACCGAACCTTCCAAAGTTTGGTTCGGTTCGGTGATGTTCACTGGATATGTTCGCCGAACGTACCTGAACCCCATTAAATTCAATTGAAGGCAAAACCAAACATATACACAACACTTTAAGGAGTGACAAAAAGCTTACCAAACAGCTCAAATTAAGGCTGACACCATGAAAAGTGGCATCAATTAACCTACAGTTGAAATTTGCTAATGTCACAGCAGCAGTC
The DNA here is from genome assembly GCA_033576555.1 of Oophaga sylvatica. Lineage (NCBI taxonomy): Eukaryota > Metazoa > Chordata > Amphibia > Anura > Dendrobatidae > Oophaga > Oophaga sylvatica. The sequence continues at coordinate 253,396,737 of JARQOD010000001.1, forward strand.
AGCTATGGTCCATGCATGAGGTATCAGGGTCTGGGCCAGTATTTAGATCTTTGAATTGAAGTTTCAATTAATACATAGTGGGCAAGGGAGCAGTGTAAACCTTCTTTGCTTGGGAGCCCTGATACCTCATGCAACAGTTTGCTTTTTTTTCCAGCCACACTCAGGTGGTACAAACATCAGTTTCATAGAGTACTATTGGTAGAAAAATGTAAGCATAGTAACACAGCTAGTTGAGTGAAAGTAAGTGCTGGTCTGGAAGCCCTACTGCTACAGGCAACACATGTGAAGGAGACGTAACTTGGATTCTCCAAATTTTAAAAAATTATTGTCAAACACCACTAAAGTGGCATCAATTTCCACAGAGTAGAAACAGTATAATAGGCCTCTAACACACCTTCCACAATAGGCAATCCACCAGATGGAGACCCAGCTTGGAGTCTCCACATTTCACAAAATTATAGTTACACACCACTAAAGTAGAAAAATATTTAGAGTTGAGAGTCCTCAGTGGTTGATACCTTTTAATGGCTAACTGAAAAGATGGTAACAAATTGCAAGCTGGCTAACACGGTACGAAGATATACATCTTTACTACACCACTAAAGTGGCATCAATTTTCACAGAGTTTAAACAGTATAATAGGCCTCTGACACCCCTTTCAATACAGTCAACCCACCAGATGGAGACCCGACTTTGATTCTACACATTTCAAAAAATTGTTTGTAACATCAGCAGCAGTAGGAACAGCAGGCACATAAGCCAAAACAAATGCGTCACAGACTGCAATAACGCAGGATCAATGGATGACCCTAAAAACAACACCATCACCTAGTTTGCTCAGTCTGCGACTGAGGTGCAAATGTCATTGGAGAGCCATGACTTGTTCATTTTGATGAAAAATAGGCAGCCTAGTCTTTCAGGGGACAGCCAGATGCGCTTATCTATCAGGACATCACCAGCAGCGCTGAACACACATTCTGATAAAACGCTGCCTGCTGGGCATCAGAATACCTCCAAGGTTTGACAAGCAAACTTAGGCCACTTTTCAATTTTTGAAGACCAAAATGTAAAAAGGTCCAAATTCCCCCTGATGGCACTGATACTGAGCTTGAGATACTCCTGCACGATCCTCTCCAGTCAGTCACAACTTGCTGGTGTGCAGGCTGGTCTAAAAATGTGTGAAATGACTCGCAGAAATTGCTTATGCCATTTACACTGCTGCTCCTAATGTTTTTACAGTGACGTCGGGACATTCCAGGGGTTGGAAGTCTAGAACTGTGATGCACACTGTGCGCCTCTCTACTGTCTTGGTGAAAATCACTCTTGTGATTGTCTACCAGTGTGTTTTGATATTCCATCATATGTGTATCCTTTGCCAGGGGGAAGCATCTGACAAAACTTATTCTTGTACTGTGGATCTAACTGAGTTGCAACCCAGTATTCAGCACTATTTCAAACACTAAGAATACGGGCATCGAGTGGACGATAGTGCAGCAAGAAAGCGCTCATGTGTTGGGCACTTCCATGAGGTCAAAGTCTATGGTGTTTTGGTGGCGAGGTAACACTCAAGCCAGCTTCTTCCATCCCCTCCCACCAACCACGGACAACAGAGAGTGGATCATTATTGTCTTCATCTCCTGACTGTTGCGCGTCCTTCACCTCTTCCTCCTCCATTTGTTCCTCGGCTCCTGCACCTTCATTAACAGTTTGTCTAGTACCATGAACCCCCCTCGATCACTGTAATCTATCCTCACATGGCACCCACCTGTGTGAAGACAGTCTGGAAATTTAAGATATTGTTATCACTGCCGCATCCTCCTCTTCTTCCACCTCTTGCTCTGGGATCACCACCTCAGACTATTCAAAGTGTACTCTAGCATGTAGATGACTGGAATAGTGATGCTGATAATAGCATCATCAGTGTTAAACATCTCATTAGCCATTTCAAAACTGTGCAGAAGAGTGCAGAGGTCCTTCAACTGTACTCACTACTGATTTTCACCACGTTCGTACTTCGTTGGCCCAAGCTATGCAAAAGGACATTCTGCACCAGGGCTCGTCGCTCTTGCCACAGTCACTGCAACTTGTGCAGAGTGGAATTCTATCATGTTGGAACATTGCAAATCAAATGGTTAGCCTGTAGGCCGAAAGACCTTTGTAGCTATGCAAGTTGAGACCTCCAGGGTGCAATTGTTGGAAGTGAGCTCACAGCAACCGTGCTTTCTGCAGCAGCGCATCCATGCCAGGATAGTGGTGGAAAAATTGCTGTACCACCATGTTGAGGACATGAGCCATACAAGGTATGCATGTGAGGTTGCCATAGCGTAAGTTCACCACCAGGTTAGCTCTGTTATCGCACCTGACCTTCCTTGGCTCCAGGTTCAGCTGAGACAGCCATTGCTCTAACTCAACATGGATAGATGTCCACAACTCTTGAGCTGTGTGACTATGATCTCCAAAGCATACTTATTTAAACACTGCCTGACTGCGGTGAGCCCTAGCTGCGCAGTACAGAGGTTGGGGGGATTCTCTCTGCACTGTTTGATCTCATGTCTCATTGAGTGAGAGTTTGAGGTTGCAGGTCGAGGCCCAAGAGGAGGTGGAGGAGCCAGAAGCAGAAAGAAATGTTAGATACAGAAGTTTGTCTTGCAAGCCTTGGGGATTCCAAGACTTGTGGAGCAGACCCTTGACCTATTGCTCCCACAACCACCAGAGTCACCCAGTGCCCAATCAGCAAGATGTATCGCCGCTGCCCATGTCTGCTTGTCCAGGTGTCAGTGCTGTAATGCAGGCTGGAAGACAGATTTTTTCAGGGAACAGGTGATGTTGTCAGCAACATGCTGGTGTAGCACAGGCATAGCTTTCTTAGAGAAGTAATGGCGATGGGTCAACTGGTTCTGGGGGACTGCACTGCAACAGGCATTAACTTTGACAAACCGTCTGTTTCCTCCAGGAAGAAAGGCAGAATTTCCGTGGCCAACAGATTGGAGATGGTGGAATTCAAGCTTTTAGCTTTGGCATGTGTAGGAGGAAACATTCTTTTACTTGACCACAACTGTGGGATTGAGGGCTGGTTGCTGTGCTGAGAGAGAGTGGAGTAGGGTGAACAGACAAACTGCTGGACTGTGAGTGGGGAGCAAAGATGTGTTGGTCAATTGAGAAAGATGTCCGGTGGTTGGCGAGGCCCGCTAGTACGCATTTTAGAAAAGTGAGATTCCCTGACTAAGGCATGTTGATCGAACAATTTTTGCCTCTACTGAAAAATGCTAAAACTGATCTGCCATTATGATTCTCCAGGTCATTATGAGTTTGCAGATACCAAACATGTACAAATTCTTTTTTAAAAAAAAAAAAATCCAAATTTGTTAAAAAAAAGGCGCCATTTTCAGAGACACGAAGCATCTCCATATTTCGGGATCTGGGTCTCTGTGAGGGATTATTTTTTGTGTGCTGAACTGACATTTTTATTTATATCGTTTTGTGATAGATACGATGTTTTGATCTCCCGTTATTGCATTTTATTGCAAAGTTGCGGAGAACAAAAAAAACGGAATTGTTTTATTTTGAATAGGGCAAAAAGGGGGTTAATTTAACTTTTACAACTTTTAGATTTTTTAAAAACATTTTCTTTTCTACTTTATACTTTCTTCATAGTCTTCATAGGAGATTTGAAGCTTGTGCTACAAGTAGCAGGGCCATGTCATTATAAATAAATTCCTAAATGATTTTGACACCATCCTACATTAGAAAGTGAAAAAACATTCTGGGCAAGGATTTGGAAAGGCCTGTGAACAAGTTGAAGCTTTGCGGCATTTTTTCTGCACAGATTTATCACAAAACGTGAAGGGTGTCCTGATGCCAGCAAAGTGAATGAAAATCCCCAAGTCTTAGTCCATGTGCACATGTTGAGTATTTGGTGAGTTTTTTAAGCCAAAACCAGGAGTGGAACAGTCAGAGGAAAGTTGTAATAGAAACACGTCACCACTTCTGCATTTTTTATCCACTCCAGGTTTTGGCTAAAAAATACTAAGGTATATACTCACCAAATACTTAACGTGTGCGCGTGGCCTTATACACACATTACTAATTTGTGACTTGCAGTTTTGGTGCAGATTTAAATATGCAGTATGTCAATTTTTTCCATGCTTTTGCAGCAGATTTCAATCATACTAATGAGTGGGGAAATATCTGCAACAAAAACCGCATTTAAAAAATGCGGCATAAATGTGCCATTTTTCCTGCCAAGAGATACAGAAATGGTGCAGAAATTTTCCACCAAATACTTAACGTGTGCACATACCCCAAGCACAGCAGAGGTTCAGGAGATGAGCCTGCTCCACACACGGTATATTCTGGCTAGTAGTTGCAGCCGGAGCAGAGGTCTGGTAATAGCTATTTACCATTTTATTCTGTGATAGGCAGAAGCATTTTCACACACGTTTCACTGCACTGGACTTCATCAGGAGTCTGTGTCTTACTTATTTCAAAACTACAGCTCATTCTGTAAAATACAACCCCTCATAGGTCTATCTTGATGAAAAAATAATAAGGCTATACCTCTTTGAAGAAAAGGAAAAAAAAAACCCAGTTCATTAAATGATTAATAAAAAATCAATTTTGCTTTGTCTAGGGAAGTAATCACTATAAAATTAAAATGGATACTGTCTTGTACAATGATGAAAGTTTAACCTAGAATGTTAGGACAGGTGACTGTGAACATGAGTAGGAGGAACATTCACTGCCATCAACTGAAGATAATATATATCCTATACTCTCTAGCTGTCTCTGACTCACAGCAGCTGTTCAACATTTGAAAAATGATAGCCAGCAGTGTAACAAGCCTCTTAGCTCAGCACTCCTGGTATCTCCAGTATTTGATCAGAAAGACAGGGTGGAGAGCAGTGTGAGCGGACTCTACTTACCTCCGCACCCCCTGGTATCTACAATATTAGATAGAGTGCAAAGCAGAGTGAGTGGCCTCTTCTTACTTTTGCAACTCCCTGGTATCTCCAGTATTATATTAGACAGACCTGGTGGACAGCAGTGTAAGCAGCCTCTACTTACCCACCCCACTGTTAGTATCCTTCAATATTAGATGAGATAGACATGGTAGACAGCAGTGTGAGAGGCCTCTACTTACCTCAGCACTCCTGGGATCACCAGTATTAGGTGAGAAACGCAGGGCGGACAGCAATGTGGGTTGTTTCTTCTTATATCTGTACCTCTGGAATTTCCAGTATGAGATCAGAAAGGCAATGGACAGCAGTATGAGTGGCCTATTATTTCAGCACCCTAGTATCTCCAATATTATATAAGATAGACCGGGTAGACAGCAGTGTGAGCAGGCTTTCTTACCTCACCACTGTTAGTATCTTCAATATTACATCAGATTGACAGGGTGGAGAGCAGTGTGAGCAGCCTCCACTTACCTCACACTCCTGGGATCCCCAGTAATAGGTGAGAAAAACAGGGTAGACAGCAGTGTGGTTGGCCTCTTCTGATCTCAGTACCTCTGGAATCACCAGTATAAGGTCAGAAAGGTAGTGGACAGCCATATGAGTGGCCTCCTACTATCTCTGCACCCTAGTATCTCCAATATTATATAAGACTAGCTGAAGAGCCCAGCGTTGCCCGGGCGTAGTAACTAACTGTGGTTAGTTAAACAAATTGTAATGATTATCCTCGATCCCATAGTCCAGTGCCCATATACCCATGACACAGCCTCCATCCCATAGTCCAGTGCCCATATACCCATCATGCATATCCTTCATCCCATAGTCCAGTGCCCATATACCCATCACATATCCTCCATCCCATAATTCCGTGCCCATATACCCATCATACATATCCTCCATCCCATAATCCCATGCCTGTATACCCATCACACTTCCTCCATCCCATAGTCCAGTGTCCATATACCCATCACACATCCTCCATCCCATAGTCCCGTGCCCATATACCCATCATGCATATCCTTCATCCCATAGTCCAGTGCCCATATACCCATCACATATCCTCCATCCCATAGTTCCGTGTCCATATACCCATCACACATATCCTCCATCCCATAATCCTATGCCAATATACCCATCATACATATCCTCCATCCCATAGTCCCGTGCCCATATACCCATTACACATCCTCCATCCCATAGTCCAGTGCCCATATACCCATCATACATATCCTCCATCCTATAGTACCCTGCCCATATTCCCATCATACATATCCTTCATCTCATAATCTTGTGCCATATACCCATCATGCATATCCTCAATCCCATGAATCCATGCCCATATACCCATCAACATATCCTCCATCCCATAGTTCCGTGCCCATATACCCATCATACAATCCTCCATCCCATATCCATGCCATATACCCATCATACATATCCTCCATCCATAGTCCCTGCCCATTTTACCCATATACACATCCTCATCCATAGTCCTGTGCCCATATACCCATCATACATATCCTCCATCCTATAGTCCATGCCCATATACCCATCATACTATCCTCATCCATAATCATGTGCCCATATACCCATCATCATATCCTCATCCCATAGTCCAGTGCCCATATACCCATCACACATCCTCCATCCCATAGCCAGTGCCCATATACCCATCATACAATCCTCCATCCCATAGTCCTTGCCCATATATCCCTCATAGACATCCTCCATCCATAGTCCCATGCCCATATACCCATCATACATTCCTCATCCCATAGTCCATTGCCCATATCCTCATACATAATCCTCCATCCATAGTCCGTGCCCATATACCCATCACAATCCTCCATCCCATAGTTCCGAACCGGGTTGCACCTAGCAGGGAGCTCCTGGAGATGTGCGGTTATGTAACCTGGCAGTGTGGCTCTGTGTGCGGCCGCTGATGATGCGATTTTCTAGCTGGTAACAATAGAGCGTGCAGTAATAGAGGAGGGAGTGATTAATTTCTGTCATGTGCTCTCTGTTCCTTTCTGGGGGGCAGACAATGGCTGGGAGCTTATGTTCCCGGGGATACTAGATTTCTCCCACCCTGTCAGTGTCTGCTGAGGTGTTGTGGAGTGGGAAAACTGTTGCTCTTAGCAACCAATCACAGCTCAGCTTTCATCTTTTAAACAGCTCTGGTGAAATGAAAGATGCTTAGTGATTGGTTGCTATGGGCAACACAGGCAGTGTAACCTGTTGTGGTCAAGAAAATGTGCCTATGAAACAAATATATTAGGTATTTATTATATACTAGATGGTGGCCCGATTCTAACGCATCAGGTATTCTAGAATATGTATGTAGTTTATTTATGAAGATTTAAGAATAATGCAATGAATACACAGGATTTTCCTGGTAAAATATATACATTATCATTAAATGTTATTGCTCATAGAACTTAATACAACTGAACGAAATTATTAAACAGATCATCAAAATAGGTGTATATTTACAGGCTGCTGGGGTGTATATAGAAGCTGCTGGGATATATATAGAGGCTGCTGCTGCTGGGGTGTACGTGGAGGCTGCTGCTGGGGTATATGTGGAGGCTGCTGCTGGAGTATATGTGGAGGCTGCTGCTGCTGGGGTATATGTGGAGGCTGCTGTTGGGGTATATGTGGAGGCTGCTGCAGCTGGGGTGTATATAGAGGCTGCTGCTGCTGGGGTGTATATAGAGGCTGCTGAGCTGTATATAGAGGCTTCTGGGGTGTATATAGAGGCTGCTGGGGTGTATATAGAGGCTGCTGATGGAGTATATGTGGAGGCTACTGCTGGGGTATATGTGAGTGTGGAAAGTGGGCCTGCTGCTGGGTATATGTGGAGGCCCGGACTGCTGCTGCTGGGGTATATGTGGAGGCTGCTGCAGCTGGGGTATATAGAGGCTGCTGCTGGTGGGGTGTACGTGGAGGCTGCTGTTGGGGTTAATGTGATGGCCGCTGGTCGGGGTACTTCCACTGCGAGCAGCCGGGAGATGACCGGCTGGTGCCGGTCATCTCCCAGCTGCATCGCCGCTGACCTCCATGCGGCAGGAGATGACCCGCGGCTACTGTCGGGAGATCAGAGGCTAGCACCGCTGATCTCCCAACAATAGCGGTGGTGTGCGTGGTTCAAATCCTGCGCCAATTCACGGCCGGACTGCTCCTGTCGCTGATTGGTCACGTCTGGCAGGGCGTGACCAATCAGTGACGCTGGATTTCCATTACAGATAGACAGAATTAGACAATTATATAGTACATATATATATATATATATATATGATATTTATTATATATATAATATATATATATATATATTAGATATTTATTATACAGAACTTTGCGTGTAGTGAGTGTGTTGAGTGGTGGGCTATGCGGAGTGGTGGGGCTATGCGGAGTGGACGGGGTTTGATACACACGTACACACACACATACATACACTCATTTTTATATATATAGACAGACCTCTTTTACCTCAGCGCCTGGTATCTCCAGTATTAGATCAGAATATCCACTGGGAACACATCTTCCTACACATGAAGGGAGTGGATGGAACTTCTTTATGCTCATGCTCACAGACACTTGTTCTATAACATCTAGTATATCATTCCTAGTGATAGATGTTTCTTATGTACAGTAGTACAATTTTACTATCTCATTTACTGATTTAGTTACCATAGACAAAAACTAGTGTCTCATGTTTCCTGAATTAAATGTAATTAGTAATTTATATATAATAGCACTTTATTTAGTTATTCACTGTTTCCTTTTCCCGGAGAACCCCTTTAAGAGTTGATGTTTAAATCCCTAACTTAGATTTTCTAAAAGCTCATATGTACATCTAAATGTCATAAATAAGATCACAGCTCTCATAAATGAACTTTAGAGCATGTTTCTGCCACATTTCTTTCTCTTCTCCTTTTCCATAACGCCATTGTCTTTGTTCTCTCACACTGGTATAAATTATAAGCTTTCCACCCCCTTCATTCGTGATTATAAGCTTCTCATAATTAATTACGTACATTAGAAATTAGTGAACACTGGAAAACAACTTAAAAGAGGTATAGATGGAAAACAGGAAAAGAATGTTGTATTAGTGTATAAAAAACTCATACTGTTTGTGAGCGAGCAAGACACCCGATGCATGTTAAATCATCTTCCCTGCTATTTTCCCCAATCGTCTCCGGTCTTGGTTGTCGGAACATTTGCTTTACAGCTATTATATATACACAGAGTACTGTGTAAACAAAAAATAAATCTTACCACTCCAATAACAGTGTGCATTATAGTCTATTCATACAGGATAAATCTTAACACTCCAATAACTGGAATTCTTTATATTCTCCCTATAAATATGCAAGTAGTCCATATCTAATAATCACGTGGGGTTTGCTTTATGTGCCCAAATCTTTCTTACCTATGAGAGGAAGTTGAAACTTCAAGGCCAATTCATCCCAGTCATAACATCATCTTAATTTATTCCAGGTCTCAGGAGCGAAATAGAAAGAAGCATGAGTTTACATTCACAATATTGCAACAATTACAGTGGCTATTGATTATTCCAGGAAAAATCCTGAAATACGGCTAGTCTTAATCTTTCAAGCTGTGATCAGCCTAGGACTTCTAAGTGTTTCTGGTCTGATTGCTTCTCTTTAATTAACATTCTTTGAATTATTGATCACACATTGAGATGCTACCTGCCTGGAAATAGCATTGTACATAGATGTAGAAGTATATTTTCTTATTACTGTGAAATAATGATAATATAGATGCACGTTGCCTTCTCATAATCAAATAATTCAGATTATGTGATGCTATAAAATTCATCTCAGTTGTTTTAGATCATGTTCATCAAGCATCTAGCCTATATAAAGAGTATGATGAGCGAATATGTTCGTAAACCGGTTGCCCAATCTGATTTTGCCATATTCGTGCCATATTGGTATCTAATTTGTGCCGAATTTACGTTTGACGCTCGTTTCCAAACATATTCGCTCATCTCTACTACCATTGACTCCAATGGCGTTAGGCTATGTTCGGAAAATATTTGCAAGTTCAAGATTTGCCCGGCAATCGTAATGCAAACCGAATATTTAAAAATTCGCTCATCTTTAATAAAGAGGACTATTGCTAGTCCATTATTTTCAGCAAAATTGATCCCATGCTCCCACTTTGGGAAGTGTTCAAATTTCAATGTTCAAAAACAGGATATAGCCACTTTGCGATTTATAATAAAGGGCACACTATTTCTTTTTACTATTTACTTTATATGATCTTTGACATACATTTCTATAATAAATTCATCATATCAAGTATGTTCAGACCCCAATCCCCCCTGTTCTCAAAAAAATCGAACAAGTTGAAAGTTAAAGTGAAATAACAATGGACAATGATCAGTGCTGGTGTTGGTTTATGTCCCTTTTTGTCTTTCAACCTTGTGGTTGTATAGATTCATGCAATGTCTTTTCCTTAAGCACATTTCAATGTCATTACACAGTAGGTCACTGACCAGTCAAATGAGGAAAGTGGAAAAAGTGATCACTTTTCTAATGTCAGATGTTTGTTATCACATGTTCTCTTTAACCCTTTAGAAAATTTTAACAAGATAGGAAGGACTTCAAGGAGAATAAATGTCTTGGGACACAGTTTAGATATTCAGGTTAATAGCAGACGGAAATATGTGTCCACCATTTGCTAAAAAAATATTATTTTTTTGTTGGATATTGATGTATTATATGCATGACACATCAGTAAAACATAGTTATTTTGCATTTGGTGGTCTGAAATCCAAATTAATTTTCATCCTAAATGCCTATCTATTTAATGCCATAAATTAAACTATTTTCTAATATACTTCAATTAAAAAATTCTCTATCCTTCCAAAACTACATTATCTGCTTTGATTTTTTTTCCTACTTCCTTTTTGATGACGGTTCATTTGAGAATCCCAGTGGATGCTGGGATACTCAAAAAAAAGCTTCATCAGGGGGTCAGAGGTTGCAGTCACTGACATAGCTCCTGTCCCCTCCATGAAATTAAGCATCATCAGTGACTTTTGTTTCAGGGGCCATTCCCTGTGTGATGTGCATCGTGTGATGTGGAAAATGATAGCACAATCTCTCTCCAGATCAGATCAGCAGTAATAAACCAGCAGCAGAGTGCGCTATCAGTCGCATAGTAAGAACACTTTGTCTGACAACTTGCACTGACTGTGCGCTCTGCGCTGTTGACGGCTCGTTACTGCTGATCTGAGCCTGCAACAGAGCGCACATCGCACAGTGACAGAGTAGGGACTAATACAGTCCATGAAATAAGGGTCACTGGAAGGATGGGGAATTTTCAATTCAAGTATAATATAAAATAGCTTAGATAATGGCATTAACCCCTTCACTCCCAAGCCTGTTTTCACCTTCCTGACCAGGTCAAATTTTACAATTCTGACCAGTGTCATTATATGAGATAATAACGCTTCAACATATCACAATGATTCTGAGACTGTTGTTTCATGGCTAGTTATGCTTCATGTTAGTGGTAAACTTTCGTTTATATGATTTTCATTGATTCATGAAAATAATGAAAATTTTACAAACATTTTGAAAAGTTTGCAATACCACACAACAAAGTTAATAAATAACATATACCACATGTCTACATTAGAATGATTTTTGAAACATATTTTTTTTGGTAGGAAGTTAGAAGGGTTAAAAGTTTTTTCAGCAATTTCTAATTTTTCCAACAAAAAAGTTACAAAACCAATTTTTTTAGGGACCACATTCCATTTGAAGTGATTTTGAGGGGCCTATGTGGTAGTAAATTCCCAAAAGAGAGACAATTTTAAAAACTGCACCATCAAAGTGCTCAAAATCACATTTAATAAGTTTATAAACACTTTAAAGCCTTTACAGGAATTAAAGCAATGTGAAAAACAAAAATTAACTTTTGCTTTTTCCCACAAAAATATTACTTTAGCCCCAAATATTGCTATTTGAAAATAGTAACAAGAGACAATGCACTGTACAATTTGTTGTGCAGTTTTTCCTGAGTGCACCCATACCCCATATGTGGGGTAAAACTACTGCTTGGGTGCACAGCAAGGCTCGGAAAGCAAGGAGCACAACATTTAAAGGAATAGATAGCGGTTTCCATGTCACATTTGCAAAGCCCCTGATTTGTCTAAACAGTGGAAACCCCTACAAGTGACCCCATGTTCATGTTGTGGTGAGAACCTTGAACTCGCAGGGGCATTTCAGAATTTTAGACCATTGAGCTGTGAAAACAAAAGAAAAACACATTTTTCCCACAAATATGTTGCTTTGACCCCAAAATGTTTCATTTTCATAAGGGTAACAGGAGAAAGTGGACCATTTAATTTGTTGTGCAATTTCAACTGAATACACAGATACCCCATATGTAGTAGAAAACTACTGTTTCAGCACACGGCAGGGAATGAGGCATTAGAACATATTATCTTAGCACGCCCAACATGCTCGGATAACTCGCGAGCATGTTCGGATAACATGAGCCTCTGAGTTACTATTACTGAGCTTGGACTTTGGACATTTACTTTGTGTATTGAGGCTTTAAATATATTAGACACACTGTGAGGGCAGAGGAAGAGTGATTAGGAGTGATATAGAGCGCTGGAACATTACATTGAACGCTGGTGTTCCCATTGGTTTCCCATCCATTTTATATTTTTGGGTCTGTTCTTTTTGCACCTTTGTTCCGCACTATGCTTGTCAATTTCATTGTACCTGTGTTTATACGCTGTTGTTTTAAACTATATGTTTAATAAAATTGTTTACTTTTTATTTTGGACTTTCTCTATTTTCTCTTTTGTGTTTCTATGTTATCTGAGCATGTTAGCTCATCACTAGCTACTATTGCACACAGAACACACAAAATCTTTTTTTTTTTTTTGCAAAAAATAAGTTGTTACTATGTTTTGAGATCTATCATTTTTCTAGATTTCTACCAATTCAGACATGTGAGCGCTTGTTTTTCAGAACGAGTTGATGTTTTTATTTGTACCATTTTCCTGTACATATCACTTTTGATTGCTTCTTATTCTGATTTTTGGTAGGCAGAATGAACAAAAAACAGCAATTTAGGAAATGATTGGGAGCGTGTTAATGCCATTCACTGTTTAGTAAAAGTGATCAGACAGCTGTATTCTTCGAGTCAGTACTATTACAGCGATAACACATTTGAAGCATTTCTTTTGTTTTGCCTTTTACACAATAAAAACAAATTTTAAGAAAAAAATTGTTTATGCATCGTTATATTCTGAGAACTATTGTTTTTTAATACTCAGCTGATGGAGTTGTATCGTGGCTTGTTTTTTGAGGGACAAGATGACATTTTCATCTATACCATTTTTATTTATATTCTACTTTTGATCGCATTTTGTTCTACTTTTTTTGGCAGTCTGATGAAAAACCATAGTGTTTTTGCCAAGTTTGTTTTTTCGGTGTTCACTGAAAGGGTTAACTAGTGTGATAATTTTATAGATTAGGTCATTCCAGATGTGGCAATACTAAATATGTGTACTTTTTCTATTTATTTTTGCTTTTACATAAATATTTATTGGTATAATATTTTTTCTTTTTTATTTATTTTGTGATCTTTCTTTAAAATATTTTTATAATTTATTTTTACTTTTTTCTACTTTTTAACGTAGTCCCTTTATTGGAACTTAAGTTTTATTACTCTAATCACTAGTATAATCATTGTAATGCACCATCACTGTAATGCATTACACCTGTCAGTGTTACTGTGATAGAACACTTTTTAGACAGTATAAAATAAAATAAATAAACACCGCGCTAATCAAGGACACCTGATAGGGTTAAAAATCCAAATATAACAATAAAATGAGAAAACGAGAAGATGAACTCACTGTCAACTGCAAAGTTCCTAGAGAGATTGTAAGATGTTCGCTTCAGGTTTATGCTGAAATAGTAAGGTAGCCAGTAAATTATCGGTTTTAACCAGATTTTGAGATATGCCTCATTTATCTTACTTACTGGTGATTACAAAATGGTGTATACAGCTATATTCCAAGAATCGGAGGTGAAAGACTTTTATGCAGATTTGACTTGAGCTGAAGTGATCTAAATAAGACAAAAAAGGAGGGGCTCACGATTGAAAGACCTATAGAATTTAGCTATAGATATGTATGAATATGATAATGAGTACTTACAAAGTACAGGTAAATATGTTCATAAATGATATCTCCCCCTGGATGATGGGTCACAAAATTCAGTGATGCCACAATAGAAGAGGTATATATGCTGGTGTAGATAGATTGTGTGTCTATAACAGGTACAGGTACAAATCTTGCTGCTGCTCAAAACCTTGCTGTGATAAGTATTTTAAGTAGTTATATATTCATACAGGGAGTCCGCATAAAGATGGCAAGTAAACGCTATACTCACTGTATGTAGTTAGGATCTGAATAGCTGCTGGGGAAGCTGCCGCATGGAGCATTGCTAGGTGGAGGTCGACAAACACTCGGCGCGCCCCGGCCAGGAAGCGGCGCCGAGGTAGCGACAGGAAGGGGCGGGACAATAAGGTGACGATTAGTCGAGCACACGTAGAGGTGCAGGTGCCTAGCTCTGATGAAGAAGGATAGTAGTCCCTAGAAACGCGTCAGCAAATCTAGCCCTTGCACCTCTACGTGTGCGCGACTAATCGGTGAGCCCCTCCTTTTCTCGTTTTCTCATTTTATTGTTAGATTTGGATTTTTAACCCTATCAGGTGTCCTTGATTAGCGCGATGGTTATTTATTTTATTTTAAATTTATTATTTATAGTAGGTTAGCACAGAGCCTACTCTTAAATCATCAGCAGCTTTCAAGTTACCTGTCCACAAATTTTCTCTTTTTTCTTTTTATCCTTTGCGCTCAGTATTAATTCTGGGGTGTAGCGCCAGTGTTTATTTTCTATACTTTTTAGACAGTGCTGCTGATATGGTCCAACAGGCCAACGTAGCTGTCATACCTCAGGTTGCCATGACAACAATTTGTAGCCCTTGATTACGTGGCATGCCAATGCCAAGTCCTCTCCCTGCCTTCTAAATGCAGTGATCTCTAATTTTTTGTGTCATTTAGGGGGTTAAACAGCGGGGGAAGGGGGGCAGGGAAGCCAGGCTCCTGGTGGCTGACAGCTCTTGTGCCACACATGAGCGCTTCCCAACCATGTCCTATAGATATGTCAAAGATCATAAAGAGGTTAAATAGACAGGGATTTAGGATGAAAATTAATTTGGCTTTCAGATGACCACTTTAAGTAGAAGACAATTTACCACTAATTCTTGGCAATGTTTGGAAATTGACCCACTTTGGATTATACTGTCCAATAAAAAGTATTAAATTAGAGCTCTTGTATCACTAATTTTACCACTTATTGATGAGAATCATTAATTTGTAACTATTGTTTTTTTTACAACAGATAAATGCATTAAAAAATACTTTTAATTAACTAAAAAATGATTAAACTAAGTAAATAATTTGGACTAATCATACAATTCATTTTTATGTCTGTGACAATTTGATTAACAAGAGTAATTTACCATGTTGTGAGTTTATTTTATTCAGAGAAAATAAGTATGGCAGTAGACCTTTCAATTTAGAAATTAAGAAAATATGGCAGGTTCAAATTGATTTTTCCTTGGCTTAAATTGCAAAAAAAACTTTAAGTAATGAGGCAATTTTAACAACAATAAGCAAACTGCAGATATTTGGACAAACCTTCATAAAAATGTTTTTTCCCATAATATATATTTTTTTCTAAATATATCCTTGGGTAAAATGGACAATATCAAAATGGAATCTGTCAGTAGAATCAACCCTCCTAGGTCATCTATATGAACATGCAGATTTTAGAAAATTTAATAAAATGATAAATTGATATCTGTAATCCAATCTCTTATTCTAGGGAAATCCACATCTACCTTAATATGTAAATGGGCTGTTAAGATTTATGGGTGGGACACACATCTCTCTGGAATCCGCCTCCAAAGATTAATTTAAATTAAATATGACTAGCTATACGATTATGTAATTTTTGCTGGACGAGTTGTACCTTTGAATGACACCATTTATTTATTATGTGATATACTGGAAAGTGCAATAGTGAAAAAAGTGCAATTACGCAATAGTTTGCCTAGCTCTTCCCACTTGCCCTGTAGCGGTGGCAAGTAGAGTTCGTGGTGTTGATTCACCTTTGTTTGGTGACATCCAGCCCATGGCAAAGTAATGGATAGGCGTCTGTTTCCCAATTGCCACCACTACAAGGCAAGTGGGAAGAGCCGGGCAAAGCACCAGAATTGGCAGATTATTTCTGGGCAGCTGCTGGCTGCTATTTTAGGACATGGCCCTCTACCAGTCTAAGAATACCAGCCCCCAGCTGTCAGTTTTAGCTTGACTGGTTGCCAAATAATTAAAAATATAGCATGGGGACCCCTCTGTTCTTGATAACCAGCCTTGCTGAAGTTGACAGCTGAGGGTTGTCAGTTTTGCCTGGCTGGAAATCAAAAATACAGGGGAACCCAACATCATTATTTTGGGGCGAGTCCCTCATTTTAATAACCAGAAAAGACTAAGTGTATAGCTGTGACCTGCCATTATGATTCTCCAGGTCATTACGAGTTTGTAGATACCAAATATATATAGGCTATTTTTTGTTTAAATGGAAAAAAAATCTAAAGTTTGTTAAAAAAAAGTCGCCATTTTCCGAGACCCGTGGCATCTCTTATAGACGCCTATCCATTACTAAGCCATGTACTTGATGTCACAATACAAAGGTGACGTCAACACCAAAAATATGAATTCCACTTGCCATCACCACAGGGCAAGTGGAAAGAGCTGGGCAAAGTGCCAGAATTAGCTCATTTAATGGATGTGTCTTTTCTGGAGCAACTGCTAGCTGCTATTTTTAGATTGCGGGGGCAATATCCATGGCCCATTACCAGCCTGAGAATACCAGCCCCCAGCTTTCTATTTTAGCTTGACTGGTCGTCAAAATGGGGGGCATTCCATGCCATTTTTTTATCATTAATTTAAACAATTAAAAAGTATGGCATGGAGACCACTCTATTCTTGATAACCGGCCTAAAAGCCGAAGCTGACAGCTGAGGGTTGCAGCCCGCAGCTGTCAGTTTTGCCTGCCTGGTTATCAAAAATACAGGGGACGCCCACATAATTTTTTTAAATATATTTATTTATAGCTTCAGCAGCAGCTGATGAATACTACTTTCAGCCACCGCCTGCTCTTACTGTTAACAGTTGAATAAAACTGTTAACATTGTCCCCTGCTTGAGCTCATCTCAGCTCAAGCAAGGGACAGTGATTTGAGATGTCTTCACTTCAGCACCCCGTGGTGGGGAAATGCATGAACACACACTGATGACACAGTAATGTCATCCGTGTGTCATCAATGTACACGCGTTCGGGTCGTTTTGCGGCCCATACTGCTACCAAAAACAGTGACGTTTTATAAATTTTGTTGGAAAAATAATGAATAGCTGGTCAACTTTTAACCCGTCTTAATTCCTAACAAAAAAAAATTATGTTTCTAAAATTGTGCTGATTTAAATTAGACATGTTGTATATGTTATATATTAACTTTTTTGTTTGACTTACAGTGGGTACAGAATGTATTCAGACCCCTTTGAAATTTTCACTCTTTGTTTCATTGTAGCCATTTGGTAAATTCAAAAAAGTTCATTTTTTTTCTCATTAATGTACACTCTGCACCCAATCTTGACTGAAAAAAACAGAAATGTAGAAATTTTTTCAAATTTATTATACCTCATATGTGGTGGGGAACCACTGTTTGGGCGCATGGCAGAGCTCAGAAGGGAAGGAGTGCTGTTTGACTTTTCAATGCAAAATTGGCAGGAATTGAGATTGGACGCCATGTCACGTTTGGAGAGTCCCTGATGTGCCTAAACAGTGGAAACCCCCCAATTCTAACACACCCCTAACCCTAATCCCAACCCTAACCCTAATCCCAATTGTAACCGTAATCCAAACTCTAACCCCAACTCTAGCCCCAAACCTAACCCTAACTTTAACCTCAACCATAACCCTTACCCTAACTTTAACCCCAACCCTAACTTTAGTCCCAACCCTAACCTTAACCCTAATTTTAGCCCCAACCCTAACCCTAACTTTAGACCCAACCCTAACCCTAACTTTAGCTCTAACCCTACCTTTAGCCCCCAACCCTAACCCTACTGGGAAAATGGAAATAAATACTTTTTTTATTTTATTACTTTTCCCTAACTAAGGGGGTGAAAAAGGGGGATTTGATTTACTATTTACAGCGGGTTTTTATAGTGGGTTTTTCTGTCTGGCAGCTGTCACACAATAAAAGACGCTTTATATTGCAAAAAATAGTTTTTGCATCACCACATTTTGAGACCTATAATTTTTCCATATTTTGGCCCACAGAGTCATGTAAGGTCTTATTTTTGCGGGGCGAGTTGACGTTTTAATTGGTACCATTTTAGGGCACATGTAATTTTTTGATCGCTTTCTATTCTGATTTTTGGGAGACAATCAGCAAAAACCCACCAGTTCATGAATTTCTTTTGGGGGGGGGGCGTTTACACCATTCCAAGTGTGGTAAAATTGATTAGGCAGTTTTATTCTTCGAGTCAGTATGATTACAGTGATACCTCATTTATATAATTTTTTATGTTTTGGCGCTTTTATATAATAAAAACTATTTTATAGAAAAAATAATTATTTTTGCATTGCTTTATTCTGAGAGCTATAACTTTTTTATTTTTTCACTAATGACACTGTGTGGCAGCTTGCTTTCTCCTTTTGTGCGAGATAAGATGACATTTTCAGCGGTACCATGGTTAGTTATATCCGTCTTCATCGGTTGTTTTTCTACTTTTTGTTCAGCAGTATGATGATAAAGCATTTTTTTTTGCCTTGTTTTTTTTTTCTTGTGGTGTTCACTAAAGGGGTTAACTAGCAGGACAGTTTTATAGGTCGGGTCGTTAAGGACGCGGCGATACCAATATGTGTACTTTTATTGTTTTGATTTTTTTATTCAAATATTTATTTAGTGATAGAATAAATATTGATTTCTTAAATTATTTTTTACTATTTTTTAAAATGTTTTGACAATTATTTAAACATTTTTTTATTTAATTCTTACTTTTACAATTTGCCCCACCATGGGACAATGATTTTGTGCAGGCTGATTGCTTCTATAGCATGCAGAAGCGCTGCAGCTTCTGTGCACTAACCTGTGAGACTTCCTGACATGCACTGCTCATGACAGGAAGTTTCACTCCTCTGGAGACCCGGATGTTGTCATGACAACATCGGGTCTCCATGGCAGCAATTGGGACCCCGCGGCGTGCCACAGGGTCTCCGATCCAAATGCAGAGGGTCTGTCATGTTTGATCGCAGTGTTCTGTGTGTTAAAGTGCTGGGAGTGGTCTGTGACCGCTCCGGGCACTTAGTGCTCAGTGTCAGCTGTAGAAATCAGCTAACACCCGGCCATGATCGGCCACGCTCCCCCGTGAGCGCAGCCAATCGCACATGACATACTATCCTGTCCATGGTCAGAAAGGACAGGATAGTACGTCTAATGTCAGGAAGGGGTTAATTATGCCTTGGTTCAGAGGCGTGGAGGAGGCATTTGGAGTGGTGTTCTAAAGACTGTTGGTTGAAGTTATGTCTGTGTGCTTACCCTCATTTCTCCCATTTGTTTTCTTTCCCTTCCTTCTCTCCCTGGTGTTCCGCTCTGTTCTTTATGAGTGTATATTTGTGTGATTGGTATTTTCCTTCATCCCTGTACAGATTCCCTTGTAAGTCTGGGTTGTGTATTCTTATACGCTACTACTCTCCATTTCCCTGTGTGGGGGAGGGGACAGTTTAAGGCTGATCTAGGAGCTCAAAAAGGTATATGGCCCCGGCGTATTCACCATTAGAAGTAATCCGGGGAGCAGGGATAGCTTGGGCGCCTTCAGCTTTAGGGATAGGGTAGGAACCTTTAGCCCCGGGATATCTGACCCATGACAGGCATCCTGTATGATTAGTACCTAATAGCACCCCCTTTTGCAAATATGAATTTATGGGTAAGTAGGATCCTGCTGCAACTAAACCGCCACAGGCTGGAGGGCGGAGTGCTCGATCAGAGAGCTCTCGAGCCTGTGGCAGTTTTAATTGCAGCAGGATCCTACTTACCCATAAAATCAGGTTTAAACCTAAGAGAGGATTCACATTAGGCAGGTTCCCAGCAAACCAGAGATTGCATTGTCGTTGGCTGCTGGGCATGCATAAATTAGCCAAATTATGTTCTAAGTATCTCCATTTTTCTTATTATCTAGAGCAGTAATGCTATTCATATTTAATATATTTCATATTTGCATGCTTTAGAATTACAGAGTACAACTTTATTTGTTTGTTATATATAGAGATGGCTTCTCTTAGCATCCACCTGTACACACCAGTTTTCTGATTTGGAATTGCCAGTCAGTCTTTTGTTATTTGAATTTTGGAGCACAAAATTATCTGGAATAGATAGCGGACGCTATGTTGCAATTGCAGAGCGCCTGATGTGCCTAAAAAGTAGAAACCCCTCACAAGTGACCCCATTTTGCAAACTAGACACCTCACAGTATTTATTTAGATGTTTGGTCAGCCTCTTGAATCCCGAGTTGCTTCACAGAATTTTTTAACATTGAGCCGAGAAAATAAAAAATCATTTATTTCCCACACAAATGTTGTTATAGCCCCAAATATTGCATTTGCAAAGTGTAACAGGAAAAAGGCATTCTTTTAGTCCCAAATTTTCCATTTTCACAAGGATATCACCAAAAATGCATATGCAGAATTTGTTGTGCAATTTCTACTGAGTATGCTGAAGCCACTTATGTGGTGTAAAATTACTGTTTGGGCACATGGCAGGGCTCAGAAGGAAAGAAGCGCAAAACTGGCTGGAATCATTAGCAGATGCCATGTCATGTTTAGAGAGCCCCTGGTGTGCTTGAAGAGTGAAAATCCCCAAACGTGACCCCATTTTGGAAGCTACACCTCTCAAACAATGTATCTAGAGGTGTGGTGAGCATCTTGACTCCACAGGTGCTTTACAGAACTTTATACTGTTGAGCCGTGAAAAATATTTTTTCATTTTCACAATGGTAACAGCAGCAAAATTGACCAAACAATTTGCTGTGCAATTTCTACTGAGTACGCCAGTACCCAATATATGGTTGAAAACTACTTTTGACACACAGTGCATAGCTCAGAAGGGAAGAAGTTCAGATTTTGCTGGAATGGTTTGAGGGTGCCATATCCCATTGGCAGAGCCCCTGAAGTGCCAGAACAGCAGAAACCTCCATAATTCACCACATTTTATAAACTACACCCCCCAATTAATTCATCTAGGGGGTGCAGTGAGGATGTTGACACCACATGCGCCTTACAGAATGTTATACCATTGAGCAGTGAAGAAAGAATAATTATATTTTTACCAATAAAATGTTGTGTTAACCCCAGATTTTATATTTTCAAATGGGAAAAACAGCTAAAAATATCACCAAAATTTGATACACAATTTCTTCTGAAGGAGGCAAAACCCCGTAAGTGAAGTACTGCATAGCCACACAGCGAAACTCCGGATTGACAGACCGCTATTTGCCTCTTGGAGCACAGATTTATCTGGAATAGTTTGCAGACTTCATATACAGAGCCCATAAATGCTCTAAGAGCAGAACATCCTCTCAAGTGACCCCATTTTGGAAATTATATCCCTTTTTTTTTTCTCTACAAGTGTAGTGATGATTTGACTCCATGGGTGTTTTCCAAAAACAATTATCAGTAGATATTGGTGAGTGCAAATTGCAAATCTGCTAGTGTAGTACTCGCATGTTGTAGTGCCCTTACGTGGTAGTACTCAGTACGTTGTAGTTTCCAGTACATTATGCCCAGCTTGTGTTTCTAGAGACATTCACCAGTAAATTAGGCTGGCTTTTATCGATACAGAAATGTCAAACATGTGGATGCTAAATGTGGTTTATGCACACTGAGGGGCTTAGAAGGAAGACTGGCATTTGGATTTTGGATGTGCAGAATTTGTTGAATTTCTTTTGGGAGTTGTCATTTCGCTTTTCCAGAGCCTCTTTACTACCAGTAATGTGGAAGCCCCCTATATTTCTATTAACAGATGATGGACCTGAGTGGGGACTTGCTTTTTTTATGGCTTGAGTTAAAGCCTTTATTGGGTACATTTTACATAACATTTTGAATCACGTTTATCCTATGCTCTATGCTGAGTGCTTATATCAGGTTTTCCATTTAAATCACGGAATAATGTGATTCAGATGACACGCCCGACTTTAATGATGTACTGTAGTACAGTAGTAGCTGGTCCTTTTAAGGCAGAGCTGCAATGATGTTGAAATGTGTTTTGGGGGATAAAGTTCATTTTCTAGCCAAATATTGACTTTGCAAGTAATTGCTGTTAAGCTGATCACTCTTTATAACATTCTGGAGTATATGGAAATTGCCATTAGAAAAAGTGAAGCAGTAGACTTTGTAAAAATTAATATTTGTGTCATTCTCAAAACTTTTGGCCATAACTGTAGCATTACTCTGTAAAAAAAATATAAAAAAACTGACCGGCACATCCAAACATAGATTCAGTGTGAACAGGTGCTAAACCTAGAGTCACCAACTCATATACATACAAGAAAAAAAGGTAGCACACTGTAGCGCTATAGCTTGCAAACACGAAATATGAAAAATATGAAAAATGAATTGCATCATTACCTTAGAAATATGAAAAATTGAGAAGTCTTAGCGCATAAGACTTCTCAATTTTCATATTTCTAAGGTAATGATGCAATTCATTTTTCATATTTTTCATATTTCGTGTTTGCAAGCTATAGCGCTACAGTGTGCTACCTTTTTTTCTTGTATGTAGCATTACTCTGGACTCTGTATGGCCTCTGTTCAGCGGTGTCCTTCTTTTCAGAAGTGCACAAAACTGTGGCCGGCCACGCTTTTATGCGCGCTTAAAAAAACGGACACTGCCGGATCACAGGCTAGATGGCATTCACAGTGCCTCCATCTGCCTCATTATTGAAAATCTTCCATCAACGTTTCCATCTGAATCATGTATTTCAGAGATTTACATGGAAATCCCGATGTAAGATCTCAGCAAAGAGTGTAGGATAGATGTGAGCCGAGCCTTACTGCAATCTTAGGAGACAGAATGAACAAATCAATAGTAGGTCAAGAACTGATTTTGCTCATTTTTTACACCTTTCCTCTTGTGGTATAAGTGATTAGATGACTATTTTTTTTTAATTATTGCCAGAATTATGTAGATTTTTTTTGTTATCACACACTGAAAAACGCTTTTGCAATGCCATATTTGAGCGCTAAAATTTTTCCATATTTCTGCTGACAGTCATGTGAGGGCTTGTTTTTTTGCGAGATGAGTTGATGTTTTTATTGCTATAATTTTTGGTCACATAACGTTTTTTGATCGCTTTCAATTCAGATTTTTGGGAGGTAGAATGAGCATTCTCTGAGCATAGTTTAACAGGATTTCCATAGCTGGGTAACCCAATGTCGTCAGGAGTTGCTGGTTTACCATGGTAACGATCATGCTCCCGCAATGACGTTGCGGGGGCGACGATCGGACGGGAGCCCCCTCCTTGTCTCAGCCTCCTAAATGTTGCAATTGATATCGAAAGAGAGGATAAGGGAGATATTAGTAAAGGGAATGAGGATGTTGAGTCCATATGGGTCAAAATACATGGAGGGAAAAATAGTAACAAAATTTTCACTGGGTTCTGTTATAAACCCCCAAAAATAACAGAAATCATGGAAAGTCTACTACTAAGGCAGATAGATGAAGCTGCAACCCATAATGAGGTCCTTATTATGGAGGACTTTAACTACCCGTGTATTAACTGGGAAACAGAGACCTGTGAAACCCATAAAGGCAACAGGTTTCTGCTAAGAACCAAGAAAAATTATCTTTCACAATTGGTGCAGAATCCAACCAGAGGAGCAGCACTTTTAGACCTAAAACTATCTAATAGACCTGACAGAATAACAAATCTGCAGGTCGTCGGGCATTTAGGAAATAGCGACCACAATATTGTACAGTGTCACTTGTCTTTCGCTAGGGGGACTTGTGAGGGAGTCACAAAAACACTGAACTTAAGGAAGGCAAAGTATGACTAACTTAGAGATGCTCTTAATCTGGTTGACTGGGACAATGTCTTCAGCAATAAGAATACAGATAATAAATGGGAAATGTTTGAGAACATCCTAAATAGGCACTGTAAGCGGTTTATACCTTGTGGGAATAAAAAGTCATGAAACAGGAAAAATCCAATTTGGCTAAACAAAGGACAATTAACAGTAAAAAGAAAGCATTTAAACTACTAAAGCAGGATGGCACAGTTGAAGCTCTAAAAAACTATAGGAAGAAAGATACTTTATCTACAAAACTAATTAAAGCTGACAAAAAGGAAAGAGAGAAGCACATTGCTAAGGAGAGTAAAAACTAATCCAAAACTGTTCTTCAACTATATCAATAGTAAAAGAATCAGAAGTGAAAGTGTAGGCCCCTTAAAAAATTATGAGGAAAGAATGGTTGCAGATGACGAGGAAAACTCTAAATATATTAAACACCTTCTTCTCCACTATATTTATTGTGGAAAATAAAATGCTAGATGAAATGCCGAGAGACAAAGAAAACCCTATATTAAGGGTCACCAATGTAACCCAGGAAGAGGTGTTAAACTGGGTAAATAAGATTAAAATAGATAAGTCTCCAGGTCCAGATACACCCACGAGTACTGAGAGAACTAAGTAATGTAATAGACAAACCATTATTTCTTATATTTAGGGGCTCTATGGCGACGGGGTCTGTTCCACAGGACTGGCGCATAGCAAATGTGGTACCAATATTCAAAAAGGGCTCTAAAAGTGAACCTGGAAATTATAGGCCAGTAAGTCTAACCTGTATTGTTGGTAAAATAGTTGAAGGGTTTCTGTGGGATGTTATTCTGGATTATCTCAATGAGATTAACTGTTTAACTCAATATCAGCATGGGTTTATGAGGAATCGCTCCTGTCAAATCAATCTAATCAGTTTTTATGAAGAGATAAGCTATACTGTAGAATGGACCAAGGTGAGTCATTGGACATTGTATATCTTGACTTTTCAAAAGGGTTTGATACTGTGCCACACAAGAGGTTGGTACACAAAATGAGAATGCTGGGTGTGGGGGAAAATGTGTGTAAATGGGTAAGTAAAGGTACTGCCACACTACACAATCCGGCTAGCGATCTCGTTAGCGTCGCATACTAATGAGATCGCTAGCGGGATTGTTTCTATATCGCTAGTAGCTACCTAACTTAGCGATGTCGTTAAGGACGCTATCGCGGTTAGCGATCTCCTTAACGACTTTAGCGGTACAAAAGTACCGCTAAATCGCTAAGAAAAGGTGCTACACTTAGCGATTATACTTACCCAGCGGGAGCGCCGGCGATAAAATAGGGTCCGGAACGATTCCAGCGACGAGCGAGATCACAGCAGGATCTCAGCAGGGAGCTCGTCGCTGGTAGATGCCGCACACTACAACATCGCTAACGGGATCGCTAAATAGTGACGTTTTTTAGCGATCCCGTTAGCGATGTTGTTTAGTGTGGCATACCCTTTACTGGCTTAGTGATAGAAAGCAGAGGGTGGTTATAAATGGTATATTCTCTAACTGGGTCGCTGTGACCAACATTTTATTAGCAATCTGGTGGAAGGTTTACACAGTAAAATATCGATATTTGCAGATGATACAAAACTATGTAAAGCAGTCAATACAAGAGAAGATAGTATTCTGCTACAGATGGATCTGGATAAGTTGGAAACTTGGGCTGAAAGGTGGCAGATGCAGTTTAACAATGATAAATGTAAGGTTATACAGTCATGGCCAAAAGTTTTGAGAATGACACAAATATTATATTTTCACATGATCTGCTGCCCTCTGGTTTTTATATGTGTTTGACAGATGTTTTTAACACAGACAGAAATATAATAATTGCAAACATATGAGTAACAAAAGCTTATATTGACAGTTAGAATGAGTTAATGCAGCAAGTCAATATTTGCAGTGTTGACCCTTCTTCTTCAGAACCTCTGCAATTCTCCCTGGCATGCTCTCAATCAACTTCTGGACCAAATCCTGACTGATAGCAGTCCATTCTTGCACAATCAATGCTTTCATTTTGTCAGAATTTTTAGGTTTTTGTTTGTCCACCCGTCTCTTGATGATTGACCACTAGTGTTGAGCATTCGATACCGCAAGTATCGGGTATCGGCCGATATTCGCTGTATCGGAATTCCGATACTTAGTTCCGATATTTTCCATATATCGTATACCGGAATCGGAAGTTCCCATAATTCTTTGAGAGGCAATGTGATTTTAGTCAGCCAATGAGGAATCCTAAGAAGTGTGGGCACATCCTGTACTGCTGCGGTCATGTTAACTAATGGCATGGCTGTGATTGGATGCTGAAATGATGTCAGAATGCACTATAAAAGGCGCCGCCGCCATTTTAGCGTCACTGTGCTGTGAACTCAGTTAGGGAAAGAACGCTGCTCTGCTGACTCTGAGGGACAGTTAGAGATTGCGATTTAGTGTACTGTGTTTTAGGCAGGCTAGTTTACCACCGGCTGTGTAAAGCTTCCTTTTGCCTGCAGTGTTGTTTTAACAGCTCTGCAAGGTGTGTGTGAGTGCAGGTGACGCTGCAGTTTGCTCTGTATGCAACGCTGTCTGTAGGCATCTGCACGTGTCACTCACAGACTATTTTTTTTTTTCTTCAGTGTAATTCTTGCTGCTCCATATAATTGAAATAATAGTGTGATGCGCTTCCATCCGTATCCAATACATTGGTTGCAAACACTATAGAAGTCCACGAAGGAGCCTTTCACAGCAAGTGAACAGTTGTGTTTCAGTGTTCACTGCAGTCTGTGTTTTTTTTTGTTTTTTTTTGAGTGCAGATCACGCTCCTGTTACTTCAACTACCGCTGCGTGTACTCTGCTGAGCGTCTGTCACTGGCTCATCCTTGTAATTTTTCAAAAATTGCTGCTGCTTTCTTCTATTTAAAATTTACAAAAATCTATTAGTGTGACGCTCTTCCATCAAAATACAATACATTGCTTGCAAACATAATAGAAGTCCACAAAAAGGCCTTTCACAGCAAGTGAACAGTTGTGTTTCAGTGTTCACTCTAGTCTGAGCTTTAATTTTTTTGTAGGAGTGTAGATCCCGCTCCACTTACTTCAACCACCGGAGCGTGTACTCTGCTGAGCGTCTGTCACTGGCTCATCCTTGTAATTTTTCAAAAATTGCTGCTGCTTCCTTCTATTTAAAATTTACAAAAATCTATTAGTGTGACGCTCTTCCATCAAAATACAATACATTGCTTGCAAATATAATAGAAGTCCACAAAAAGGCCTTTCACAGCAAGTGAACAGTTGTGTTTCAGTGTTCACTCTAGTCTGAGCTTTAATTTTTTTGTAGGAGTGTAGATCCCGCTCCACTTACTTCAACCACCGCAGCGTGTACTCTGCTGAGCGTCTGTCACTGGCTCATCCTTGTAATTTTTCAAAAATTGCTGCTGCTTTCTTCTATTTAAAATTTACAAAAATCTATTAGTGTGACGCTCTTCCATCAAAATACAATACATTGCTTGCAAACATAATAGAAGTCCACAAAAAGGCCTTTCACAGCAAGTGAACAGTTGTGTTTCAGTGTTCACTCTAGTCTGAGCTTTAATTTTTTTGTTGGAGTGTAGATCCCGCTCCACTTACTTCAACCACCGCAGCGTGTACTCTGCTGAGCGTCTGTCACTGGCTCATCCTTGTAATTTTTCAAAAATTGCTGCTGCTTTCTTCTATTTAAAATTTACAAAAATCTATTAGTGTGACGCTCTTCCATCAAAATACAATACATTGCTTGCAAACATAATAGAAGTCCACAAAAAGGCCTTTCACAGCAAGTGAACAGTTGTGTTTCAGTGTTCACTCTAGTCTGAGCTTTAATTTTTTTGTAGGAGTGTAGATCCCGCTCCACTTACTTCAACCACCGCAGCGTGTACTCTGCTGAGTGTCTGTCACTGGATCATCCTTGTAATTTTTCAAAAATTGCTGCTGCTTTCTTCTATTTAAAATTTACAAAAATCTATTAGTGTGACGCTCTTCCATCAAAATACAATACATTGCTTGCAAACATAATAGAAGTCCACAAAAAGGCCTTTCACAGCAAGTGAACAGTTGTGTTTCAGTGTTCACTCTAGTCTGAGCTTTAATTTTTTTGTAGGAGTGTAGATCCCGCTCCACTTACTTCAACCACCGCAGCGTGTACTCTGCTGAGCGTCTGTCACTGGCTCATCCTTGTAATTTTTCAAAAATTGCTGCTGCTTTCTTCTATTTAAAATTTACAAAAATCTATTAGTGTGACGCTCTTCCATCAAAATACAATACATTGCTTGCAAACATAATAGAAGTCCACAAAAAGGCCTTTCACAGCAAGTGAACAGTTGTGTTTCAGTGTTCACTCTAGTCTGAGCTTTAATTTTTTTGTAGGAGTGTAGATCCCGCTCCACTTACTTCAACCACCGCAGCGTGTACTCTGCTGAGCGTCTGTCACTGGCTCATCCTTGTAATTTTTCAAAAATTGCTGCTGCTTTCTTCTATTTAAAATTTACAAAAATCTATTAGTGTGACGCTCTTCCATCAAAATACAATTCATTGCTTGCAAACATAATAGAAGTCCACAAAAAGGCCTTTCACAGCAAGTGAACAGTTGTGTTTCAGTGTTCACTCTAGTCTGAGCTTTAATTTTTTTGTAGGAGTGTAGATCCCGCTCCACTTACTTCAACCACCGCAGCGTGTACTCTGCTGAGCGTCTGTCACTGGCTCATCCTTGTAATTTTTCAAAAATTGCTGCTGCTTTCTTCTATTTAAAATTTACAAAAATCTATTAGTGTGACGCTCTTCCATCAAAATACAATACATTGCTTGCAAACATAATAGAAGTCCACAAAAAGGCCTTTCACAGCAAGTGAACAGTTGTGTTTCAGTGTTCACTCTAGTCTGAGCTTTAATTTTTTTGTAGGAGTGTAGATCCCGCTCCACTTACTTCAACCACCGCAGCGTGTACTCTGCTGAGTGTCTGTCACTGGCTCATCCTTGTCATTTTTTAAAAATTGCTGCTGCTTTCTTCTATTTAAAATTTACAAAAATCTATTAGTGTGACGCTCTTCCAGAGGACAGCGTTTGTTGGCCAGTTGTGAGTCTGCAGCACATGGTTGATTTCATGCTGCACTGCCTGAGAAACGACCGCCGCATCGGCCACATTCTCACCACGTCAGATTATTGGGTGTACACCCTCCTAGACCCTCGTTACCGGGACAACTTACAAAGCCTCATCACACCGTTGAACCGGGACCGTAAAATGCTGGAGGACCAAGACACACTGTTGAAATCCATAATGTTCTCCATTCCAGCCGAGAGCGCTGCTGCTGCTACTGCTTTACAAAGCAGCTCTGTGCATCGAGGCATTGTAGACACTTCTGCAACAAGAGGGAGCACAAGCAGCGCCTCTGCACAGGGCAAGAGCTGTATGTTACAAATGTGGCGAAGTTTTGTGACAGCGCCACCAAGGTGTACACCATAGTGATGGGAAATCTAGTTAATTTTGTTGATTAGTTCACCATGAACTAGTTCACTGAAAAGATTAGTTCAAAAGATTAGTTCATTTAGTTCAGTTTTTCTCCACCCTATCCTGTGAGGAGTTGATAGGAAATACATCATGTGACCTCTGAACTAAATGAACTAGATGAACTGCTGAACAAAATGTTCTATTGAGAATGACTCAGGACAGCCTAGTTCAATCTGATGCCTCTCACTGAGCCCAGCAGTGCCACATAATGATTGTGTATGAGGGGGCTGAGAAGCAGTTCAGCATCCACCATTTTAAGAACAGAACAGGGGTCAGTGTTAAAGATTTTAGCAAGACTGATCTTCTAGGCTAGAGGCATGAACTACACACAGAAACACTCTCTCTTATACACACATATGAGCTGTGTCTGTGTACTGTGTGTGCAATTTCATTTTTTATTAATAATATTATTATTACTGCTATATTTGTATTTCATGTGTGGTATGCCTTGGAGGTGCTGGCTTGCCCTGCTGCCAGTGTATTATCTGAGCGCGTCTTTAGTGCTGCAGGTGGTTTACTAACAGACCGTCGCATGCGACTATCCTCAGACAATGTAGACCGGCTTTGTAAGGTTCTATGTATATATTCCTGAAACTCAGTTTGTTCGTCAGCCATTTTACTTTCTGTCTTGCTGCAGCTATCTTGCCCTCAGTCAAAATGGAGTTTCCAGCTTGCATGTTCCCGCCCTGATTCTCTCCTTTGCTTCTTAAGCAGCCACAGCTGAGCAATCAGTGCTTCAGAATCTAGCCTGCAGTGAACCTGTGACTTGACTCCTGTAAGCCTTGGACCTTGTACTCCAGCTATTCCTACTGAGGAACTCTGAAGCACTTGTGGACTCTGAACCTGCTCTTTGAAAGACCCACGTTTGCATGGACTTACGGTAACAGAGAAGAAGATCCTGAATCTGTATTGGAGAGTGATTGCTGAGCTTGGATTACTCTGGCCTGCTGTGTCTCCTGTTTCTGTGTCTGCAAACTGTGTGGACTATTTCTGCCAACTTGTATGAAGTAATACAGGACTTTTCTATATCAAACCTGTGACTCCTGTGTTTTCATCGCACCCAAGCACAAGACGCTATATGAACTGTACTACATACATTACAAGATTCTGAAGCCAAAAAACGTTAGTGTCTGCTGGGTCTGGAAGGCTGTGTCTGCTGTACTGTGGATATCAGACGTCCGGTTGTACTTTCTGTGATGACAGTGGTTGTGACTTCTCACAACCATTCCAGGTGAGCAATTCCTTAAGTTTTTTCTTTTTGCAGTGTTACCACAGGTAAACACTATTGTTTTTTTTTTTTTTCCTTTCTTTTCTCTTTTTTGTCTGCTGTAACTCTGGATATCAGATGTCTGGTTGAAACTTTCTGTGATGATAGTGGTTGTGACTTCTCACAACCATTCCAGGTGAGCAGTTCCCTTAATTTTTTTTTCTCTCTGCAGTGTTGCCACAGGTGAACACTATTGTTTTTTTTTCTCTCCTCTTCTTCCAGTAATCCTGTCTTAAAAGATCTGGAAAATGGAGGCCGCATAAAGGAACTTTGCGGAGTGTGATGATAATACCTTGCAGATTTGCAGAATATAAAGACCCGTTTTACAAATCTACAGGACCTCAATAATCACAATTTGCAAGTGGTTGGACAGACTACCCAGGATTTGCGAGCCAGGATTGAGGTTCTAGAGGGGCGAGTCCAGGCTCCTGCCGTAGCCCCGAGTGCTGGGATTCCCAAGTTGCCCCCTTTTCGTTTTGGCGGTGAACGTGAGAAATTCAGGGGATTTATTAATCAATGCAATCTTTTTTTTTCTGCACATGCTTCACAATTTCCCACTGAACGATCTAAGGTGCTTACTATAATTATGTTGCTTACCAACAAGGCTTTAATGTGGGCAAACCCTCTGATTGAGACTGAGGATGATTGTTTGAATCACCTTGATGATTTTATTTCAGCCATGGGGCAGGTGTTTGATGACCCAATCGAGGTGCAACAGCTGAAGCAGCCATGTTAGCTTTGCGCCAAGGTAAGCACTCAGTAGCTGAATATGCCTTGGATTTCAGGAGATGGGCCCTTGATACCACCTGGGACAGTTCCGCCAAAAAATCTATTTTTCGAAAGGGGTTATCTCCACTGATTAAGGATGAACTTGCTCGTGCCGACCCTCCCACTGCGTTAGGTGACTTTATTAACTACTGCATCCGTATTGATACTCGTCTGACTGAACGCAGGCAAGAGAGATGGTTCGAAAGCAATCGTACTAACCTTTTCCTACCTTCCTCTCCAGCTAAGGAACCTTTGAGTAGGATTACACGGGAACCTGAACCTGAACCCATGCAGGTAGACTCTTTACAACGACGGGTTAGTGATGCACGCAAGGAACATCGTTTTAAGGAGAATCTATGTTTCTATTGTGGTAAGTCAGGGCACTTCATTATAAACTGCCCCAGCCGTTCTCGTAAGACTACTGCAGCACTCATTCATTGTGAGTGTTGCGAGAGGGGATCTGTCAGGTCCGAGCCTCAGGCTCCAGAGAGATCTGCAGCAACAGATCTTGATTTCTCGGACTTAAACTCCGTTACCTCTGAGGACGTTGACTGTGTAAACGCTGCCATTTTTCAAGTTTCCTCAGCGGTTGTCCCAGCTGAGTTGTAAGAAAAACAATTCTCATTGCTTTCTTTCCATCAAACTCTGGGTTGACTCAGCTTGGGTGTCTAGCTCTGCTATGATCGACTCAGGGGCAAGTGGAAATTTTATGGATGTCTCCTTTGCTCTGAAACAGGGAATACGTTCAGTGAAGAAGGCTACTCCAGTACAGATGGAAACTGTGGATGGCTCCCTGCTGACCTCTGGACCAGTGGATCAGGAAACAGAGCCTTTGAGGGTTCTTATGGGTAAAGATCATCAAGAGAAACTGTCCTTTATGCTTATCTCTTCTCCCCACTTTCCCATTATTCTAGGGCTACCATGGCTGCAGGCTCAGAATCCTACCATTAACTGGGAGACCAAGGAATTACACTTTCCAGAGAAACAGATGAGTCCAAAAGTTTCAGCTTGCTCTGTTCCTAAAGGAATCATGTCAGTCCCTGAACTACCAGCTGTATACCAGGACTATGTGGATTTATGTGACAAGAAGAACGCTGACCAGCTTCCTCCTCACCGTCCATATGATTGTCCAATTGAATTATTGCCTGGAGCAGAGATACCTTTTGGTAAGATCTACCCCCTGGCGGGGCCCGAGCTAAAGGCTTTAAAGGATTACATAGATGAAAATCTAGCCAAGGGCTTCATACGCCCCTCTTCATCTCCTGCAGGTGCACCCATCTTCTTTGTAAAGAAGAAAGATGGATCTCTGAGACCATGCGTAGACTATAGGGAACTCAATAAGGTTACTATTAGAAACCGTTATCCATTGCCTTTAATCCCTGAGTTATTGGAGAGAGTGCGACATGCCAAAATTTTTTCTAAACTAGATCTTCGTGGGGCCTATAACTTAGTCCGTATTAGACCTGGGGATGAATGGAAGACTGCATTCAGGTCACGCTATGGACACTTTGAATATCTAGTTATGCCTTTTGGTCTGAGTACCGCCCCAGCCACTTTCCAACACTTGGTGAATGACATCTTCAGGGATCTCCTAGATACATTCGTGGTAATTTATTTGGATGATATTCTAATTTTTTCTAACTCCACAGAGGAACATCATGGACATGTGAGAATGGTCTTGGAACGTCTAAGACAAAATCATCTTTACATCAAACTTGAAAAGTGTGAATTCCATAGGACCGAAATTCAATTTCTGGGGTATGTACTGTCTACACAAGGAATTAGTATGGATGGAAGCAAAACCCAAGCCATCAAGGATTGGCCAAGTCCTAGAAATGTGAAGGAGGTACAGCGCTTCATCGGGTTTGCCAACTTCTATAGACGTTTCATTAGAAATTTCTCTGAGGTAGTGTCACCTATCACTCAACTTACCGGAAAGAGTCTAGGTTTTCCTGGACTCCCCAAGCCCAGGAAGCATTTTCCCGTCTAAAAGATAAATTTACCACTGCACCTATCCTAGTACATCCCAACCCCGAGCTTGCCTTCATAATAGAGGTGGATGCTTCAGACTGTGCCGTTGGAGCTATACTCTCTCAGAAAACAGGTGAGAAGAATGTCTTGCATCCCTGTGCCGTCTTTTCCCAGCAGTTGTCTTCGGCTGAGAGGAACTACGATGTGGGCAATAGAGAGTTGTTGGCCATTATTGCTGCCTTCAAAGAATGGAGACACCTTCTTCAGGGAGCTGCACAGCAAATAGTCGTCCTGACAGACCATCGTAACCTTGAGTTTATCAGGTCGGCTAAGTGCCTGACTCCTCGCCAGGCTCGCTGGAATCTTTTCTTAAACCAATTTAATTTTATCATCTCTTATAGACCAGGATCACGCAATGGAAAGGCTGATGCACTCTCTAGGATTTACTCAGCAGAGACACGTCCAATTACTCCTCCTAAGACTATTCTTCCTGACTCTAGATTCCTAGGAGTAATTCATAATCAAGACCTACTTAAGGACATCAAGGAAGCATACCATGCGGATTCCTTTTTGGCACAACCCCCAAGGGACGTAAGTCTTGTCTTTAAGAATGGTGTGTGGATTCAGGGACAACGTCTGTATATTCCTGAAACAGTCAGATTAAGAGTATTGCAACTCATTCACGATTCCAAGATAGCTGGGCATAGAGGAATTCTAAAGACACAGGAATTTCTTTCTCGTTTCTTTTGGTGGCCCACTTGCAGGAAGGATGTTTTGAATTATGTCACTTCATGTGAGGTCTGTGCAAGATGCAAAACACCTCGCTCCTCACCAACTGGTCTGTTACAGCCTCTTCCCACCCCGTCCCGCCCGTGGGGATCCATTTCTATGGACTTCATTGTGGAGTTACCAACCTCTCAGGGGAAGAACACCATTCTAGTGGTGGTTGACCGTCTAACAAAGGCAGCTCATTTTATCCCTTGTGTCGGCTTACCCACTGCAAAACAAACATCAGATTTGATGATTAAAGATGTGTTTCGCTTACATGGAGTACCGGATGAGGTTATTTCGGATCGAGGGGTGCAATTCACTTCTAGGTTTTGGCAAAATTTCTGTGCAGCATTGGACATTAAAGTAAACCTTTCTTCTGCTTTTCATCCTCAGACTAATGGACAGACCGAACGAACCAATCAAACCCTGGAGCAGTATCTCCGCTGCTTTATCTGCCACCTACAGGATGATTGGGTGGATCTACTTCCATTAGCTGAGTTCTCGTATAACAACTCTCAGAGTGCCTCCACTAAACAGTCTCCTTTTTACTCTAATCTAGGTTATCATCCTAACATTCTACCACGATTTCCCATAGAAACGCCTTTACCAGCAGTGGCTGAAAGAATCACGTCTTTACAGAAGAATATGGATCTTCTAAAGGAAAATCTGGAATCGGCTCAAGAAAGGTACAAGAAAGCAGCAGATAAATTTCGTAAACCTGCACCAGCTTTCAAGGTAGGAGACTTGGTCTGGCTGTCAACCAGAAATCTTAAGTTAAGGATTCCATCGTCTAAGTTGGGACATAAGTACATTGGACCCTATAAAATCAGTAAAATTATAAGTGCCGTTGCTTGTCGTCTTCAACTGCCCAGAACTATGAGAATCCACCCTGTCTTTCATGTATCCCTACTAAAGGCTGCGACACCCAATACGTTTCCTGGACGTTCCTCTCCTTGCCCTGACCCAGTGCTAGTCGATGGTCAGGAAGAATTTGTGGTGGAAAGGATTTTAGATTCCAGGTTGTATAGAAATCAGTTACAATATCTGATTAAATGGCAGGGCTACCCAGTGGAGGACAACTCATGGGAACCGGTCAATAACGTTAATGCTCCTCGCTTGCTCCGTCAGTTTCATCAGAGGTACCCACACAAGCCTGGTCTGAGGTCATCCGGAGGTTGTCCTTAAGGGGGGAGTAATGTAAGGTTCTATGTATATATTCCTGAAACTCAGTTTGTTCGTCAGCCATTTTACTTTCTGTCTTGCTGCAGCTATCTTGCCCTCAGTCAAAATGGAGTTTCCAGCTTGCATGTTCCCGCCCTGATTCTCTCCTTTGCTTCTTAAGCAGCCACAGCTGAGCAATCAGTGCTTCAGAATCTAGCCTGCAGTGAACCTGTGACTTGACTCCTGTAAGCCTTGGACCTTGTACTCCAGCTATTCCTACTGAGGAACTCTGAAGCACTTGTGGACTCTGAACCCTGCTCTTTCAAAGACCCACGTTTGCATGGACTTACGGTAACAGAGAAGAAGATCCTGAATCTGTATTGGAGAGTGATTGCTGAGCTTGGATTACTCTGGCCTGCTGTGTCTCCTGTTTCTGTGTCTGCAAACTGTGTGACTATTTCTGCCAACTTGTATGAAGTAATACAGGACTTTTCTATATCAAACCTGTGATCCTGTGTTTTCATCGCACCCAAGCACAAGACGCTATATGAACTGTACTACATACATTACAGGCTTATTTTTCTGAAAATGAACAAGGCATGGATCTCACTGAATTTGCCTGTCCGTTTTCAGATTAAATAACTGTTTGCCAACGTTTTCCAAGTCTCCTGTTATGTTCATCTTTCTACCACCTGAACTCTACTCCCTGGGCTACAACACTGCCAGTCACAGGGGAATGATCATTTATAAAACAAAATGTTATCCCCAACAAATAGTAGCGCAACGACTCCAGTGCCCACTTTATCGCCAGGCACTCTCTCTCTACAATGCTGTCTCTGTTTTTTGATGGAGTAAGTTTTCGACTCAGGAAACTAATGGGATGCTCCTCCCCGTTAAGCTCCAGTCCTGAGACAACACGGCCCCCATACCTACCTCTGACGCATCAGTCTGGACAATGAATTCTCTTTTGAACTCGGGTGTGCTCAAAACTGGTGACCCACACAGTGCCCCTTTTATTGCCCCTGTTGATGACCCCTTGCTGATTTATTAACCGGCTACACCAGATCCATGGGTATTCTCTCAAACTGGACCTCTAAAATTTTTAATGGCACCAAGTGACTCACTAAATGAGGCTGAGGACTGTGTACCTGGCGCATGCGACAAGAGTTACAATACCGTTTAACTTCTTGATAGACCCCCTGCCAGTAAAACCGTTGTATAATTCTGTGTAGGGTTTTCTTTTGGCACAAATGTCACCCTAGTACATGCGCATGCGCTAAGTCCATTACCAACCTCCGATATGACTGCGGTAGCAGCAATTGTTAAAAAATTTCAACATGTATTTTATAAACCTGATACAGCAAATCTTGGTTCAGCTCTAATTGTTGAAATACTGTAGCTGCCCCGGGGTGTTGGGGTTCCCCATTGACAACCAGTAAATTTTCACGGGCTAGACTCAACGTAGGGGCCGCGGAGTTGCGCCTTAACAAATTTGTCACCTGTCACATTTAAGTATTACAATTCAGGTCCCGGTGTCAAATCTTCCATCTCCCCAACTAACACTTCGATAGGAGAGGGGTTTCCTACTCCACCGAAGGCAAAGGTAATACTGCCCACTGCACACATGTGTTATGCATAGTGAGACTGATAGTAGCCAACAAAGTAGCTAACAAAGGCCACTTGTGATGGCCCCATCAGCGTAGGACCAATGCTACTCAAAAGATCTGCCATGATCCTGGACAAAATCTTGATATAATGGTCAATGAGTGAGAATGTACGATAGGATCCAGGCAGATGTGAATGTTTGTTTGGTTTTAGTAGCAACTTCATGTGTGACATGTTTGAATGGCTGGGCAACCCTCCTGTCTCCAATATATGATTGAAGGTGCGTACCAATGTGGACGGGATATCCTCACTCAATAATTTAAATAATTTGGCTGTAAACCCGTCAGGTCCTGGAGCTTTCCCGTATTTAAAGTAACTTATCGCCGCTGTCACTTCCGTCACCTCAATTTGTTTTTTTAAAAGGAGAAGCTGATAGTTTGTGATGGATGGTAACCGTATTCCATCTACAAAGGTGTTACCCTCCGCACTATCCGTATGTTCCACCTTATATAAGTCTGAGTAGTATTCTTGTAGAATGGTGTTTATGGTTCGAGGGTCTGTGTTCATGATCCCATGTTTATTCGTTAACGCTGTAATATGTTGATGACGAATGTGATTTCCTTTCGCTAGTCGTGCTAATAGTCTCCCTCATTTGCTACCATAACGATATACATCGGCTCTATAATTGCTATTACTGCTTGTCTCTCGTCGATATACCCATACGTGTAAGTCAGCCTTAGCCTGCTTACATCTATTTTTAACCTGTGTTGATGAACTTGTCTTGTTTGCCGTGTACCTATCGCGTAATATCCTGCTAGCCTGCGATTAGTTTGTCGCGATCTTCTTTTTTAGCGTTGTCTGATAACCTATTAGTTTCCCGCGCATTACTCCCTTCCCTGCTGCCCATAAAAGTTCCGGCCTATCCCTAGTATCTCCATTATCCCTTACATATTAAAAACACCATTGCTTCACGTGATGTCGAAACTTCTCATCCATTAACAAATAGGTCGGGAAGCGCCAAGTTTGGTTTGGCCCCATCTGCACCATATCTGGCAGGGTCACTGATACGGGCGCGTGGTCATATTTAGCGACGTTGTGCACATCTGCCTCTTCCACTCCCCTTAATAGCTCGTGTGCTAGCAATATATAATCTATTCTGGACCAAGAGTCATGTGGCGCCGAATAGAATTAATATTCACTGCCATCTGGGTTCAGGTGTGTCAAAATGTCTACAAAGTTACTCATGTCTAGCAAGGGTTATTATAAACGTGTGTCATGTGATCGCACATTCATTCGCATCGACCTACAGTTCTTCACTGTTTAGATTCACCATATTTAAGTCACCACCATGGGTGGTTTTAATGCTCTCCTATCGGCCTGATATGCTTGGATACCT
Organism: Oophaga sylvatica; assembly: GCA_033576555.1. Taxonomy (NCBI): domain Eukaryota; kingdom Metazoa; phylum Chordata; class Amphibia; order Anura; family Dendrobatidae; genus Oophaga; species Oophaga sylvatica. Next base: position 253,435,421 of record JARQOD010000001.1, read on the forward strand.
GGGATAAATTCAGGAACGTCTCCAAACTCCCTACTCACATGTCAGCGCAGGAACCGTAAGAGGGAACGTGCTTGTTTTGTTGCGCATAGGTGGAGTTTTATACAGTAAATGATTACTGCTGTCTTATTTTTTGCGTCCCCAAGGGCAGAATAAGTCTGCGTAACGTTACATTTTACAGACACTCATATAATAGACACACGCTACCCTAACCGTGACACAAGGAAGGTATTGTTGCCGGATAAAGCCGCCATTTTAGCGTCACTGTGCTGTTAATTCTGTTTGGGACAGAACGCTGCTCTGCTGACTCTGAGGGACAGTTAGAGATTGCGATTTTGTGTACTGTGCTTTAGGCAGGCTACTTTACCAACCGCTGTGTACATCTTCCTTTTGCCTTGCAGTGTTTTTTTCACAGGTCTGCAAGGTGTGTGTGTGAGTGCAGGTGACGTGCTACAGTTTGCTCGGCATACAACGCTGTATGTAGGCATCTGCACATGTCACTCTCACACTCTTTTTTTTTTTTTTCTTTAGTGTAATTCTTGCTGCTCAATTCAATTGAAATTATAGTGTGACGTGCTTCCATCCGTATCCAATACATTGGTTGAAAACACTGTAGAAGGACACAAAAAGCCCTTTCACAGCTAAGAGTTGTGTTCACTGTAGTCTGAGATTTTAATTTATTCAATTTTGATCACGCTCAAGTTACTTCTTCAAGCAATGCTGCTTGTACTCTGCTGAACGTGTCTTACTGCCTCATCCTTGTCATTTTTCTCTAATTGGTGTACATGTACATCAAAGTAGTCTTCATTTTGATTGAAATCCAAGCAGGTACCCGGACACTGTATGGCTGCTTTTATACGGTGGACTGGCTCCAACATTCAATAACACTTAAGATGCAATCGGGCACCTTGTCAAGGCCCAATCCTCTTCTCCCTCTGATATAATAATAATAATAATAATCTTTATTTATATAGCGCCAACATATTCCGCAGCGCTTTACACTTTAAACAGTTTCAAAACACAAGTCATAGGTAACAACGTTAACAATACAATAATTAAAGTAAAATAAGCCGACCCTGCTCGTGAGAGCTTACAATCTACAATGAGGTGGGGGAGATACAAAGTACAGGTGTGTATATATAATGGTGCATTTCCAATGATGGTCCAGCCATCTTGAGGGAGTGAGGCATGGATGGAGATAGTGAATGGGCTCCACATACACACTTAAACATAGAACGACTTTGGTTATTGAATGTGATAGGCCACTCTGAACAAATGTGTTTTGAGGGAGCGCCTGAAACCAGGCAAATTGTGGATAGTCCTAATTTCTTGTGGTAGAGCATTCAAGAGGATTTGCGCAGCGCGGAGAAGTCTTGTAGTCGGGAGTGGGAGGTACGGATTACTGCAGAGGTTAGTCGAAAGTCATTTGCAGAGCGCAGCAGTCGGTTAGGCCGATATATAGAAATGAGGGAGGAGATGTAGGGGGTGCTGCACTGTGGAGAGCTTTGTGGGTGAGAACCAGTACTTTGAATTGGATCCTATAATGAATGTGCAGCCAGTGTAAGGACTGGCGAAGAGCGGACGCGTCCGAGTAACCGATTAGCCAGATGGATGACCCTGGCTGCTGCATTAAGGATGGACTGGAGAGGGGATAGTCGAGTAATGGGGAGGCCAAGTAATAGAGCATTGCAGTAGTCCAGGCGGGAGTGGATCAATGCTACAGTGAGGGTTTTTGTTGTTTCCATGGTGAGAAAAGGGCGGATTCTAGAGATGTTCTTTAGGTGTGTAGACGTTAAATATCTAACAAACAGGTCATGCTGGAGAGACTTGCACTACTGCCACTCAGGGTCTTCAGCTCCTTTGTGAGAAACTAATGTTTGGCCAGCAGTATATCAAATAAAGTTCATGAGAAATGGGAACTGTGGTTGGCTTCACTTTTGGTACTGGCTGGGTGCTAATACCAAACCATGGTGTGGCATTCAATGGATATTCCTGGCTGGTTGTAGACAACCTCATTCCCCAGAAAAGTACCTGAAAGCTAAGGAGATGGTGGCCTCTCTCAACATGAAGGAGTTTGCTTGTTGTCTAGGAGACCGACCACCCTGCTGTGTACCTTGTCAACGTTGTGTTGAAGCTTGCAAGGATTAAGAAGAGGTTACAGTGGTAAGTTGGTTTTTACTAAAGATCCTGCTGTGTATTATAGTTTTTATGTTTTAAAAAAAAATAATCTTAGGAATGTTAAATAAATTTGTTATTTTTTTGGTTAAATACAATGTATGTTATGAATGTTAAATAATTTTTTTTGGGTTTTTTATAAAATAAAATGTATGTTATGAATGTTAAATAACTTTTTTTTTTTTTTTTTCAGGTATTTGATCTACGTAGCTAGTTGTGATCGTTGACTCTACACCCCTCTCCCAGAATGTTACTCGGGTTATGGGGAGAAAATCACCGCTATTCCAGACTGATTTAATGTTAATGTGTCTGGCTCTTACACAGCACACAGCACTTGATGTTAGTTTATCTTTTTCCTAAATTATTTGTTACACTGCCCTTCTCACATTTTATTTTCACTTTTTTTTTTAAGCACAAGTTTTTTTTACACTTCCTTGTTCTTCTGTAAGTAGGCTTAATGGTTAATGTTTTTATACAAGTTTTTTTACACTTCCTTGTTCTGTAAGTAGGCTTAATGGTTAAATGTTTTATACAAGTTTTTTTTACACTTCCTTGTTCTGTAAATAGGCTTAATGGTTAAATGTTTTATACAAGTTTTTTTACACTTCCTTGTTCTGTAAGTAGGCTTAATGGTTAAATGTTTTATACTAGATGTAAATATGTAACATGTAAATTTTAGATTAAGATTTTGCAAATTAGTAGGTCCACACCATCAGGCTCTTTCGTCCCTCTCCCTCAGAGTAGCGGTAATATATCGGACCCAGGCTCGCCCACACAGTTCCTTGACCACTTCTCTGCCTGGCTGCCGCACTTTCATGTCCTCAGAAGTACCAACCCTTATCCTTGGAGACTTAAACATCCCCATTAACAGCCCTACTTCCACACTCAAAACACATTTGTTCAGAGCGGCCTATCACATTCACTAATCAAAGTCATTCTATGTGTAACTGTGTGTGTGTGTAGCCCATTCACTATCTCCATCCATCCCTCACTCCCTGAAAATGGCTGGACCATCATTGTAAATAAACCATTGTATATAAACAACTGTACTTTGGAGCTCCCCCTCCTCATTGTAGATTGTAAGCTCTCACGAGCAGGGGCGCCTTATATTGCTTTAATTATTGTATTGTTAACGTTGTCACTTATGACTTGTGTTATGAAACTGTTAAACTGTACAGCGCTGCGGAATCTGTTGGCGCTATATAAATAAAGATTATTATAGTAGAGGCCCACTCAGTAGTGGTGAAGTGAACGGCGCAAATTGCGAGTTGATTGCGACTGATGCAGCTGATACTCCATTACTGCTGGC
>JARQOD010000001.1:253439001-253555086 GCA_033576555.1 Oophaga sylvatica
GAGCCAATTTGGTACTTAATGACCAAGCCAATTTTTACAATTCTGACAACTGTCACTTTATGAGGTTATAGCTCTGGAACACTTCAATGGATTCCAGGGATCCTGAGATTTTATTGTGACATATTGTACTTCCTGTTAGTGGTAAACTTTCTTTGATATAACTTTCATTTATTTATGAAAAAAAGATAATTTGGCAAAAATATTGAAAATTTAGAAATTTTCAAACTTTTATTTTTTTTATCCTTAAATGAGAGAGAGAGAGTTCACACAAAATATTTAATAAATAACATTTGTCAGATTAGTTAAGGATGAAATATATAAATTAGACACACATATCGCTAATGACAACCTCTCTAGACCTCAGAGATTGGCGTTAAAATCATTAAAGGAGATGAAAGACATTGTTATCAAGAGGGCTGACAAGGGGGGTAATGTCGTGCTCTGGCCGACGGAGATGTACGAGGCGGAGGCTTTCAAGCAACTTAATAATAAAGTTTGTTACCGACGACTTGATTCAATATTGGGATTTTCATATGAACTTTCCCATCTTCTTGACGTTGGAGTTGAAAAATCTGTTATTTCCGATAAGATGAAGGAGGCATTACTACCAGATTACCCTATTATCCCCATTTTTTATTTGCTTACAAAAGTTCACAAAGACCCCCTATGCCCGCCAAGTAGGCCTATTGTGTCGGGCATAGGGGGTCTTTGTGAACCAGCCTGTAAATTCATTGTTTTTACCTTAAGAGGTGCTTTGAGACCCTCCCCTCCTTTGTCTAGGACACGACCGATGTCCTTAAAAGATTGGACGGTCTTGTCCTGGATGAGGATATGTGGCTCGCCATTGGCGACGTGGAGTCCTTATATACGTCAATAGACCACAGCCACGGGATGCGGGCTACGAAATTTTTTCTTCAGATGACCAATTTAGATTCTAACTTGATCCAAATTATTTTGGATCTATCATCTTTCATCTTGAAACATAATTTTTTTATGTTCAAGAACCGCCCCTTCCTACAGCTCCAGGGTATTGCTATGGGGGCTGCGTGTGCAGCCTTATGCGCTAACCTTTTCCTGGGGCTGCGGGAGAGGGATGTGGTCTTTGACACACCCGGTCACGGCCATGTCATCTCGTGGCTGCGGTATATCGACGACATTTTATTTATTTGGCAGGGCTCCACGTTGCAATTAGAGATCTTTTAGAGCCACTTGAATACTAATAGGCAAAACATAAAACTTACTTGGAAATACAGCCAAAACTCCATCGACTTTCTGGACTTACTTATATCCTGATGGTACTATCTGTACAGACATATTTCGCAAAAATACATCAAGTAATGCATTATTGCATTATCCCATCCTCCAAAATTAAAGAACTCCAAACCAATTGGCCAATTCTTGCGAGCTCGTCACATCTGTTCTGATGAAGCTACTTTTCATCATCAAGCGGATGAATTATCTCGTCGTTCAGAGATAGAGGATACACCAACAAGGATATCTATAGAGGTTTCTCCAGAGCAATGCACTCAGATAGACATACCCTATTACATCAGCCTTCTAAAAAAAACTAATAGAAATAGGGAGCTCACAACACAATTAATTACTTAATTTAATTCAAATTGGGAAGATATAAATGATATCTTTAAACGACATTGGTCGATATTATTGACAGACAGAGACCTGCGCCATCATTTGACTCCTCATCCATCCATTATTGGCTCAAATCACGCTCTCTGGGTGACATTCTATACCGTAGTCACTACATTCCACCTAAAATCAATTTCTTCTCTGCATCCAGTAAAGGCCCTCCCTGGGGCTGTTTCCCATGTAGTGAATGCTACAAATATTCTGCGGACCAAAGAATTCTTCGATTCATCTAAGAGGAAAAAATTTAAAATCGTTCACCACATTACGTGTAATACAGAGTCGGTGATTTATCACGCAAGTTGTCCTTGTGAGCTCATCTATATTGGTATGACCACGAGACCTTTGAAAATGCGCGCTCATTTCCCCCTTTCCATCACGCTGGCACATCATTCAGGTTATGCGCCGCTGTGCCAGCGTTTTTCATTCCATATACTTACTATATGATCTTGTCGTTAATGTTCAGCCCCAGTCTCTTCCCCTGGGATTTTGATTCTCTTTTTATTGGCTGCAATGTCTGACAGCACAGACGCGCTCCACGCGTGCGCTGTTGTGCCTGCGGTGGTCTCGGGGTGACGTATGCGTTGTTAGGGCGATGGTTAGTGATGACTTCCTGTGCTCCTTTCCATTGCCCTGTACGAGCGTGCGCCTTCCCCTTTCCACCTGCGGGCACATCACGCTGGCTGCGCGCCGATTTGCTGACAATTCCCATGTTACACATAAATACTCATGATACCCCTCACCTGCTCACACCTCCTGATGAAACCACAGGGAAGTAGTGAAACTTGCGTCGAGGTTTAGTGTGTCCCGCGTGTCTCCTGCATCTGGGTAAAGCCGCATCATGTCTGAAGGTATTTGATGTCACTTTCACTTTCATTAGCGCTTAGCTTCTATGGACTTCACAGACTTGAGCTTCCCTGTTTACTATAAGATGCTTTTTCACACATCAGCAGGGTGCTTGTGAGACGGGGGTTATCCTGCTTCATTGAGCACATAGAAACTATCTCCTCTAACGCATTTGCATAGAGGCTGTTACTCCCCTTCACACATTGTGGCTTACAGTTGCAGGTATCTTCATGGGACCTCTGTTTCTCTGTCCTGATACACCAGATACTTCTCATTAGATCACTGCATTTATATGTGTTTTATGTATAATCTGATCCCAACTTAGCTGGACTCAAGCATGCTTAAAGAGACACTTACTCTGTACTTTAGAGCATGATGATTTATTATATATAGTTATTTACAGCATTTTTGTGTATATACAGTATTTGTATCTCACATAGTAATTAGACCCCATTTGGATTCAAGCATGCTTAAAGAGATACTGATCTGTGCATATTTGGATTCAAGTATGCTTAAAGAGATACTGATCTGTACATATTTGTATTCAAGCATGCTTAACCCCTTAACCCTCAAGGGTGGTTTGCACGTTAATGACCAGGCCAATTTTTACAATTCTGACCACTGTCTCTTTAGGAGGTTATAAATCTGGAACGCTTCAACGGATTTTCGCAATTCTGAGAATATTTTCTCACGACATATTGTACTTCACGTTAGAGGTAAAATTTCTTCGATATAACTTGCGGTTATTTTTGAAAAAAACGCAAATATGGCGAAAATTTTGAAAATTTTGCAATTTTCAAACTTTGAATTTTTATTCCCTTAAAACAGAGAAATATGTCACAAAAAATAGTTAACAAATAACATTTCCCACATGTCTACTTTACATCAGCACAATTTTGGAACCAAAATTTTTTTTTGTTAGGAAATTATAAGGGTTAAAAGTTGTCCAGCGATTTCTCATTTTTACAACAAAATTTACAAAGCCATTTTTTTTAGGGACCACCTCACATTTGAAGTCACTTTGAGGGGTCTATATGGCAGGAAATACCCAAAAGTGACACCATTCTTAAAACTGCACCCCTCAAGGTACTCAAAACCACATTTAAGAAGTTTATTAACCCTTCAGGTGCTTCACAGGAGCTGAAGCAACGTGGAAGGAAAAAATGAATATTTAACTTTTTAGTCACAAAAATGATCTTTTACAAACTTTTTTTATTTTCACAAGGGTAAAAGGAGAAAATGGACAAATAAAGTTGTTGTGCAATTTCTCCTGAGTACGCCAATACACCATATGTGGGGGAAAACCACTGTTTGGGCACACGGCAGAGCTCGTAAGGGAAGGAGCGCCGTTTGAGTTTTTCAAACCAAAATTGGCTGGAATTGAGATTGGAAGCCATGTCGCGTTTGGAGAGCCCCTGATGCGCCTACACAGTGGAAACCCCCCACAAGTGACACCATTTTGGAAACTAGACCCCTATGGAACTTATCTAGATCTGTTGTGAGCACTTTGAACCCCCAAGTGTTTCACAAAAGTTTATAATGCCTGGGTGTGAAAATAAAAAAAACTATTTTCCACAAAAAGGATTTTTTAGTCCCAAATTTTTGATTTTTCCCAAGGAAATTGGACCCCAAAAGTTGTTGTCCAATTTGTCCTGAGTACGCTGATACCCTATATGTGGAGGGGGAAACTGTTTGGGCGCATGGCAGGGCTTGGAAAGGAAGTAATAACGTTTTGGAATGCAGACATTGATGGGGGTCATGTTCCGTTTGCAGTGCCCCAGATGAGCCTAAACAGTGGAAACCCCAAAAAGTGACCCCATTTTGGAAACTAGACCCCCTAAGGAGCTTATCTAGATCTGTGGTGAGCACTTTGAACCCACAAGTGCTTCACACAAGTTTATAATGCCCGGGCATAAAAATAAAAAATCCTTTTTTTTTCCCACAAAAATTATCTTTTAGTCACCAATTTTAATTTTCCCAAGGGTAATAGGAGAAATTGGACCACAAAAGTTGTTGTCCAATTTGTCCTGAATACGCTGATACCCCATATGTGGAGGGGAACCACTGTTTGGGCGCATGGCAGAGCTCAGAAGTGAGGGAGCACCGTTTGACATTTTCAGCGCAGAATTGGCTGGAATTGAGATCAGACGCCATGTCCCATTTGGATAGCCCCTGATGTGCCTAAACAGCGGAAACCCCCCAATTCTAACTCAAACCCTAACCCAACACACCCCTAACCCTAGTCCCAACCCTAACCATAACCCTAACCACAAACCTAACCCTAACACACCCCTAACCCTAATCCCAACCCTAACCCTAATCCTAACTTTAGCCTCAACCCTAACCCTAACTTTAACCGCAACCCTAACCCTAACCCTAATGGGAAAATGGAAATAAATACATTTTTTTAATTTTATTATTTTTCCCTAACTAGGGGGTGATAAAGGGGGGTTTGATTTACTATTTTTTTTTATTTTGATCACTGTGATAGGGTGATTCAGACCTCACTTGGCCATGCAAGTCAAGAAGTCCGTGGAAACTATCAAACTGCACACAGATGACATCTGAGTGCAGTCCAATTTTCACAGACTGACACACTGGAGCAGATCGAGATTTTTTTTTCCATCTTCACCTTATCCCAAAGAATTGGATCACACTCTGATTAAACTCTGATTAGAGTTTGACAAGAGTACGATTAGCACAATTGTCACCATTCTCTTAGATGACAGAATATGAGCTTTTGTGACCCTAACCTAAACTTCATACATAAAGAGATATTTGATATTCCTATGAAACACATCCAAAATACATTCCTAGTTTCTTGCCATAGACCCATAAAATACCCCTGTACTTTTGTTGCACAAGGAGGTACAAGTAGTGTTGAGCGATACTTTCCGATATCCAAAAGTATCGGAATCGGAATGGTATCGCCGATACCCAAAAAATATCGGCGATACCCGATACCGATACCGGAAATCCAATGTAAGTCTATGGGAACAAAATATCGGAATTAAAAAAACCCCATTCTTGCCTTGTTGGTTAATTGTACATGAAGGAAAACAACAAAGAGTAATGTAGAATGTATTGGGAAGGTTGAGGAGACATTAAAGGCATAGATGTTTAACCCAATCAAATGGAATAGCATAAATATTTTTTTTTTTTAAAGATGTTCGGATTGACGAAGAAATTGACAATGTTGTTAAAGTTTTTTCTATTTTGGCAAATATGTATATTTCACAACTTCCATGCTCTTCACCTTTTTAACTTTTGACACACTTTCTCCTTCATAATCTTCAGCAGCATCATCTTTTTCATCAAATTATTATTCATCTTCACCTTCTTTCTTCTTCTTAAACTTCTTGCTATTCATCTTTTTGTTAACATTACTCATATTCTTCTTATTAAACTATTATTCTTATTCATATTCTACTTCATCATCTTCATCATATTCTTATTTTGGACAGAGATTCCTGTACTTGTAATCTGTCAAAGTATGAATTTTTCATCCTTCCGTTCTTGCTGTCACAAAAGATTTAAATTACAACAGTATTTGTCCGTGTTCAGTTTAGCCTGCAGCAGCAGGCATTTTCCAGGGGCACCACGAGGAGGAACGGACTCACCCCCATACACTGCTTAGTCTTCTTCTGCTTATAATTTAGAGCATATATTTTGCTCTTCATTTTGGTCTTATACTTCATGTTCTTCTGCTTTTTGATCTTCTGCTTATTGTTCTTAAGTCTCTTGTTCTGTATCTTGTAGTTTGTCTTAACCTTCTTAGTCCTGTTTGGTAATCTTTTATTTCTTCTTTGTGATGGTGTTTAGGCTGGTTGGCTTGATGCTCGTCGTCCTTGTGGTGGTCATCTTCTTCGGGGTGGTCATCAGGGTCGTCGTCTTCATTGTTGGAGATCCAGAGTGATTTCCCAAAAAAACATTGAAAAAATCTTCAATTTGTAAATGTAGCACAAGGTACAAGAGCCAATGCAAGTAACGAGGACCAGCTGACTGTGCTGGAACCCGGAGGGGCAGCAGAAGGAAAAGAGCCAATGGCACAACCGAGGACCAGCTGATGTTACTGGGACACGGTTACTAAGCAGGAGGTACCTGTGCTCCAAAGCACTACCAAGGACCAGCAGACGTTGCTGGAACTCGGATACCGAGATGGAGGCACCTAGGCCAAAGGCACTGCGGAGAACCAGCTGACGGTACTGGAACCCGGACGGGTAACAGAAGGTACAAGAGCCAATGCAAGTGACGAGGACCAGCTGACTGTGCTGGAACCCGGAGGGGCAGCAGAAGGAAAAGAGCCAATGGCACAACCGAGGACCAGCTGACGTTACTGTGACACGGTTACTAAGCAGGAGGTACCTGTGCTCCAAAGCACTACCAAGGACCAGCAGACGTTGCTGGAACTCGGATACCGAGATGGAGGCACCTAGGCCAAAGGCACTGCGGAGAACCAGCTGATGGTACTGGAACCCGGACGGGTAGCAGAAGGTACAAGAGCCAATGCAAGTGACGAGGACCAGCTGACTGTGCTGGAACCCGGAGGGGCAGCAGAAGGAAAAGAGCCAATGGCACAACCGAGGACCAGCTGACGTTACTGGGACACGGTTACTAAGCAGGAGGTACCTGTGCTCCAAAGCACTACCAAGGACCAGCAGACGTTGCTGGAACTCGGATACCGAGATGGAGGCACCTAGGCCAAAGGCACTGCGGAGAACCAGCTGACGGTACTGGAACCCGGACGGGTAGCAGAAGGTACCCATGGAAATTTAAGTTGACAGGCCGCGAGCCGGCCGCAGTTACCGAATCCCACAGTACTACAGTGGGTGATTGTCCTATTGTCACAACGGAAACAGCCTTTATTTGCATATCCCTCAGCACACATAGGAAGCACCTAAACTCCAGGCACCATAGAGTCGGCTAACCCGACTGCAACACGACAGGACAACTTATTGGAGGCTAAGTGACGTTTACACTGACAGGAAACAGATGGCGTGCTGTAACCAGTCTGGGCAGGAGTGAGTACCCGTGCCAATGACACTTCCGAGCAACAACCAGTGATTAGAAGACAACAGGGTGGAGGCAGCAGGACTGTTTGCCGTACACACAGCAGGGGAACAGCTGACATTACTGAACCCCAGTAACACAGGAGCAAGTGTTGACTGTGCTAACAGCACTTCCGAGCAACAACTGGCGGTGTTGTAGCCCAGGCATGAGAAGACAACAGGGTGGAGGCAGCAGGACTGTTTGCCGTACACACAGCAGGGGAACAGCTGACATTATTGAACCCCAATAACACAGGAGCAAGTGTTGACTGTGCTAACAGCACTTCCGAGCAACAACTGGCGGTGTTGTAGCCCAGGCATGAGAAGACAACAGGGTGGAGGCAGCAGGACTGTTTGCCGTACACACAGCAGGGGAACAGCTGACATTACTGAACCCCAATAACACAGGAGCAAGTGTTCACTGTGCTAACAGCACTTCCGAGCAACAACTGGCGGTGTTGTAGCCCAGGCATGAGAAGACAACAGGGTGGAGGCAGCAGGACTGTTTGCTGTACACACAGCAGGGGAACAGCTGACATTACTGAACCCCAGTAACACAGGAGCAAGTGTTCACTGTGCTAACAGCACTTCCGAGCAACAACTGGCGGTGTTGTAGCCCAGGCATGAGAAGACAACAGGGTGGAGGCAGCAGGACTGTTTGCCGTACACACAGCAGGGGAACAGCTGACATTACTGAACCCCAATAACACAGGAGCAAGTGTTGACTGTGCTAACAGCACTTCCGAGCAACAACTGGCGGTGTTGTAGCCCAGGCATGAGAAGACAACAGGGTGGAGGCAGCAGGACTGTTTGCCGTACACACAGCAGGGGAACAGCTGACATTACTGAACCCCAATAACACAGGAGCAAGTGTTGACTGTGCTAACAGCACTTCCGAGCAACAACTGGCGGTGTTGTAGCCCAGGCATGAGAAGACAACAGGGTGGAGGCAGCAGGACTTTTTGCCGTTCACACAGCAGGGGAACAGCTGACATTACTGAACCCCAATAACACAGGAGCAAGTGTTGACTGTGCTAACAGCACTTCCGAGCAACAACTGGCGGTGTTGTAGCCCAGGCATGAGAAGACAACAGGGTGGAGGCAGCAGGACTGTTTGCCGTACACACAGCAGGGGAACAGCTGACATTACTGAACCCCAATAACACAGGAGCAAGTGTTGACTGTGCTAACAGCACTTCCGAGCAACAACTGGCGGTGTTGTAGCCCAGGCATGAGAAGACAACAGGGTGGAGGCAGCAGGACTGTTTGCCGTACACACAGCAGGGGAACAGCTAACATTACTGAACCCCAATAACACAGGAGCAAGTGTTCACTGTGCTAACAGCACTTCCGAGCAACAACTGGCGGTGTTGGAGCCCAGGGTCAAGGAGGATGTTTAAATACTAGATCAAGTATTTTCCTTGTTACGTGTCAATTAAAAATGTCTATACTCCAAACAAGAGAAATATAACCTTTAGTACCATAAGATGATGATTTTACTTAAAAAAATATATGTAAATTAATAATTTACAAACATAAACGCATACATTAACATGTTGAAAAGCAATGCAAACCACAATTAAAATAGGTTAAATAATCTGCTATACGGTTTAAAATAAAAGCATACAAGTACATATCAGAATCCATTAATGATGGCTAAGTAACAGTATGTACACCATTTCTATTGTGTAGACAATGAATTGCTGACTTAAAAACATAATCAGCATTACAAGTTATCTTTGACATTCATAAAAGTTTACATTTGGTGAATAATATCACTAAAAAGTTTTTAAAAATATCCAAAATTTCCATCATGTAATACTGATAATATGTGCCAATCATTTATATTAACAAACAAAAACTTTAAAAAGTGCATAGTGCATAGTCAAAACAGCTATTTATGCCTGACTGTGGACTTGCAAGCATGACAACGGATAGATAAGGTATATATAGATGAGACTGCATAGCCACAGATGTTGAATGGCGATGTAATACTGTACCTCAATAAAGTGTGCGTTACTACTACATCCTTTTTTTTATATAGCTTTATAAAAGGTTACGTGCATGTATGGTTGCGCCTTTGTTTGGACGCACAGACTGGCTTCCTGCTGTGACGCGTTGGGTAATGGAGCGTCTGTGCTTCTTATGACTAGTGTTGAGCGATACTGCTCGATATCTAAAAATATCGTATCGGAATGGTATCGCCGATATCACTAAATATCGTCGATATCCGATTCCGATTCCGGAAGTCCCATGTAAGTCTATGGGAACAAAATATCGCAACAAAAAAAACCCTTTCTTTCGTTGTAAACACAAAATATACACACATAGAATACATATATATATATATATATATATATATATACATGTCATTGTGACATATATATACATATATTTATAGTTTATACACTTCTACATAGTAAAATAGACTCTGATTCAATTGCCGGGTAAAGCCGTGACATACCCCATAGAAGTCGACAGGCTCGGTGCCGAGTACCCCCAAAACCTCTGGCTCTGTGCGACTCAACTTGGGCGTCACGAACAGGATTCTGTAGCTCGCTATAAGCGAATCCTGTGTGCCTGAATTGAACTGGTTTTGTGCTTGAGAATTGCTAAAATCATCAGAGAATGTATTTGAAATTTTTCCGCCATATCTGCGTCACGACGAGGCACTGGTGAAGAAGAAGGGCGTGCTCTTCGTGGGTGTACACTCACTCAGTGGCGCGAAAACGATGGCCGACCACTGTAAATGGTACTGCAATGTAAGATCGTGTCCCACAGCTCTTCAGTTCCGCCTCCTCATCCTCCTCAGTGTGCGGAAACTAACACGAAGGTCCCGCCTCCCTACAAAAGAGGGGCCCTCTCCAGATGCTAATGACACATGTGACTTGGCAGAGATGGCTAATGGACACGAGCAGAAGTGTGAAGGGATGGAGCAGTCAGCGCTCTCCCCCCACGGAAGCGACCCGATCGCCACGGAACCACCGTTGGGCACCCGGCCTGGAAACCCTCCTACGCTGCAAGAAGCGGAGGATACCCTAAGAGGCCTGGCCCGGCACCGGGAGGAGGTCGCCAGGATGGAAGCCAGCTGGCGTGCCCTAAAACTAAACTTGGAGCGGCGCCAATCCCTCTTACCTGAAGTGTCTGTACCGGAAGGTGAGGCACCCGTTCTAGTAGAGGAGTCCGTGCGGGCATCCCAGCCCTTGCAATGTGATCCGGTTGACGTTGTCGCAATGGAGGCACCCGTTCCTGCAAAAAACTCTGCACCGGCAGCACCCCAGATCCCGCTGTCTGCCCCCATCGCTGAGACAGAAGAAGCGACACCCGTCCTCATGGAGGAGGCCGCGCAGGCACCAGAGGTCTACCTGTCTGTACCGGAGCCCCGACTGTCATCTGTTCCAGAGCCGGCTGCTTCCTCCGCAGGTGAGCGCCGCCAGGACTGGGGGGCGCCAGGAGAGCTGCCGCAAACCGGACATTGTAAGCTGGCATTTGATGGTGGAGACATGGAGCAGCTGGTGGAAGAGAATTACAACCGGCGTCAGGAGGAAGAGTGGAGACGTTGGGAGCAGGAAGCAGAGCGACAAAGGGAGCAGCGAGAATCCCAAAAGCTTCAGCAACGTCACCTGGAGAAGGACCGGGCAGATAAGGACCGGATGAGAAAAGATAAAGGAACCCTGTGGGAGCCGCGGCGTAAGGGTGCAGTACGGAGCTTTAAATTGAAAGGTGGTTGGGGCTTCATCCAGGAGCCTGGACTTTATTTAGAAGTTTTTGTGACCCGGCGGGACGTGGAGGCTCACCTCCCAGAAGGACACCCGGGGAGGGACCTGTTGCCAGGAGACTTGGTGACTTACACCCGACACTGGGGTTACAATGAATGGTACGCCCTAAATGTTACCAGGTGCGACCCCTACTCCCCAGAGTGTCAGGAACCTGTGAGACCCTCGGAGCCTTCAGCCTCCCACATCCAGGCCTCTGCACAAGTGCCCACCCCACGCCGTAAATCTCCCCAGCCTCCCTCAGTGGTCTCCTCAGAAGCCCCAGCTATGGACATGATAACTATAGCTGGCCCGTACCCGGCGCCTATTAGGCCCCCTGGGGTTCGTTCAGTCCGGGACATAGGGCTCAAGACCCGGAGGGAGATGAAAGAGGTGGCCACACAGACCCAGATAGCGGGTCACGACTTGACTGTACAGGCCACACGACGTCATCAGGTCCTGGTGGTCCTTGGTGTCTCGGATGTTTGGCAAGCATCAGAAGAGTACCAGGTGGTACCTGGAACACCCCTGCCAAAGAATTATAAATAACCCGGACAGGGTCCCTGTATGTAAATAGTTAAATTGTTGATGTACCCGGACGGGTGAATGTTCATAAAAAAATTTTTTAATTTAATAAAAAACACAACACAGTTTTCATTACTTTTATTACAGTCTCATCCTGCGACGCCATCGATCTCCTGTAAAAAAATGAAAAAAAAAAACAGCAGTATACCACCTGTCCGACGCAGTCCATAGTAACGAGTGTCCCACGACGATCCAGCTCTGCTACATCAGAATGACAGGCAGAGCCTGTCATCCCGGCGCAGCACAGCTGATTACCTGCTTCCCCGGCGGTGACGTCATCGGACTGGTTTACGGCCGGGATTACCCTGCAGTCACTGCAGTTATCGCGAAAAACTGCATGTGACCGCCAGGGAGAAGATAATGGCGGCCATCAAGCAGTCCAGGACATGACCGCCGGAGATCTTCTGCCAGGTAAGTGCCGCTGACTCTTGACAGACCCGACCGACGGACACTCACAGTGACAGTGACAAATCCGATTCCGGTATCCGATATGACGAAAATATCGGTACTCGGAATCGAAAGCCCGATACAGCTAATATCGGCCGATACCCGATATTTGCAGTATCGTATCGCTCAACACTACTTATGACGCAGACTAACATTCACGGTGCGCATCGTTCATCATCGCAAGCGTACCGACAACACAAAGGCGTTGTCATGACTGCTTTACTCAGTAAACATGCACCTATGATGAAACATACACGCATGTGCCCTATTACATAACAAGCTCCAAGAAAAACGAGTGTGAAGTGTGACACAGCTGTTTTGTTAAGGTACAGTATTATATCGACATTGTACAGGTGTCGCTATTCAGTCTGATAAATAGATATCATTCACCTATTCTATCAGTTGTCGTTCTTTCAGCACCACTTACAGGTATATATTTTGCTATTGTGACTATGCACTATTGACTTTAACAAGGTAATGCATTATTTTTGTTAGCGATTATCATGTTTACATGAAGGACCTTTATGATATGGGCTGTTAACTTTCTAATTAAATATGTATTTTTTAAAATGACACAAATATAATTAATGTTGAAGAGGACTATTCCTACATGCATTGTTTGCACAATATTACAGGTGTACATCACGTCCCTTAATCAACATTGGATTATTATATTTACTTGTATGCTTTTATTTAAAAGCCAAGAACACTGAAGTCTAACCTTCGCACTGCAGCTGTTGTCAAAGTTCAACCCACATTATGCACTTCCAACATTGCAGCATTTGAGTCATGATGTGAGTTGGATTTGTCTAAGCTATGGAGTGACAAGGTTGACCATCAGTATCCTATAGCATAAGTAGGCTTTTGTGTTAGCATTTGTTTTCGACATGTGCATATCTGAAATAATATGTCACAATTATTTTGTTACAGATTTGTGACAAAGACTAATCATTTTATGGTTTTAAAGCTGACGTTTCAAATGTTTACAGCTTAGAAATCAGGGTGTAGTCTCATATCTATGTGTAGCACTAGACACTTTGACATGTCATGCTTTTTTCACCATGTGTAGGTAGCTAGCAGTAATTTTTGCCAGACACACAGCAGGGGAACAGCAGGCGTTACTGAACCCCACAAACACATCAGCGATTGTTTTCATCTGTGCATCTAACAGTTCTGAGCAGCAACTGGCGGTGTTGAAGCCCAGGGTCAAGGAGGGTGTAGGCAGAGGCCTTGTATGAGATATTTGAAGTTGAAGTTGTAGTTAGCAGCAGTAATTTTTGCCAGACACACAGCAGGGGAACAGCAGGCGTTACTGAACCCCACAAACACATCAGCGATTGTTTTCATCTGTGCATCTAACAGTTCTGAGCAGCAACTGGCGGTGTTGAAGCCCAGGGTCAAGGAGGGTGTAGGCAGAGGCCTTGTATGAGATGTTTGAAGTTGAAGTTGTAGTTAGCAGCAGTAATTTTTGCCAGACACACAGCAGGGGAACAGCAGGCGTTACTGAACCCCACAAACACATCAGCGATTGTTTTCATCTGTGCATCTAACAGTTCTGAGCAGCAACTGGCGGTGTTGAAGCCCATGGTCAAGGAGGGTGTAGGCAGAGGCCTTGTATGAGATGTTTGAAGTTGAAGTTGTAGTTAGCAGCAGTAATTTTTGCCAGACACACAGCAGGGGAACAGCAGGTGTTACTGAACCCCACAAACACATCAGCGATTGTTTTCATCTGTGCATCTAACAGTTCTGAGCAGCAACTGGCGGTGTTGAAGCCCAGGGTCAAGGAGGGTGTAGGCAGAGGCCTTGTACGAGATGTTTGAAGTTGAAGTTGTAGTTAGCAGCAGTAATTTTTGCCAGACACACAGCAGGGGAACAGCAGGCGTTACTGAACCCCACAAACACATCAGCGATTGTTTTCATCTGTGCATCTAACACTTCTGAGCAGCAACTGGTGGTGTTGAAGCCCAGGGTCAAGGAGGGTGTAGGCATAAAATATTGAGTTATTGCCTTGTTACGTGGCCATTGCAAATGTATGTACTTCAAACAAGAATAAATGAAGTTTTACTAGGACAATAAAATGATGAATTTCAATTCCAAGAATAGAAAAATATTTAGACTTGAGAGTCCTCAGTGGTTGATACCATTTAATGGCTAACTGAAAAAATGGTAACAAATTCCAAGCTTTCGAGACTACTCAGGTCTCTTCATCAGGCTAAGACTAAAACAAAAAATGAAGAATCACATATTTCTACACACAACAGGACACAGGAATAGGTAAGACAAGTGAGGGAGGGACAAGTGAGGGGAGACCGGCCAAAAAATGAGAACAAGGATGAATTATCAGCGCCACACAATAAGAGAAAAAATAATGGATTTACCTGTGGCAAAACACTTTTGTATGCCCGGTCATAGCATGATGGATATGGAATTACTGGTATTAACCCCTTCACCCCCAAGGGTGGTTTGCACGTTAATGACCGGGCCAATTTTTAAATTCTGACCACTGTCTCTTTATGAGGTTATAACTCTGGAACGCTTCAACGGATCTTCGCGATTCTGAGTTTGTTTTCTCGTGACATATTGTACTTCATGTTAGTGGTAAAATTTCTTCGATATAACTTGCGTTTATATTTGAAAAAAAACGCAAATATGGCGAAAATTTTTAAAATTTTGCAATTTTCAAACTTTGAATTTTTATTCCCTTAAAACAGAGAAATATATCACACAAAATAGTTAATAAATAACATTTCCCACATGTCTACTTTACATCAGCACAATTTTGGAACCAAAATTTTTTTTTGTTAGGAAGTTATAAGGGTTAAAAGTTGACCAGCGATTTCTCATTTTTACAACAAAATTTACAAAGCCATTTTTTTTAGGGACCACCTCACATTTGAAGTCACTTTGAGGGGTCTATATGGCAGAAAATACCCAAAAGTGACACCATTCTAAAAACTGCACCCCTCAAGGTACTCAAAACCACATTCAAGAAGTTTATTAACCCTTCAGGTGCTTCACAGTAACTAAAGCAACGTGGAAGGAAAAAATGAATATTTTACTTTTTAGCCACAAAAATGATCTTTTACAAACTTTTTTTTTATTTTCACAAGGGTAAAAGGAGAAAATGGACAGATAAGGTTGTTATGCAGTTTCTCCTGAGTACGCCAATACCCCATATGTGGGGGAAAACCACTGTTTGGGCACACGGCAGAGCTCGTAAGGGAAGGAGCGACGTTTGACTTTTTCAAACTAAAATTGGCTGGAATTTAGATTGGATGCCATGTCGCGTTTGGAGAGCCCCTGATGCGCCTAAACAGTGGAAACCCCCCACAAGTGACACCATTTTGGAAACTAGACCCCCTAAGGTACTTATCTAGATCTGTTGTGAGCAATTTGAACCCTCAAGTGTTTCACAAAAGTTTATAAAGGCTGGGTGTGAAAAAAAAATAAATACATTTTCCACAAAAATGATTTTTTAGTCCCAAAGTTTTGAATTTTCCCAAGGAAATTGGACCCCAAAAGTTGTTGTCCAATTTGTCCTCAGTACGCTGATACCCCATATGTGGGGGGGGGAAACTGTTTGGGCGCACGGCAGGGCTTGGAAAGGAAGTAGCAACGTTTTGGAATGCAGACGTTAATGGGGGTCATGTTCCGTTTGCAGTGCCCCAGATGAGCCTAAACAGTGGAAACCCCCGACAAGTGACCCCATTTTGGAAACTAGACCCCCTAAGGAACTTATCTAGATCTTTGGTGAGCACTTTGAACCCCAAGTGCTTCACACAAGTTTATAATGCCCGGGCATGAAAATAAAAAATCCTATTTTTTTCCCACAAAAATTATCTTTTAGTCACTAATTTTTTATTTTCCCAAGGGTAACAGGAGAAATTGGACCACAAAAGTTGTTGTACAATTTGTCCTGAGTACGCTGATACCCCATATGTGGGGGGGAACCACTGTTTGGGCGCACGGCAGAGCTCGGAATGGAAGGAGCACCATTTGACTTTTTCCAACCAAAATTGGCTGGAATTGAGTTTGGATGCCATGTTGCATTTGGAGAGCCCCTGATGTGCCTACACAGTGGAAACCCCCACAAATGACCCCATTTGGGAAACTAGACCCCTAAGGAACTTATCTAGATTTTTGATGAGCAATTTGAACCCCCAAGTGCTTCACACAAGTTTATAACGTAGAGCCGTAAAATTTAAAAATCATATTTTTTCCACAAAAATGATCTTTTCACCCCAATTTTTATTTTTCCAAGGGTAACAAGACTCCAAAAGTTATTGTGCAATTTGTCCTGAGTGCGCTGATACCCCATATGTGGGGGTAAACCACTGTTTGGGTGCATGGCAGAGTTTGGAAGGGAAGGAGCGCCGTCTGACTTTTTCAACGCAGAATTGGCTGGACGCCATGTCGTGTTTGGAGAGCTCCTGATCTGCCTAAACAGTGGAAACCCCCATAAATGACACCATTTTGGAAACTAGACCCCTCAAGGAACTTATCTAGATGTGTGGTGAGAACTTTGAACCCCCAGGTGTTTCACTAAAGTTTATAACGTACAGCCGTAAAATAAAAATCTTTTTTTTTTTTTTTACAAAAATGATTTTTTCGCCCCCAATATTTTATTTTCACAAGGGTAACAGAAGAAATTGGAACGCAAAAGTTGTTGTCCAATTTGTCCTGAGTACACTGATACCCAATATGTGGGCGAAAACTACTGTATGGGCACACGTCGGGGCTCGGAAGGGAAGTAGTGACGTTTTGGATTGCAGACTTTGATGGAATGGTCTGGGGGCGTCATGTCACATTTGGAGAGCCCCTGATGCACCTAAACAGTGGAAACCCCCCACAAGTGACCCCATTTTGGCAAATAGACCCCACAAGGAACTTATCTAGATGTGTGGTGAGCACTTTGAACCCCGAAGTGCTTCACAGAAGTTTATAACGCACAGCCGTAAAAATAAAAAATCTTTTTTTTTTTACAAAAATGATTTTTTCGCCCCCAATATTTTATTTTCACAAGGGTAACAGGAGAAATTGGACCCCAAAAGTTGTTGTCCAATTTGTCCTGAGTACGCTGATACCCAATATGTGGGAGAAAACTACTGTATGGGTACACGTTGGGGCTCGGAAGGGAAGTAGTGACGTTTTGGATTGCAGACTTTGATGGAATGGTCTGGGGGCGTCATGTCGCATTTGGAGAGCCCCTGATGCGCCTAAACAGTGGAAATCCCCAACAAGTGACCCCATTTTGGAAAATAGACCCCACAAGGAACTTATCTAGGTGTGTGGTGAGCGCTATGAAGCCCCAAGTGCTTCACAGAAGTTTATAATGTACAGCCGTAAAAACAAAAAAAATAATTTTTTTTGTACAAACATGATATTTTTGCCCCCAGTTTTTTATTTTCCCAAGGGTAACAGAAGAAATAGGACAAATTGCACAATAACTCTTGGGGTCCAGAGTACGCTGATACCCCATATGTGGGGATAAACTACTGTTTGGACGCATGGCAGAGCTCAGAAGTGAAGGAGCACCGTTTGACTTTTTCAACGCAGAATTGGCTGGAATTGAGATCAGACGCCATGTCACATTTGGAGAGCCCCTGATGTGCCTAAACAGCGGAAACCCCCAATTCTAACTCCAACCCTAACCCCAACACACCCCTAACCCTAGTCCCAACCCTAACCACAAACCTAACCCTAACACACCCCTAATCCCAACCCTAACCCTAATCCTAACTTTAGCGCCAAACCTAACCCTAACTTTAGCCGCAACCCTAACCCTAACCCTAATGGGAAAATGGAAATAAATACATTTTTTTAATTTTATTATTTTTCCCTAACTAAGGGGGTGATAAAGGGGGGTTTGATTTACTATTTATAGCGGGTTTTTATGATTGGCAGCTGTCACGCTAAAAGACGCTTTTTATTGCAAAAATAGTTTTTTGCATCGCCACATTTTGAGAGCTATAATTTTTGCATATTTTGGCCCACAGAGTCATGTGAGGTCTTATTTTTTGCGGTACGAGTTGACATTTTTATTTATACCATTTTTGAGCAGGTGACATTTTTTGATCGCTTTTTATTTTCATTTTTGGGAGGTTAGAATGAACAAAAATCAGCAATTCATGAATTTCTTTTGGGGGAGGCGTTTTTATTGTTCCGCGTGTGGTAAAATTGATAAAGCAGTTTTATTCTTCGGGTCAGTACGATTATGGCGATACCTCATTTATATCATTTTTTTATGTTTTGGCGCTTTTATAGAATAAAAACAATTTTATATAAAAAATAATTATTTTTGCATCGCTTTATTCTGCGAGCTATAACTTTTTTATTTTTTCGCTGATGATGCTGTATGGCGGCTCGTTTTTTGCGGGACAAGATGACGTTTTCAGCGGTACTATGTTTATTTATATCGGTCTTTTAGATCGCGCGTTATTCCACTTTTTGTTCGGCGGTATGATGATAAAGCATTGATTTTTTGCTTCGTTTTTTTTTTTTTTTTTAAGGGGTTCACTAAAGGGGTTAACTAGTGGGACAGTTTTATAGGGGGGGTCGTTACGGACGCGGCGATACCAAATATGTGTACTTTTATTGTTTTGTTTTTTTTATTTACAGGAAGAAATGAATTTATTGGGGAATATTTTTTTTTTTTTTTATTTATTTTGGATTTTTTTTTATAACATGTTTATTTTATTTTTTTAACTTTTTTACTTTGTCCCAGGGTGGGACATCACTGTATTTTATCAAATCGCTGGTGTGACAGTGTGCACAGCACTCTGTCACACCAGCGATCGCTCAGGCATAGCTGCAGGCTTCTCAGTGCCTGCTCTCAGCAGGCACTGAGGAAGCCGGCCCCCTCCAGGACCCCGGCGCCATCTTGGATCCGGGTCCTGGGAGGGAGGAAGCCCTCAGAACAGCGCGATCACATCACGCTGGTCTGAGGGTCTCAGGGGGGCGCGCAGGGAGCCCCCACCCTGCGCGATCCTCCCCTGTGCCCCCAGTACACCGCGATCATGTTTGATCGCGGTGTGCTAGGGGTTAATGTGCCGGGAGCAGTCCGTGACCGCTCCTGACACACAGTCACGGGTGTCAGCTGTGATAATCAGCTGACACCCGGCGGCGATTAGCTGCGCTCCCCTCAGGAGCGCAGCTGATCGCCTATGACGTACTATCCCGTCCATGGGCAGAATGGCACGGGTTTTATGGACGGGATAGTACGTCTAATGTCAGAGAGGGGTTAAAATATAACTTCAAATATGAGAAAGATACAAAGGTTTCAGAATATAAGCTCATCATGACCTTTGACACTCTTAGTGATGGAATGAATAGATCACAGGGATTTATGTCATTCTATATCAATTAAGGAATCTGCGTCTCTGCCCTTCCAGGGGCATGAAAACAGAAAACCAGACCCCAATCAGAGGGCAATAAAACTTTCTATCCTTATCTAGGAACTGTTCCAATATTTATGTTCATCCCTCTGTCATAATGACAGTTCTGCTACACGTGACTTACTTGTCTTACCTATTGCACTATTCCTGTGTCCTGTTGTGTATAGAAATATGTGATGCTTCATTTTTTGTTTTAGTCTTTGCCTGATGAAGAGACGTGAGTAGCCTCGAAAGCTTGCAATTTGTTACCATCTTTTCAGTTATACATTAAAAGGTATCAACCACTGCGGACTCTCAAGTCTAAATATTTATCTATCTACTGGCTAACACGGTACGAAGATACACATGTTTCCTAACTTCAAGAATAAAAATAAAGACCCTGCAAATATAAACGCATATATGCACATGCCAACAAGAAATGGAACAACACACCACCCAAAAATTGGTTACAAAATATAGTGTTGTAAATTTAAGAATAAAAGTCCATTTTTGTATTTATGAATAATGCTTAAGGAACGCTATGTTAAACCATAACATAGTGAAGACAATGGATTTTGTAATAGTCACTCATCATCATCATTGCAATTTATATGTGACAGTCACAGACATTTCAATTATTTAAGTTAATAAAATCGTTACTTTGTACAGCATGTATGACATGTCCAGCATGGACTCATCAATGTGATGACGCAATAATGTACGATAAAAAATAACCATTTAAAAAACATTATGCATTGTCACAATGTAAGTGTGTGCCTGCAAGTGTAGGTGAAACAAAGGCTACGGATAGCAAAGGTATATTCTATGTCTGTATCAGACAGTGGACAGCCTCTGATGGGTAATGGCGATGTTATACTGTACGTCAATAAAGTCTGCGGCTGCAATCATGCATTTTTTGCTTGTACAGTGTTGAAGAGGGTAAAAGCATGTCTGGTTGCGCAAGGCTTTATCCGTCAACACTACCTTCCTACTGTCACGCGTAGGGTAGGGTAGCGTGTGTCAATTAGATGACTCTATAAAATGTGACATTACGCAGCGTTATTGTGCCCTAGGGACGCCAAAAATACGACAGCAGTAATCACTTACTGTCTAATACTCCACCTATGACCAACAAAAAAAGCACGTTCCCTCTTTAACAATCTACAAGACTAACAAGCATAATGGTTGACGCTGACTTTATTGAGGTACAGTATTACATCGACATTGTCCATGAGTAACTATGCACTGTGATACCTATATACCATTATTAATTTATATCTGTTGTGCATGTTTCAACAGCACTTGCAGGTATAACTACCTATTGTCAGTATGCATGATGCACTTTCTAGATGTAATAAATTATTATTGCACATTATTACCAGGTTTAGATGCTGGCCATTTCATATATGGTGTGTGAAGTTCCAGTTGGCATCAGTATGTGTATTTTATAATGTCTGTCATAAATAAAACTCGTGATGATGATGATGAGGATTTTATGATTCGTACATCCATTGACTGCATTATCTTACAGGTACAGATAAAGTTCCTTAAAAAGCATTAATTGATAAGTATGAAATGTACTTTTATGCATTAATTTCAAAAAGTGAACACTATGTTTTAGTTTTTGTTACCATTTCTAATAGACATGTGCAGATATGCGCTGTGATGACAAATTATTATTTGTCCATATTTGTTATAAAAATTTATCATTCTAGGCCTGGAAAACTTCACAATTTCCTGTTTTAAGCATAACAATCAGGGTGACGGCTCTTCCCTATTTGGAGCATGTTCCACATGGGTTTTTCGGTGCATGTGTAGGGAACAGGAGACTTCTTGCCGGCCACACAGCAGGGGAACAGCTGGCGTTACTGAACCCCACTAACACTATAGCTTGTGTATTGGTCTGAGGACACGACACTTCTGAGCAGCAACTGGCAGTGTTGTAGCCCAGGGAGTAGAGTTCAGGTGGTAGAAAGATGAACATAACAGGAGACATGGATAACGTTGCGAACCAGTTATTTAATCTGAAAACGGACAGTGTAATGTATGTAGTACAGTTCATATAGCGTCTTGTGCTTGGGTGCGATGAAAATACATGAGACACAGGTTTGATATAGAAGGTCTTGTATTACTTCATACAAGTGGCAAAAATAGTCACACAGTTTGCAGATACAGAAGCAGGAGACACAGCAGGCCAGAGTAACTTAAGCTCAGCAATCACTCTCCACAACAGGTTCAGGATCTTCTTCTCTGTTACCGTAAGTCCATGCAAACGTGGATCTTTCAAAGAGCAGGGTTCCAGAGTCCACAAGTGTTCAGAGTTCCTCAGTAGGAATAGCTGGAGTACATAGTCCAAGGCTTCCAGGAGTCAGGTCACAGGTTCACTGCAGGCTAGATTCTGAAGCACTGATTGCTCAACTGTGGCTGCTTAAGAAGCAAGAGGGAGAGAATCAGGGCGGGAACATGAAAGCTGAAAACTCCATATTGACTGAGGGCAAGATAGCTGCAGCAAGACAGAAAGCAAAATGGCTGACGGAAAACTGAGTTTCAAGAACATGTACAAAGAACCTTACATTACTCCCCCCTTAGGGACAACCTCCGGATGGCCTCAGACCAGGCTTGTCTGGGTACCTCTGATGAAACTGGCGGAGCAAACGAGGAGCATTAACGTTATTGACTGGTTCCCATGAGTTGTCCTCCACTGGGTAGCCCTGCCATTTAATCAAATATTGTAACTGATTTCTGTATAACCTGGAATCTAGAATTCTTTCCACCACAAATTCTTCCTGACCATCGACTAGCACTGGGTCAGGGCAAGGAGAAGAACGTCCAGGAAACGTATTGGGTGTTGCAGCCTTTAGTAGGGATACATGAAAGACAGGGTGGATTCTCATAGTTCTAGGCAGTTGAAGACGACAAGCAACGGCGCTTATAATTTTACTGATTTTATAGGGTCCAATGTACTTATGTCCCAACTTAGACGATGGAATCCTTAACTTAAGATTTCTGGTTGACAGCCAGACCAGGTCTCCTACCTTGAAAGCTGGTGCAGGTTTACGAAATTTATCTGCTGCTTTCTTGTACCTTTCCTGAGCCAATTCCAGATTCTCCTTTAGAAGATCCATATTCTTCTGTAAAGACGTGATTCTTTCGGCCACTGCTGGTAAAGGCGTTTCTATGGGAAATCGTGGAAGAATGTTAGGATGATAACCTAGATTGGAGTAAAAAGGAGACTGCTTAGTGGAGGCGCTCTGAGAGTTGTTATAAGAGAACTCAGCCAATGGAAGTAGATCCACCCAATCATCCTGTAGGTGGCAGATAAAGCAGCGGAGATACTGCTCCAGAGTTTGATTGGTTCGTTCGGTCTGTCCATTAGTCTGGGGATGAAAAGCAGAAGAAAGGTTTACTTTAATGTCCAATGCTGCACAGAAATTTTGCCAAAACCTTGAAGTGAATTGCACCCCTCGATCCGAAATAACCTCATCCGGTACTCCATGTAAGCGAAACACATCTTTAATCATCAAATCTGATGTCTGTTTTGCAGTGGGTAAGCCGACACAAGGAATAAAATGAGCTGCCTTTGTTAAACGATCAACCACCACTAGAATGGTGTTTTTCCCTTGAGAGGTTGGTAACTCCACAATGAAGTCCATAGAAATGGATCCCCACGGGCGGGACGGGGTGGGAAGAGGTTGTAACAGACCAGTTGGTGAGGAGCGAGGTGTTTTGCATCTTGCACAGACTTCACATGAAGTGACATAGTTTAAAACATCCTTCCTGCAAGTGGGCCACCAAAAGAAACGAGAAAGAAATTCCTGTGTCTTTAGAATTCCTCTATGCCCAGCTATCTTGGAATCGTGAATGAGTTGCAATACTCTCAATCTGACTGTTTCAGGAATATACAGACGTTGTCCCAGAATCCATACACCATTCTTAAAGACAAGACTTACGTCCCTTGGGGGTTGTGCCAACAAGGAATCCGCATGGTATGCTTCCTTGATGTCCTTAAGTAGGTCTTGATTATGAATCACTACCAGGAATCTAAAGTCAGGAAGAATAGTCTTAGGAGGAGCAAGTGGACGGGTCTCTGCTGAATGAATCCTAGAGAGTGCATCAGCCTTTCCATTGCGTGATCCTGGTCTATAAGAAATGACAAAATTAAATTGGTTTAAGAAAAGATTCCAGCGAGCCTGGCGAGGAGTCAGGCACTTAGCCGACCTGATAAATTCAAGGTTACGATGGTCTGTCAGGACGACTATTTGCTGTGCAGCTCCCTGAAGAAGGTGTCTCCATTCTTTGAAGGCGGCAATAATGGCCAACAACTCTCTATTGCCCACATCGTAGTTCCTCTCAGCCGAAGACAACTGCTGGGAAAAGAAGGCACAGGGATGCAAGACATTCTTCTCACCTGTTCTCTGAGAGAGTATAGCTCCAACGGCACAATCTGAAGCATCCACCTCTATTATGAAGGCAAGTTCGGGGTTGGGATGTACCAAGATAGGTGCGGTGGTAAATTTATCTTTTAGACGAGAAAATGCTTCCTGGGCTTGGGGAGTCCAGGAGAACCTAGACTCTTTCCGGGTAAGTTGGGTGATAGGTGACACTACCTCAGAGAAATTCCTAATGAAACGTCTATAGAAATTGGCAAACCCGATGAAGCGCTGCACCTCCTTCACATTTCTAGGACTTGGCCAATCCTTGATGGCTTGGGTCTTACTTCCATCCATACTAATTCCTTGTGTAGACAGTACATACCCCAGAAATTGAATTTCGGTCCTATGGAATTCACACTTTTCAAGTTTGATGTAAAAATGGTTTTGTCTTAGACGTTCCAAGACCATTCTCACATGTCCATGATGTTCCTCTGTGGAGTTAGAAAAAATTAGAATATCATCCAAATAAATCACCACGAATGTATCTAGGAGATCCCTGAAGATGTAATTCACCAAGTGTTGGAAAGAGGCTGGGGCGGTACTCAGACCAAAAGGCATAACTAGATATTCAAAGTGTCCATAGCGTGACCTGAATGCAGTCTTCCATTCATCCACAGGTCTAATACGGACCAAGTTATAGGCCCCACGGAGATCCAATTTAGAGAAAATTTTGGCATGCCGCACTCTCTCCAATAACTCAGGGATTAAAGGCAATGGATAACGGTTTCTAATAGTAACCTTATTGAGTTCCCTATAGTCTACGCAGGGTCTCAGAGATCCATCTTTCTTCTTCACAAAGAAGATGGGTGCACCTGCAGGAGATGAAGAGGGGCGTATGAAGCCCTTGGCTAGATTTTCGTCTATGTAATCCTTTAAAGCCTTTAGCTCAGGCCCCGCCAGGGGTAGATCTTACCAAAAGGTATCTCTGCTCCAGGCAATAATTCAATTGGACAATCATATGGACGGTGAGGGGGAAGCTGGTCAGCGTTCTTCTTGTCACATAAATCCACATAGTCCTGGTATACAGCCGGTAGTTCAGGGACTGACATGGTTCCTTTAGGAACAGAGCAAGCTGAAACTTCTGGACTCATCTGTTTCTCTGGAAAGTGTAATTCCTTGGTCTCCCAGTTAATGGTAGGGTTCTGAGCCTGCAGCCATGGTAGCCCTAGAATAATGGGAAAGTGAGGAGAAGAGATAAGCATAAAGGACAGTTTCTCTTGATGATCTTTACCCATAAGGACCCTCAAAGGCTCCGTTTCCTGATCCACTGGTCCAGAGGTCAGCAGGGAGCCATCCACAGTTTCCATCTGTACTGGAGTAGCCTTCTTCACTGAACGTATCCCCTGTTTCAGAGCAAAGGAGACATCCATAAAATTCCCACTTGCCCCTGAGTCGATCATAGCAGAGCTAGACACCCAGACTGAGTTAACCCAGAGTTTGATGGAAAGGAAGCAATGAGAATTGTTTTTCCTACAACTCAGCTGGGACACCGCTGAGGAAACTTGAAAAATTGCAGCGTTACACAGTCATCGTCCTCAGAAGTAACGGAGTTTAAGTCCGAGAAATCAAGATCTGTTGCTGCAGATCTCTCTGGAGCCTGAGGCTCGGACCTGACAGATCTCCTCTCGCAACACTCACAGTGAATGAGTGCTGCAGTAGTCTTACGAGAACGGCTGGGGCAGTTTATAATGAAGTGCCCTGACTTACCACAATAGAAACATAGATTTTCCTTAAAACGATGTTCCTTGCGTGCATCACTAACCCGTCTTTGTAAAGAGTCTACCTGCATGGGTTCAGGTTCAGGTTCCCGTGTGATCCTACTCAAAGATTCCTTAGCTGGGGAGGAAGGTAGGAAAAGGTTAGTGTGATTGCTTTCGAACCATCTCTCTTGCCTGCGTTCAGTCAGGCGAGCATCAATACGGATGCAGTAGTTAATAAAGTCACCTAACGCAGTGGGAGGGTCGGCACGAGCAAGTTCATCCTTAATTAGTGGAGACAACCCCTTTCGAAAAATAGATTTTTTGGCGGAACTGTCCCAGGTGGTATCAAGGGCCCATCTCCTGAAATCCAAGGCATATTCGGCTACCGAGTGCTTACCTTGGCGCAAAGTTAACATGGCTGCTTCAGCTGTTGCACCTCGATTGGGGTCATCAAACACCTGCCCCATGGCTGAAATAAAATCATCAAGGTGATTCAAACAATCATCCTCATTCTCAATCAGAGGATTTGCCCACATTAAAGCCTTGTTGGTAAGCAACATAATTATAGTAAGCACTTTAGATCGTTCAGTGGGAAATTGTGAAGCATGTGCAGAAAAAACAGATTGCATTGGTTAATAAATCCCCTGAATTTTTCACGTTCACCGCCAAAACGAAAAGGGGGCAACTTGGGAATCCCAGAACTTGGGGCTACGCAGGAGCCTGGACTCGCTCCTCTAGAACCTCAATCCTGGCTCGCAAATCCTGGGCAGTCTGTCCAAACACTTGCAAATTGTGATTAGTGAGGTCCTGTAGGTTTGTAAAACGGGTTTTTATAGTCTGTAAATCTGCAAGGATATTATCAGTCACTCCGCAAAGTTCCTTTATGCGGGCCTCCATTTTCCAGATCTTTTAAGACAGGAGTACTGGAAGGAGAGGAGAAAAGAAAAAAAAAACAATAGTGTTTACCTGTGGTAACACTGCAGAGAGAAAAAAAAAATTAAGGGAACTGCTCACCTGGAATGGTTGTGAGAAGTCACAACCACTATCATCACAGAAAGTTCAACCGGACATCTGATATCCACAGTTACAGCAGACACAAAAGAGGGAAGAGAAAAAAAAACAAAAAAAAAACAATAGTGTTTACCTGTGGTAACACTGCAGAAAAAAAAACTTAAGGGAATTGCTCACCTGGAATGGTTGTGAGAAGTCACAACCACTGTCATCACAGAAAGAACAACTGGACGTCTGATATCCACAGTTACAGCAGACACAGCCTTCCCAGACCCAGCAGACACTAACGTTTTGGCTTCAGAATCTTGTAATGTATGTAGTACAGTTCATATAGCGTCTTGTGCTTGGGTGCGATGAAAATACATGAGACACAGGTTTGATATAGAAGGTCTTGTATTACTTCATACAAGTGGCAAAAATAGTCACACAGTTTGCAGATACAGAAGCAGGAGACACAGCAGGCCAGAGTAACTTAAGCTCAGCAATCACTCTCCACAACAGGTTCAGGATCTTCTTCTCTGTTACCGTAAGTCCATGCAAACGTGGATCTTTCAAAGAGCAGGGTTCCAGAGTCCACAAGTGTTCAGAGTTCCTCAGTAGGAATAGCTGGAGTACATAGTCCAAGGCTTCCAGGAGTCAGGTCACAGGTTCACTGCAGGCTAGATTCTGAAGCACTGATTGCTCAACTGTGGCTGCTTAAGAAGCAAGAGGGAGAGAATCAGGGTGGGAACATGAAAGCTGAAAACTCCATATTGACTGAGGGCAAGATAGCTGCAGCAAGACAGAAAGCAAAATGGCTGACGGAAAACTGAGTTTCAAGAACATGTACAAAGAACCTTACAGACAGACAAATTCTGGCGAGATCCATGCCTTGTTCATTTTCAGAAAAGTAAGCCGGTCTACATTATCGGAGGATAGTCGCATGCGACTGTCTGTTAGTACACCACCTGCAGCACTAAAGACGCGCTCCGATAATACACTGGCAGCAGGGCAAGCCAGCACCTCCAATGCATACTGGCTAAGCTCTGGCCATGTATCCAGCTTAGAGACCCAAAACTTGAATGGGGAAGAGCCATCTGGGAGTACACTGAGAGGGAAAGACATGTAGTCTGTCACCATCTTACGGAAACGTTGCCTCCTGCTGACTGGAGCCGTCTCGGATGGTGTAGACATTTGTGGCGCTGCCAGAAAACTTCGCCACATTTGGAACATACTGGTCTTGCCCTGTGCAGAGGCGCTGCTTGTGCTCCCTCTTGTTGCAGAGCTGTCTCCACTGCCTCGACGCACAGAGCTGCTTTGTAAAGCAGTAGCAGCAGCAGTGCTCTGGGCTGGAATGGAGAACATTATGGATTGCACCAGTGTGTCTTGGTACTCCCGCATTTTACGCTCCCGGTTCAACGGTGTGATGAGGCTTTGTAAGTTGTCCCGGTAGCGAGGGTCTAGGAGGGTGTACACCCAATAATCAGACGTGGTGAGAATGTGGGCGATGCGGCGGTCGTTTCTCAGGCACTGCAGCATGAAATCAACCATGTGCTGCAGACTCCCAACTGGCCAAGAAACGCTGTCCCCTGCAAGAGGCGTCATCTCTGCCTGCTCTGCATCACCCCACCCTCGCTCTACATACTGACTAGAGCGTTGTGTACCTCCCTCTGGAGCGATGTCTTCCTCCTCCATTGACTCCTCCTCATCCTCCTCACAAAGTGAGCCCTGCCCAGCCCTTTGTGAGGAACCACGTTGCGCTGACTATCCAGAAGGTGATGGAATTTGTGACTCCTCATCCTCCACCTCTTCCAAAACCTCATCCCTTAGTGCTTGCAGTGTTTTTTGAAGCAGGCAGATAAGGGGGACAGTCAGGCTGACTAGTGCATCATCTGCACTCGCCATCCGCGTTGACTCATCAAACGCACGCAAAACGTGGCAGATGTCCTTCATAGAGGCCCACTCAGTACTGGTGAAGTGTGAACGGCGCAAATTGCGAGTTGATTGCGCCTGATGCAGCTGATACTCCATTACTGCTGGCTGCTGCTCACACAACCGCTCCAAGATATGTAACATGGAATTCCACCTGCTGGGTACGTCACATATGATGCGATGTTCAGGAAGGCGAAATCTGTGTTGCAGAGCTGCAATGCGCGATCTGGCCATGCTGGAACGTCGCAAGTGAGCGCACTCTAGGCGGACCTTGTGCAGCAGTGCATCAAGATCCGGATAGTCCCTCAAAAAACTCTGCACGACCAAGTTGAGCACATGTGCCAGACATGGTATGTGAGTGAGGTTGCCAAGGCCCAGAGCTGCCACCAGATTTCGGCCATTGTCACACACTACCAAGCCTGGCTGGAGATTCGCTGGCAAAAACCACACGTCGCTCTCCTGCTTGATGGCATTCCAGAGCTCCTGCGCTGTGTGGCTTCGATTCCCCATTGAAATTAATTTGAGGACGGCCTGTTGACGTTTGGCCACGGCTGTGCTCATATCGGTCGCAACAGGTAAGCGTTCACGGGTCCATGTGGAGGTAGACTGTGATGGCTCCTGCAGCGATGATTCTGAGGAACTGGAGTAGGAGGAGGAGTCAATGTGGACAGACTGGATTCCTGCAATCCTTGGAGTTGGCAGAACACGTACAGCGCCACTCGCAAGATCTGTACCCGCTCCACAACATTGACCCAATGGGCAGTGAGGGAAAGGTATCATCCCTGGCCATGGGTACTGGTCCACGCATCGGTGGTCAAGTGGACCTTGCTACTGACGGCGTTTAGTAGCGCATGTTTAATTTTTTCCCTCAACATGCTTTTGCAGACCAGGGACGGCTTGCCTGCTGAAATAAAATCGGCTGGGCACATTGTATTGTGGGACTGCCAATGCCATTAAGTTACGGAAACTGTCAGTCTCCACCAGCCTGAATGACAGCATTTCAAGGGACAGTAGTTTTGCAATGCCAGCATTCAGAGCCTGTATCGTGGATGGTTTGCCAAGTATGGCCGTCTTTTATCCCATGCCTGTGCTACCGATGGCTGTTTTGTGGCCTGGGAGTGTGAGGATGACAGGGAACTTGCAGCTGTGGGTGGAATAACACTGGGTCTCTGGACAACAGTGACAGAGGTTCTTCCATGGCGATCCTGTGAGGAAGCCGAACCAGCTGTGTGTGAGCTGGAGGAAGAGGCTCCAACACGAGCTGAAGATGTAGGTGCTGCTGTAGGTTGGCCTACATCTCCAGTGTGTCTTTGTAACTGAACCACGTGCTTTGACCGCACATGTTTCCACATATTTGTGGTATTAAGGTTACTGACACTTTTACCTCTTTTTACTTTTTGATTACACAGCTTGCATTTGACATAGCAAATATCATCTGCAAGTGTGTCAAAAAAGGACCACGCAGTGCAAGTCCTGGGAGCGCCCGTTTTGGCTGTTGGAAGAGAACTGCTACGAACGGGTGCCAAACTGGAGGCTACAGGCAACCGAGTCTGCAGCCTACTCTCTCCCTACTGTTTGTACCGTTGGGGCAATCTCTTCCTCAGAGCTGCTACCACCACCTTCCTGTTCCTCACGCCATGTTGGGTCTTGGACCTCATCATCTCCACTACCCTCTTCCAACACCTGCTGCTGTTGGGTGGTCTGGCCAGCACCATGCTCAACAGAAACTGGCACCTGAGTCTCATCATCATCAGATGCGTTCTGCGGTGTGCTGACCATCGGCACTGGCTCACCCGCCTCTTCACATTCAGAGAGACACAGCTGTTGTGCATCACTGCATACTGTCTCTTCTTCACATTCCAGAATGCTGCTTGGCTGGGCCCCTGTTTGCAAGCCAACAGATTCTGAGAACAGAAGCAGAGACTCAGCTGGCTCCTTTACAGAGCTCTCTGAATGCCTGGGCAATTTGGCAGGCGGTGAAGAGACAGATGGTTGTTCAACAGTGCTGTGGTCCTGAGAGGAGGTGGAAGCAATTGAAGTCGATGCATTGGCTGCCATCCAACCAACAACGGCTTCAATTTGTTCTTCCCGCAGCAGGGGGGCACGCCAAGCTCCTACAAAAGTGCGCATAAAGGAACGCTCACGGGGAAAACTGGTGGATGCTGTGTCACTGGGTGCGGCAGCAGCACAGAATCCCCACGTCCTCTCCCTGCTGAAACTCCACGGCCACGACCACGTGCCTTACTCCCTGCCTTCTTCATCTTGGTAGATTGATAAAGAAAGTCAGAAAAGTTATAAGGCCTACAGTGTGGTTATTCCTCAGATGATGCAGTGAACACTGCGACAATGTTTCAGTCTGTGAAAGGCCCTTTGTGTACTTCTATAGGTTTGCAACCGAATGTATTATAGGTGGAAGCGCGTCACACTAATAGATTAGATTTTTTTTTAAATAAATGGAGCAGCACCAATTGAGAAATAATGTGAAGTGATAGCAGTGACAACCGCTCACAGACTACAACAGTCATGGTTGAAAAGTATTACTGGAGCGTATCTGCACTCAAAAAATGAAAAGCACAGACTACAGTGAACCTGCACAACTGTCACTCTTTGAGGCCCCTTTGTGTACTTCTATAGTGTTCTGCAACCCAATGTATTTGGATATACGGATGAAGCGCATCACACTAATAGATTGATTTTTTTGAATATATGGAGCAGCACCATTGAGAAAAATGTGAAGGATGAGGCATGACACACAGCTAGCAGGGACTACAACCGCAGTGGTTAAGAACTACTTAGGCTAATCTGCACTCAAAAAATGGAAAAGCCACAAGCTACAGTGAACACTGCACACAACTGTTCCATCTGTGAAGCCTTTGAGTTTCCTCCTGTTGCGAGGCCAGCTTGTCCGAAGAGTCAAGGCTAACCAAGGCAACAAGAAGGAGCTCCGGGAAGATCTCATGGCAGTGGGGACATTGGTTTCAGTCAATCCATAAGTAAACTACTCACGCAATGGTCTCCGTTCCAGACGAGCCGTAAGGTCCTTTACTTTCAAAGGTCATGTCAGGCTGTCTACAGTATGCTCATGATCACTTGGAGGATCTGAGAAGACTGGTTCAAGTTCTTGGTCTGATAGACAAGATCGAGATCTTTTGGTGCCAACCACACCGTGACGTTTGGAGAAATGGATGGCACTGCATACGACCCCAAAATTACCATCCTAAGTCAAGCATGGTGGTGGCAAGCATCAATGCTGTGGGCTGTTTCTCAAACCGGGGCGGCCAAACGGTCCGCTTCCTGGAGGAGATGCCCGGCTACCTGGGAGATTTTGGCCAAAACCGCTCCTCCCTCAAGGATCTTAGTGGGTTCGTTAATTTCTCTTCAACAAGGGGACAACGGCCCGCACACAGCAAAAAACCAAGGCCTGGTTCAAGAGGGAAAAAGTCAAGGTTTTTTTAGTGGCCTAGTCAGTCTCCTGACCTTAACCCAATGAAACTTGTGGAAGGAGCCAAAATTAAAGTCCACATGGAGACACCCAAAAAACTAGATAATTGGAGAAGGATCTGCATGGAGGAGGGGCCAAGATAACTCCAAGACCTTGTGGCTGATCAGGTCTTATAAAGACGATTAAATTTGCTGTAATTGCAAAAAGGGGTTATTCCACGAAATTTTTAAAAATAGGGGTTGTTAATAATTGACCCACACTTTTATGTTTAAATTTATTAAACCAACTGGCCCCAAATAACTTTTTGATTTTAATTTTGCTTCTTAAAATAATCCCTTCGTTTTGCAGTTTGAAGGCTCTAAATTTTTGCATTTATCAAACCAGCTAAATCTGCAGGGGGTGAATATATTGTAGGCCTGTAAGTGTGGTTATTCCTCAAAAACTGCAGTGAACACTGCAGACAAAATGTTCAGTAGCTGTGAAAAGGGCCCCTTTTGTAAAATTCTATATGTTTGGAAACCCAATGTATTCTATACGGATGGAAGCGGTACACTAATAGATTGATTTTTTTAAAATATAATGGAGCAAGCACCAATTTGAGAAAATGTGAAGTGAGGCAGTGACACACGCTCAGCAGACTACAACCAGCAGTGGTTGAAGAACTAACTGGAGCGTAATCTGCACTCAAAAAATGAAAAGCTCACAGACTACAGTGAACACTGCACACAACTGTTCACTATCTGTGAAAGGCTCCTTTCTGTACTTCTATAGTGTTTGCAACCAATGTATTGTATACAGATGGAAGCGCGTCACACTAATAGATCACTGTTAATTTCTATTGAATGGAGCTGCACCAATTCCACAAAATAAAATAAAAAAAAGAGTCAGTGAGTGACACGTGCAGATGCCTACAAACAGCGGTGGATGCAGAGCAAACTGCAGCGTCACCTGCACTCTCACACACACCTTGCACAGAGCTGTTAAAACAACACTGCAAGGCAAAAGGAAGCTTTACACAGCGGTTGGTAAAATAGCCTGCCTAAAGCACAGTACACAAAATCGCAATCTCTAACTGTCCCTCAGAGTCAGCAGAGCAGCGTTCTGTCCCTAACTGAGTTCACAGCACAGTGACGCTAAAATGGCGGCGGCGCCTTTTATAGTGCATTCTGACATCATTTCAGCAGCCAATCACAGCCATGCCATTAGTTAACATGACCGCAGCAGTACAGGATGTGCCCACACTTCGTAGGATTCCTCATTGGCTGACTAAAATCACAGTGCCTCTCAAAGAATTATGGGAACTTCCGATTCCGGTATACGATATATGAAAAATATCGGAACTAAGTAGCGGAATTCCGATACAGCGAATATCGGCCGATACCCGATACTTGCGGTATCGGAATGCTCAACACTAGGTACAAGTCCTTATTTTCTCCTATTCCACAAGTCATGTGAGAAAGAAAATATCATCTGGAGGATGGACATTTTTTAAAATGGACATTGATTTTAGGAAAGAGCACAGTGTCTAAAAGATATTCTGCAGTTACATATGTAGGCACTATAGACAATTCATTTTCTGCCATGCAGGGTCCTTGCATGATCATGACTTTATCATGAAAGATCTAATAAATATTTTTTTAGATAGCAATATGCCCTGTGGTAATTTCTGTTCAAATTGCAGCATAAGCACATTGAATGTTCAATAAATATGTCACAAAGCAAAGAAATCATGAGCTGTAGGTCATAAAGACAGATTAATTGACAAGTTGTTATTTTAAATTATTCACACATTGTTTTCATAGAGATAAAAAGTGCTCAGCTGCAATGCAGAATTCAGCATGTCTCAGCAAATTTTATCGGGAACTATGCCATTTAAGCTCGGATGCTGTCAGACGCAGCACAGTAATGTAATGTATATTTTCAATTTAGTTTAGCATATTGCTTTTCCAAAAGAAACAAGAATAGTGTATCTCTGCAGGGTCCTGCTAGACCCAGACCCAATAACAACTTTCTTAATAACGAAATATGCTTTGTATTACCTCTTCTTTTTTCTTGTCTATGATTCTGTTTACTGAATTAGATCCTGGTCACTATCATGGCTCTGCCTGGTTTAGTTCAGCTAGCAGCCTGGTCACATAACTAGTATTTTGATTAAGTAATCATCAAGTCTAATGGTGGCCAGAATAGTGGTACAACAGTATTGCCACTGATAATATTTAAAAGATCGAGAGACTTGAGATTAGACATGAGCAAACTTTTCAAGATTCGGTTTGGTTCGGCGAACGTTCCAATGTTCGCCAAACATGTTTGTTAATCAAATCGCCAAACGTACCAAACTGCTTTAAATTCAATGGGAGGTAAAACCAAACATGAACATAACACCTTAAAGGGTGACAAAAAACTTTCAAACAGCTCAAATTAGGGGCAGACACCAGGCAAAGTGGCATCAATTGACCCAGAGTACAAATAGTATAATTGCGCAGCATGGTTGCATGGGACAGGGCTTAGACCAGCATTTCTAGCTTAAACATTGATCAGTAACATGTGAATGAGTGACTGCTATAGGCCTGGAGCATTGAGAGGTCTGCCAAATTCAGACAACACACATGAATAGACCCATCTTGGAGTCCAAACTTTTACATAAATTAGGGGCAGACACCAGGAAAAATGGCATATATTGACCCACACTAGAAATTTGATAATGGCACAGCATCATTCAGCCAAGATCCATATATGATTTATCAGGTTCTGGGCCAGAATTTAGAGCTTTGAATTGAAGTTTTAATTAAGATGTGGTAGATGAGGGAGCATTGTAAGCCTTCTTTAATGGGAGCCTTGACACCTCATGCAACAGCTAATTTTTTTTCTCCCAGCCACACTCAGGTGGTACAAACATCAGTTTCATAGACTACTATTGGTATAAAAATGAAAGGATAGTAAAACAGGTAGCTGACTGATCAATTGACCCACAGTAGAAAATTTTATAATGGCACAGAAGCAGTCAGCCTTGGGCCATGATTGAGGTATCAGGCTCTGGACCAGCATTTACAGCTTTGAACTGAAGTTTCAATTAAGACATGGTGGGTAAGGGAGTAGTGTAAACCTTCTTTGCGGGGAACCCTGATACCTCATGCAACAGCTCCAACTTTTTTTTTCCCAGCCACACTCAAGTGGCACAAACATCATTTTATAGCCTACTATTGGTAGAAAAGTGTAAAGATAGTAACACAGGTAGTTGACTGAAAGTAAGTGTATGCCTGCCCGTTTGGGAGTCCTATTGCAACAGGCAAGACACATGAAGGAGACCCAACTTGGATTCTCCACATTTCAAAATATTATTGTCAAACATCACTAAAGGGGCATCAATTTCCACATAGTAGAAACAGTATAATAGGCATCTGACACACCTTTCACCACATGATGAAGGTGATATTCAGCCGCCGAAACTCGTGTGTTTAGCATTTTTAAATAAAGGTCTGTATATTTATATTAACACTTTGCCCTTTTCTGTATGCCCAGCGCTCCGCCTAACCGCACATTTTTCTTCATTCATTTACACTCCCCTTGAGGGCTGTGGATGGAGCAGCACAGGCATCATCAGTAGGAGATCTGCAGGACCTTTGGTCATGTGTTTCAGTCACATGTTAGCTTGGACTCCATGCTTCACAGCCCGAAGGCTAGCTACTTACTAACCACAGGCTTCGTCCGAGGTTGTGCAAGGGTGCACAACCCGGATAGGTGAATGGATCCCCATTTTAATAGATATCTCATTAGACCACCAGATATTACTCTATGGGCGCCCCCCTGCTCTTTTGTTTCTTTGTTATACCTTTGACCACAGGCAACCCAACAGATGGAGAACCAACTTGGAGTCTACATATTTCAACAAATTGTTTGTAACATCAGGAGCAATAGCATCAGCAGGCACAGAAGCCATGATAAAGGTGTTACAGACTGCAAAAATGCAAGATCAATGCATGACACTAAAAAATAGAGATGGGCAAACCCGAACAGTAAATTAGGCTTTCGTACTGAACACCTATTGTTTGGGCGCGGACACCAAACACGGAATTCACCAGGAAGTCCGTGTTACTGTTCGGGTTCGGCCCACCAAACACCGGGTGTTTGTTGTGCTGTTGTGTGCATGACAGTGTGGCAAACACTGCTTCTGATCATTGGTAAAATCATTACAGTTCAAATTCCCTGCATTGAAATTCTCCCTGTGAACTGTGGTGAACCGCGGTGTAATTCAACAAATATTAATCCACTTAGACACCACTACAGGGCAAGTGGGAAGAGCCAGGCAAAGTGCCAGAATTAGCGTATCTAATAAATGTGCCTTTTCTGGGGCTGTTGTGGGCTGCTATTTTTAGGCTGGGGGGCTAATATCCATGGCCCATTACCAGCCTGAGAACACCAACCCCAAGCTGTCTGCTGTAGCAAGACTGGTTGTCTAAAATGGGGGATCCCATCCCATTTTTTAAAATTATTTATTTAAATAATTTAAAAAAAACAGCATGGGGACCCCTCTGTTCTTGATAATTGATAACCATCCTTGCTAAAGGTGACAGCTGAGGGTTGCAGCCCCAACTGTCAACTTTGCCTGGCTGGTTATCAAAAAAACAGGAGAACCCATGCAGTTTTTTTAAATTATTTATTTAGAGCTCAGGCTCTCGCTGATGAATACTCTGATCATCTGCCGCCTATTCTCACTGTTATTAGTGGCAGCAGGCGTCGGCTGACGGGAGTAGTAGTCTCATCAGTTGTGGGATCACGCTGTCATTTGACAGCATGGGAAAAGCGTATGTCTGACCGGCAGTAATGATTATACCACCGATCAGAAGCAGTGTTTGCCATGCTGTCATGCACATGACAGCACAACAAACACCTGGTGTTCAGTGGGCCAAAGTGAGATGTCTCCTACTGTATGACGTTAGTAACAGCTGAATTTTTGGGGGGCCTGTGGATGAGGCCTGTATAACATTAACTAGATACTGCAAACAATTTCAAAGTGCCATCTTCCCTAATGTAGATCATTAGTAACAGAAGAAATGTTTTTTTCTTGTTGGCTGAGGACTGTGTGAAATATACTAGATGCTACAAACAATTTGAAGGTGAGATGTCCAATACTGTTTGACATTAGTAATCGAAGAAATTTTTTGGGCCTGTGGATGAGGCATGTATAAAAGACTAGATGATACAAACAATTTGAAAGTTAAATGTCCCCTACTGTATGATGTTAGTAACAAAATAATTATTTTTGGGCCTATGGATGAGGCCTGTATAAAATAGACTAGATACTACAAACAATTTCAAAGTGAGATCTCACCTACTGTAGAACATTATTAGAAATATTTTTAGGCCTACAGATAGGGACTGTATAACATAGACTAGATGCTAA
Organism: Oophaga sylvatica; assembly: GCA_033576555.1. Taxonomy (NCBI): domain Eukaryota; kingdom Metazoa; phylum Chordata; class Amphibia; order Anura; family Dendrobatidae; genus Oophaga; species Oophaga sylvatica. Next base: position 253,476,598 of record JARQOD010000001.1, read on the forward strand.
AAAGCAATTTCAAAGTGAGATGTTCCATACTGTGCAACGTTAGTAACTGAACACATTTTTTTTTAGCATGGGTGACACCTGTATAACCTAGAAGATATGCTGCAAACAATTTCAAAATCACATTTAGCCTGCTGTAGCACATTTGTAAAACCCCCAAAATTTAGTTCTTTTATGTGCAACAACTCAGCACACACAATTTCACCGCAACAAAATTACAATTTGGAATATGGCGGGCTGTATCATAATTAGCAACAGATTTTTTTATTTTTTTTTAATGTGCGTGAGGTCTGCAGACAGCTTCACATCACCACCACAAAATTACAATATGGGATATGGCAGTCTGTATCATATTTAACAACAGAAAAAATATATATTATATATATTTTTTAATGTGAATGAGCTATGCAGACTGTGGAATTTCACCGCCACTAAATAACAAGGTGAGATACGGCATGGTGAATCACGGTATATAAACTTCCCCGCAGTACAGAGAAGGGGGGATTCTCTCTGCCCTGTGGGAACTCGTGTCTCATTAAGGGAAAGGCTGAGGGTGCAGGTGGAGGCCCTAGAGAAGGTGGAGGAGCTGCAAGCAATGGAGGAAGTGTTAGATACAGAGGTTTGTCCCTCAAGCCTTGTGCATTCCAAGACTTGTGGAGTAGCATTTTGACTGCCTGCCCCCACAGCCACCAGATGTAACAGTCCTGCCCTTGTTTGCTCGTCCAGGTGTAAGAGGTGGAATGCACAATGTCAGACATAGATTTCTCAGGGAACAAGTGACAGCAGACCTCTGATGCCCATTGAACAGAATGTGTGAACAGCACTCCAGACTGGCCCATCTGTGGTTCACCACAGTCAGTTGGGCAGTTGGAAATTTGTGACATGGGGGTAAACAAGAATGATTGGTGTGCGGATTTTGAGGACTGTACTGTGTGTGATGTTAAGGTTGAGGAAAAGAAGGAGAGGCCACTTGATGGAGCGCTTGCTATCCACTGGAGCACATGCTCTTTCTGACCCTCTACATCTACAAAGCATACCACTATGTGGCTGCCAAAGAAAGTGAGTGGAGTAGCCCATCCAGTAGCAGATGTTGTCAGTCGTGTTTGGATAGGCATAGGACAAGACAATGATTGTTCAGTTGAGTTTTTATTAACATTATCACCTAACCCACGTATACTTTAAGTACCAAGCCTATTGCCCCTTTAACCACGACCTTGCTTTTTCCCCACTCTTCCCCTCTTTTAACCTGCTGTTTCACAACCTATCTAATTATCTTAGATATCGTGCCTGAACAACACTCTTAAGGTACTGTCACACTAAACGAGATCGCTAACGAGATCGCTAATGAGTCACCGATTTTATGACGCAGTAGCGATCTCGTTAGCGACGCAGCTGTGTGTGACATGTAGCAGCGATGTGGCCCCTGCTGAGATGTCAGTGATCGTTTATGAACGTTCTGAGCCATTTTTTGGTCGTTGGTGTCCCGCTGATGAGCCTGAATCGCTGAGTGTGACACCCTTTATGAACGACTTCACCAGCGTCGCAGGTGGGACTAGGTTTTCCCAACGACCGCAGAGGTCGTTATACAGATCGCTGATGAGTTGTGTTTGGAATCTAACTAGCGATCACATAGCGATCGCACCAGCGATCTCGCCAGGTTTTGTGTCGTTGTCGTGATCGCTGGTGCGATCGCTAAGTGTGACAGTGCCTTTAGACCTAACAATTAAGATTAGCAAATGGGGCTTCCTGATTATTGACTGCATCACAGTTTTATCCCAAATGATCTGTATTAGCAAATGGGTATTCCTGACTGCAACAAAGTTTTAGCACAATATAGTTAGATGCTGGAACATCGATTTCACATAGGACAGGATCCTATCTAACTAAATGACAAGTTCACTTGCAGCAGCAGAGGTGGACTCTCTGACTCTCACTGAGTAAATGGTGCCAACAAAACAAGTTGTCCACTTTTTATATGGAGCGGGACATGTGACCTCAGCATCCAATCACAGAAGCAAATGTGTCATGATGTTGTGGATGGTTTCTGCACCCTGATTGGCTACTGGAATGTACACAAGTTAAGTTAGAAAGAGAAAAAAAAAGGGAAAAAAATACACTCCGCTGCTTCTCTGACCTAGACAAATCCCCTCCCCTCATAAAACATGCCCCCCCATGCCCATCATATAGCACCACTATCCTAGACAAAGTAAAAACAAAAGCATTAGTGGAAACGCGATCATTTACCTATCTTTGACCGAATTTTGCTGACTTTGAGACAAATGCTCTGGAAACGGAACACGAATCTGAATGTGGTAGGTTTGTGCCGAATTTGGGATTGACGAACGTTTTCTGAACAATTTGGCTTATCTCTACTGGAGATACCTTAGAATACAAGTGCACAATATGCAATACCAAAATAATAAATAAGATCAAATAAGGAAAACTGAAAGAACAATATATATATAATAGCTTCAACTTGCCTGGAGCTTTCAGGTAAAGAATTTCTTCACTCCACTGTTTTGGATTTTTCCTAATAATGATTTTTTTTGTACAAAATTCAATTTCTACTTCTGCGCTCATTGGTATTTTCTTTGACATGATAATAAACAGTTCACCCAGATTCTGCATAAAGAAGATAAAATAATGAGTTATAATGCAAATGATAATATCTCCCTAGAAAATGTTATACTCAGTAGGTACAGTGTAAGTATGCACTTTAACAATCATCAAACTAACATTTAATTGCTATTAGTTTAGCAGCTCAGCCAATAATTATCTTTTCACTTACATGATTCTAGCTAGATAACTGATTGCAGATGTTATATGGAAGTTACTATTGTATAATATCTTATTTAACATTTAGAGTGTCTATACAAACAAAAAGCGCAAAGAAGCCCAAAAAGTATATAATACATAATAAAAACAATTTTATTTAATCAAAGATAAAAAGTATATACGAAGTAGTAACTACTTGTAACAAGTAACTACTCATAACAAGTGTGTCACTACTTGTTATATGATGTATTTATTTTACCTTTGATTAAATAAAAAATGTTTTTATTAGACAATACATACTTTTTGGGCTTCTTTACTCTTTTTGTTGTGTACTAGATTTTCGCCTTTTTTCCTATTATATGGGTATTTTGCTGTAGTTATTTAGAGTGTATGTGCAGTGTTGTTTGAATGTTTATAAACCCTTCAGAATTTTCCATATTTCTGTATAAATTTCACCTGAGACTGCGTTCCAAAAGTAGCTAAAGAGAACCTAATCAAACAAATGAGTAAAAAATATTACACTTTGTCATTTTTTATTGAGAAAACTGATTCAATATCATGGATCTGTAAGTAGCCAAATGCTTTCAATCAATGGGATGACAAGATGTAAGTGGGCATCCTATTCTATTTAAAGAAAAGGCATCTATCAATGTCTGATCTTCATAACACATGTTCGAGGAAATGTATCATAGCATGAACAAAGGAGATTTCAGAGGACCTCAGAAAAGTTATTGGTGCTTATCAAGCTGGAAAAGATTACAAAACCATCTCTAAAGATTTCGAACGTACCAATCAACAGTCAGACAGGTGGTGTACAGATGGAAGAAACTCACCCCATCTCAGTCATTGATTAAAAAAGATCATTACAATGACAAGTTGTAATAATAATCCATGAGGTCACAAAGAAACTCAAGTTATCCTCTAAGCAAAGTAAGATCTTTCTCACACTAGCTAATGCGATCATTCATGTGTCAACCAACAGGAGGACACAGAAACTGAACAATAGTGCTGGGTACAGTAGGATTGTAGGGAGAATGCCACTTCCAAAAAGAACATTGCTGACCATATACAGTTTGCCAATAATCTCCTAGACACAGCTGAGGCCTACTAAAACAAAGTTTTGTGGACAGATGTGACCATCATAAGATCTTGCCATTTATGAAACACAGTGGAGGAATTATTATGGTTTGGGCCTATTTTACTGCATTTTAGCCAGGACTGCTTGCCATCATTAATGAAATAATGAATTCTGAACGTTATCACCAAATATTAAAGGCAATTGTCAGGACATCTGTCCATGAGCTGAACCTTAAAATAACATGGGTCATGCAACAAAACAATGACCAAAAGAACATACAGTAGGTCATCCATAAAATAATACTTTAAAGAAGAAGAAAGTAAAAGTTTCGAAATGTTGTGTAAGAACCTGAAGGGAGCAGATCATGGGAATAATCCCACCAATTAAACAAAGTTAAATCTGTTTAATTTTGGAAGGAAAAATTGCTCCAACTTGATGTGCAGGACTATTTAAAATTACCGCAAATGTTTAGATTCAATTATTGCTGCACAAAGGGGTCACATAGATACTAAAAGTAAAGGTTCAAATACTTTTGCCACTCAAAAATATTTGATAGTGGATTATTTTTGTAATAAAAAAATATTAAACTACATTTTTTTGACTCATTCGTTTGATTTGGTTTTCTTTAATTACCTTTAGTACTTCTGTGAAAATTATGCCACTTTGTAGGTATTCTCTACTCTTAACTCCTCAACGTCCACTGATGGACACAGTCCGTCATCGCTGGGTGTCAGTTCCCAGTGATCTGATCATCGGACAACTGTAGCTTCTAGTCTCACATAAAAATATTAAGAAAATAAAAAAATATAAAAGTTCAAATCACCCCCTATTTGCCCCATTCAAAATAAAACAATTAAAAAAAAATAAAAAAATACACATTATGTATCGCCGTATTCAGAATCACCCGGTCTATCAAGCTATAAAAAGAATTAATTCGATCGGTAAACGGTGTAGCAAAAATAAAAGTCAAAACACCACAATTACGGGTTTTTGGTTGCTGCAACATTGCATTAAAATGCAATAACGGGCAAACAAAAGATCATATCCACACCAAAATGATATCAGTAAAAACATCAGCTCATGCATCAGCATCATGCAAAAAAATAAGCCCTCACCCAGCCCTAGATCATGAAAAATTGAGATACTACCGGTCTCGGAAAATGACGCAATTTTTTTTTCACCATTTAAATAAAAACCAAACTATACATGTTTGGTATCTACAAACTCATAATGACATGGAGAATGATAATGGAAGGTCAGTTTTAGCATTTATTGACCATGGTAAAAAAAAAAAAATCCAAAAAACAGTTTTGGAATTGCACGTTTTTTTGCAATTTCACCGCTCTTGGAATTTTTTTCTCAGTCTGCAGATAGGATAAAAATTTTTCCTGCTGATCTCGCTGATGGAGCAACTCTTGGTACAACGCCAAGGATGGAGGGGTCTTGGGATCAACGGGGTCCATGGCGTATACAAACAGTCATGCACGTGGATTGTGGACCCTATGTGCCACAGTCGGGGCTTGCCCTTGGAGGGGCATGGCTAAGCAGCCACCTGGTTTTTGCTAGATCTCCTGTTAGTGGAGTTAGGTTTGAGCTGCAAGTGTCTGCCAGTTACCTCTCCAAGGGCAGTCCCCGATACTGCAGCATCTGAACCCGAGGGTTTGGATTGCAGACATGGACTTGGCGTCCAAGGCAAGACTAGATACTAATGCAGGTTCAGACAGTGTGGATCATGGAGCACTTGACAAAATGGACATAGGTGCAGGTTCAGACAGTGTGGATCCTGGAAGGCTTGAAAGGACGGACTCTGGTACTGGTTTAGGTACCACCAGAGTGGCTTCAGTCTCAGGTCCTGCTGGGGTGGTTTCAGGCTCCAGGCTCAGGCACCCCCAGAGCAGTTTCAAGCTTATGCACCGCCAGAGAGACTTCAGGCTTAGGTACTGCCACAGCGGTTTCAGGCTCAGGTACCACAAGCCAAAGCAGCTTCAGGTTCAGGAACCACCAGAGTGGTATTAGGTTCAGGTACCACAGGAGCAGCTTCAGGCTGTATTGCCAGAATGACTTCAGGCTTAGGTACCTTCCGGAATGGTTTCAGACTCAGGTACCGCCTGAGTGGTTTTAGGCTCAGATGCCAGTGATATAGCTTCAGGTAACTTGGATAACACATACAGGTTCAGGTGCAGACTAAGTGAGTTCAGCAACAAGTTTAGTTCTAATAGAATAAATTTGGAGACAGGTTCAGAAGTAGGTTCAGGGACCTGACAACTAACTGTAGGTACAAACTCATACTAACACCCAGGAGGATGTTGTACAAGCATTTCCTTAGAGGGGAGCATGCTATAAATACTAAAGGCCTCCCAGCTATTGGCTGAGGGCAGTTTCAGAGTGAGCATGCGTACTCTACCCACTTCTTCAAGGAGTAGCGTGCGCACTCTGAATCTGCCCACAGCCAATAGCTGGGAGGCATCTAGTGCACCACCCCAGGAGACCAGGAAACTGTGCAGGAAAAGGAGACACCACCAAACAGCTGGGCCAGTGAGTATGTTGGCGTTACTGCCAGGAACAGAGAAAGGGAACATGCAGAGATACCAGTATTTGTGTTACTGATGCAGCCACTTGTATGTGCTCATTTCTTCAAATTCCAAACTATTCATTGAGAGATATATCTGGGAATATATTTATATATTCACACTTGTCAATATGCACCTATTTATGATTTAAAAATCTGTTACATTGTATGCCATGTGAAACTGAAAAATTTATGAACACATGGCACTGGACCACCAATGGTTCAGGGGGTGATTTTTCAGTGAATCCAAGGCATTAAAGAACACCTTCAGCATTGGGCTGCCATTTTAAAATTATACAGTACAGTAACTGCAAACAGTAACTCTACAACCAATAATTGAAGACTGATGTTGTCTAAATGGCTACTCAGCAAATAGACTACTATTAGCCAAATAATCTCAGATCATTAGAGATCAAATGCTTTTTTTCATCATATTACCATGATTATGGTATACTTCTACTTTGGATGACCAGGGCCCAGGGACTAATGTTATAAGAACACTTCTAGGGCCTATAGCTTGCCGAATAAGCGGAGACCTGAACAAATTCACTCAACTCTAGTCATAATTTTAAATTCCCAGACACTGTTATATTCCTTGTCTATCTGTGTCACAAATGCATATTGATTCACATGTCACCGACTATAGCAAAATTCAGTCACTGTACAAAACCTTAACCCCTTTTAAAGACCAGAGTTATTTTTGATTTTGCATTTTCATTTTTTTTGCTCTCCTTCTACCCAAAGCCATAACTTTTTTATTTTTTGGTCAAAATGGCCATGTGAGGGCTTGTGTTTTGTGGAACGAGTTGTATATTTGAATGATGCCATTTGTTTTACCTTGTCATGTACTCGAAAACGGAAAAATTCCAAGTGTGGTAAAATTGCAAAAAAAAAGTGCAATTCCACAGTTGTTTTTTTTTTTTTTTACCATGTTCACTAAATGCTAAAACTGACCTGTCATTACGATTCTCCAGGTCATTATGAATTCATAGACACTAAACATGTATAGATTCTTTTTTATTTAAGTGTTGAAAAAAATTCCAAAGTTTATTTAAAAAAAAAAAATTCGGTCATTTTCCGAGACCGATAGCGTTTCCTTTTTGTGTGATCTGGGGCTGAGTGAGGGCTTATTTTTTTGCATGCCAAGCTGTTGTTTCTAATGATACCATTTGTGTGTGGATACGATCTTTTGATTGCCCGTTATTGCCTTTTAATGCAATGTTGCGATGCCCAAAAAAACGTAATTCTGGCGTTTTTACTTTTTTCTTGTTATGCCATTTAGCAATCGGGTTAATTTTTTTTTCTATATTGACAACCCAGGCTCATTTCTATGTTTTGGGTTGCCATTATGATTTAAAAAGAGAAAACACAGTACTTTGACAATAAATGTCTCCACGCAACGACTAACCATGAGTGGAGGAAAAGTTTAGGTGTTATCATTCATATTCTCTGAAAAAAGGCCAAGAAAGCAAAAATTCTGCCGGGGTATGTAAACTTTTGAGCACAACTGTATGACATGGCAAATTTACTTTGTTCCAACTCATACCTCACATGATACTCTCTTTGGCAATACTAATACAGTGGATGATTGAACAGCTTCTACACCTTCTTGTCCAGTTTCTACATCTTCTTGTCCAGTATTGCTCCAAGTGTAAGTTTCAGTTGCACTCATTGATGTTTTTTTTATTTTGATTTCATCATAGTCTAGAATTTAATCAAAGCAGTTTTAGTACAAGTATAGAAAAAGCCAAATGAAAACTGTATAGTAACATATAACATTACTGTTAACATTTACATTTTTACAGTTTATTTATAAAGCAGTATGTAATGTCCTGGATGGCAGATATGTGTCAGTGAAGTGGTTGAAGTTTTATTTTGACTTAATTTTGGGTCTGGGATTTAAGAGAAACCAAAACAGTCTGGGTGGGAAAGATCATTCCCATAATCCAGTCCGGGGCTTACAGGCTAGTAGCAACAGCTGAGTTAGCTCTGCAGTAGACATGGGTGGACCCTTGGATGTTTGGTTCCGTCGGATTAAGCCAAGCAGTTAAAAAAAGTTTGGACTTGGGTACTAGAACAGTACCGGGACCCGAACCCGAACCTAGACCTCATTCACTTGTATGGGGGCCTGAACATCCATTGTTTGCCACGCTGTCATCTAAAAGATGTGCCTTTTCTTGAGTGGCTGTGGGCTGCTATTTTAGACTAGTGGGCCAATATCCATGGCCCCTTACTAGCCTGAGTAAACCAAACCCCAGATGTCTTCTTTAACAAGGTTGTTTTTTAAAAATGCGGACCCCTTTATTGTTGATAACCAGCCTTACTAAAGCTGACAGCTGAGGGTTGCACCCCACAGCTGTCAGTTTTGTCTGGCTGGTTATCAAAAATACAAGGGAACCCACGCTTTTTTAAAGAATTTATTTAAAGCACAGGTGCCTGCTGATGAATACTCTCATCAGCCATCACCTGCTCTCACTGTTATTAGTGGCAGCTGATGGTAGTAGTAGTCACATCAGCTGACGCCAGTAACCGGAGGTAAACTTATTAACTCCGATCACAGCTGTGGGCTCACACTGCCATTTGACAGGGTGGAAACTGCTGCTGTCTGACAGGTGTTAATCATATTACAATAAACTTCATTCTGTTTTGATATAAAACTGCTGCGCATATCCAACGGGCTATTCTGTTTTTATATATATCTATATACTGTATAGATATACTGTATATATCATATTATTATACATATACTTATAAAATCTATAAAGCTATATCATACTTCGTGTCATAGTGAACATTGAAGCAAGGGTCACACTATGACACTCCATGACCCTTATCGGCTGGGACCACACTTTTGCAAACAGGTAATTAAAGTTAGTTATCTGATGGATCACAGATATGCATTCCAGACACACCTTGCAAAAGAATGTGGAAGTAACAGATTTATGGCCTGCGGAGGTACCCCATGGCACTAACCTTCCTATTTACAGAGACCCTGAAAAAGACTGCTTTATTCATATCCCAGTTATGAATATTGTTTTCTTTATTAACAGCATAGATTATATAGTTATGGCTGATATATTTCCGTGTGATGAAGTGGCTAGTGTAACAGATTGACTTATATCACTGGGCGCTTGGCAAGTGATCAAGTGATATAAGTCAGTCCCAAATTAAAATCTGACAGATAACTAACATTATATATGTCATGTTTCCCATTTATGGAAAGCTAAAATCATAACAGGCAATTTGACATTAGTATCTCTAGGGGTGGAGATATCCTGAATAGAGTTGAGCGACTTTGGTCGGATCGGGTTTCAGACCACCCGACCGAAACAAAATTTGAGTAGGACGAAACTGGTCCGACTAGGGCAAAAAAAGTCGGAGTTTCGTCTGAAACCCGACCCCAATGCAAGTCAATGGGGAATAAAAGCCGGCATTGAGTGGATGAATGTCATCCGCTCAATGCCGACTTTTATTCCCCATTGACATGCATTGGGGTCGGGTTTCGGACGAAACTCCGACTTTTTTTGCCCTAGTCGGACCAGTTTCGTCCTACTCAAATTTTGTTTCGGTCGGGTGGTCCGGAACCCGATCCGACCAAAGTCGCTCAACTCTAATCCTGAATATTGGAAATATCTTAATTTTTGGGACACTAGCCACTTCCCATGACCAGCCCCATATGAGCTCACCAAAGAGAGGTATGCGGGCATGGTTTTTATTCAATAAAAGCAGATTTTGAGTTTTTGTCAGTCCTGGGAGACACAGTGAGCTGTGGTTCTGTACTTTTTCCCTAAAAGGAGTGCATCACTCCCCTAAATTTGTGCCATTTCCATAACACAGGTTTAGTACTTTGTTATTCATTTTTATTTTATGTGATTGTCTATATAGTATTGCTCTGTTCCCATTTTATAACATATTTGTATATTTCTATAAACACTGCCTTCTTTTCAGATTAAATATCTAAAATTTAAAAGCTTTGTTCCTCTATAAACCACATCCCAGAAGCAGTATGCTGCCTGTAAAGGGTGTCTAATCAGTTTGTATAAACGATTGGTCACGACAGCTAGCTTTTCATTTGTTATTTGTCATTTATTCCATGATTTGGAATTGGATGTGTATTTACTATATGTTCACTGTGAGCTCTCTGTGCGCGCTTATTGTTAGAGGCTAGAGGTAGAGATAGAGGCAGCATGCATCAACTGACAAGTTCACTTTAACAAAGATGGAACTCCAACTATTTCGCAAATACACGCTGGCCCACTATGGAAATCAATACCTAAACCAGAGCGTTTTCTGATTAGAAAGGTTGAAAAAAATTGACAAATCAGTTAGCTAAAGAAGTAAAAAGCACAATACAGTATATACTGAAGAGGAATGGCATGCATGAGTATTGTCAATAAAGAAAGCGTCTCCTAAAGCCCATGCATAAAAAAGCTCTCCTACAATTTTCCAGTGCCCATACTGAAAAATATGAAGACTAGTGGAACTCTATACGTTGGAGTGATAAGACCAAAATTAATTATTTAATTATTTTTTTTAGAACTGGTGTCTTCAAAAGTGTATGACAACTCAAAGAGGAGGCGCAGTGATGTGCAAACATACTCTGCGATACTTGGATATCACTTGAATATCTTGCACTTGTCGAGCATTGTCTGATGCTCAGATTGAATGCTCAAATTCCTGCCCACACATTTGGAGTTTGTTACACAGTCAATAAACATGCAAGGATTGCCTGCCAGTCACTGTAATGGCATAACCATCTTGGTACTGGCATTACTGTGATTGGCTAGCCACATTACCTCATCAAAGTTTATAAAAGGACTGACGCCACCACACTCCACACACTTACACCATTGCACAGCTCAGGGACAGTTCTTACTGGAGGGAGAGAATACTTGTCCAGGCCAGTGTGCACAGTTTTAGTAATAAGAGTCCTTTAGTGGTGATACTTTGCTGAACCATCATAATAAAGACCCTTCTTAGGGATAATCTTGTGCTGTTTCTATGTGATACATTCTGCATTTAGCATAGGGACAGCTGGAGCAGGAAGAGTGGCTGAATACAGCCCCTAGGCAGGACTTACAGCTTTGCAGTTTGCTGAGAATTTATAGCTGCTGCAGATGACCACAACTTTTTTGGGAGTGAAAACATTTACTGTATTGTCATCCATACAGTTTAACATGCTTTGTGTGAAATTACACTGGTTTAAAAATTCTTAACACCACTTAGCCTGCTACAGTTCACAACATTTTTTTATTCCAAAAATTGACTATTGTCATCCAAAAATATTTAGAATTGAGAGTCCTCAGTGGTTGATACCTTTTAACCCCTTCACACCCAAGGGTGGTTTGCACGTTAATGACGTGCCAATTTTTTCAATTCTGACCACTGTCTCTTTTTGAGGTTATAACTCTGGAACGCTTCAACGGATCTTTGCGATTCTGAGATTTTTTTCTCATGACATATTGTACTTCACGCTAGTGGTAAAATGTCTTCGATTTAACTTGTGTTTATTTTTTAAAAAAACACAAATATGGCGAAAATTTTGAAAATTTTGCAATTTTGCAATTTTCAAACTTTGAATTTTTATTCCCTTAAAACAGACATTTCCCACATGTCTACTTTACATCAGCACAATTTTGGAACCAAAATTTTTTTTTGTTAGGAAATTATAAGGGTTAAAAGTTGACCAGCGATTTCTCATATTTACAACAAAATTTACAAAGCCATTTTTTTTAGGGACCAAGTCACATTTGAAGTCACTTTGAGGGGTCTATATGGCAGAAAACACCATTCTAAAAACTGCACCCCTCAAGGGACTTTAAAACCACATTCAAGAAGTTTATTAACCCTTCAAGTGCTTCACAGGAGCTGAAGCAACGTGGAAGGAAAAAATGAATATTTAACTTTTTAGTCACAAAAATGATCTTTTACAAACTTTTTTTCATTTTCACAAGGGTAAAAGGAGAAAATGGACAGACAAAGTTGTTGTGCAATTTCTCCTGAGTACGCCAATACCCCATATGTGGGGGAAAACCACTGTTTGGGTACACGGCAGAGCTCGTAAGGGAAGGAGCGCCGTTTGACTTTTTCAAACCAAAATTGGCTGGAATTGAGATTGGACTCCATGTCGAGTTTGGAGAGCCTCTGATGCACCTAAACAGTTGAAACTCTCCACAAGTGACATCATTTTGGAAACTAGACCCCCTATGGAACTTATCTAGATCTGTTGTGAGCACTTTGAACCCCCAAGTGTTTCACAAAAGTTTATAATGCCTGGGTGAGAAAAAAAAAAACAATTTTCCACAAAAATGATTTTTTAGTCCCAAATTTTTGATTTTTCCCAAGGAAATTGGACCCCAAAAGTTGTCAAATTTGTCCTGAGTACGCTGATACCCCATATGTGGAGGGGGAAACTGTTTGGGCGCACGGCAGAGCTCGGAATGGAAGGAGCAACATTTGACTTTTTCCAACCAAAATTGGCTGGAATTGAGATTGGATGCCATGTTGCATTTGGAGAGCCTCTGATGTGCCTAAACAGTGGAAACCCCCCACAAGTGACCCCATTTTGGAAACTAGAACCCCTAAGGAACTTATCTAGATCTGTGGTGAGCACTTTGCACCCCCAAGTGCTTCACCCAAGTTTATAAGGTAGAGCCGTAAAATTAAAAAATCATATTTTTTCCACAAAAATGATCTTTTCACCCCAATTTTTATTTTCCCAAGGGTAATAAGATCCCAAATGTTATTGTGCAATTTGTCTTGAGTACGCTGATACCCCATATGTGGGGAGGAAAAACTGTTTGGGTGCACGGTAGGGCTTGGAAAGGAAGTAATAACGTTTTGGAATGCAGATGTTGATGGGGGTCATGTTCTGTTTGCAGTGCCCCAGATGTGCCTAAACAGTGGAAAACCCCCACAAGTGACCCCATTTTGGAAACTAGACCCCATAAGGAACTTATCTAGATCTGTGGTGAGCACTTTGAACCCCCAAGTGCTTCACACAAGTTTATAATGCCCGGGCATGAAAATAAAAAATCCTATTTTTTTCCCACAAGAATTATCTTTTAGTCACCAATTTTTTATTTTCCCAAGGGTAACAGGAGAAATTGGACCATAAAAGTTGTTGTCCAATTTGTCCTGAGTACGCTGATACCCCATATGTGGGGGGAACCACTGTTTGGGTGCACGGCAGAGCTCGGAATGGAAGGAGCAACATTTGACTTTTTCCAACCAAAATTGGCTGGAATTGAGATTGGACGCCATGTTGCATTTGGAGAGCCCCTTGTTAGGGTTCGAGTTCCCGCTGCTGCATAAGGGGAGTCTCGAACCAGTCCCGCTGCGGTCCCCCATTCATCTCCGGCCGCAGTGGAGCCTGAGACGCCGGTCTCAGCGTCTAGCCCAGTTTAACACTGTGCAGAGGCTTGTTGTGATCTTTCCTGGTTCCTCTATTATAACCAGTGCTGGAGCAGGCAGTTCGGGAACTAAGTCCCTGATTTCTCCATCTGAGTATGCCCAGGGCAAGATCTCCCATTGGAGATCAGGAGTCACATGCTCGGTTGCAGCAGCGACTCCCATTGGTCCGCCAGGAAGGTCCTGAAACTACATGTGTTCTGAATGGTTTCGCATTTGTCCTTTTCTGGTAGGTCCTGCAGTTGCTACTATAAAAGGGTGGCATGGCTGGGCCGTCATGCGCTAGTATCAAATCTGTTACTTGCTTGCGCCAGTGTGGTCATGTATGCATGTGGTTAGGTCTGGCTGAAATAAGCCCCTAGAATATCGGCACCTCCGGTGAGGAGATTGTATGCATGTGTTCAGGGCTCAGCTGAAAACGCCATTAGAATACCGGCTACTCCGGTGAGATTACTGCTTGGGTTCTGATTGCATGACCACAGACTGCAATCCGCTTAGCAGTCATATGTGTTCCCTGTTAGTCTAACAGGACACAGTCTTTGTTACTGCGGCTCTGTGAGTTAACAGAGACCGCTTATTCCGCCATATAGTGCTACGGCGTTTACAACTGCGACTCTGCGGGATAACAGAGTTCGCTTATACCGCCTATTTACGCCATCTTACTAGCAGCAGGCTCTGCCTGCACGGTGGATCCCGGGCTGCAAACAACCTCTCCTTAATATCTATTAGGTGCGTTCAGCAGGCCCTTAACATAATACTAGCGCCAGGGTCTGGCTAGTAAAATGGCGGACGACCAGTGTCTACAGCAGTACATCCAGCAGCTGGAGGGTAGGTTGGCAGTCCTTCAGCGCACAACCTCAGCTGTGGATGTTACCGCAGTCGCTGTTCAGGCTGCTAGCGTAGCTGCAGTCAGTTTGTCCACCGCTACCTCTCTCCGACATTATCCCACCTCCCACTTCCAGACAAGTTTTAGGGTGACAGTAAACATTGTCGGGGATACGCGAGTCAGTGCTCTATACAGCTTGAGCTTCTGGCAACACGTTTCCCCACAGAACGGGCACAAGTGGCTTTTATTGTGTCTCTTCTGTCGGGCAGAGCATTGGAGTGGGCAACCCCGCTGTGGGAGCACGACGATCTTGTGGTGCGGAGTGCTCCTCGGTTTTTGGAGGCTCTGAAAAAGGTCTTTTTAGGACCTCAGGTCACACACGATACGGCACTCCAACTGCTGGCAATGTCACAGGGCTTGTCCATGGTCAGCCAGTTCTCAGTCCAATTTCGGACTTTGGCCTCTGAATTAGAGTGGCCAGATAAAGTTCTGATTCCAGTGCTCTGGAGAGGACTGGCAGACCATGTAAAGGACGCTTTGGTTACCAGGAAGATTCCTGCCACACTGGAGAAACTCATTTCTATATCTACCCGCATCGACCTCTGTTTTCACGAGCGGAGATTAGAGCGGACCCAGTGTAGGCAGAGGTTTCGGCTGGCACCCACCTTTGCCAAACCTCTTGAATTTCCAGTTCGAGCGTCCGACTCACCAGAGACCGTGGAGACTACTCGAGTGGGATCTAAGTCTCGGACCACTTGAGTATCCATGGTCTGTAGAGTGTGTCAGCAGCCAGGACATTATGCCAACCGATGTCCCCAGCGAATGAGTAAACGGTCATGTTCCGTGACCATGGGTGCAAGTTCATTAGACGCGAGGGATTTTGCTCCAAAAGTGCTCCTTAAAGGGTTAATCTCTCTAGGTTCATCCACTCTTTCCGCCAAGTTTTGTGTGGACTCTGGGGCTGAGGGGAATTTTATGTCCTCCTCCTTTGCCTCTCGCCATTCCATACCGCTGGTGACGCTCGCCGAGTCAATATCGGTGAGAGTATTGAATGGAGAAATCCTGCCCTCACAAATCACCCACCAGACTTTCTCTCTACCTCTGTCTATGTCCCCTTCTCATCAGAAGAATATATCCCTTTTTGTTCTTCCTGAGGGAATAGATGAGGTTTTGTTGGGATTACCCTGGCTTCGCCACCACTCTCCCCATATTTAGTGGTCCTCTGGGAGAATACTGGGTTGGGGTGATCATTGCAGAGACAGATGTCTCAGAGAGGACGTTCAGGTTTCCACCACGGAGATACCCATAGACCTTGCTTCTCTCCCCAAGGTTTATCGGTCATACGCTGATGTATTCTCCAAAAAGGCAGCGGAGACTCTTCCGCCTCATCGCCCCTATGACTGTCCTATAGACCTCTTGCCTGGAACGGAGCCCCCTCGTGGAAGAGTGTATCCTCTCTCTCTTCCTGAGACGGAGGCCATGTCACAGTACATCCAGGAAAATCTGGCAAGAGGGTTTATTAGGAAGTCAGTGTCACCAGCAGGGGCAGGATTTTTCTTTGTGCAGAAGAAGAATGGAGAATTACGACCGTGTATAGACTATAGGGGTCTTAACGCCATTACCGTTAAGAACAAATATCCTTTGCCCCTAATATCTGAGCTCTTTGATAGGCTCCGGGGAGCAAGGGTATTTACTAAGCTGGATCTTCGTGGTGCCTATTATCTGATCCGCATCCGTGAGGGGGACGAATGGAAGACGGCGTTCAATACCAGAGATGGACATTACGAATATCTTGTGATGCCCTTCGGGCTCTGTAATGCTCCAGCCGTCTTTCAAGATTTCGTAAATGACATCTTCCGGGACATGCTTGCCACGTCTGTGGTAGTCTATCTGGATGACATCCTCATCTTTTCTCCAGATATGTACACCCACCGGAGAGATGTTTGCAGGGTCTTCGACCTCTTGCGGGCAAATTCCTTATATGCAAAGTTGGAGAAGTGTGTGTTTGAGCAGGAGTCTCTGCCATTCCTGGGCTATATCATCTCCACTCAGCGATTGGCTATGGATCCTGCCAAACTACAGGCTGTAATGGATTGGCAAGAACCCCACTCTCTTAAAGCGGTGCAGCGCTTTATGGGGTTCATTATTTACTATCGCCAATTCATTCCCCACTTCTCTACTTTGGTTGCTCCCTTGGTAGCCCTCACCAAGATGGGAGCCAATCCCAAATTGTGGTCAAAGGAGGTCTCCAAGGCCTTTACTTCAATCAAGTCCCATTTTGCTAGCGCTCCTATCCTACAGTGTCCTGAGGTTGATAAGCCTTTTATATTGGAGGTAATGCCTCGTCCGTTGGTGCTGGAGCAGTCTTTTTTCAAAAGGATGCTTAAGGTCATAAACATCCTTGCTTCTTCTTCTCCAAGACCTTCACACCAGCGAGAGGAATTATTCCATTGGGTGGATAGCCATGAAGTTGGCCTTTTCCGAGTGGAGACATCTCCTGGAGGGGGCTCGCTTTCCCTTTCAAGTGTTCACTAACCACAAAAATTTGGTCTATTTACAGACCGCCCAGCGGCTAAATTCCCGTCAGGCCAGATGGTCCCTGTTTTTCACCCTCCATTTTCTCTCCGGGGAGAAGAACATTCGTGCCGATGCTCTGTCTCGCTCCGTGGTGTCCTCTGAGGAGGTGGAGGAGGAGCCTCGGCTGATTGTCCCCACAGAGAGCCTAAGAACTGTGGCCCCGGTTTCGCTTGAGTCTGTGCCTCCGGGCAAGACTTTTGTGCCATCAATTTGTGACCGGGAGTACTCTCTTGGGCACACTAGTCCAGGGTGGGTGGACATTTTGTGGCAAAGAGGACATCTGAGTTGCTGGCGAGGACATACTGGTGGCCACATATAGTCCGTGGCGTCAGGGAATATGTTCAGACGTGCATCTCCTGCGCCAAGAATAAGTCCCCTCGACAACGGCCAGCTGGGTTACTTTTCCCTTTACCGGTGGCAGATAGGCCCTGGGAGATGGTTGGGATGGATTTTGTGGTGTGCTTACCCAAGTCTCGGGGCTGCACCATCATCTGGGTAATAACCGACCATTTCTCCAAAATGGTGCACTTGGTGCCATTACCACGGTTACCGTCTGCATGGGCCTTGGCTGCATTATTCATTAGGCATATTTTCCGCCTACATGGTATGCCAGACAAAATTGTCAGTGATCGAGGTCCCCAGTTTGCGTCTCGGTTCTGGAGAGAGCTGTGTTGTTTACTTAGCATTGAGTTGAATTTCTCCTCTGCATACCATCACGAGTCGAATGGGTTGGTAGAGAGGGCCAACCAGACCTTGGTCACATACTTGCGACATTTTGTCTCTGCCAGGCAGGATGACTGGGCATCCTTGCTACCGTGGGCTGAGTTCGCTCTAAATAATGCTGTGGCTGCCTCCACCGGACAGACCCCATTCCTCCTGAACTACGGTCAGCATCCGCTGGTACCAGTGCCCATGCCCGTGTCTTCCACCAATTCCAGGGTGGCAGACTGGGCTGTGGAGGCACGGGACTTTTGGGACCGCACCCAGGATGCCATTCAGGCCTCCAAAGACAGGATGAAGTCTTCGGCCGATGCACATCGGCGCCCCGCTCCGACATTTGCTCCGGGTGACCTAGTGTGGCTCTCTGCCCGAAACATCAGGCTACATGTAGAGTCCACCAAGTTGGCACCTCGCTTTTTGGGTCCTTTTAAAGTACTTGAGCAGGTGAACCCGGTGGTTTACCACCTTGCCCTTCCGCTTCGCCTTGGTATCACCGACACCTTTCACGTGTCTCTCCTGAAACCTGTGGCCATTTCCCGGTTTTCCGAGTCATCTGCCGGGACATCGGGTTCATCTACCGACGATCATGAGGTGAACGCCATTGTTGGGTGCAAAGTGGTACCAGGAAAAAAATTTTATTTGGTGGATTGGAGGGGTTATGGGCCTGAGGATAGGTCCTGGAAGCCTGCCGAGCATGTTCACGCTCCGCAGCTCATCGCTGCCTTTGAGCGCAGCGAGGCCCAAAGAAGGGGGGGCCCTAAGAGGGGGGTAATGTTAGGGTTCAAGTTCCCGCTGCTGCACAAGGGAGTCTCGAACCAGTCCTGCTGTGGTCCCCCATCCATCTCCGGTCGCAGTGGAGCCTGCTCAGCAAAGACGTCGGTCCCAGCGTCTCGCCCAGTTTAACACTGTGCAGAGGCTTGTTGCGGTCTTTCCTGGTTCCTCTATTATAACCAGTGCCACACTGGACTCTTTCTACTATGGTATAAATTTTCAGGGAACGCACGCTGTGCTAATTTGACCGTCTGGCCAAGCTGTGCTGCAACTCTTTTTGTTTTTTTACACGTTTTTGTACTGATATGGGCCTGCCAGATAAACGCTGCTACGATGTCGATGCCTGCTGCGGATCCTTCTCCTCTTCTGAGCTATTGCCAGCGGCACCCTCTTCCCCCAATGGATGCCAATCCAGGTCAACAACTGGGTCATCCATCACCTCCTCTTCAATTTCTTCTGCACCTTCCTCTGTGTCACCGTGTAAGGTGGTATAGTATGCGGGAACGGGCACCTGATTTTCATCAGGGTCACATTCTGGCTCAGTAGACTGCGAGGGAAATGTAGTGCTCTGGGTGAATGTACCAGCAGAATCATCTAGCAGTGGCTGTGCATCAGTGCACTCCCTCTCTGATTCATGTTGGACTGGGGAATTCTGGATTTGACTTGATAACCCAGGCATGGTATGTGAAAAGAGCTCCATGGAGTAATCTGAAGTGTGGGCTGCCGCATCCTTCACTTTTGGTGGGGGTGAAGCACTCAAGGAAAGGTGTTGTTTCTGACCAGAAGCCGGCACTGACTACTCAGTGCTTTCATTTTTTGAAACTTCAGAAGAGGATGCGATAAAGCTGGAGCCTGTTTCGGCAATGTAAGCCAAAACCTGTTCTTGATGCTCCGGCTTTAAAAGCAGTTTACCTACTCCCAGTAAAGGCCAGGCCTTCTTGAGCCAAACGATGACGCCGGCTCAACACATCCTGCCTTAGGTGCTATTTTGCTTATGGCACTTCCAGCAGATGCACCACCATCACCATCAGTACCAGCTGGCCCCCCACGCCCACGTCCGCGGCATCTTCCACCATACTTCCTCATTTTTTTGAAAATGTACCCAAATTACCAGCAGATATATGTAACTGTATCAGAAGCGTACAGCTGTATACAGTCTAGGGATAATTGTAAATCTCCATATATATTTCATGAGGCAGACACAGACGCTCTCAGGCTCAGTATGGATTACACCAGAATATAAAAAGTAGAAAAAGGGTTATGTATTAGAAGCGTACAGCTGTATACATTGTTGGGGTAATTGTTAATCTCCGTATATTTTGCCAGAGTCAAACACAGGCTTTCACAGACTCAGTATGGATCACACCAGAATATAAAAGTAGAAAAAGGGTAATGTATCAGAAGTGTACAGCTGTATACAGTGTTGGGGTAATTTTTAAATCTCCATATATATTTCCTGAGTAACAGACAGACTCTCACAGGCTCAGTATGGATCACACCAGAATATAATAATAAGAAGAAAAAGGGGTACTGTATCAGCAGATACCAGGTATATATAGTATAGTCAAAATATTCTAAATCTCAGTATATATTTCAGGAGGCAGACACTGACGCTCACAGGCTCAGTATGGATTACACAAGAATATAATAAGATGTAAAAGGGGAATTGTATCACCAGATCCAATGTATATAAAGTATAGTGAAAATATTTTAAATCTCTGTATATATTTCAGGAGGCAGACACTGACACTCTCAGGCTCAGTATGGATTACACATTAATATAAAAAGATGAAAAAGGGGTACTGTATCACCAGATACAAGGTAGTATAGTGAAAATATTCTAAATCTCCGTATATATTTCAGGAGGCAGACACTGACGCTCACAGGCTCAGTATGGATTATAAAATAATATAAAAAGATGAAAAAGGGGTACTGTATCACCAGATACAAGGTAGTATAGTGAAAATATTCTAAATCTCCGTATATATTTCAGGAGGCAGACACTGATGCTCTCAGGCTCAGTATGAATTACACAATAATATAAAAAGAAGAAAAAGGGGTAATGTATTAGCAGATACCAGGTATATATAGTCTAGGGAAAATATTGAAAATCGCCGTATATATTTCAGGAGTCAGAAAATGACGCTCTCAGGCTCAGTAGGGATTACACAATAATATAAAAAGATCCGCAAGAAATATTCACACATGTGGGCCAATGTTCCGGGTGTCAATGAGCACTTACAGTTGGGGGGTAGGACGACTTTCTGCCAAAAAGGGTACTGTATCCCTAGCGTACAGATGTATACAGTCTAGGGGTAATTGTAAATCTCCGTATTTATTTCACTGGCTCAGTATTGATCACACCAGAATATAAAAATTAGATAAAGGGTAATGTATTACAAGCGGACAGCTGTATACAGGGTTGGGGAAATTGTAAATCTCCGTATATTTTGCCAAAGTCAGACACAGACTCTCACAGGATCAGTATTGATCACACCAGAATATAAAAATTAGAAAAAGGGTAATGTATTACAAGCGGACAGCTGTATACAGGGTTGGCGAAATTTTAAATCTCTGTATATTTTGCCAGAGTCAGACACTGGCTCTCACAGGCTCAGTATTGATCACACCAGAATATAAAAATTAGAAAAAGGGTAATGTATCACAAGCGGACAGCTGTATACAGGGCTGAGGAAATTGAAAATCTCCTTATATTTTGCCAGAGTCAGACACTGGCTCTCACAGGCTCAGTATTGATCACACCAGAATATAAAAATTAGAAAAAGGGTAATGTGTCACAAGCAGGCAGCTGTATACTGAGCTGAGGAAATTGAAAATCTCCTTATATTTTGCCAGAGTCAGACACTGGCTCTCACAGGCTCAGTATTGATCACACCAGAATATAAAAATTAGAAAAAGGGTAATGTATTACAAGCGGACAGATGTATACAGAGTTGGGGAAATTGTAAATCTCCGTATATTTTGCCAGAGTCAGACACTGGCTCTCACAGGCTCAGTATTGATCACACTAGAATATAAAAATTAGAAAAAGGGTAATGTGTTACAAGCGGACAGCTGTATACAGGGTTGGGGAAATTGAAAATCTCGTATATTTTGCCAGAGTCAGACACTGGCTCTCACAGGCTCAGTATTGATCACACCAGAATATAAAAATTAGAAAAAGGGTAATGTATTACAAGCGGACAGCTGTATACAGGGTTGGGGAAATTGTAAATCTCCGTATATTTTGCCAGAGTCAGAGACTGGCTCTCACAGGCTCAGTATTGATCACACCAGAATATAAAAATTAGAAAAAGGGTAATGTATTACAAGCGGACAGCTGTATACAGGGTTGGGGAAATTGTAAATCTCCGTATATTTTGCCAGAGTCAGAGACTGGCTCTCACAGGCTCAGTATTGATCACACCAGAATATAAAAATTAGAAAAAGGGTAATGTATTACAAGAGGACAGCAGTATACAGGGTTGGGTAAATTGTAAATCTCCGTATATTTTGCCAGTCAGATACTGGCTTTTGCAGGCTCAGTATTGATCACACCAGAATATAAAAATTAGAAAAAGGGTAATGTATTACAAGCGGACAGCTGTATAAGGGCTGGGGAAATTGTAAATCTAGGTATATTTTGCCAGAGTCAGACACTGGCTCTCATAGGCTCAGTATGGATTACACAAGAATATAAAAAGTTGGGGGGTGGAGGAGGTGGGGGGGTCAGTCCAGATAGGGAGGTGGCAAAAATGGCATATCTTGAGGTTTATAATGGACGTAAATCAGCTGCAAATGGAGAAATTGGAGAAGTCCGAGGCAGAGGAGGGCAAAGCGAGCCATTTTGCTGGCAACCTACCGTATATACTCGAATATAAGCCGAGATTTTCAGCCCATTTTTTAGGGCTGAAAGTGCCCCTCTCGGTTTATATTCGAGTCATATACCAGGGGTCGGCGGAGGAGGGGAAGCGCAGCTGTCCTGTATACTCACCCCTCCGTCGGTGCGGTCTCTGCAGCCCCTGCTCTTCTCCCACGGTCTCCGGCGCCTGTGTTCAGCCATCAGTGGTACCGCTCATTAAAGTCATGAATATGCACATATTCATGACTTTAATGAGCGGTAACACATGACCG
Organism: Oophaga sylvatica; assembly: GCA_033576555.1. Taxonomy (NCBI): domain Eukaryota; kingdom Metazoa; phylum Chordata; class Amphibia; order Anura; family Dendrobatidae; genus Oophaga; species Oophaga sylvatica. Next base: position 253,499,455 of record JARQOD010000001.1, read on the forward strand.
CTGAACACAGGTGCCGGGACCGTGGGAGAAGAGCAGGGGTTGCAGAGACCGCGCTGACGGAGGGGTGAGTATAAGCGATATTTACCTGTCCTGTTCCACCGTTGCTGGCCGCTGTGTCCTCGGGTCCTCTTGCGATGTTCAGGCAGAGGGAGCGATGACGTAGTTACTGTGCACAGTGCCCTCTGCCTGATCATTGACTGCTGGAGGACTCAGAAGACATCGGCGCTCAGCGGTGGACCCGGTGACAGGTAAATGTCTCAGATGCCGGGGCCCTGATCGAGCGGTGACACCGGCACCTGTCTCCCATAGCGCGCCGGTGTCCCCGCCTGCTCAGGACACCGGCACCTGGCCCCAAGCGACGAGAGGTGAGTATGTCTTTTTTTTTTTTTTCGGTTGCAGCAGCAATTGAGGCCTATACTATGGAGCATCTATGGGGGAATAATCTATGGGGGAATAATCTATGGGGGAATAATCTATGGGGGCATAATCTATGGATCATATATGGGGGCACAATCTATGGAGCATCTATGGGGGCACAATCTATGGAGCATCTATGGGGGCATAATCTATGGATCATATATGGGGGCACAATCTATGGAGCATCTATGGGGCACAATCTATGGAGCATCTATGAGGGCACAATCTATGGGGGGCACAATATATGGAGAATCTATGGGGGCATAATCTATGGGGGAATAATCTATGGGGGCATAATCTATGGAGCATCTATAGGGGCATAATCTATGGATCATATATGGGGCACACTCTATGGAGCATCTATGGGGGCACAATCTATGGAGCATCTATGAGGGCACAATCTATGGGGGCACAATCTATGGAGCATCTATGGGGGCATAATCTATGGATTATATATGGGGGCATAATCTATGGAGCATCTATGGGGGCATAATCTATGGATCATATATGGGGGCACAATCTATGGAGCATCTATGGGGGCATAATACATGGGCAGCATATAGGGCATAATCTCATTTTCCACCCTAGGCTTATACTCGAGTCAGTAAGTTTTCCCAGTTTTTTGTGGCAAAATTAGGGGGTTCGGCTTATACTCGGGTCGGCTTATACTCGAGTGCATACGGTATGTGTCATCAGGGGAAGCTGGGACAAAATCCTTTGCAACCCATGCATGGTTCATTTTAATGAAGGTTAGATCATCAACATTTTGCGTCGACAGACTTCTTTCTGTCAGGATTGATCCAGCAACACTGAAGACTCTTTCTGATAGCACACTACCAGCAGGGCAAGCAAGCTCCTGTAAAGCATATTGTGCCAATTCAGGCCAGGTGTCCAGTTTACAGGCCCAGTAGTTAAAGAGGAATGACCAGTGAGGGAGAACATCGATAGGGGAGGAGAAGTAATTTTTAACCATAGTTGACAACTGCTGTCTCCTGTCTGTTGCTATAGATTCACTATTACCAGGCTGTGAGCTGTCGTGGAGAAATCAGTCCACAACATGGTCATGAAACCCCTGTCTCCAACGCCACTTCGGCTGTGTGCACCAAGAACACATCTTCCATTAGGCCCAGTACGGCTCGTGGTAGAACCTGCACTGCTGCTGTTTGCTGGGAATGCCTCTAACAAACGGTTTACCAGAGTTGCTTGTTTGTTCGCCAATATTAGCTCTAGGTTCCCCTGTGGCATGATGTTCTGTAATTTGCCTTTATAGCGTGGATCGAGGATGCTGGCCAACCAGTAGTCATCATCCTTCATAAGTTTGGCAATGCGGGGGTCCCTTTTTAGGATCCGCAAGGCATAATCACACATGTGTGCCAATGTTCCAGGTGTCAGTGATGCACTGCCAGTGGTGGGTGGGGGAGCACTTTCTGCCAAAGCCACATCACTCCAGTCACGCACAAACCCTGGACCTGAACTTGGCAAGCCAACATTATCTCTTGCTCCCTGAGAAGCATCCTCCTCCCCAAATTAATCACCCCCCTCATCCTCCTCCTCCTCTTCTTCCTCCACCTTGACCAGGATAGTTCCCAGAGCAGACAATGGCTGACTGTCATCAAGGCTTCCCTCTTCCTCCTCTTCCTCTTCCGCTGCAGACGCCTGATCCTTAATGTGCGTCAAAGTTTGCATGAGCAGACGCATATGTGGGATGCTCATGCTTATGATGGCATGGTCTGCGCTTACCAGCCATGTGCATTCCTCAAAACACTGAAGGACTTTACAGAGGTCTATCAGCTTTGACCACTGCACACCCGACAACTCCATGTCTGCCCTCAAACTGCCTGCCTGTGTATCCTCCCATAAATGCATTACAGCCTGCCTCTGTTCGCACAGCTTCTCAACCATGGGCATGGTGGAGTTCCACCTTGTTGCAATGTCTATGATTAGGCGGTGCTTGGGGAGGTGGAGCGATCGCTGCAGCCTCTGCATACGACTGGCGTCTACGGGCGACCGATGGATGTGCGAACACAGTTATTCGCACTTTATAGAGCAGGGCTTTTAACTCCAGATAATTATTTAAGAAGCACTGCACCACCAGGTTCAAGGTGTGAGCCAGGCAAGGTATGTGTCTGAGTTTTGGCAGGGCTATGGCCACCACAAAATTACGGCCGTTATCACTGACTACCTTGCCTGGCACAAGATGTAAACTGCCCAGCCATGACTCAGTTTCTCGCTGCAAGTAGTCGGCCAGTACCTCTGCGGTGTATCTGTTGTTGCCCAAAGACATCATTTTTAAAACAGCCTGCTGATGCTTACCACTAGCTGTTCGATAGTGGGACACCTTGTGTGCAATACTGGCAGTTGCGGATGGAGCGCTCGTGTGACTGCGCTCTGTTGACGAGCTTTCGCTTCTGGAGGAGGAGGGTCGAACGCCTACAGCCAACTGTTGCCTATACCGTGGGCTAGGCAGCATTGGCCCACCACTGCTGTCCCCTGTGGACCCTGCATGCACCACATTAACCCAGAGCGCAGTGATGGACACGTAATGGCCCTGGCCATGCCTACTGGCCCATGCATCTGTTGTGGGGTGCACCTTTCCACTCACTGATTGTTTGAGTGCATGGACAATACGGTCTTTTACATGCAGGTGGAGGGCAGGGATGGCTTTTCTAGAAAAGAAGTGCCGAATGGGTAGGTCATAGCATGGGACAGCGTGGGCCATGAGGTTTCTGAACGCTGCGCTTTCAACCAAACGGAAGGGCATCATCTCTAATGAGATCAGTTTGGCAATGTAGGCGTTCAAACCCAGTGTACGCGGATGAGAGGATGAGTACTTTCTTGTCCTACTCAGAGTGTCTGGTAGGGTGAGCTGGACTTGAGAGCTGCATATGGTGGAACTATCGGTGGACATGACGGACTGAGAGGGGGTTGGTGATGGTGGAGGTGGTGGTGATGACCTAGATGCAGTCTTTAGTTGAAAAAACATTGTGATTCCCTGACTGCTTTGGCCTTGCGACAACACCTCAACATTTCTTGCTGGTGGTGTGCCAACTGGTGGGCTTACAGTGGGGGAAGCGATAGAGCGTTGCTGGCTACCTTCAGTCGGAGCAGGTGCACATGTGCTACCTGAGGTTTTGTAGTCCGTCCACGCTTGCAAGTGCATGTTAATTAAATGTCTAACATGCAACTGATATTCAGATTTCTGAGATTTTTCCCTCGGCTAAAGGTCCTTCCGCACTACTTACAGATAACCTTTGCCTCATCAATAGGATTTTGGTCAAAAAAGTGCCACACTGGACTCCTCCTACTATGGTATAAATTTTCAGGGCTTGCACATTGTGGTAATTTGACCGTCTGGCCAATCTGTCCTGCAACTCTTTTGTTTTTTTTAACAGGTTTTTGGACTGCTACTGGCCTGCCAAATAACCCCAGCTGCGATGTCGATACCTGCTGCGGATCCTCCTCCTCTTCTGAGCTATTGCCAATGGCACCCTCTTCCCCCACTGGATGCCAATCCGGGTCAACAACTGGGTCATCCATCACCTCCTCTTCAATTTCATGTGCACCTTCCTCTGTGTCACCGTGTAAGGTGGTATAGTATGCAGGAAGGGGCACCTGTGCTTCATCAGGGTCACATTCTGGCTCAGTAGACTGTCAGGGCAATGTAGTGCTCTGGTTGAATGTACCAGCACAATCATATAGCAGTGGCTGTGCATCAGTGCACTCCATGTCAGATTCATGTTGGAGAGGGGACTTCAGGATTTGACTTGATAACCCAGGCATGGTATGTGAAAAGAGCTCCATGGAGTAATCTGAAGTGTGGCCTGCCACATCCTTCCCTTTTGGTGGGGGTGAAGAACACAAGGAAAGGGATTGTTCGTGACCAGAAGCCTGCACTGACGACTCAGTGCTTGGAGTTTTTGAACCTTCAGAAGAGGAGGCGATAGAGCTGGAAGCTGTTTCGGCAATGTAAGCCAAAACCTGTTCCTGATGCTCCGGCTTTAAAAGCTGTTTATGTAGTCCCAGAAGAGGGAGCCTTTCAGGCCTTCTGGAGCCAGACGATGGCGCAGACTCAACACCTCCTGCCTTAGGTGCTATTGTGCTTTTGGCACTACCAGCAGATGCACCACCTCCACCACCATCAGTACCAGGTGGCCCCCCATGGCCACATCTGCAGCCTCTTCCACCATACTTCCTCTTGTTTGTGAAAATGTACCCAAAATGCCAGCAGCTATATGGTACTGTATCCAAAGCATACAGCTGTATACGGTGAGGGTGAAAAATTTTAATCTCCGTATATATTTGCAGAGTAACAGACACAGACTCTCACAAACTCAGTATGGATTACACCAGAATATAAAAAGCAAAAAAGTGTACTGTATCAGAAGCATGCAGCCGTATACAGTGCTGGGTTAATTTTAAATCTCTGTATATATTTCAGGAGTAACACACATGGTCTCAGGCTCAGTATGGATAACACCAGAATATGAAAAGCATAAAAAGTGTACTGTATCAGTAGCGTACAGCTGTATACAGTGTTGGGGTAATTTAAAATCTCCATATATATTTCAGGAGTAACACACATGGTCACAGGCTCAGTATGGAGTAGACCAGAATATGAAAAGCATAAAAGTGTACTGTATCAGTAGCGTACAGCTGTATACAGTGTTGGGGTAACTTTAAATCTCCGTATATATTTGAGGAGTAACACACACGCTCACAGACTCAGTATGGATTACACCAGAATATGAAAAGCAGAAAAAGTGTACTGTATCAGTAGCGTAAAGGTGTATACAGTGTTGGGGTAATTTTAAATCTCCGTATATATTTCAGGAGTAACACACACACGCTCTCTCAGTATGGATTTGACCGTAATACAGAAGGCAGAAAAACGGTACTGTATCAGAAAATACCAGCTGTATATGGTTTTTGGGGAAAAATTAAATCTCCGTTTATATTTCCGGAGTTACACACAGACGCTCTCTCAGTATGGATTTGACCGTAATACACAAGGCAGAAAAACGGTACTGTATCAGAAGATGCCAGCTGTATATGGTGTAGGGGAAAATTGAAATCTCCGTATATATTTCCGGAGTGACACACAGATAGTCAGCATGTATTTGTCCGTGATACCAGCCGGTACAAAATAGTGTGAGGAGCATACAGCTCTATACAGTGTGGGAAAAAATGAAAGCTCAGTAACTGTGCAGAAAAAACTAAAAGTATTAGTGCTGTGTAGGTGCTGTGTTAAAATGCAATCTGCACAGCTGTTACACACAGCTAAAGAAATTCCTCCCCTGTAACTTGCAGGCAGCCTAATAATCAGCTCTGCTGCTCCACACAATAAATTCCTCCCCTCTCACTGGCAAACAGCAGCCTAATAATCAACTCTGCTGCTCCACACAAGCAATTCCTTCTCCTGTCACAGGCAGGCAGCCTAATAATCAGCTCTGCTGCTGCATACAATAAATTCCTCCCTTCTCACTGGCAGGCAGCCTAATAATCAGCTCTGCTGCTCCACACAAGCAATTCCTCCCCTGTCACTGGCAGGCAGCCTAAGGACCAGCGCTGCTGCACACAACAAAATCCTCCCTCCCAGTGTGCACGTGCTCCGACTGAAGGTAGCCAGCAACGCTCCATCGCTTCCCCCACTGTAAGCCCACTGGTTGGCACTAGTGTTGAGCGATACGATACCGCAAGTATCGGGTATCGGCCGATATTAGCTGTATCGGACTTTCGATACTTAGTTCCGATATTTTCCATATATCGTATACCGGAATCGGAAGTTCCCATAATTCTTTGAGAGGCAATGTGATTTTAGTCAGCCAATGAGGAATCCTAAGAAGTGTGGGCACATCCTGTACTGCTGCGGTCATGTTAACTAATGGCATGGCTGTGATTGGATGCTGAAATGATGTCAGAATGCACTATAAAAGGCGCCGCCGCCATTTTAGCGTCACTGTGCTGTGAATTCAGTAAGGGACAGAACGCTGCTGTGCTGACTCTGAGGGACAGTTAGAAATTGCGATTTAGTGTACTGTGCTTTAGGCAGACTAGCACCAACCGCTGTGTAAAGCTTCCTTTTGCCTGCAGTGTTGTTTTAACAGCTCTGCAAGGTGTGTGTGAGTGCAGGTGACGCTGCAGTTTGCTCTGCATGCAACGCTGTCTGTAGGCATCTGCACGTGTTACTCACAGACTCTTTTTTTTTTCTTCAGTGTAATTCTTGCTGCTCCATGCAATTTAAATTTTAGTGTGACGCGCTTCCATCCGTATCCAATACATTGGTTGCAAACACTATAGAAGTAGACAAAGGAGTAGCCTTTCACAGATTGTGAACAGTTGTGTTTCAGTGTTCACTTCAGTCTGTGTTTTTTATTTTTTGAGTGCACATCACGCTCCAGTTACTTGTTCAAGCACTGCTGCTTGTACTCTGCTGAGCGTGTCTCAGTGCCTCATCCTTGTCATTTCTCTCCAATTGGTTCTGCTCCATTCCATTTAAAATAAATATAATCTATTAGTGTGACGCGCTTCCATCCGTATCCAATACATTGGTTGCAAACACTATAGAAGTAGACAAAGGAGTAGCCTTTCACAGATTGTGAACAGTTGTGTTTCAGTGTTCACTTCAGTCTCTGCGTAATAACCACACTTAGGCCTTATAACTTTTCTGACTTTCTTTATCAATCTACCAAGATGAAGAAGTCAGTGAGTAAGGCACGTGGTCGTGGCCGTGGAGTTTCAGCAGGGAGAGGACGTGGGGATTCTGTGGCTGCTGCCGCCCTCAGTGACACAGCATCCACCAGTTTTCCCCATGAGCGTTCCTTTATGCGCACTTTGGTAGGAGCTCGGCGATGCCCCCCTGCTGCGGGAAGAACAAATTGAAGCCGTTGTTGGTTGGATGGCAGCCAATGCATCGACTTCAATTCTTCCACCTCCTCTCAGGAACACAACACTGTTGAGCATCCATCTGTCTGTTCACCGCCTGTCAAATTGCCCAGGCAGTCAGAGAGTTCTGTACAGGAGCCAGCTGAGTCTCTGCTTCTGTTCTCAGAATCTGTTGGCTCGCAAACACGGGCACAGGCAAGCAGCATTCTGCAATTTGAAGAAGAGGGAGTATGCAGTGATGCGCAACAGCTGTGTCTCTCTCAATCTGAAGAGGCGGGTGAGCCAGTGCCGATGGACAGCACACCGCAGAACGCATCTCATGATGATGATGAGACTCAGGTGCCAGGTTTTGGAGCATGGTGCTGCCCAGACCATCCAACAGCAGCAGGTGTTGGAAGAGGGTAGTGGAGATGATGAAGTCCGAGACCCAACATGGCGTGAGCAACAGGAAGGTGGTGGGAGCAGCTCTGAGGAAGAGATTGGCCCAACGGTACAAAGAGGAGGGAGAGGTAGGCTGCAGACTCGCTTGCCTGTAGCCTCCAGTTTGGCACCTGTTGGAGCAGTTCTCTTACAAATGTCAAAATTGGCGCTCCCATGACTTGCACTGCGTGGTCCTTTTTTGACAGACTTGTAGATGATATTTGCTATGTTAAATGCAAGCTGTGTAAGCAAAAAGTTAAAAGAGGTAAAAATATCAGTAACCTGAATACCACAAATATGTGGAAACATGTACGGACAAAGCACGTAGCTGAGTTACAAAGACACACTGGAGATGTAGGCCAACCTACAGCAGCACCTACATCTTCAGGTCGTGTTGGAGCCTCTACCTCCAGCTCACACACACCTGGTTCGGCTTCCTCACAGGATCTCCATGGAAGAACCTCGGTCACTGTTGTCCATAGACAAACTGTTATTCCACCCACAGCAGCAAGTTCACAGTCATCGTCACACTCCCAGGCCACAAAACAGCCATCGGTACCACAGGCATGGGATAAAAGACGGCCATACTCGGCAAACCATCCACGAGCACAGGCTCTGAATGCTGGCATTGCAAAACTCCTGTCCCTTGAAATGCTGTCATTCAGGCTGGTGGAGACTGACAGTTTCAGGAACTTAATGGCATTGGCAGTCCCACAATATAATGTGCCAAGCCGATTTTATTTCAGCAGGCAAGCCGTCCCTGCTCTGCAAAAACATGTCGAGGGAAACATTAAACATGCGCTACTAAACGCCGTCAGTAGCAGGGTCCACCTGACCACCGATGCGTGGACCAGTACCCATGGCCAGGGACGATACCTTTCCCTCACTGCCCATTGGGTCAATGTTGTGGAGCCGGGTACAGATCTTGCCAGTGGCGCTGTACGTGTTCTGCCAACTCCAAGGATTGCAGGAATCCAGTCTGTACACATTGATTCCTCCTCCTACTCCAGTTCCTCAGAATCATCGCTGCACGAGCCGTCACGGTATACCTCCACATGGACCCGTGAACGCTTACCTGTTGCGACCGATATGAGCACAGCCGTGGCCAAACGTCAACAGGCCGTCCTGAAAATGATTTCAATGGGGAATCTAAGCCACACAGCGCAGGAGGTCTGGAATGCCATCAAGCAGGAGAGCGACGTGTGGTTTTTGCCTGCGAATCTCCAGCCAGGCTTGGTAGTGTGTGACAATGGCCGAAATCTGGTGGCAGCTCTGGGCCTTGGCAACCTTACTCACATACCATGTCTGGCACATGTGCTCAACTTGGTCGTGCAGAGTTTTTTGAGGACTATCCGGATCTTGCTGACTGCTGCAGAAGGTCTGCCTAGAGTGCGCTCACTTGCGACGTTCCAGCATAGCCAGATCGCGCATTGCTGCTCTGCAACGCGATTTCGCCTTCCTGAACATCGCATCATATGTGACGTACCCACCAGGTGGAATTCCACGTTACATATGTTGGAGCGGTTGTGTGAGCAGCAGACAGCAGTAATGGAGTATCAGCTGCATCAGGCGCAATCAAGTCGCTCTTTGCGCCGTCCACACTTCACCACTACTGAGTGGGCCTCTATGAAGGACATCTGCGACGTTTTGCGTGCGTTTGATGTCTCAAGCGGATGGCGAGTGCAGATGATGCACTAGTCAGCATGACTGTCCCCCTTATCTGCCTGCTTCAGAAATCACTGAAAGCACTAAAGGAAGAGGTTTTGGAAGAGGTGGAGGATGAGGAGTCACAAATTCAATTACCTTCAGGACAGTCAGCGCAACGTGGTTCCTCACAAAGGGCTGGGCAGGGCTCACTTTGTGAGGAGGATGAGGAGGAGGAGGAGTCAATGGAGGAGGAAGAAATCCCTACAGAGGGAGGTACACAACGCTCTAGTCAGTATGTAGAGCGAGGGTGGGGTGATGCAGAGGAGGCAGAGATGACGCCTCTTCCAGAGGACAGCTTTGTTGGCCAGTTGGGAGTCTGCAGCACATGGTTGATTTCATGCTTCAGTGCCTGAGAAACGACCGCCGCATCGCCCACATTCTCACCACGTCAGATTATTGGGTGTACACCCTCCTAGACCCTCGCTACCGGGACAACTTACAAACCCTCATCACACCGGGAACCGGGACCGTAAAATGCGGGAGTACCAAGACACACTGGTGCAATCCATACTGTTGTACATTCCAACCGAGAGAGCTGCTGCTGCTACTGCTTTACAAAGCAGCTCTGTGCGTCGAGGCAGTGTAGACACCTCTACAACAAGAGGGAGCACAAGCAGCGCCTCTGCACAGGGCAAGAGCTGTATGTTACAAATGTGGCGAAGTTTTGTGACAGCGCCAGCAAGGTCTACACCATCCGAGACGGCTCCAGTCACCAGGAAGCAACGTTTCCGTAAGATGGTGACAGACTACTTGTCTTTCCCTCTAAGTGTACTCCCAGATGCCTCTTCCCCTTTCAAATTTTGGGTCTCTAAGTTGGATACATGGCCAGAGCTTAGCCAGTATGCATTGGAGGTGCTGGCTTGCCCTGCTGCCAGTGTATTATCTGAGCGCGTCTTTAGTGCTGCAGGTGGTGTATAACAGACCGTCGCATGCGACTATCCTCAGAGAATGTAGACCGGCTTACTTTTCTGAAAATGAACAAGGCATGGATCTCACCTGAATTTGCCTGTCCGTTTTCAGATTAAATAACTGTTTGGCAACGTTTTCCATGTCTCCTGTTATGTTCATCTTTCTTCCACCTGAACTCTACTCCCTGGGCTACAACACCGCCATTTGTTGCTCGTAAGTAATTGGCAGGGGTACTGACTCCTGCCAGCCTGGTTACAGCACGACAGCTGTTTCCTGGCAGTGTGAACGTCAATTATCCTCCAATAAGTTGTGCTGTCGTGTTGCATTCGGGTTAGCCGACTCTATGGTGCCTGCAGTTTAGGTGATTCCTATGTGTGCTGTGGGATATGTAAATAAAGGCTGTTTCCATTGTGACAATAGGACAAGCACCCACTGTAGGACTGTGTGATTCGGTAACTGCGGACGGCTTGCGTCCTGTCAACTTACATTTTCATGGGTGCGTTCTGCTACCCGTCCGGGGTCCAGTACCGTCAACTGGTTCTCCCCAGTGCCTTTGGCCTAGGTGCCTCCATCTCCGTATCCGAGTTCCAGCAACGTCTGCTGGTCCTTGGTAGTGCTTTGGAGCACAGGTACCTCCTGCTTAGTAACCGTGTCACAGTAACGTCAGCTGGTACTCGGTTGTGACATTGCCTCTTTTCCTTCTGCTACCCGTCCGGGGTCCAGTACCGTCAACTGGTTCTCCCCAGTGCCTTTGGCCTAGGTGCCTCCATCTCCGTATACGAGTTCCACAACGTCTGCTGGTCCTTGGTAGTGCTTTGGAGCACAGGTACCTCCTGCTTAGTAACCGTGTCACAGTAACGTCAGCTGGTACTCGGTTGTGACATTGCCTCTTTTCCTTCTGCTACCCGTCCGGGGTCCAGTACCGTCAACTGGTTCTCCCCAGTGCCTTTGGCCTAGGTGCCTCCATCTCCGTATCGAGTTCCAGCAACGTCTGCTGGTCCTTGGTAGTGCTTTGGAGCACAGGTACCTCCTGCTTAGTAACCGTGTCACAGTAACGTCAGCTGGTACTCGGTTGTGACATTGCCTCTTTTCCTTCTGCTACCCGTCCGGGTCCAGTACCGTCAACTGGTTCTCCCCAGTGCCCTTGGCCTAGTGCCTCCATCTCCGTATACCGAGTTCCAGCAACGTCTGCTGGTCCTTGGTAGTGCTTTGGAGCCACCAGAAGAGTACGACTCAACCTGACTGAGTCAACCAGCTGACACATCACAGTAACAAGTCCAGACGGATCACTCGTTTGACATTGCCTCTTTTCCTTCTGCTGCCCCTCCGGTTCCAGCACAGTCAGCTGGTCCTCGTTACTTCCATTGTCTCTTGTTCCATCTGATACCCGTCCGGGTTCCAGTAACGTCAGCTGGTTCTCGGAAATTAGACGACCTTAAAGACCACCCAGAAGAAGATGACGACAACAAGGACGACGAGCATGAAGCCAACCAGCCTGAACACCATCACAAAGAAAAAATAAAAGATTACCCAGAAGAAGATCACCAACAGGACAAAGAAGGTTAAGACAAACTACAAGATACAGAACAAGAGACAGAAGAACAATAAGCAGAAGATCAAAAAGCAGAAGAACATGAAGTATAAGACCAAAATGAAGAGCAAAATATATGCTCTAAATTCTAAGCAGAAGAAGACTAAGCAGTGTATGGGGGTGAGTCCGTTCCTCCTCGTGGTGCCCCTGGAAAATGCCTGCTGCTGCAGGCTAAACTGAACACGGACAAATACTGTTGTAATTTAAATCTTTTGTGACAGCAAGAACGGAAGGATGAAAAATTCATACTTTTACAGATTACAAGTACAGGAATCTCTGTCACAAATAAGAATATATGAAAGATAAGAGAAAGATGAAGAATTGAAATGAAGAAGATTATATTTAAAATAACAAGAGTAATGTAAACGAATGAAGAATTTGAATATGAAGAAGATTAATAGTTTAACCCCTTAATGTCCACTGACGTGCAGAGTCCGTCATGGCAAGGTGCCAGTTCCGGCACCAGGACGGACTCTGCACGTCATGCCTTTGATCTACCACTGCGTGTAAACACGCAGTGGTAGATCAGTGCCGACAGCTGTCACAGACAGCTGACAGGCACGGCAAGCGGTGCGGGGACCTTTGCCGTCGGTCCCCGCACTCACAGCGCTGTGATTGGTCAGTCAATCTGACTGACCAAACACAGCAGCGATCGCGCAGGAGAAGCTGAAATTTCAGCTTCCCCAGCGCGATCAGTGCAGGAGCCGGTGCTGCAGTGGCCAGGCTTCCTGCACTGACAGCCAGGAGCGGAGCCCCCACCGCCCCTGGCTGTTAACCCCCTGACTGCTGCGATCCAGCGCGATCGCAGAGCTCAGGGGGGGAGGCAGAGGGTCGGGAGCTCCCTCTGCCTCAGATCGCACCCTGCACTGTATTTGCAGGGGCCGATCTCTGCCTTGATGACCCGGGGGTTGTCATGACAACCTCCGGGTCATTTAGCTACGGGAAGCTGCTGTGATCATGTCACAGCAGCTTCCACTATAGTTGCAATGCATTGCAATGCCAGAGCATTGCAATGCATTGTAACTGCAATCAAAAGTAAAAAAAGTGAAAGTCCCATAAAGGGACAAGTTGAAAAAAATCATTTTTTAAAAAAAATTGTAAAAAAAATATTAAAAAATAATTTAAAAAAAATCCCCTAAAAAATACACATTTTTATGTAATAAAAAAATAAAAAACAAAAAAAATACACATGTTAGGTATCGCCATGTCCGTAAAAATCCCATCTATAAAATGCATAACCCTAGTTAACCCCTTCAGTGAAAGCCGTAAAAAAAAACACAAAAAAGTAGTAAATTATACTTTTTCCAAGCGGTATCATCAACCGCTTGGAAAAAGTGCAATAACACGCGATCAAAAAGTCAGATATAAATAATCATGGTACCGCTGAAAACGTCATCTTGTCCCGCAAAAAACAAGCCCTATACAGCATCATCAGCGAAAAAATAAAAAAGTTATAGCTCGCGGAATAAACTGATGCAAAAATAATTATTTTTTCTATAAAATTCTTTATTGTGTAAAAAACGCCAAAACATAAAAAAAATATATAAATGAGGTATCGCTGTAATCGTAGTGACCCGAAGAATAAAGCTGCTTTATCAATTTTACCACACGCGGAACGGGGGAAAAAAAATTTAAAAAAAAACAATTCCTGAATTGCTGGTTTTTGTTCATTCTGCTTCCACAAAAATCGGAATAGGAAGCGATCAAAAAACGTTATGTGCCCGAATATGGTACCAATAAATACGTCAGCTCGTCCCGCAAAAAATAAGCCCACAGATAACTCTGTCGGCCGAAATATGGAAAAATTATAGCTCTCAAAATACGGCGATGCAAAAAATTCTTACAAAAAATTATTCCAAAAAAAAGCATCTTTTAGGTGTGACAGAAGCTAAACATGAAAAAAGGGTGTAAATCTGGTATCGCTGTAATCGCACCGATCCGAGGAATAAATGGGTTCCTAATCTATACGGCACATGAGGGAACGTCGTAAAGAATGAACCAACCATTCTTCAAGTCTTTGTAAGATTTACATGGTGTCCTCCCAAGATGCCAGTAAGCGTCAAAACAGTGGTTCCCCCCACATATGGGTATCAGCGTACTCAGGACAAAATGCACAATAGCTTTTGGGGTCCTATTTCTCCTGTTACCTTATAAAAATAAAAATTTGGGGCAAAAAGGTATTTTTGTGGAAAAAAATATGATTTTTTTTATTTTCACGGCTCTACGTTATAAACTTCTGTGAAGCCCTTGGGGTTCAAAGTGCTACCACACATCTAGATAAGTTCCTTGGGGGGTCTAGTTTGCAAAATGGGGTCATTTGTGGGGGGTTTCTACTGTTTAGGCACATCAGGGGCTTCCAACGCGACATGACACCCGCAGACCATTCCATCAAAGTCTGCATTTAAAAACGGTGCTCACTTCCCTTCGACTCTGCCATGCGTCAAAATAGTGGTTCCCCCCCACATATGGGATATCAGCGTACTCAGGACAAATTGCACAATAGCTTTTGGGGTCCTATTTCTCCTGTTACCATTATAAAAATAAAAATTTGGGGCAAAAAGATTATTTTTGTGGAAAAAAATATGATTTTTTTATTTTCAACGGCTCTACGTTATAAACTTCTGTGAAGCACTTGGGGGTTCAAAGTGCTCACCACACATCTAGAAAAGTTCCTTGGGGGGTCTAGTTTCCAAAATGGAGTCACTTGTGGGGGTTTCTACTGTTTAGGCACATCAGGGGCTATCCAAACGTGACATGACACCCACAGACCATTCCATCAAAGTCTGCATTTGAAAAAGGCGCTACTTCCCTTTCGAGCTCTGCCATGCGTCAAATAGTGGTTCCCCCCACATATGGGTATCAGCGTACTCAGGACAAATTGCACAATAACTTTTGGGGTCCTGTTACCTTTGAAAATAAAAATTGGGGATGAAAGATCATTTTTGTGGAAAAAATATGATTTTTTAATTTACGGCTCTACGTTATAACCTTCTGTGAAGCCTTGGGGTTCAAAGCTCTCACCACACATCTAGATAAGTTCCTTGGGGGTCTAGTTTCCAAAATGGGGTCACTTGTGGGGGGTTTCCACTGTTTAGGCACACAGGGACTTCCAATCGACATGGCATCCAATCTCAATTCCAGCCAAAAAAGAAAATGGCGCTGCTTCCCTTCCGAGCTCTGCCATGCGCCCAAATAGTGGTTTACCCCCACATATGGGGTATCAGCGTACTCAGGACTAATTGCACAATAACTTTTGGGGTCCTTTTATCCTTTGGAAAAATAAAATTGGGGATGAAAAGATCATTTTTGTGGAAAAAATATGATTTTTTAATTTTACGGCTCTACGTTATAACCTTCTGTGAAGCCCTTGGGGGTTAAAGCTCTCACAACACATTTAGATAAGTTCCTTGGGGGTCTAGTTTCCAAAATGGGGTCACTTGTGGGGGTTTCCACTGTTTAGGCACACAGGGACTCTCCAAATGCGACATGGCGTCCAATCTCAATTCCAGCCAAAAAAGTCAAATGGCGCTGCTTCCCTTCCGAGCTCTGCCATGCGCCCAAATAGTGGTTTACCCCCACATATGGGTATCAGCGTACTCAGGACTAATTGCCCAATAATTTGTGGTCCTTTTATCCTTGAAAATAAAATTGGGATGAAAAGATCATTTTTGTGGAAAAAATATGATTTTTTAATTTTACGGCTCACGTTATAACCTTCTGTGAAGCCCTTAGGGGTTAAAAGCTCTCACAACACATTTAGATGAGTTCCTTGAGGGGTCCAGTTTCCAAATGGGGTCACTTGTGGGGGTTTCCACTGTTTAGGCACACAGGGACTCTCCAAATGCGACATGGCGTCCAATCTCAATTCCAGCCAAAAAAGTCAAATGGCGTCACTTCCATTCGAGCTCTGCCATGCGCCAAAATAGTGGTTTACCCCACACATGGTATATCGTGTACTTGGAGAAATTGTACAACAATATTGTTGGGTTCATTTTCTCCTGATACCCTTGACAAAATTTAAAAAATTGTTGAAAGAAAAATTTTGGAAAAAAAGTTAAATGTTCATTTTTCCTTCCACAATTGCTTCAATTCTTGTGAAGTACCTAAATGGTTAATAAACTTCTTGAATGTGGCTTTGAAACACGTTGAGGGGTGCAGTTTTTAGAATGGTGTCACTTTTGGGTATTTTCTGTCATATTGACCCCTCAAATTCACTTCAAATGTGAGGTGGTCCCTAAAAAAATGGTTTTGTAAATTTTGTTGGAAAAATGAGAAATTGCTGGTCAACTTTTAACACTTATAACTTCGTAACAAAAAAAAATTTTGGTTCCAAAATTGTGCTGATGTAAAGTAGACATGTGGGAAATGTTATTTATTAACTAATTTTTGTGACATATCTCTCTGATTTAATGGCATAAAAATTAAAAGTTTGAAAATTGCAAAATTTTCAAAATTTTTGCCATATTTCCATTTTTTTCATAAAAAAACGCAAGTTATATTGAAGAAATTTTACCACTATCATGAAGTACAATATGACACGAGAAAACAGTCTCAGAATCGCCAAGATTCGTAGAAGCGTTCCAGAGTTATAACCTCATAAAGAGACAGTGGTCAGAATTGTAAAAATTGGCCTGGTCTTTAACCTACAAAATGGCTTGGTCATTAAGGGGTTAATAATAACAATATGAGTGATGTAAACAAAAACATGAATAGCAAGAAGTTTAAGAAGAAGATTAAGAAGGTGAAGATGAAGAATAATTTGATGAGAAAGATGATGCTGCTGAAGATTATGAAGGAGAAAGTGTGGCACTGGCAAAAGTTAAAAAGGTGAAGAGCATGGAAGTTGTGAAACATACATATTTGCCAAAATAGAAAAAAGGTTAACAACATTGTCAATTTGTTCGTCAATCCAAACGTATTTCCAAAAAAAAATATATTAATGCTATTCCAATGCATTGGGTTAAACATGTATGCCTTTATTGTCTCCTCAACCTCCCCCAATACATTCTACATTACTCTTTGTTGTTTTCCTTCATGTACAATTAACCAACAAGGCAAGAATGGGTTTTTTTTAATGTCGATATTTGGTTCCCATAGACTTACATTGGACTTCCGGTATCGGTATCGGGTATCGCCGATATTTTAGTGATATCGGCGATACCATTCCGATCCGATATTTTTAGATATCGAGCAGTATCGCTCAACACTAGTTGGCACACAACCAGCAAGAAATATTGAGGTGTCGTCGCAAGGTCAAAGCAGTCAGGGAATCACAATGTTTTTGCAACGAAAGACTGCATCTAGGCCATCACCACCACCACCATCACCAACCCCCTCTCAGTCCATCATGTTCACTGATAGTTCCACCATATGCAGCTCTCAAGTACAGCTCACCCTACCAGACACTCTGAGTAGGACAAAAAAGTACTCATCCTCTCATCTGTGTACACTGGGTTTGAACGCCTACATTGCTAAACTGATCTCATTAGAGATGATGCCCTTCTGTTTGGTTGAAAGCGCAGCGTTCAGAGACCTCATGGCCTACGCTGTCCCACGCTATGACCTACTCAGTCGGCACTTCTTTTATAGAAAAGCCATCCCTGCCCTCCACCTGCATGTGAAAGACCGCATTGTCCATGCACTCAAACAATCAGTGAGTGGAAAGGTGCACCTAACAACAGATGCATGGGCCAGTAGGCATGGCCAGGGCCGTTACGTGTCCATCACTGCGCACTGGTTTAATGTGGTGGATGCAGGGTCCACAGGGGACAGCGGCGGTGGGACACTGTTGCCTAGCCCACGGTATAGGCAACAGTTGGCTGTAGGCGTTAGACCCTCCTCCTACTCCAGAAGCGAAAGCTCGTCAACAGAGCGCAGTCGCACGAGCACTCCATCCGCAACTGCCAGTATTGCTCACGAGGTGTCCCACTATCGAACAGCTAGTGGTAAGCATCAGCAGGCTGTTTTAAAAATTATATCTTTGGGCGACAACAGACACACCGCAGAGGTATTGGCCGACTACTTGCAGCGAGAAACTGAGTCATGGCTGGGCAGTATACATCTTGAGCCAGGCAAGGTAGTTAGTGATATAACGACTGTAATTTTTTTGGCGGCCATAGCCCTGCCAAAACTCAGACACATACTTTGCCTGACTCACACCTTGAACCTGGTGGTGCAGTGCTTCTTAAATAATTATCCGGAGTTAACAGCCCTGCTTCTTAAAGTGTGAATAACTGTGCTCGCACATCCATCGGTTGCCCGTAGACTCCAGTCGTATGCAGAGGCTGCAGCGATCACTCCACCTCCCCAAGCAACACCTAATCATAGACGTTACAGCAAGGTGGAACTCCACCATGCACATGGTTGAGAGGCTGTACGAACAGAGGCAGGCTGTAATGCATTTATGGGAGGATACACAGGCAGGCAGTTTGAGGGCAGACATGGAGTTGTCGGGTGTGCAGGGGTCAAAGCTGAAAGACCTCTGTAAAGTCCTTCAGTGTTTTGAGGAATGCACATGGCTGGTAAGCGCAGATGACGCCATCATAAGCATGAGCATTCCACTTATGCGTCTGCTCATGCAAACTTTGATGCACATTAAGGATCAGGCGTCTGCAGCGGAGGAGGAAGAAGAGGAAGAGGGAAGCCTTGATAACAGTCAGCCATTGTCCGCTCTGGGAACTGTCCTGGACGAGGTGGATGAAGAAGAGGAGGAGGAGGATGAGGGGGATTATTATTTTGGGGAGGAGGATGCTTCTCAGGGGGCAAGAGAAAAAGTTGGCTTGCCAAGTTCAGGTCCAGGGTTTGTGCGTGACTGGAGGGATGTGGCTTTGGCAGAAAGTGCTCCCCACCCACCACTGGCAGTGCATCACTAACACCTGGAACATTGGCCCACATCCTTTAGTTTGTTTGCCCACAAATTTATCCATACTCATCGACATTGGTGAGAAGATAGAAGGCGGTGATGTCTCAGTTAAGAATCGTTACATTAGAATCTGCTATGTAGCATGTATCTCCTATATGGAGCGTATAGAATATTAGACTCTTGTTGTTGACCTTTATTTATAGAGGTTAAATAACCTTGAGAGTCAGAGAGGACTAATATAATCCTCTAAGTTGTAAGCAAATTAATGTGTCACTGAGTGAGGACTTCACCAGGTTAGACCGCTGCCAAAGAGTTAATAAAGTCAATATTAACTGTCCTCTAGGTCCTGTATTGTGTGTAGTCTCTGAGGTAATCCCCTTGTGACTTCTAAAGGTACTGCCACACTAAGCGATCTCATTAGCGATCACGATAACGACGCAAGCTAACGAGATCGTTGGTGTGATCGCTTTTAGGTCGCTAGTAGCTGCCAAACAGGAGATCACATAAACGACACATCAGCGGTCAGCGATCTCTTTAACGACTTTGGCGGTCGTTAGGATCTGTTATTAGCATGTACTGAGTGCAACCTTTTCCACGCCCCTCAGCACAGATATATGCTATATATGTGCAATAATTTATGTTTTGACCGCGTCATGAAAGATGGTGTATAGCGCTCCCTTTCATTGTTCTCGAGCCCTTCTCATTCATAGGAATTTCCAGCATCGCTCCTGCTCTCTGCGTCCTGCTAGCCTGCTTTGCAACTTCTGCGATCCTCTCTGTGACGCAACCTAGTCCCACCTGCCTGCTTCTACAGATATTGCGATCCAATCCGTGATGCTAAAAAACCCAAGTCCCGCCTGCGCCGCTGTCATATGCATCACAAACGAGGTCGCTCGTCGTTCGCAAAAGGTGCCAAACACAGCGATATAGGCTCACCAGCGGGACGCCAACGATCAAAAAACGGTCCAGAACGCTAGTGAACAATCAGCGACATCACAGCAGGGGCCACATCGTTGCTACATGCCACACACAACGACGTCGCTAATGAGATCGCTAAATAGTGACGTTTTAGCGATGTCGTTAGCTATGTCGTTAGCGATCTCGCTTAGTGTGGCATACCCTTTAGGCTGATTTATTTGAGCTCTGTAAAGGGGTCTCAGGGGTTAAACCCTTATCAGACAGACCTTGAGTGATTTATTGCTTCTGTCACCTTTGAGGAGATGGTCAGCAACTTAAAACAATGCAGCTCACAACAAGCCTGTAGTGCAGGGATGCTGCTGAGGGCTGTGAGTGGCAGGAAGATGGCGTCTGTTGTAGTTAACCCTCCCCCTATTGCCACTGCACTCACCTCCTCCTAGAAGCAATAATGGTCAGATCTTCAGGGCTTCACTGTTTGTTTGTTTGTTTTTTCTCTCCCGGCGGGTGGTCGCTTGTTATCTCGGGACCTCTTATCTGTGCAAGTCCCTCTATAGTCACAGCTCGCAGGCGGTGGACTGTACCACGCTGCACAGCGTCTCCTGCGCCTGGAGCCTCCCGAGGAGCCTGGAGAGGCAGACCCGACAGACGAGCCCCCTGTCCAGGCATTCCCCCCGCTGATTAATGTTGCTTCTCCGCTCACAAACTGAGGGATGGCCACGGATGACAGTAGGCCAGCGGGGAGCTCTGCTAAAAAGCGGCCATTCGTTGGCTCCGCCTCCCGGAAGTACGCCATGAGTATTCTTAGGAATGATGCAACAAGTTTTTCACACCTGGATTTGGGGATCCTTTGAGACAATATCAAGAGTAATAGAATGAATGCTTTTACCTTTACCTTTATCTTATGTATATATAAGATCAAGCCTGCATGTCTTCCTCTGCTTACTGTCACTGAATGGAAACATTGATTCCAGAGGCTGAACACTTTCCAGGTTAAATCAGTGCACTTAAACGGATGAACAAGCAAATCTCTAATAAAACGTAGCCAGCAAATCTCCAATAAAACACAAGTTTGATGTAACCAGTGCTCCCTTCTGGAAAAAGTCTGCATCCCTTACAGCCATGGATTCCATTTTATATACATTGGTCCCGTAGTCTTTAGAACGACGCCAGCTCCTCACAGGGTGGATCAGGGAAAAGCGGTAGATATAGTATATCTTGAATTCAGCAAAGCATTTGATAAAGTATCACATACTATCCTAATTGAAAATATAACCAAGTATGAGATTGAGAAGGCTACGGTTAGTTGGATTCATAAATGGCTCAGTGATCATACTCAAAGAGTGGTAATAAATGGTTGCACATCCAATTGGATTAGTGTTTCAAGTGGGGCACTAAAAGGCTCTTTCCTGGACCCAGTGTTGCTCAATATTTTTAGACATGATTTATGTAAGGGAGCTGAAGGTAAACTAATCAAATTTGCAGGTAATGCAAAGCTAAGAGGGATAGCTCAAACTAGAGAAGATAGAGAAAGGATTTAGAAACATCTAGATTACCTTGAACAATGGGCAACAACTAATAGAATGGTATTTAAAGGAACCTGTCAGCAGGAATGTGCACAGTAACCTACTAACAATTTCTGGCTGACGCCATTATATTGATTAAAATGATACCTTGGTGATGAAATATGTCTTGTGGTTGTTTAATCTTTATTTTTAGCTTTCAGTTAAAGGTATGCTCGTGCTCCAGGGCGGTTCTGTTGGGGGGGGAGGGGTATTTATATGGTGCTTTGATTAGCTATTCATAATGAAGTCTGCTGATAGGTCATTGATCCCTCAGTGACCTGCCACCTAGTTTACATAATGAATATTACAGACTGAAGCAATGTAATGACTAAGACCCGGGATGGGTCAATTGTCTAGTATATTACATAGTCGATTGTCTCTATTATCAACTTGATCTGCTCCCTCACTTTTTTGAACTTTTTTTATAACAGACTTGAATTATACATATGAGTGTGTGGTGAATTTTGATACTATAAGGTTTAGGGCTTTTCAGCAGGTTCCACTAGCACCTCACCTCTCTGACAGTGTGCACACTAATCATTTCCTTGATACTAATAGATTACAGACTGCACATGAGTCAACACTGTGATGCAGCAGCAAAAAAGCTAAACAGTTCTGGGATATATGAAGAGAAGCATACAGTCTAGATCACATGAAGTAATTATCCCCCTGTGCTTTTCCTTGATCAGACCTCATCTGAATTACTGCATCCTGTTCTGAGCACTACATTAAAAAAAAGACATAGAAAAACTGGAACAAGTTCAGAGAAGCGCTACCAGGATGGTGAGCGGACTGCAAAGTATGTCCTACGAGGAATGTTTAAAGGATCTGGGAATGTTTAGCCTACATAAAAGAAGGCTCAGAGGAGACTTAATAGCTGTCTACAAATATCTGAAGGGAAGCCGCAGTGTAGAGAGATCATCCTTGTTCTCATAGAAACATGAGAAGCAATTTAATGAAACTGAAAGGGAGAAAATACACATTATATATTATAAAAAAAACTTTTTGGGTGGCTACACCAGCTCATTTGAGTGGCACTAATATGGGTAAGAACCTAGATTATGTTACTTAAAGCTATTGGCAGTGCATGTATGTTAATGGGGGTAGTGGGACATCCACAATTTACTTTGGGAAATTTGTGGTTACTAAATTTATTTTAGATTAAACCATACTGTATGCCCCTTAGAAACACTATGCAGCTTTTTATGATATTTGAAATTGCTAAAAGCACTCGCACTTTAATAAAGGCAATTTTTGCAACAGTATATGAATTTATCTTCTAATGTGCGCTTCCCATATCCACTTTACTTTTTGCATAGATGAGTTGGTATTTTGTTCTTACTATGCCCTCCTTTGTCACCTGGTTCATAGCTTTGTATTGAATTTTTTTGTCTTTTTTGACTTACGTATTTTTGAATAAATAAATTGTGACACTTTTATTGGACTACTGCTCCAGTTTTTTTCTGTTGTTTCTTATACTATAAGAAATACTTCTGCAAATCTATACTTGTAAATTATGCAAGATGTTTATTTAGAAAAAAATCTACATTTATTAATTTGGTTGGTCACTAAAATTCCTCATGCTTATTACAGCGCCTTGTTGCACATTGTGTGGGTGTAAAGTATCTGCTGGGTATAAGAAGCTAGAAGCAAAAAGCCTTCTATTTCTACATATTAGGAATAATTTCCAACATCTAATGATGCTTTGCAAAAGTAATTAGCTGGAGGCTGCATAAAATGAACATGTATGATTTTATTCTCCCTCAGGTACATCGGAATCGCCGACAAAGAACAGCTTGCTTCCTTATATTAATCCTTTAGCTCTGAAGCCTGTTTTCACCTTCCTGATCAAGTAATTTTTTTTAATTCTAACCATTGTCACTTTATGAGTTTGAGTATGATAATACTAAAACTCTGGAAAGCTTCAACGGATTCCAGTGGTTCTGAGATTGTTTTTTCGTGACATATTTTACTTCATGAATTTAGATTCATATTTTTTTCATTTACCTGTGAAAATATCAGAATTTTGGCACTCATTTTGAAAATGTTCAAAGTTTTAATTTTTATGACCTTTAACATATCACACAAAATGGTGAATAAATAACATTTACCACATATTTACTTTACATCTGCATCATTTTTAAAACATAATTTTCTTTTGTTTTTTTCCATCAAAATTTACAAAACTTTGAAGGGCCTATATGATAGAAAATACCCCAAAGTGACTTTATTTTAAAATCTGCTCCCCTCAGTGTGCTCAAAACCACTTTAAAGAAGCTTATTAACCTTTTAGGTACTTCACAGTCATTAGGAATTATAGAAATGTGGAAGGAAAAAATTAACATTTTAATTTTTCGCACAAAAATTTTCACTTACCCTCAAATTTTGACAAGGATAACTGGAGAAAATAGAACAAACAATTTGTTGTGAAATTTTTCCTGAGTGCGACAGTACCCCATATGTGAAGAAAAACTACTATTTCGGCGCATGGCATGACCCAGAAGGGAAGACATGCCATTAGACTTTTGAAGCACAAAATTGGCTGAAATAGAAAGTGGATGCCATGTTGCATTTCTGAGCCCCTGATGTGCCTAAACAGAAGACCTACCCTTAAATGACCCCATTGTTGAAACTATACTTCTCAAGGAATTTATCTATCTATGTGAGGAGCACCTTGAACCCGCAGGTGCTTCATAGAATTTTATAACGTTAATACATGAAAATGATAAAATACATTTTCTCACAAAAATGTTGCTTTGGTCCCAAATTTTTAATTTTCAGAATAATAATAGGAGAAAGCGAAATGTAAAATTTGTTAAGCAATTCATCCTGAGTATGCCACTACCTGATATGTGGTGGTAAACTACTGTTTGGGCGAGTGGCGGTGCTTAGAAGGGAAAGCGAGCCATTTAAGTTTTGGAGCGCAAAATTGGCTGGAAAAGACAGCTGAGGTCATGTCGAGTTTGCAGAGACCCTGATGTGCTCAAACAATGGAAACCCCCACAAGTGACCGCATTTTGAAAACTACACCCCTTCAGGAACTTATCTAGAGGTGTGTTGAGCTCCTTGAACCCACAGGTGCTTTACAGAATTTTATAATATTCAACCATGAAAATGAAAAAAAATAATCATTTTCCAGCAAAAATATTGCTTCTGCCCCAAATTTTTAATTTTCGCAAGGACAACAGGAGACAATGTACCATTAAGTTTGTTCGGCAATTTCTACTGAGTGCTTCAATAATACCTCATATGTGTTGAAAACTCGTCTTTGGGTGCAGTGAAGGGCTCAGAAGGGAAGGAAAACCACTTGAATTCTGGAGGGCAATTTTTGCTGGAATAGATTGCAGATGCAATGTCTCATTCGAAGAGCTCCTAGATGCAAAAAAAAAATAAACACCACAAGTGACCCCATTTTCTATACTAAAGCTCTTGAGGAATTCATCTTGGGGTGTAGTGAGGACTTAGGTGATTCACAAAATTGTATAAAACTGGGTTGAGTCAATGGAAAATTACCATTTTTTCCACTAATATGTTGTTTGTCCCAAGTTTTAAATTTTAAAAAGATATAATAGGAGAAAATTAACAATACAATTTGATATGCAATTTCTCCTGAGTATGACAATACCCCATATGTGGTTAAAAATACTT
The DNA here is from genome assembly GCA_033576555.1 of Oophaga sylvatica. Classification (NCBI taxonomy): domain Eukaryota; kingdom Metazoa; phylum Chordata; class Amphibia; order Anura; family Dendrobatidae; genus Oophaga; species Oophaga sylvatica. Next base: position 253,524,371 of record JARQOD010000001.1, read on the forward strand.
GTGGGGCACAGTACAAAGCTGAGAAGGGAAGGAGCACCAAATTGAAGTTCAGATTTTGCTAGAATGGTTTGAGGGTGCCATGTCACATTGACAGAGTCCCTGTGGTGCAAGAACAGTGGAACCCCCAATAAGTGACTCCATTTTACAAACTAACCTCCCCAAATTAATTCATCTAAGGGGAAAAGTGAGCATGTTGACACCACATGTGTTTCACAGAATTTTATAATATTGGGCGGTGAATAAAGAATAATTACATTTTTACCGCTAAAATATTGTTTTAGACAAAAGTTTTTAAATTTTATAAGGGCTAATCGGAAAAATGGACATCAGTTTGTTTTGAAATTTTGCCTAAATGCGCCAATACCCTACATGTGATCAGTAACTAGTTTTTAAGCACAGTGAAAAGCTCAGAAGGGACGGAGCTCCAAATCAGAGTGCAGATTTTTCTGCTATGGTTTGTGGGGGCAATAACCCACTGGAAGAGGACATGAGGTGCCAGGACAGCAGAACCAACCCATAAGTGACCCCATTTTTCAAATTATACCTCACAATGAATTAATTTATTGTTGCAGTGATATTGACACAAAGGATGTGTCACAGAATTTTCTACCATGAAAAAAAATAGTTATATTTTGAACACACAAATGTTGTTTTAGATCCAGATTTTACATTTTCACAAGAGGAATGGGTAAAAATGGCACCAAAATTTGTCCCACAATTTCTGCAGAACGTTTCAATGCTCCATATGTGGCTGTATAGTACTGCTTAGCATATTTGTAAGCCAAAACAGGAGTAGAACAGTCTGAGGAACAGTATAATAGAAACATGTGCATCACTTCTGCATTTCTTACCCACTCCTGCTTTTGGCTTATAAATACTGAGCTAAAAAAATAATCAAATACTCAACGTATGCTCGTGGCCTTGGAGAACAAATTATCTAGAATAGTTGGTGGACTCCAAATACAGAACCCCTAAGTGCTAGAAGAGCAAAATTTCCCCTGCAAGTGACCCCATTTTGGAAATTATCTGGGAATTTATTTACAGGTGTAGTGACAATTTAGATTCCATGGGTGTTTTCCCAGAAATAAGCAGCAGTGAACATTACTGTTTGAAAATTGCAAATCTGAAGTTGTGGTGCCCATACCTTGTAGGGCCCAGTACACTGTAGTGCCCATACATTAAGCCCAGCTCATGCTTCTGGAGACACACACCGTAAATTAAGTGGGCTCTCATCGCTACAGAAACACCAAATATGTGGAGGCTAAATGTGGCTCAGGCACAATGTGAGGCTCAGAAGAGAGGGGGACATTAGGATTTGGGAGTACAAAATTTGCTGAATTTCATTTGGGTGTCCGAGGTGCCATAGCACTTTTCTAGAACCTTTAAGCTATAAGTAACGTGGAAGCCACTTATATTTCCATTGACATATGGCAGACCTGAGTAAGGTTTTACTTTTTTTTGTGGATTAAGATGAGGCTTTTATTGGGAACATAACATTTTGGATCAGATTTATCCTGCTCCAAGCAATTACATTGGGGTTTCCATTTAAATCTGTGAATGACAAGATTCAGATGAAACCCCTGACAGATTCAATGACTATAACGAGGCAGTAGAGTTACTCTTTGTTGGCAGTGGATTATTCACGATACTCTCCAAGCATGTGACAACAGATCAGAAATAAATCATTTGTGTGTCTCTACCTGTGCAGCATCTACTGCAGGCTGCTTCTCTCATACACAGACACAGGAAAACAGGAAATGCAGTCACATGATTTTCCTGTGTGAGCCTCTGGGAGTTTTTTTTTAACTTAATAAACAGCATACAAATCTAGAAACTAAACACTCAGACAGGAATGGAGTTGTTGCACCAAGCATATTCCAACACCACCACTCAACAACTACTTACCCTGTTAGTCCTATTGCGGTTCTGAAGTCCACAAACTTGGCTCTTGATAATGGCTTTGTCATACCATCAGCTATCATTTTGTCAGACTCGCAATAAACAAACTTGAGTACACCACGTTCCACTAAGTCACATAAGTGGTGATCTTTTACATCAATGTGCTTAGTCCTTGCACTAATCTTCTCACTGCTGGCAAGTTTAATGCATCCTTGGTTGTCCTCATAGATTACTGTTGGTTGAGCTAATGGCTTGCCAAAATTTTCAAAAAGTTGTTTCAACCAAATTACTTCTTGACTTGCATAAGCAGCTGACATATATTCTGCTTCTGTAGAAGATAATATGGCTGACACTTGTTTTCTGCTGGACCAAGAAATTGAATTTTCTCCTAACTTGAACAATTAGCCACTTGTTGATTTCTGATCACTTGAATCTAGAGCCCAATCTGCATCCACATAACCTCTGAGAGTGAGATTTCCAGATGTAGATATCTTAAGATTTAGCCTTTGAGTTTCTTTAAAATATTGAAGAATTCTCTTAATTGAATGTTCAAACTTTTTTTGTGTTATGTTGCAGTCACTGATGTCACAAGATGGTGGTGCAGCTGCAGGGACCAATACCGACAGGAACGAAAGCAGCGGGCCAGGAGTAGGGATGCAGGTCCCACGAAAAGAAAATATATTTACTATGATCGTCTCAATTTTCTGGCTCCCGTTCAGGATATGAGACCGTAAGAGCATGCATGACACCACATTTTACACATGCTATTAGGGAAAAATCTTAATAGATTTTTTAATCTTTCTTTTTAAACAAAACTAAGTCAAACCTTACGGACAAGGAGACAGCATCGGACTCTGAGGTCAATATTGAAGGTGAAGAAGTGGCTGGCCCATCTTCTGCACCTTCAAGCTGCACCCAACCACCACCACCACCAGTGGCATCTGCACCACAGGAGGCAAATCCAGAGGAGGACCAGAGCAACAGTAGCAGCCCAACCTTGCCTCTGGATACCTCACCCCAGGCTGCCGCCATCATACGCCGTGGCCAGTGCAGGAGAGAGCTACCAACCACAGGCACCAGGAGGCAAGTGGACAGTGGGGTGTTGGACTATTTGGCCAGGACTGTTAATGATGATGGGGAGGAAGTTTACACCCGCACTCTGGCACGGTACCTCTGTCTAAGTCCCTGTGAGGTCAAGCTGCGTGCCAGAGGGCAATACAGATCCTGATTGACACCTGCACACCAGCCAATAAACCAAACCCTGTATTTGCTTTTTTGGAAAGGTGGCAGTTATCTAGCAGTAACCAACTGCAAGTGCTGGGACAAGCAGAAGTGCAGGCTCACTCAGTTTGAGCCACCTCCTCCCCGGATGCCTACACCTCAGCCACAGCTTGCCCCAACCCAACATTGTCCAACACAGGTCCAATTTTATGACATACTGCACCTGCCCAATATGGCCACTTGATCAGACCCACTAATGGAGGCTGGTCTCAACATGGTATGGTCGACATGGCCAAATTGGAGGGTATGAACTAATTGGGCACGCCACTACCCAGGAATACCCCTTCACTACCCATCTTCCCACTACTATCCTCCACAACAGGAGCCTGCCAAGGTACATCATCCTGGCTCTGCCATCCCACAGGGTGAAATTGAGGTTGGACAACAACCAAGGCAAACCTCACAAGCAGGCCTTCTGCCATCACCACCCCAACCTACCATAACTTGTAGGTTATTTTTTTATTTAAACTTTTTTTGGGGGTTTACATATATGGTATTTTTGTGAAAATACAGAATGTTTTTTGATTAAAAAAAGTTATTTCAATATGAGTCTTTGGTGATGTTATGAAGAGCTAGGTGATGTGTTGCTTTACCTAATTCATACATTATTACGCAAACAGAACACACACTGCAAACATTAACATTAAATTTATTTTAACACCATAAAACTCAAAAATCACAACATGGATACTGCATTGTCTTGCCATGGCGTAGATCCCTCTGGTGAAACAAAATAATTTGTAAACACATCTCGCACTGTAAGTCCAGAGGATTAATTACTTGTGTATTAGCCCTGCCATTATTTCCAACCGCAACTTCATCACCATCATATGAGGAACAGTCATACATTCTGGTGAAGTTGTGAAGTATCACACAGGCTTTAATAACCTCATTCACATTTCCTTTACTAAGTTGAATGGCTGACTGCAGGACCCACCTTTTGGCACAAAGAATGCCAAAGGCACACTCCACCAGTCAACATGCGCGGGATAGGCAAAAATTAAAGATTCTGCGCCGGTGGTCCAGGTTTCTATGTGGATAGAGCCTCATGATGTGGCATGTTAATTGAAAGGCCTCATCTGAAACCATCATGTAAGGCACAGTGGACCTTGGTAGCTGACGTGGGGGTGGGAGGTCCAACCCATTATTGCACAGCCGCCGACCCATAATGGAAGAATTGAAGACTCTGGAGTCTCAAGTTCTTCCATAGGCCCCAATATCTACAATTATAAACCTGTATGCGCTGTTGACCAGGGCCAACAGCACTACAGAAAAATACTGTTTATAATTATAAAACTGGGACCCTGAGTTTGGCTTCCATCCAGTGCTTTCCATACAGTGCACCAATACAGTTCGGAAACTGGCACGTTTCCTCAAACCCACGGGCTATCCACAACCAGTCTTCCATTTTGGGCTCAGGCATGACCAATTGATGTAGTCAGGACCATATTTCTGAGCCCGTAGAATGGACAATGCCTGAGATGGTGGATTTGCCAATTACGAATTCAAGATGCAGTGCCGCATAGGAAAGGCCAGAGAAAAGGAATCTATAAGGTAAGATAAAACATAAAAATAGAATACATGCTGTCATAAATCAGTTTGGTCCTTCCTAAAAGTTATGGGCACTAGCTAATAAGCCGTACATTAAAAAAAATACTACATGCAATGCCTTTGGTCGTATTAAAAGCAGCATATAATGTCAAAGGACAAATGTTGCAGTTAAAATAATGAAACAACATGGACCAAAAATGGAAGGGATGAGTGCATTAAATAAAAAAAAATAAAAAAATCATCAACATAGAGGATGAATACATACTGTAATGTAAGTAAAAGGCGCTCCTCTGCAGAAATACACTTGCGCATCTTGGTGTCCTTAAAGGTGATCCCAGGGCTCACAATCTCCATCAGAATGTCAAATGTGGGCAGGCTCATCCGACAATACTGTTAGAACTTGTCAGGATGGCTACGTAGAGAAGCATACAGACGGTGGAAATGGCCTTTAGTCAGCCGTCGCCTTAAAAGCGGATGTACCCACATTCGTCTCCACCTCCTCGGATCCACAACACTGGGTATGGCTTCTCAAAACGTCGGGACGAAACCCAGTGGAAAAGCACCCGCTGAGTAGTATTGTCAGTAAGCCTGTCTGACATGTTTGACACAAAGCAGAAATACCACAACACAAGAACGGACTCTAATGCAAAGATTGGAGGCTATCACCTGTTGTTGAGCCAATAAATAGGGTTGCTGATAATGATTTTAATTAATTTCAGGCCAAGGAACTGTTATATGTCAATTCTGCAAGGCTGCGATAAAATCACGCCATACGGATGCCATGCAGATGTCACTTGGATACTTAGATGAGAGGAAATCGCATCCTCGCATTACATATAAATTACATACGGATCATTGTTCTGGAAACATTTGTGCGATTCTCAGCTGGCAAAATCGGACCAATTTTTTATACTTTAAGTGTGACTTCAGCCTTACATGGAGCCCCAGACTGAGGAAGATTGACAGTCATCTTGTGTTTCTTCCATTTTCTAATAATTGTGCCAATAGTTGTTGCCTTCTCACCAAGCTGTTGCCTATTATCCTGTAGCCCATCCAAGCCTTGTGCAGGTCTAAAATTTTGTCCCTGGTGTCCATAAACAGCTCTTTGGCCTTTCCCATAGTGGAAAGGATAGAGTATGACTGACTGTGTGTGTGTGGACAAGTGGTACAGGTAATGAATTCAAACAAGTGCAATTAATACAGGTAGTGAGTGCAGAATAGGAGAGCTTCTTAAAGAAAAACTAACAAGTCTTTGGCAGCCAGAATTATTGCAGGTTCTTAGATGATCAAATACTTATATTTTTAGATTCTGTTTCTCATAGTTGAAGTGCACCTAAGATAAAAATTGCAGACATCTCCATTCTTTTAGGTGGAAAAACTTACCAAATCGGCAGTGTATCAAATATGTATTTTCCCCACTCTGTATACAGTGTATACAGCATGCAGTATACAGTGTTCTTCAGCAGTAAACTGGGCTGCTATTTCATATTAAAACACTTTTGTAGATTTTTTCACTCTCATATACATTTAGCATTAACCTGTTATACAGCAACATCAAGTTACCTTGATTCAAAACAGTCGACACAATGAAGATGTAATCCTCGGGATCTTGATCTGGCAGGATGACATGAAAATCTTTTTTAAAAGGAAAGAGTTCATATAGCCTCTCAGGTGAATCCACTCCACAAAGCATCAGGACCACTCTGTGTGACGGCTGTAAAAGTTCAAAGAAATTGGTACTTTGACTTTCAAAAAAGTTCTTTAGAATACCTCTTGTCAAGACTAGCAGCTTACACTGCCACATGGAACTGGAGAGGTTATCCACCACCTCAGTTGGTTCACTGTTGACATCATAAAGAAATAGATCATCAATTTGTAAATGTGATGTCAGTAATTGCTTCAGATATGCGGCCCATTCTTCTCCACTCTTCTCATAAATTACCAGAAGATTTTTTGTCATTTCTGCAAATTATTAAATGGAACATTAATTATTATTAATTATTATTGCTTTATAATTACTGATAAATTTCAGCTGGTGACATGACTTTGCATGTCTTTTTGAACCTCTTTTTCTTCATGTGTTCAATACTTTTTCCCTGTGTTATTTCTCTTTATAACTTTATTTATGGCCAACTATGGTTTGATTTTTTTGCCTGTGTGTGTTGGATGAGTTGTTACCAATATCTGGTAAGAATTTCATGTTACTTTAGAAATTGATTTACTTATAAAATTGGTGATGTGTTCACTACTTATTTCACCCGCTATATGTACAGTGGCATGTAAACGTTTGGACACTCCTGGTTAAAATTACTGTTATTGTGAACAGTTAAGCAAGTTGAAGATGAAATGATCTCTACAAGGCCTAAAGTTTACGATGACACATTTCCTTTGTTTGTTAGGCAAAGAGAACCTACCGTATATACTCGTGTATACAGCCGACCCCCCTAATTTTGCCACAAAAAACTGGGAAAACTTATTGACTCGTGTATAAGCCGGGTGTATAAACTGCCCTCCTGCTCTGTGCTGCCCCCGTCCTGCTCCTTGCTCCCCCATCCAGCTCTGTGCTCCCCCATTCTCCTCTGTACTCCCCCCCTCCTGCTCCGTCCTCTTCTGTGCTCCCCCATTCCTTCTCCGTCCTCCTGTGCCCCCCCGTCCTGCTCCGTGCTCCTCTGTGCCCTCCATCCTCTCCCCCCGTCCTGCTCCGTGCTCCTCTGTGCCCTCCATCCTCCCCCCGTCCTGCTCCGTGCTCATTGTCCTCCTCCATGCTTCTCCCCCCGTCATCCTCCATGCTTCCCCTGTCCACCGTTCTCCCCCCCGTCCTGCTCCATGCTTCCCCCCGTCCTCCGTTCTCCCCCCGTCCTCCTCCATGCTTCCCCGTCCTCCGTTCTCTCCCCCGTCCTGCTCCATGCTTCCCCCGTCCTCCGTTCTCCCCCCGTCCTCCATGCTTCCCCCGTCCACCGTCCCCCCCCCATCCTGCTCCGTGCTCCTTGTCCTCTCCTCCATCATACTCACCCCTCCCCGTGCCATTGCTGAACGTCCCTGCAATCCTGCGTTCTCCCCGGCTTCCTGCAGCTCTCCAGCGCTGAGAGGTGACGTAATACCGCTCATTAAGGCCATGAATATGGAGGCCACGCCCATGGGAGTGGCGTCGCGTCCATATTACATGACCTTAATGAGCGGGTATTACGTCACCGCTCAGCGCTGCAGAGCTGCAGGAAGCCGGGGAGAGCGCAGGATTGCAGGGACGTTCAGCGATGGCACGGGAGGGGTGAGTATGATGTCCCAGCCATTGGCTCCTGCCGCGGCATCCCCTCCCCCGCTGGTTTCTGCCCTATGACTCGTGTATAAGCTGAGGGGGCATTTTCAGCACGAAAAAAGGTGCTGAAAATCTCGGCTTATACACGAGTATATACGGTATATATATTTTAATCTCTTATATTTTTAAACTTACAAAAAAATTAGGCACCCTTGGAGATTTGTTTGCTCAGACAACTTTGACCAAGGTTTCAGACCTTAATTAGCCTATTACAGTTATGGATTTTTCACTATCATTATTAGGACAAGCCAGGTGATGCAAATTTTCAGCTTTTAAAAAACCTGGTCTCCTATAACCTTGTACCAAAAAACAGCAGCTATGGATTCTTCTAAGCAGCTGACTAGCACTCTGATATTGAAAATGGTGGTGGCCCACAAAGCAGGAGAAAGCTATATGAAGATAGCAAAGCGTTTTCAAGTTGCCCTTTCTTCAGTTCGAAATGTAATTAAGAAATGGCGGTTAACAGAAACAGCGGAGAACAAGAAAAGGTCTGGAAGACCCAGAAAAATGTAAGTGAGAGCTGCTCATAGGATTGTTATTAAGGCAAATCAGAACCCCCGCTTGACTGAAAATACTTAGATTTAGAAGACTCTAGATATGTGGTAAATTGTAATAGTGTTCAGAGATACCTGAACAAAAATAGCAAGCTGCCTAGATATATAAAACCTTAGATATTTTAATGTTACATGGCAATGTATTTTTATTGTTGTTCATTTTATTTTTTCTTCCTGAAAGTAATTGCAGAGAGAGATGCAAAATTTTGTGAAGTCTCTTAATAGAAGTCAATAATGCTTATACCAGCTGATGGATTAAAAGGCAGGTCTCAGGAGCAGTTGCAGATTTTAAAATCCACAGGAGCTTGTGTAAAATATTACAACAGATGAAACTGAGCCATGGCAAGATTTAACCAACAGAATGCTATACTGACTGAATTCTGTACACAGATACGTCACACTGGTATGGCAAAGTCAACTTTGGATGAGGCCTTGGATTATAATGGCAATAAAAATAAAGGGTGCCAGGTGATATAGAAGAGGTTAATACTACTTATCTTTGCAGATATTAGCGAAGTCACAGGGTATGTTTATAGGAAATGAATGTACTACACAGACACTGAATTAAGCTGATGTAAAACTGCTGATGCCAGAGAGTCTGGTAACCTTTGTCATTGAATTCAGGAATAAAGTGTCTCTTTAACTGTAACTGGTATAAAAGGTTGATTTGCTGTTTCAATAAATGGAAAATTCTTGCTCATTATCCGTGTGTACATGTTTATTCTTCAAGAACACCTAACTCCCTTTCTTAGGCACGACTGGTCCTACTGTAGTAATGCTCTGGGTCTGACACAAATTGCTATAACACAGGTAAGTAGAGAAACATGATGTGGAGCACAGAAAAGGGTGGCAGCCATAGGGGAGGGAGCAGAACCTGACTGAAGTCAAGAAAGGTGCATACTTATGACCATGTGATATTTCAGTTTTTCTTTTTTAATAAATTTTCAAAAATTTCTACATTCCTGTTTTTTTACAGTCAAGATGGGGTGCAGAGTGTACATTAATGAGAAATAAATGAACTTTTTTGAATTTACCAAATGGCTGCAATGAAACAAAGAGTGAAATTTTTAAAGAAGTCTGAATACTTTCCGTACCCACTGTACATTTACATTGATATGCTGAATAAAACTTCATTCATGGTCCTTGTAAACCTGGTGTGACAATCTTAGTCAATTGTATATTGATTCAAATGGCGATTTTTTGGTAAGGAAGGAATGGATTGGCTAACTGAAGGTATGGATTGACTTGTCTTTGCAAGAGCTACATGAATAAAAAAATGTTTTATCTGGTAGCTGCAATTCTTCAATTGTTATCATTAGGAATGAGCGAGCACTAAAATGCTCATGTGTTTTTTGCTCGTACTGAGCAATTCCTAATACTCGTATGCTTATTTTGAGTAACGAGCATAATGGGAGTCAATGGAAAAGCCAAGATTTTTTCTGGCAGACCCTACAAAGAGGTCTGGGGGGCAGTGAAAATATTCAAATAGATGGGAAAAGTGCTTAATGGAAGGAGAACAGCACGGGGAAGACCCCTGGAAGCATCTCTGACTCCCAGATCGCTGCTGAGAACAATAGTGTCAAACTTTTACTCCACTTCATGGACTGCCAATAAAACATTCCAAACGAGAAATTGCATTTTACAGGAAAAAAATGTTAAGAAACATTTTTTTCCTGTATAGTGACTTGTATATCAGTGCAAATTTAAAAAAGATTTTAAAAAATATATCATTTAACTAAGATGTATTTTTTTTTATAAAAAAATGGGAAATTTCAGTGTAATTCATAAAGGAAGAAGTGCCAAAAGTGAAGGACTCAGATACATCCTGTATTAGACATAAAGGAGGGACTGATGCACATACTGTTCAAATTGTCATGTATTGGTACTCCTAGACTCATAAAGGCTATGCACTTTTAAGGGTAATATACCAAGAAAATGTACTCCAGAAAACAGAATAGTCTATGGGTGAGCAATATAATACCGATAAAGGTCTGTGCACATGTTGAGTAAAATTTCTGCACCATTACTGCATCTCTTGGCAGGAAAAACACAGCCAGAAAAATGCGTGTTTTCGGTGCATTTTTGCAGCATTTTGGTACTTTTTTGCCTTTGTGTTTTTGGTTGATTTGAGTGAAGTCATGGTGAAAAATGCAGGGCAAAAACACACAGAGAACTGAACTGACACACTGCACTATTTTCTACACCAAACCTTTAAGTCAAAAATACTTAACGTGTGCATGACATGTCAGGTTTCTCATTCACTTTGATGTTAACAGATTTTGCCACAAATCCTCACCAAAGAAAAGCGTCAAAAAGGCACTCAATCTCCAACATGTGCACACAGCCTAAGATTTTGAAAATGTTTTTGAAGGCTTATACAGTTGTGCTCAAAAGTTTACATACCCCAGCTGAATTTTTGCTTTCTTGGAGTTTTTTCAGAGACAATGAATGATAACACCAAACGTTTTTCTCCACTCATGGTTAGTGGTTGAGTGAAGCCATTTATTGTCAAACTACTGTAATTTCCCTTTTTAAATCATAATGACAATCCAAAACATCCAAATGACCCTTATCAAAAGTTTACATACCCTGGTGATTTTGGCCTGATAACATGCAAAGAATTTGACACAAATGGGTTTGAATGGGTTTGAATGAGCATAACTGTATAGCAAGAAAATATACCAAAGAATATCTTAAACTCTATGGATGAGCAATATAATACTGATAATTTTTTTAACAAGTTTCTTTTGGCTTATACAGCAATAAAATCTACCCAAGAATATGGAAAATTCTATGGTTGATCAATATAATCGGCCTAACCGACTGCTGCGCTCTGCAAACGACTTTCGACTAACCTCTGCACTAATCCGTACCTCCAACTCCCGACTCCAAGACTTCTCCCGCGCTGCGCCAATCTTCTGGAATGCTCTAACCCAAGAAATTAGGACTATCCACAATTTGCATGGTTTCAGGCGCTCCCTCAAAACACATTTGTTCAGAGCGGCCTATCACATTCACTAATCAAAGTCATTCTATGTGTAAGAGTGTATGTGTAGCCCATTCACTATCTCCATCCATCCCTCACTCCCTCAAGATGGCTGGACCATCATTGTAAATACACCATTGTATATACACACCTGTACTTTGTATCTCCCCCACCTCATTGTAGATTGTAAGCTCTCACGAGCAGGGGGCTTATTTTGCTTTAATTATTGTATTGTTAACTTTGTTACTTATGACTTGTGTTTAGAAACTGTTAAACTGTAAAGCGCTGCGGAATATGTTGGCGCTATATAAATAAAGATTATTATTATTATTGATACATTTTTTAACAAGTTTTTTGAGAGTTATATACCAACGAAACTCCAGAACACAGAAGAGTTTATTGGTGAGCATTACATTATCAATATACCAAAAAAATCTACCCATGAATATGTAAAAGTCTATGGATAAACAATATAATACCGATAAAATTTTGAATAAGTTTGAGGCTTTTATAGCAATAAAATGTACCCAAGAAGATGTAGTACCCTATGGGTGAGCAATAAAATACCGATAAATTTGGAGCAAGTTTTTGAAGTCTTATGTAGCAAATAAATGTACCCATGAAGAAGTAATACCCTATGGGAGAGCAATATGATACTGATAAATTTTGAACACATTTGTTGAGGCTTATATAGCTAGTCCGACCAATGAAAGCAATTGTTACCATTTACCTTTCGTGTCTCCCCTTTTTCCTCATAGATTGTAAGCTTGCGAGCAGGGCCCTCATTCCTCTTGGTATCTACTTTGATCTGTGTTTATTGTTATGCTGTAATGTCTATTGTCTGTACGAGTCCCCTCTATAATGTAAAGTGCTGCGGAATATGTTGGCGCTATAGAAATAAAATTATTATTATTATTATAGAGCGACTAAATGTACCCAAGAATGTACCCAAGAAGGTGTAATTACCCTATGGGCAAGCATTATGAAACCAATAAATTTGGAATAAGCTTTTTTGAAAACTTACTGTATATGGAAACTAAATGTACCCAAAAATATGTAATAGAAACAAATTAAAAAAAAAAAAATGTAATAGCCTATGGATGAGTAATTTGATGCCGCTAAATGTGAACAAGTTTTTGGAGACTTTTATAGCAACTCAATATGCAAAAGAATATATAATATCCTGTGAGCCAGCAGTATAATATAGATACATTTTGAACAAGTTTTTTGAGGCTTATATAGCAACTAAATGTACCCAAGAAGATGTAATACCCTATGGATGAGCAATATGATACCAATAAATTTTGAAAAAGTTATCTCAGGCTTTTATAGCAACGAAATGTACCCAAGAATATGTAATACCTTATGGGTAAGCAATATAATACCTATAAATTTGGAACAAGTTTTTTTAAGGTTATATAGAAAATAAATGTACCTAAGAAGATGTAATACCCTGTGGGTGAGCAATATGATACCAAGAAATTTGGAACAAGTTTTTGAAGTCTTATGTAGCAAATAAATGTACCCAAGATGATCTAATACCCCATGGGTGAGAAATATTATACCGATAAATTTTGAACAAGGTTTTTGAGGCTCATATAGCAACTAAATGTACCTCAAAAGATGTAATACCCTATGGGTGAGCAATATGATACCAATATATTTGGAACAAGTATTTGGAGACTTATATAGAAACTAAATGTACCCAAGAAGATGTGATACCCTGTGGGTGTTAGGGTTCGAGTTCCCACTCCTGCACAGGGGGAATCTCGAGCTGTTCCCGCTGCAGTCCCCCATCTGTCTCCGGCCGCAGTGGTTCCTGCTCAGCAGAGACGTCGGTCCCAGAGTCTTGCCTGGCCCAGTACTGTGCAGAGACTTGCTGCTGCAACCAGTGTTGGAGCAGGCAGATTTGGGACTAAGTTCTTTGGTGCTTCATCTGAGCATGCCCAGGGCAAGATCTCCCATTGAAGATCAGGGATCACATGCTCAGATACAGCTGCCACTCCTATTGGTCCTTCAGGAAGGTCCTGTGGCTGTTGATGTTCTGAAGCAGCTTCCCATTGGTCCTTCCTGGAAGGTCTTTTTCTCGTGGCTGCTATAAAAGGCTGTCCTTACCGCCCGGCCGTGCGATAGTATCAAATCTGTTACGTGCTTGCGCCAGTGTGGTCATGTATGCATGTGGTTAGGTCTGACTGAAATAAGTCCCTAGAATACCGGCACCTCCGGTGAGGAGATTGTATGCACGTGTTCAGGGCTCGGCTGAAAATACCATTAGAATACCGTCTACTCTGGTGAGGAGATTATTGCTTGGGTTCTGATTGCATGACAACAGACTGCAATCCACTTAGCAGTCATCTGTGTTCCCTGTGAGTCTAACAGGACACAGTCTTTGTTACAGCGGCTCTGTGATTTAACAGAGTCTGCTTATATCGCCATATAGTGCTACGGCGTTTAAATCTGCGACTCTGTGGGATAACAGAGTTCGCTCATACTGCATATTTACGCAATCTTACTAGCAGCAGGCACTGCCTGCACGGTGGACCCCGGGCACCTCTCCTTAATATCTATTAGGTGCGTTCCGCAGGCCCCTAACATAATACTAGTGCCAGGGTCTGGCTAGTAAAATGGCGGATGACCAGCATCTACCGCAGTACATCCAGCAGCTGGAGGGTAGGTTGGCGGCTCTTGAGCACACAACCTCAGCTGTGGATGTTACCGCAGTCGCTGTTCAGGCTGCTAGCGTGGCTGCAGCCAGTTTATCCTCTGCCACCTATGCCCCTACATTATCCCACCTCCCGCTTCCTGACAAGTTTGCCGGTGACAGCAAGCAATGTCGGGGATTCGTGAGTCAGTGCTCTATACAGCTCGAGCTTCTGGCTGCACGTTTCCCCACAGATCGGGCACAAGTGGGTTTTGTACTGTCTCTACTCTTGGGCAGAGCGTTGGAGTGGGCAACCCCGCTGTGGGAGCGCGACGATCGTGTGGTGCGGAGTGCTTCTCATTTCCTGGAGGCTCTTAAAAAGGTCTTTTTAGGACCTCAGGTCATCCACGATACGGCGCTCCAACTGCTGGCATTGGCAAAGGGTTCGTCTTTGGTCAGTCAGTTTTCCGTCCAGTTTCGGACTCTGGCCTCAGAGCTAGACTGGTCGGATAAAGTTCTCATTCCAGTCTACTGGCGAGGACTGGCTGATCATGTTAAAGATGCTTTGGCTACCAGGGAGATTCCCGCCACACTGGAGAAGCTTATCTCCATATCTACCCGCACCGACCTCCGTTTTTATGAGCGGAGGTTGGAGCGGGCCCAGTGTAGGCAGAGGATTCGGTTGGCTCTCACCTTTGCCAAACCTCTCGAATCCCCCGATCTGGCGTCCGAACCCCAAAAGGCCACAAGGTTCCGCGTGCAGGACCTAAGTCTCGGGCCGTCCGAGTATCCGTGGTCTGTAACCTTTGTTGGCAGACAGGACACTATGCTAGCAAATGTCCACAGCGATCGGGGAAGCGATCATGTCTAGTGGCCCTGGGAGGAGGTTCACTAGAGACAGCGTCATTTTCCTCCAAGATGACATTTAAAGGGACAGTCACTGTAGACTCTTCCACACTTACAGTCGAGCTTTGTGTGGACTCAGGAGAAGAGGGGAAATTCATGTCATCTACCTTTGCTCGTCGCCACGCAATACATCTGGTAGTGCTCGATAAACCAGTGACTGTCCGGGTGGACATTGCCCTCGCCAATTACACATCAGACTGTCCCTCTTACTTTGTGTGTACCCCCTTCCCATCAGGAAATTATTTCCCTTCTCGTACTTCCCAAGGGAATAGACGAAATCCTACTGGGAGTACCCTGACTCCATTCCCACTCCCCTCATATTGAGTGGACCTCCGGTATTATACTGGGTTGGAGTGAGTCATGTAAGGACAGATGTGTCAGGGAGTGCATTCAGGTTACCACTACAGAGATACCCGCAGATCTTTCTCCTCTTCCCAAGTGCTATCAGTCATATGCAGACATGTTCTCTAAAAAGGCTGCGGAGACTCTGCCGCCCCATCGTCCCTACGACTGTCCTATTGACCTCTTGCCTGGAGCAGAACCTCCTCGGGGAAGGGTCTATCCCCTTTCTCTTCCTGAGACGGAGGCTATGTCTCAATATATCCAGGAGAATCTGGCAAGAGGGTTCATTAGGAAGTCAGTGTCACCCGCAGGAGCGGGGTTCTTCTTCGTGCAGAAGAAGAGTGGAGAATTACGTCCGTGTATAGATTACAGAGGTCTTAACGCCATCACCTTTAAGAATAAGTACCCATTGCCCCTGATTTCTGAGCTCTTTGATAGGCTCCGGGGAGCAAGGGTATTTACTAAATTAGATCTGCATGGTGCTTATAACCTGATTTGCATCCGTGAGGGTGACGAATGGAAGATGGCTTTTAATACAGGGATGGGCATTATGAATACCTGGTGATGCACTTCGGGCTCTGTAATGCCCCAGCCATTTTCCAAGACTTTGTCAATGACATCTTCCGGGATATGCTTTCCACCTCTGTAGTAGTCTATCTGGATGATAATCTCATCTTTTCTACAGATATTGACTCTCACCGGACGGATGTCTGCAAAGTCTTCGAGCTGTTACGGGCGAACTCACTCTATGCAAAGTTGGAGAAATGCATGTTTGAGCAGGAGTCTTTACCTTTGCTGGGCTATATCATCTCCGCCCAGGGATTGACTATGGATCCTGCCAAATTACAGGCTGTGATGGATTGGCAAGAACCCCATTCTCTTAAAACGGTGCAGCGCTTTATGGGGTTCATTAATTACTATCGCCAATTCATTCCCCTCTTCTCCACTTTGGTAGCTCCCTTGTTTGCCCTCACCATAAGGGAGCCAATCCCAAATTGTGGTCAGAGGAGGTCTCCAAGGCCTTTACTTCAAATAAGTCCCATTTTGCTAGCGCTCCCATCTTACATCACCCCGAGGTTGATAAGCCTTTTATATTGGAGGTTGATGCCTCGTCCGTTGGTGCTGGAGCAGTCCTTTTTCAAAAGGATGCTCAAGGTCGGAAACATCCTTGTTTCTTCATTTCCAAGACCTTCACACCAGCGGAGAGGAATTATTCCATTGGGGATAGGGAGTTGCTAGCCATGAAGTTGGCCTTTTCCGAGTGGGGACATCTCCTGGAGGGGGCTCGCTTTCCCTTTTAAGTTTTCACTGACCACAAAAATTTGGTCTATTTATAGACCACCCAGCGGCTAAATTCTCATCAGGCCAGATGGTCCTTGTTCTTCTCCCGGTTCCATTTCACCCTCCATTTCCTCTCCGGTGAGAAGAACATTCGGGCTGATGCTCTTTCTCGCTCCGTGGTTCCTCTGAGGAGGTGGAGGAGGAGACTCGGTTTATTGTCCCCACAGAGAGCCTAAGAACTGTGGCCCCGGTTTCACTTGAGTCTGTGCCTCCGGGCAAGACTTTTGTGCCCTTCAATTTGCGACCGGAAGTACTCTCTTGGGCACACTCGTCCAGGGTGGGTGGACATTTTGTGGCAAAGAGGACATCTGAGTTGCTGGCGAGGACATACTGGTGGCCACACATGGTCCGTGACGTCAGGGAATACGTGTCATGTGTGCATTGCCACGAAGATCGTCGCGGTTGCACATTTTGACTTCTCACAGCTGAGCTGCTGTTTCTTTGTGTTTGGCAGCTAGGGAGTTAATTCTGTCTGTGCTCGGTGCTGGGACTGGGTGCAGTTTCTCCCGGCTGCAATTGATTATTTGTTGATTGGTTTCCTTTAAATTCCTGGCTGTCTGCTTGGGGAGTTGCCAGTGAAACCTTCATGCAGACCACAGATAGGAATGAATCTGTATAGACTTTAGTTGTGAGCTCCTTAGTTGTTCTAAGCTCAACTTGGTTAGAGTTTATTTCCCAGACCATTTATGTTCCTTTGGTGTTTGAGTGTGTATGCAAGCGTGTGTTATCCTGTCTGTCTTATATGTCTAATCTGTGTATTTAGCTGAGATCAGCCCATATCCCTTTGGTGGTAGTCAGGATCCTTCTTAGGACTGATTACAGGGTTCAGGGTCTGATAGGAGACAGGGTTAGGCTGGAGACTTGGACCTCTGAACCATTATCAGTACCTCCAAGGTGAGGGATTAGTTAGGACCCCAGTTTAGGGTCAGGTTAGATCCCGGTCCACCTCTTTCCTGTTTCAGCTCATCAAGTCCTCAAGATTAACCCTGAGTTCAGCAGATATCGTGTCAGGTAAATCTATTCTATACTTACATGCTGATGTTGCTATACTAGTTGTTGTATAGAGTGTTGTTCCTGTATTAATAGTTTACTGACATTGTATACATATCATTAGACAGCGTGACATTTTCACTGGCCATAAAAATTATCTCCAGTTACCATGGATCCAGTAGCCCAGCTGACTCTGCAGTTGCAGGGATTATCCATGGAGCTGACGGACATTAAGTCCAAAGTTTTGTCTCCCCTGGAGCAAACCAGAGTTGAACCTAAAGTAGCTCTCCCGGACAGGTTCACTGGTGGGCGAGACAAATTTTTCACCTTCCGGGAGGCATGTAAATTGTATTTTCGGCTTCGGCCTCGATCATCAGGGAGTGATGAGCAGAGAGTGGGAATTGTTATCTCACTTCTGCAAGGGGACCCTCAATCCTGGGCATTTTCCCTTCCTCCGGGATCCCCGGCTCTACAGTCTGTAGATCAATTTTTACTGCCCTGGGATTGGTATATGATGACCCAGATCGGGTCTCTCTTGCTGAGACAAAATTACGTAAGATACAGCAGGGAGATCGTCCGGCAGAGGAATTTGCTTCTGAGTTTCGTAGATGGGCCACAGATACTCAGTGGAATGACCCAGCTCTTAGGAGCCAGTTTTGTCATGGGCTTTCTGATAAATTAAAAGACGTTTTGGCTCAGTATGAGTCTCCTCATTCACTGGAGGCTGCTATGGCCTTAGCTATCCGTACTGATAGACGGCTTCGGGAGAGGGGTGAGGTAACCCCACTCCCTGTTGTTTCTCCACCTACCACTAAAGTCCCTTATGTTGAGGTTCCCCTTGTCTGTTCGGATGAGCCTATGCAGTTGGGAGGGACATCATTTCGTAGGAGGGGATTGGCGGTACGCCGCAGGACTAGAAGATGTTTTTTCTGCGGGAAAGAGGGACATTTTGTTGGAGAATGTCCATCCCGTGCCTTGTTAAGCCAAAAGTCGCCGGAAAACTGTTAATCCCAGGTTGTGTGGTGGACGACAACCTGGGAGTATGTATTTCATCCGCCAGTTCTTCTCAGTTCCTTGTACCAGTAGAGGTGGTAGTTGGTACGAGAGTGGAGAGATTGTCAGTTCTTCTTGATAGTGGTTCCGGGCTAACCTGGTTGACGCTCAGTTTGCTCAGGCTCAAGGTATGCATCTGAGTGTATTGGTCAAACCGATCCCTATATTCTCCATTGACGCCAGGCCTCTCGGCCAAGGTAGCTTTGTTCATGAGGTTCATAACATTGACCTTCGGGTAGGGGCAATACATAGGGAACAATTATCTTGTTATGTGTTGGAGGGTCTACCTACTCCCATTGTGTTGGGACTTCCTTGGTTGGTTAAACATAACCCTGTGATTAATTGGCAGTCCAGAGAAATAAGCCAATGGGGTGAGTTTTGCAAAAGCAACTGCATGAACACAGTCATCAGTGCGGTCGTGCCTAGTACATTGCCTCCTTTTTTGGAGGATTTTGGGGATGTTTTCTCTGAGGAGGGGTGTCAGGAGTTGCCTCCTCATCGCGTGTATGACTGCTCTATTAATCTCCTTCCTGATGCTAAGTTGCCTAAAGCTAGGTTGTATAATCTTTCTGGTCCTGAGAGGCAGGCTATGAAAGATTATATTTCTGAAAGTCTGGCCAAAGGGCATATTAGACCTTCATCTTCCCCAGTAGCCGGGGTTCTTCTTTGTGAAGAAGAAAGATGGAGGCCTACGCCCTTGCTTGGATTTCCGCGAACTTAATCGGATTACTGTTCGAGATCCGTATCCACTCCCTCTTATTCCTGATCTCTTCAATCAAATTGTTGGCGCCAAATGGTTCTCTAAATTGGATCTCAGGGGGGCGTATAATCTGATTTGGATAAAAGAGGGGGATGAGTGGAAAACGGCGTTTAACACGCCGGAGGGACATTATGAGAACCTAGTCATGCCTTTTGGTCTGACTACTGCACCAGCAGTATTCCAACATTTTGTTAATGACATTTTTCGTCACCTTGTGGGGCTGTTTGTGGTTGTATATTTGGACGACATTTTAATTTACTCGCCAGATCTTGTGTCTCATCAGGAGCATGTGAGACAGGTGTTGCAGATCTTGCGAGACAATAAACTATACGCCAAACTGGAGAAGTGTGTATTTGCCGTACAGGAACTTCAGTTTTTGGGTTTTTTGGTGTCAGCCTCCGGTTTCCGTATGGACCCTGAAAAGGTGAGAGCAGTGCTTGAATGGGATCAGCCAGGGGATCTTAAGGCTCTGCAGCGTTTTTTGGGGTTTGCTAACTACTACCGGAAATTTATTTGTAATTTCTCATCTGTCGTCAAACCTCTCACTGACATGACAAGAAAAGGGACGGATTTTTCTAAATGGTCGGACAAAGCTTGCCAAGCCTTTTCCTCTTTGAAGAAATGTTTTGCTTCGGCACCCGTTCTCATCCAACCAGATGCATCTCAGCCGTTCATTGTGGAGGTGGATGCGTCTGACGTAGGGGTGGGTGCTATATTGTCCCAGGGTCCGTCCCCTGGTAAATGGCATCCGTGCGCTTTCTTTTCTAAGAAATTGTCGTCCGCCGAAAGGAATTATGATATCGGCAATAGGGAACTTTTGGCCATTAAGTTAGCTTTTGAAGAGTGGCGTCACTTTTTGCAGGGGCAGTCCACCCGGTTACCGTTATTACTGATCACAAGAACCTGTTGTATTTGGAATCCGCTAAGCGTCTGAATTCCAGACAAGCTCGATGGTCGTTGTTTTTTACCAGGTTTAATTTTGTCGTCACTTATCGCCCGGGGTCTAAGAATGTAAAGGCTGATGCCTTGTCTCGCAGTTTCCCAGGGGCCGGGAAAACGGATGACCCGAGTCCTATCCTTCAGGAGGGGGTGGTAGTGTCGGCTGTATTTTCTGAGCTTGAGGAGGAGGTGTTAGAGGCTCAGGGGAACGCCCCTGCAGGACCTCCAGGGAGACTGTTTGTCCCAAATCTGTTAGACAAAAGGTTATTGAGGCACATCATAATTCTGCTCTAGCAGGACATCCAGGGAGTAAGGCTACTTTAGATCTCCTTTCTCGCCGGTTTTGGTGGCCTAATGCTAATAAAGATGTTATAACTTTTGTCGCGTCATGTGGGGTGTGTGCTCGCTCTAAAACCCCTCATACCCGTCCGTCTGGGACCCTTTTACCCTTGAAACTTCCGGAGCGTCCATGGACTCATTTATCTATGGACTTCATTACGGACCTTCCTCCGTCGTCAGGGAATACTGTCATACTGGTGGTTGTTGACAGGTTCAGTAAGATGGCACATTTCGTTGCTCTTCCTGCACTCCCTAATGCTAAAACTCTGGCGCAGGTGTTCATTAGGGAGATCGTTAGACTTCATGGGTTGCCTTCTGATGTGGTGTCAGATAGGGGGTCTCAGTTTGTGTCCAAATTTTGGAGGGCATTTTGTTTACGTCGGGGGATGCAATTGTCATTTTCCTCGGCTTTTCATCCGCAGACCAATGGTCAGACAGAGCGTCTGAATCAGAGCTTAGAGACATATCTCCGGTGTTTTGTCTCAGAGAACCAAGAGGACTGGTCTTCTTTCTTGCCTCTGGCAGAGTTCGCTCTTAACAACAGGCGGAGCGAGTCCACTGGTAAGTCCCCGTTTTTTGGGGCATATGGTTTCCATCCCCAGTTTTGTACTTTCAATGGGGGGGCCCTTCTGGGGTTCCTGAGGAGGAGCGTTTCTCGTCGTCACTTGCTTCTGTGTGGGTGGAGAGGTGTATTGAATAATTGAATGCGATGGGGAACCGTTACAAACGTATGGCTGATAGGAGGAGAGTTTCTGGTCCAGATCTGAATGTGAATGATCTGGTATGGTTGTCTACCAGGAATATAAAACTTAAAGTGCCCTCCTGGAAACTGGGTCCCAGATTCATCGGGCCGTACAGGATCAGTTCCATAATTAATCCTGTGGCATTTCGTCTGGACCTCCCTCCTACGTTTAAAATTCATAATGTGTTCCACAAGTCATTACTTAAAAGGTATGTGGCACCAGTCATACCGTCACCTCTACCTCCTCCTCCTGTGTTGGTCAATGGTAACTTGGAATTTCAAGTATCAAAGATCATTGACTCACGTCTGAATCGCCGGTCCCTTCAGTACTTGTGCATTGGAAGGGGTATGGTCCGGAGGAGAGGACGTGGGTCCCTGCGTCTGATGTTAACGCAGATCGTTTGGTTCGGACCTTCCACAGAACTCACCCGGGCAGGCCTGGCCCTGAGGGTCCGGAGGCCCCTCGTAGAAGGGGGGGTACTGTCATGTGTGCATTGCCACGAAGATCGTCGCGGTTGCACATTTTGACTTCTCACAGCTGAGCTGCTGTTTCTTTGTGTTTGGCAGCTAGGGAGTTAATTCTGTCTGTGCTCGGTGCTGGGACTGGGTGCAGTTTCTCCCGGCTGCAATTGATTATTTGTTGATTGGTTTCCTTTAAATTCCTGGCTGTCTGCTTGGGGAGTTGCCAGTGAAACCTTCATGCAGACCACAGATAGGAATGAATCTGTATAGACTTTAGTTGTGAGCTCCTTAGTTGTTCTAAGCTCAACTTGGTTAGAGTTTATTTCCCAGACCATTTATGTTCCTTTGGTGTTTGAGTGTGTATGCAAGCGTGTGTTATCCTGTCTGTCTTATATGTCTAATCTGTGTATTTAGCTGAGATCAGCCCATATCCCTTTGGTGGTAGTCAGGATCCTTCTTAGGACTGATTACAGGGTTCAGGGTCTGATAGGAGACAGGGTTAGGCTGGAGACTTGGACCTCTGAACCATTATCAGTACCTCCAAGGTGAGGGATTAGTTAGGACCCCAGTTTAGGGTCAGATTAGATCCCGGTCCACCTCTTTCCTGTTTCAGCTCATCAAGTCCTCAAGATTAACCCTGAGTTCAGCAGATATCGTGTAGGTAAATCTATTCTATACTTACATGCTGATGTTCCTATACTAGTTGTTGTATAGAGTGTTGTTCCTGTATTAATAGTTTACTGACATTGTATACATATCATTAGACAGCGTGACAATACGTTCAGGCGTGCGTCTCCTGCACCAAGAACAAGTCCCCTCGACAACGGCCAGCTGGGCTACTTTTCCCTTTACCGGTGGCAGACAGGCCTTGGGAGATGGTCGGGATGGATTTTGTGGTGGGCTTACCCAAGTCTCGGGGCTGCACCATCATCTGGGTGATAACCGACCACTTCTCCAAAATGCTGCACTTGGTGCCGTTACCACGGTTACGTCTGCACGGGCCTTGGCAGCATTATTTATTAGGCATATTTTCCGTTTACACGGAATGCCAAACAAAATCGTCAGTGATCGAGGTCCCCAATTTGCATCTCGGTTCTGGAGAGAGCTGTGTCATCTACTCAGCATTGAGTTAAATCTCTCCTCGGCATATCATCCCGAGACGAATGGGTTGGTAGAGAACGCCAACCAGACCTTGGTCACATACTTGCGACATTTTGTCTCTGCCAGGCAGGATGACTGGGCATCCTTGCTACCGTGGGCTGAGTTCGCTCTAAATAATGCTGTGGCTGACTCCACCGGACAGATCCCATTCCTCCTGAACTACGGTCAGCATCCACGGGTACCAGTGCCCATGCCCGTGTCTTCCGCCGACTGGGCTGTGGAGGCACGGGACATTTGGGACCGCACCCAGGATGCCATTCAGGCCTCCAAAGAGAGGATGAGGTCTTCGGCCGATGCCCATCGGCGCCCCGCTCCTACATTTTCTCCGGGTGACCTATTGTGGCTCTTTGCCCAAAACATCAGGCTACGTGTAGAGTCCACCAAGTTGGCACCTCGCTTTTTGGGTCCCTTTAAAGTTCTTGAGCAGGTGAACCTGGTGGTTTACCGCCTAGCCCTTCCGCCTCGCCTTGGTGTCACCGACACCTTTCACGTGTCCCTCCTGAAACCCGTGGCCATTTCCTGGTTTTCCGAGTCATCTGCCGGGACGTCGGGTTCATCTACCGAATGATTATGAGGTGAACGCCATTGTTGGGTGCAAGGTGGTGCGAGGCAAAAAACTTTATTTGATGGATTGGAGGGGTTATGGGCCTGAGGATAGGTCCTGGAAGCCTGCCAAGCATGTTCATGCTCCGCAGCTTATTGCTGCCTTTGAGCGCAGCGAGGCCCAAAGAGGGTGGGCCCTAGAAGGGGTAATGTTAGGGTTTGAGTTCCCACTCCTGCACAGGGGGAATCTCGAGCTGTTCCCGCTGCGGTCCCCCATCCGTCTCTTGCCGCAGTGGTTCCTGCTCAGCAGAGACGTCGGTCCCAGCGTCTTGCCCGGCCCAGTATTATTGCTTGGGTTCTGATTGCATGACCACAGACTGCAATCCGCTTAACAGTCATCTCTGTTCCCTGTGAGTCTAACAGGGCACAGTCTTTGTTGCAGCGGCTCTGTGATTTAAAAGAGTCCGCTTATATCGCCATATAGTGCTACGGCGTTTAAATCTGCGACTCTGCGGGATAACAGAGTTCGCTCATATTGCATATTTACGCCATCTTACTAGCAGCAGGCTCTGCCTGCACGGTGGACCCCGGGCTGCGAACGCACCTCTCCTTAATATCTATTAGGTGCGTTCCGCAGGCCCCTAACAGTGGGTGAGCAATATGATACCTATAAATTTGGAACGGTTTTTGGAGGTTTATAGAGCTGCTAATTGTACCCAAGAAGATGTAATAGCCTATGGGTGAGAAATATAATAAATATAAATTTCGAACAAGTTTTTTGAGGCTTAAATAGAAACTAAATGTAGCAAAGAAGATATAATACTCCATGGGTGAGCAATTTGATACCTATACATTTTAAACAACTTTTTGAGGCTTACATAGCAACTACTTGTACCCAGGAAGAAGTAATACTCTATGGGTGAGCAATATGATACTGATAAAATTGGAACAAGTCTTTGAAGGCTTATATAGCAACTAAATGTATCAAAGATGATGTAATAACGTATGGGTGAACAGTGTAATAACGATAAATTTTGAACCGGTTTTTTGAGGCTTATATAGCAATGTTATGTACCTAATAAGATGTAATACCCTATGGATTAGCAATATAATAATGATAAATTTTGAACAAGTTTATTTGATGATAATATACCCAGGAAATGTACTGCAGATCATAGAATAGTCTCTGTGTGATCATTATAATAACTATAAAAATTTGAAAAAGCTTTTGGAGGTTTATATACCAACAAAATGTTTCAATGTTTTTTTGAGTCTTATATATCACAAAAATGTGCCCCAGAAAACAGAATATTGTATTAGTAAGAAATGTGTAAAAACAAGCACAATTTCCAAATGCTTTTTTTTACTCTTATACTCCACTAAAATGTGACATAAGGCGCATAATACTGTATGGATGAGTAATCTAATCCTGAAGAAATTTTCTACCCTTTTTGTAAGTTTTACATACAACCATAATGCAACAATAACGGTGTTAAACTGAATGGATGAGTCATTGAATCCATAAAAAATTTTGAACGAAAATATTTTGAAGGTGTAGTTTATGTACTTAGTAACAAAGGTTTTGCAAAAAGTGAAAAGCCAGACAAAAAATATGATGAGGGTCATTCATAGACCCCTGAAAGGCAACAAAAGGCAGGCCTCATTAAAATATTGACTATTACAAATACTTTATGTGCTGCTGTCAACTGGTGGTGTGGTAAATCAGGTCCTGGGCTATGGGCTGGTGTCATTAAATTGGTCCACACCTTTAACAGTGTACCCCTGGTTCTGCTGTGTGTCTGTGTGGCCTGTCCTCCTTGGTTGGGCAAGGAAGCTTGCCTCCTGCCGATAGCGTTGTCTGATGAGATTTTTTTTCTGGTATAGCACCATTTTAGAAAACCTCTCTACCCTAAGAAGAAGAGATGCAAAGTTTTCCTTGTAGCATGGGTCTAGCAGGGTGAACAACCAGTATTCTTTTTGAGCCAATATGAATGTAACACAAGGGTCACAGGAAAGCCAGTGGTACATAAAGTCGGCCATATGTGTCAAGCTCCATATAGCCAACACTTCCCTGTCTCCACCATTATAACGACTCTCCATCTCCTCCTCCCTCTCTTCCACTTGATTCACATCTTCAAAATATCCACGTAAAATAGACAGAATGACAGTTGTGTGGCTATTAGCTTCTGTTGCACTAGCTAACAGCTAGCCACCAGTTCCTGTTCCTCCTCTTTCTCCTCCTCAGTGTTGACCTCTTCATTTTAACCCAATCTGTGCTGAGCAGATGAGATGAGGCTGGGCTGGCGATAATCTCTCTGTGTTATGTCTTCCTCCATTCCAACCTGGTTTGCATGCAAAGTTTCATGTTTAATTGTAAGCAGCGACTATTTAGGTAGGCACAGAAGTGGGACCATTGTGCTTAATGTGGCATCATCACCGATCACCATCTTTGTAGATTCCTCAATGTTTTGGAGAACCAAACAAGAGTTAGACAATCATAAGCCCACTCTTCAGCTGTTATGTGCAGAGGTTGACCTTAATACCATCAGGCGTGGTATGCAACCACTGGCCTCTTCTGCTCACAAATAGAAATGAGCAAATTTGTTCGGAGGTGACATTAACCCCTTTATTACCACCGCTACAGGGCAAGTGGGAAGATTCGGGTAAAGTGCCACAATTGGCGCATCTTTGGATGCGCCATTTGTGGGGCTGCTGCAGCCTGGTATTTTTAGGCTGTTGAGGGCCAAAATCCATGGGCCTTGACAGTCTTTTAATACCAGGCCGCAGCAGTCTGCATTTTACTTGGCTGGTTAACAAAAATAGGGGGATCCCCACGCCATTTTTTTTTCAAGGGGATCCCCTATTTTTGTTAACCAGCCAAGCTAAGCAGACTGCTGTGACCTGGTATTATCAGGCTTGCAAGGTCCATGGATATTGGATCCTTACCAGCCTGAAAAACCAGGCCTCAGCAGTCTGCTTCATCTGGCTGGTTAACAAAAATAGGGAGGACCCCACGCCATTTTTTTTTAGAGGGGATCCCCTATTTTTGTTAATCAGTTCACTTCAGGTCAGCCGGGATTCCCTCTGACGTCACTGATGCAGTGCGGTGTCCCTGGCTGACCTGAAGTGAAAGTGGGAAGCAATCAATTATGCTAACCACTTCCTCTTCTGTCAGCCAGGAGAGGAGATGATTCAGTCGGGGGTTTACTGTGAGACTGTCAGCATTATGGCTCATACTCACTTGAGCCGAAAACTGATTATTTTCAGCCGATAAAAAATCTGATTCAAATCGGACCAATGTTATTCAATAGGTGACATCTCATTTGCAACTTTTTTCTCAGCCGAAATCGGTGTGAGAAAAAAATCACAGCATGGTACGATTTGATGCGATTTTGGCATGATAATCGCTAATGCAATAGATGGTGCTATAAAAAAATTGCATGCAAATTGTTTGACAATTGCACATAATCGGACCATCCTGAAAACTGACGGATTTTTTTCCAGAGTATGAGCCCTTAGCTGCGGTCTCTGCAGTAAACATTAACCCTTTCAGAAGGATTACATCGGGGGACCTGACTGAACATCGGATAGGTAAGAATAATGTTGCTTTATTATTTTATTTTATTACAGGTGAACAAGGGCTTCGCAAGGAATGGCAGTAAAATAAAATATTGTCAAAAACTGTGTGTTTATTTCATTAAAATGATTTTTAATTAAAGTGTGTGTGTTTTATTTTTATTTCATACAATAGGATTAATAATTGATAGTTGTCTAATTGACAGCTCTCAATTATTAACCTGACTTAAACTCACCTTTCAATAGTGGCTCACCTTTCAAGGTGGCTTTAACCCCTTATTAACCCATTCGCCACCGCTACAGGGCAATGGGAATAGACGGGCAAAGTGCCAGAAAGGGCGAATCTAATTATAGATTTGCCTTTTCTGGGGTGTCTGGGGGCAGATGTTAGTAGCCAGGGGGGGCCAAAAATAATGGTCCCTCTCTGGGCTAATATTATCTGCCCCCACTCTCTGGCTTTGTCTGTCTGGTTGAGAAAATAGGGCGGGAGCCCACGCATTTTTTTCAACAATTTTACACCTCATATATATATATATATATCACGTCATTGAATTTGTGACACACATATATATATATATTTATATTTATAGTTCATACACTTCTACATAGTATAATAGCCGCTAATTCAATTGCCGGCTTTTGTGAAAATACAGAACCCGACATGAAATGACACATGGTTTACATAGAGTTAACCATGTCATTTCATGTTGTTTGATATATTGTTTTCACTAACAATTACATGAGTGTATGTGTGCAAAATTTGACACATGTAGGGGTTAATTAAAGGTGTAAATTCGTAGCAAAAAAATCCGTTTTTTTTTACAACGAATTTACACCTTTAATTAACCCCTACATGTGTCAAATTTTGCACACATACACTCATGTAATTGTTTGTGAAAACCATATATCAAACTACATGAAAAGACATGGTTAACTCTATGTAAACCATGTGTCATTTCATGTCGGGTGCTTCTGTATTTTCACAAAAGCCGGCATTACCCGGCAATTGAATCAGAGGCTATTTTACTATGTAGAAGTGTATGAACTATAAATATATGTATATATATGTCACAATGACATGTATATAAATATATATATATATATATGTGTATTCTATGTGTGTATATCTAGTGTTTACAAGGAGAGAAAGAGGTTTTTTTAGTTCCGATATTTCTGTCCCATTGACTTGCATTGTGTTTCCGGTATCGGATCGGCGATACCCGATACTTTTTGAGTATCGGGCCGATCCAATCCGATCCGATATTTTAGGATATCGGGCAGTATCGCTCAACACTATTCATAAGACATACATTTGGCACGAATATTGTTATGTTTCGGTAGCTGAGGAGTGCAGGTAAAAAAGGCAATACACCAGAGCAGTTGGAATCTATGAGATTGCAGTACCCTGACTAACCACCACAACTAGAGGCAGCCGTAGAGCGTTCCTACGTTGGTCCTAGACGCCTCGTCACAGCCTGAGAAACTAACTACACCTAAAGATAGAAAGAGGAAAGCTATCTGCCCCGGAGCAGATCCCCAAAGAACATAGAAAGCCCCCAAACATGTAATGGCGGTTAGACAAGAAGAAATACTGACACAGACAGAAAATAGTATGAGCAAACGCTGGGGCCCAAACTACCTAAATAGAAAAAGATAGGAAGGGTACTTACTGCAATCCCAAAAAACCCTGAAAAGCACCAACTCTACTAATTTCAAAAACACCTGAGATCACACGACCTCTACCACCTAAATTAGTTCTCTGGTGTAACAAAATCAAAACAGCAGCCACTGAAAAAACTGGAAAAAGCAAATGTACAACATCAGTGGCTGAACTAAACTGAGAGGGCAAAAGCCCCCGGAGGGGACCCTGAAGGCCCCCACAGAAGTGCAGGACAAAATGCAAAAATCAAGCACAAAAACAAAAAGAAGAAAATGTCTTATCTGTTAGCAGGAGATGCAGACACGACACAGCAGGCTACAAAGGAAACAGGAATCAAGGATTGAGACCAGAACAATTGATCACCGGCAACCCTGATGGGAAGGCGACTCCCTTATATAAGACCAGTCAGTAACACCCGATTCCCAATCCATACAAACTTCACTGGACAGTCCAGTACCGCTTGTAACCACCAGAGGGAGCCTCTGCTCAGAACTCATTTCAAGTCCATTCACAACAGTACCCCCCTTGAGGAGGGGTCACCGAACCCTCACTTGAGCAACCAGGTCGGTCAGGATGAGTTCTATGATACGCACGGATGATCTCCTAGCATGGATGTCCGAAGCAAACACCCAAGAATTGTCTTCCTGACCATAATCTCTCCATTTAACCAAAAACTGGAGTTTCCGTCTAGAAAAAACGAGATTCAATATTTTTCTCAACCAAAAAATCCATATTGCCTTCAACCAAACAGGGTCAGGAGGCAAGTAGTAGGAACCACTGGCTCAACAAACCTCTTCAACAAGGACTTGTGGGAAAACGTTATGGATCTTAAATGTCCCTGGGGGAAGCAAACGAAAAGAAACAGGATTTAAAAATCTCCATGATCTTTTAAGGGCCAATGAACCTAGGCTTAAATTTAGGAGATGCCACTCTCATAGGAATATTTTTGAGGACAACCAGACCAATTCCCCCACTTTTAAAACGAGGACCATCAGTCCTATGCCGGTTAGCAAACCGCGGGCCCTCTCCTGAAGAGGGACAACCTCCCACTACCTGGTCCCCAAATCTGTTGCATACGCTCCACAACAGAGTCAACACCTGGACAGACAGAAGTCTCCGTCTGTCCTGAAGAAAATCCCAGGTGAAACCCAAATTACAGAAAAAAAGGAGACATCAAAGTGGCAGAGCTAGCCTATTATTAAAAAGCAAACTCAGCCAAAGGCAAAAAAAAAGACCCAGTCATCCTGATCAGCAGACACAAAGCATCTTAGATAAGTCTCCAATGTCTGGTTTGTTCTCTCAGTTTGAACATTGGTCTGAGGAGAAACGCCGAGGAGAAAGACAATTGAAACACCAAGTTTAGAACAAAAGGTCCCCAAAAAACTGGAAACAAACTGGACTCCTCTGTCAGACACAATGTTCTCAGGGAAAGCCGTGTAAACAACCACGTGCTGAAGGAACAAAGGCACCCAATTCAGAGGAGGAAGGCAACTTAGGAATGGCACAAGATGTATCATCTTGGAAAACCTATCACAAATCACCCAGATGACGCATTCTCTGAGAACAGGAGGTCGGGGAAATTTAAAACCCTAAGATATGGGTCCCTGGTCTCTTGGGGACAGGCAAAGGCATCAAACAAACCACTGAGCGGAGCAAGGGCTGCACAAATTCCCT
>JARQOD010000001.1:253555186-253581075 GCA_033576555.1 Oophaga sylvatica
GGGATTAGTTAGGACCCCAGTTTAGGGTCAGCTTAGACCCCGGTCACCCTCTAGCCGGAGACAGCGTATAACGGATTCCGTTTTGACCCACTGGACATTCTGTCAGGTAAATCTATGTTATCATATATCTATGCGCATGTTATATAGTATGTTGCCCTTTTGATATAGATTACTGACATCACATATATATATCTGCTATACAGCGTGACAGGAGGCCAATTCACCACATCAGAACCCTTTTTGGTCAAATCAGTTAATGGTTTAACAATAATCGAGAAATTACCAATAAATTTACGATAAAAATTGGCAAAACCCAAAAATCTTTGAAGAGCCTTTAATGAACTAGGTTGGACCCAATCACAGATGGCCTGAACCTTGACCGGGTCCATTTCAATAACAGATGGGGACAAAATGAATCCCAAAAATGAGATCCTCTGTACGCCAAAAACACACTTTGATCCCTTCACATACAGAGCATTCTCTCTCAAAATCTGGAATACAGTTAGAACATGTTTCACATGAGAGTCCCAGTCATTGGAAAAAATCAAGATATCATCCAAATAAACAATCAGAAATTTATCCACAAAATCCCTGAAAATGTCATTCATGAAGGACTGGAAGACAGAAGGATCATTAGTGAGCCCAAAGGGCATCACAAGGTACTCAAAATGCCCCTCAGGGGTATTAAATGCCGTCTTCCATTCATCCCCGTGCTTAATGCGAATAAGGTTATATGCCCCCCTGAGGTCAAGCTTGGTAAACCAAGTAGCGTTTTTCACCCTGGAAAACAGGTTAGAAATCAAGGGTAACGGGTATTGATATTTCACAGTAATATTGTTCAAAAGACGATAATCAATACACGGCCTTAATGAACCATCCTTTTTGGCCACAAAGAAAAAAACCGGCACCTAAGGGTGAAGAGGATGTTCTGATATGACCCTTCTCCAATGACTCCTTGATATAAGACCGCATAGCGTCATGTTCAGGTACAGACAAGTTAAAAAGGCGACCTTTAGGGAATTTGCTACCAGGCACTAATTCAATAGCGCAGTCATAGCTCCTATGGGGAGGCAAGGATGCAGATTTACTTTCGCTAAACACATCAGAAAAATCAATCAAAAAGTCAGGAACATCCTGAGCCTGGGGGAGGCAGAAAAAACAGGAGTGTTGGTATTAACACATTGGCAGCCCCAACTGGTTACAGACACAGATTTCCAATCCAAAACAGGATTATGAGACTGTAACCAAGGGAAACCCAGCACGATAATGTCATGCAGATTATACAGAACCAAAAATTTGCAGCTCTCCTGATGATCAGGTTCAACCCTCATTATCACCTGAGTAGAGAACTGAGGTTTATTCTCAGCCAAAGGGGTAGAATCGATCCCCAGTAGGGGAATAGACTTCTGTAGGGGTATCAAGGAAACCTACAACGTTTAGCAAAATCAAAATCCATCAGGTTAATAGCTGCTCCAGAATCAACGAAAGCCTGAGCAGAAAATGAGGACAGAGAGCATATCAGAGTAACAGTTAATAAAAACTTAGTCTGAACACTACCCAAGACAACTGAGCGTGCAAAACGTCTTCCCCGCTTAGGGCAGACTGAAATAGCATGAGAGGCATCACCACAGTAGAAACATAACCCATTGCGCTTTCGAAACTCATGACGCTATGCCCCAGAAACCACTCTATCACACTGCATGGATTCAGAAGCAGGTTCACAAGGCAACACTATTCCACGCATACTTCTCCGCTCACGCAAACGTCTGTCAATTTGAATCGCTAATGACATAGAATCATTGAGACCAGAGGGGACAGGGAATCCCACCATAACATCCTTTACATTATCTGACAGACCCTTCCGAAAAAGGGCTGCCAAAGCGTCGTCATTCCATTTGGTCAGGACTGCCCACCTACGGAATCTCTGACAGTATAATTCAGCGTCATCAAGCCCCTGATTTAATGCCAACAAGGCTTTTTCAGCTTGATCAGTGACATTAGGCTCATAGTACAATAACCCCAAGGCCTGAAAAAATGCATCAACATCACTCAAAACAGGATCCCCAGGTGTCAGGGAAAAAGCCCAATCCTGAGGATCGCCGCGCAGGAGAGAGATGACAATTTGAACCTGCTGCGCAGCGTTCCCTGAGGACTTAGATTTTAAGGCAAAAAACAATTTACAATTATTTTTGAAATTCAGAAACTTGGCTCGATCCCCCAAAAACAAATCTGGCATGGGAATCCTAGGTTCCACAACAGGCAACCTAGCAAGATAGGTAGCAATACTCCGAACCTCATTGGCAAGCTGATCACACGGCCAGACAGCTGTGCAAACTCCATTGAGAGAAAAAATCCTCCCCAGCACCCAGAGATACAGAGGGAAAAAAAAAAAATGCAACAAACAGAAAAATATCTCTGACAACTCTGACAACCTTTTTTCTTTCACAATATTTTTCCCTTCTGTGAGTACCATACAATTTTCAATTTATTGGGCCGGTGATACTGTTATGTTTCGGTAGCTGAGGAGTGCAGGTAAAAAAGGCAATACACCAGAGCAGTTGGAATCTATGAGATTGCAGTACCCTGACTAACCACCACAACTAGAGGCAGCCATGGAGCGTTCCTACGTTGGTCCTGACGCCTCGTCACAGCCTGAGAAACTAACTACACCTAAAGATAGAAAGAGGAAAGCTATCTGCCCCGGAGCAGATCCCCAAAGAACATAGAAAGCCCCCAAACATGTAATGGCGGTTAGTAGAGTTGAGCGATACTTTCCGATATCCTAAAGTATCGGAATCGGAAAGGTATCGCCGATATCACTAAAATATCGGCGATACCCGATACCGATACCGGAAGTCCCATGTAAGTCTATGGGAACAAAATATCGCAACTAAAAAAACCCCATTCTTTCCTTGTAAACACTAAATATACACACATAGAATACATATATATATATATATACATGTCATTGTGACATATATATATACATATATGTATAGTTTATACACTTCTACATAGTAAAATATCCTCTAATTCAATTGCCGGGTAAAGCCGGCTTCAGTGAAAAGACAGAAGCACCCGACATGAAATGACACTTGGTGTACATAGGGTTAACCATGTCTTTTCATGTCCTTTGCTATCTAATTTGCACAAACAATTAAATCAGTCTATGTGTGCAAAATTTCACACCTGTAGGGGTTAATTAAAGGTGTAAATTCGTTGTAAAAAAAACGGACTTTTTTGCTACGAATTTACACCTTTAATTAACCCCTACAGGTGTGAAATTTTGCACACATAGTCTGATTTAATTGTTTGTGCAAATTAGATAGCAAAGGACATGAAAAGACATGGTTAACCCTATGTACACCAAGTGTCATTTCATGTCGGGTTCTGCATTTTCACAAAGGCCGGCAATTGAATTAGCGGCTATTATACTATGTAGAAGTGTATGAACTACAAATATAAATATATATATATGTGTCACAAATTCAATGACATGTATATATATATATGAGGTGTAAAATTGCTGAAAAAAAATGCGTGGGCTCCCGCCCTATTTTCGCAACCAGACAGACAAAGCCAGTGAGTGGGGGCAGATAATAATAGCCCAGAGAGGGACCATTATTTTTGCCCCCCCCGGCTACTAATATGCCCCCAGACACCCCAGGAAAGACAAATCTATAATTAGATTCGCCCTTTCTGGCACTTTGCCCGTCTATTCCCATTGCCCTGTAGCGGTGGCGAATGGGTTAATATGGGGTTAAAGCCACCTTGCTATTGAAAGGTGACCTTAAGCCAGGTTAATAATTGAGAGCTGTCAATTAGACAACTATCAATTATTAATCCTATTGCATGAAATAAAAATAAAACACACACACTTTAATTAAAAATCATTTTAATGAAATAAAGACACATGTTTTTGACCATATTTTATTTTACTGCAAAAACCATTTCCTGTAATAAAAATAAAATAAAAAAGCAAAATTATTCTTACCTATCCCATGCACAGTCAGGTCCCACGGTGTAATCCTTCAGAAAGGGTTAATGTTTACTGCAGGGACCGCAGCTAATGCTGCAGCCTCACAGTAAACCCCAAATGAATGAGTTCCTCTCCTGCCTGACAGGAGAGTAAAGGCTGGGTGTCACATAACGATACACCAGCGATCCCGACAACGATATGCACTTGTCAGGATCGCTGGTGTATCGCTACATGATCGCTGCTGAGCTGCCAAACAGGCAGCTCAGGCAGCGATCTGGGACAGCGACACTGCGGGTAACATCGCTTAAGGGCCCGTCTCACATAGCGATATCGCTACCGAGATCGCTGCTGAGTCACAAGTTTTGTGACGCAGCAGCGAGCTCACCAGCGATATCGCTGTGTGTGACACTTCAGCGACGATCAGCCCCCCTGCCGGGTATCGCTGATCGTCGCAGAAATGTCAGGACCTTTTTTTGATCGCTGGTTTCCCTCTGACAGGCACGCATCGCTGCGTGTGACAGGCGGGAGACCAGCGATCCGCTGGTAACCAAGGTACACAGCGGGTTTCCAGGCACCGCGCAGCGCTTGGAAACCCGCTGTGTACCTTGGATACCAGCTCCCTGCATCAGGGCGCTGGTATCCAAGGTACACAGCGGGTTTCTAGGCACAGCCCCGCGCCTGGAAACCCGCTGTGATACCTTGGTTACCAGCGGATCGCTGGTCTCCCGCCTGTCACACGCAGCGATGCGTGCCTGTCAGCGGGAAACCAGCGATCAAAAAAAGGTCCTGACATTTCAGCGACGATCAGCGATACCCGGCAGGGGGGCTGATCGTCGCTGAATGTCACACACAGCGATATCGCTGGTGAGCTCGCTGCTGCATCACAAAACTAGTGACTCAGCAGCGATCTCGGTAGCGATATCGCTATGTGAGACGGGCCCTTAAGTGGGAAAACTTAATTGATTGCTTTCCACTTTCACTTCAGGTCAGCCAGGGACACAATCAGTGACGTCAGAGGGAACTGATTAACAAAAATAGGGGTTCCCTTCGAAAAAAAAATGGCGTGGGGTCCCCCCTATTTTGTTAACCAGCCAGATGAAGCAGACCGCTGAGGCCTGGTTTATTATCAGGCCTAGGTATAGGCCAAGCATCTGCATATCTTGGCATAACAAAAGGTGACCCCTTTTTTGGCCCAGCCTGATAACAATACCAGGCCAACCAGCCAGATCTGCTTAGCTTGGCTGGTTAACAAAAATAGGGAATCCCCTCGAAAAAAAAACGGCGTGGGGATCCCCCTATTTTTGTTAACCAGCCAAGTAAAATGCAGACTGCTGCGGCCTGGTATTAAAAGACTGTCAAGGCCCATGGATTTTGGCCCTCAACAGCCTGATAATACCAGGCTACAGCAGCCCCACATTTGGCGCATCAAAAGATGTGCCAATTGTGGCACTTTACCCGGCTCTTCCCACTTGCCCTGTAGCGGTGGCAAGCGGGGTAATAAGGGGTTATTGTCACCGTTGATTGCACGGTGAGAATAAGCCCGGTTAATAATGGAGAGGCGTCAATAAGACACCGATCCATTATTAATCCCAAAGTTATTAAATGCATAAAAAAAAGACACAGCAAGAAAAAAGTCTTTTAATGAAATAAAAGAGACAACACAGTTTTCATTTATTTTATTGTACTCTCATTCCTGCGACGCCATCGATCTCCTGTAAAAAAAGAAAAAAAAACAAACCAACAGTATACCACCTGTCCGACGCAGTCCTTAACGACAGTCCCACGACGATCCAACTCTGCTACATCGCAATGACAGGCAGAGCCTGACATCCCGGCGCAGCACAGCTGCTTACCAGCTTCCCCGGCGGTGACGTCATCGGACTGACTGCTTTACGGCCGCGATTACCCAGCAGTCACTGCAGTTATCGCGAGAAACTGCATGTGACCGCCGGGAAAGAAGATGGCGGCCATGAAGCAGTCCAGCCCGTGACCGCCGGAGATCTTCTGCCAGGTAAGTGCCGCTGACTCCTGACAGACCCGACCGACGGACACTGACAGTGACAGTGACAATCCCGATTCCGGTATCCGATAAGACGAAAATATCGGAACTCGGAATCGGAATTCCGATACAGCCAATATCGGCCGATACCCGATATTGGCAGTATCGGAATGCTCAACCCTAGCGGTTAGACAAGAAGAAATACTGACACAGACAGAAAATAGTATGAGCAAACGCTGGGGCCCAAACTACCTAAATAGAAAAAGATAGGAAGGGTACTTACTGCAATCCCAAAAAACCCTGAAAAGCACCAACTCTACTAATTTCAAAAACACCTGAGATCACACGACCTCTACCACCTAAATTAGTTCTCTGGTGTAACAAAATCAAAACAGCAGCCACTGAAAAAACTGGAAAAAGCAAATGTACAAACATCAGTGGCTGAACTAAACTGAGAGGGCAAAAGCCCCCGGAGGGGACCCTGAAGGCCCCCACAGAAGTGCAGGACAAAATGCAAAAATCAAGCACAAAAACAAAAAGAAGAAAATGTCTTATCTGTTAGCAGGAGATGCAGACACGACACAGCAGGCTACAAAGGAAACAGGAATCAAGGATTGAGACCAGAACAATTGATCACCGGCAACCCTGATGGGAAGGCGACTCCCTTATATAAGACCAGTCAGTAACACCCGATTCCCAATCCCCACAACCTTCACTGGACAGTCCAGTACCGCTTGTAACCACTAGAGGGAGCCTCTGCTCAGAACTCATTTCAAGTCCATTCACAACAGAATATTGTTCGAATATGGCTCGAATATGTCAAAATCAGATTCAGGGGCAAAATCCAAACAAATTTGCTAATCTCTACTCACAAAACTTTGCCAGCATGTGTAGTGTGGAGTTCAAGCATGTGGTGACATTGCACAGCAGGCGATGAGCTGGCACTTGCATGTTCTGCTGCAGCACTGCCAGAGCTGCAGCAGTTGTGGCTGACTTGCAGAAATGGGTGCTGATGTGGTTTACCATGACCAGAAGCTTTGGCAAATCTGGGTATGTTTTCAGAAACCACTGAACTACCAAGTGGAGCACATGTGCCACGCATGGTATGCGTACGAGTTTGCCAAGCTTCACAAAAGCCACCAGGTTACACCCATTATCACACATCACCATGCCTATTGCCGCTTCACTGAGGCAGTGCTGCAGAGCTTGCAGCTTATGTGGATGACATGTTCTGAGATACCACATAGGAGGTAGAGGATGAGGATAAGCAGGAGTTGGTGCAGGAACTGCTGTAGGATGTAGAGAAAACCCTGATGGAAGTAGGGCCAGCAATCTTCGGCGTCGGGAGCACATGCGCCATGCCAGGATGTGACTCAGCCCCAGCCTCCACAATGTTCATCCAGTGTGCCATGATAGAAATGAAGTGTTCCTGACTGCAAGCGCTTGGCCACTTGTCAGTCTTCATGTGGACAATGCCAGTGAGTGAGTGTGCTGGTAAGGGCACGGATGATGTTCCTGGACATGTGCTGATACACTGGGTGAAAAAGTGGTGACTGTGGACTGAGTACCTAGGGACTGTTGCCTCCATGAGTCGGCAGAAATACTCGTGTCTATTAGCCTAAATGGCAACTTTTCCATGGCAAGCAGCCTGAAAATGTGCCTGTTTAGCATTTGGGCCTGTGGTTTGGTGAATGAGAACTTTCTTTTTCATTCCAAGTCCTAGGACAAGGATTTGAAAGTCTTTTATGATGGTAAGTTAGAATATGCAAGGATAAGTGCAGGGCAAGAGGCATCTACACATGTGTTATGCCCACAGATTTAGGTGCTTAGATGACATGTGCATGATCATGCTGGTGGTGGTTAGTGTGAGGGATTGACTCACGTAGCTGCTTTCAGAAGTAGACACAGGAACGCTTCATGTGGTAAATCACCCTCTGATTTACTATGGAATAGCATATACCATAGCAGGGTTCAGCAAAGTAAACATGGCCTTTCTGGCATAATTGTTGTGAATATGCTGGAGGCGGCTTCTGAGCTGGAGCTCCCTCCGGTAGTTGCTGAGGGTAATGAACTGATTAATGAATGGCCTTCAGCTGGTGCTGAATGGTAGGATATAAGTGGCCTGAGTTCCCTGCAGCCTTGCCCGTTATCAATTGTTCCTTGGTCTTGCTTGAAGCACTGCTAGGTTCCTGCTCTCTTTCAGATAAGTGTTTGCTGTTTTTTTTCCCTGTTTGATTTTCATTGCTGGTTTGCTGCTTGCAGTGGACTGCAGCCTGTCCCCTTTTGGGGATCTGGCGATGCAATTGTGCTCCATTTTTGTCTGCACTTTTGCTTTGCTCCTTTGTTTACTTTTTATTTGCTGAATAGCGTTTGTTACACCAGAGATCTGATTTAGGTGGATAAGATCGTGTGATCTCAGGTTTTTTGGCAATCAGAAGCTTTGGTATTTTTTAGGGTTTTTGTTGGATTGCAGCCAGAATTCTTTCCTGTACTTTTCTGTCTAGACAGATTGGGCCCCAGTGTTTGCCCATTCTATTTTCTGTCTGTGTCCGTGCTTTCTTCTTGTCTAACCGCCATTACATGTTTGGGGGCTTCCTATTTTCTTTGGGGATCTGCTCCAGGGTAGATAGCTTTCATCTTTCTGCCTTTAGATGTAGTTATCTCTCAGGCTGTGACGAGGCATCTAGGATCAACGTAGGAACGCTCCACGGCTACCTCTAGTTGTGTGGTTAGTTCAGGGTACTGCAATCCAATAGGTTCCAGCCTCTCTGGTGTATTACCGTTTTTGCTATTTCTCCTCAGTTACCGAAACATAACAGTATAACTGGCCTAAAAAAGTGAAAATTGTATGGTACTCACAGAAGGGGAATATAGTAATAAGGAA
This sequence comes from Oophaga sylvatica, assembly GCA_033576555.1. Lineage (NCBI taxonomy): Eukaryota > Metazoa > Chordata > Amphibia > Anura > Dendrobatidae > Oophaga > Oophaga sylvatica. The sequence goes on from JARQOD010000001.1 coordinate 253,564,049, forward strand.
ACTCTGTTTGTTGCATTTTTTTTTCTCCCCTCTTTTCTCTGGGTGCTGAGGAGGAATTTTTTTTTCTCTCAATGGAGTTTTCACAGTTGTCTGGCCGTGCGGATTAGCTTGCCACTGAGGTTCGGAGTATTGCTACCTATCTTGCTGGGTTGCCGGTTGTGGAACCTAGGATCCCCATGCCAGATTTGTTTTTGGGGAATCGATCTAAATTTCTGAATTTCAAAAATAACTGTAAGTTGTTTTTTGCCTTAAAGCCTAAGTCCTCAGGGAACGCAGCACAGCAGGTTCAAATTGTCATCTCCCTGCTGCGCGGCGACCCTCAGGATTAGGCTTTTTCCCTAACACCTGGGGATCCTGTTTTGAATGATATTGATGTATTTTTTCAGGCTCTGGGGTTATTATACGATGAACCTAATGTCACTGATCAAGCTGAAAAGATCTTGTTGGCATTAAATCAGGGTCTTGAAGACGCTGAGTTGTACTGTCAGAAATTTCGAAAGTGGGCAGTCCTGACCAAATGGAATGATCATGCTTTGGCAGCCCTTTTTCGAAAGGGTCTGTCAGAAAAAGTTAAGGACATTATGGTGGGATTCCCTGTTCCCTCTGGTCTCAATGATTCTATGTCTTTGGCTATTCAAATTGACAGACGTTTGAATGAGCGCAGAGGTATGCATGAGATAGTGTTGCCTTGTGAGCCAGCTCCTGAGCCCATGCAGTGTGATGGAGTGACTTCAGGGGCTCAGCGTCATGAGTTTCGTAAGCGCAATGGGTTATGTTTCTACTGTGGTGACGCTTCCCATGCTATTTCTGTCTGCCCTAAGCGGGGAAGACGTTTTGCACGCTCAGTTGTCTTGGGTAGTGTTCAGACTAAATATCTGTTGACTGTTACCCTGATTTGCTCTCTGTCCACATTTTCTGCTCAGGCTTTTGTTGATTCAGGAGCAGCTATTAACCTGATGGATTTTGACTTTGCCAAACGTTGTGGGTTTCCCATGATACCCCTGCGGAAGTCTATTCCCCTACTGGGCATTGATTCTACCCCTTTGGCGGAGAATAAACCCCAGTTTTCTACTCAGGTGATAATGAGGGTTGAACCAGATCATCAGGAGAGTTGCAAATTTCTGGTGCAGCATAATCTGCATGACATTATTGTACTAGGTTTCCCTTGGTTACAGTCTCATAATCCTGTTTTGGATTGGAAATATGTGTCTGTGACCAGTTGGGGCTGCCAATGTGTTAATACTGACACTCCTGTTTTTTCTGCCTCTCCCCAGTCTCAGGATGTCCCTGACTTTTTGACTGATTTTTCTGATGTGTTTAGTGAAAGTAAATCTGCATCCTTACCTCCTCACAGGAGCTACAATTGCGCTATTGAATTAGTGCCTGGTGGTAAATTTCCTAAGGGTCGCCTTTTTAATTTATCTGTACCTGAACACGATGCTATGCGATCTTATATCAAGGAGTCATTGGAGAGGGGTCATATCTAGACCATCCTCTTCACCCTTGGGCGCCGGTTTTTTCTTTGTGGCCAAAAAGGATAGTTCATTGAGGCCGTGTATTAATTATCGCCTCCTGAATAAGATCACTGTTAAATATCAATATCCGTTACCTTTGATTTCTGACCTATTTTCCAGAGTGAAAAGTGCTAGTTGGTTTGCCAAGCTTGAACTCAGGGGGGCGTATAACCTTATTTGCATTAAGCACAGGGATGAATGGAAGACGGCGTTTAATACCCCAGAGGGTCATTTTGAGTACCTAGTGATGCCTTTTGGGCTTACTAATGCCCCTTCCGTCTTCCAATCCTTCATGAATTATATTTTCAGGGATTTTGTGGATAAATTTCTGATTGTTTATTTGAATGATATCTTGATTTTTTCCAATGACTGGGACTCTCATGTGAAACATGTTCGGTCTGTGTTCCAGATTTTGAGAGAGAATGCACTGTATGTGAAGGGATCAAAGTGTCTTTTTGGCGTACAGAAGATCTCATTTCTGGGATTCATTTTGTCTCCGTCTGTTATTGAAATGGACCCGGTCAAGGTTCAGGCCATCTGTGATTGGGTTCAACCTACTTCATTGAAGGCTCTTCAGAGATTTTTGGGTTTTGCCAATTTTTATCATAAATTTATTGGTAATTCCTCTGGTATTGTTAAACCATTGACTGATCTGACCAAAAAGGGTTCCGATGTGGTTAATTAGCCTCCTGAGGCAGTTTCTGCATTTCAGGAACTTAAGCAGAGATTCATTTCTGCTCCTGTTCTACTGCAGCCTGATGTTTCTCTACCGTTTCAGGTGGAGGTTGATGCCTCTGAAATTGGGGCAGGTGCCGTTTTGTCCCAAAGGGATCCTGAGACCTCTAAGAGTAACCCTTGTGCCTTTTTCTCTCGAAAATTTTCTCCAACTGAACGTAATTATGACGTGTGTAATCGGGAGTTGTTGGCCATGAAGTGGGCCTTTGAAGAGTGGAGACATTGGCTAGAAGGAGCCAAACATCAGGTGGTGGTCCTCACGGACATTAAGAACCTGGTTTATCTCGAATCAGCCAAGCGACTTAATCCTAGATAGGCCAGATGAGCCTTGTTTTTCACACGTTTTAATTTTGTGGTTTCTTTTCTTCCCGGCACTAAGAATGTCAGGCGGATGCCCTCTCGAGGAGTTTCTTTGCAGATTCTCCTGAGTTATCTGAACCTGCTGTTATTTTGAAAGAGGGTGTGTTTTTTTCCGCCATTTCGCCCAATTTGAGACTGGCTCTGGAGGGGTGTTAGGAGGATAAACCTGAGCGCTGCCCTGTTGGGAAGTTGTTTGTTCCAGACCAGTGGAAAAAGAGTGTGATGTCTGAGATTCTTTGTTCCGCGTTGGATGGTCATCCCGGGATTTTTGGCACCAGACACATGGTGAGTCACTCCTTTTGGTGGCCTACTTTGTCTCGTGACGTCAGGGACTTTGTGCAGTCCTGTGGGACTTGCTCTCGTTCCAAACCTTGCTCTCATTCTAGTGGTTTGTTAATGCCATTACCTGTACCCAAGAGGCCATGGACCCATATTTCTATGGATTTTATTTCTGACCTTCCTGTCTCTCAGAGAATGACCGTTATCTGGGTAATCTGTGATAGGTTTTCCAAGATGATACATCTTGTGCCATTATCTAAGTTGCCTTCCTCCTCCGAGTTGGTGCCTTTGTTCTTTCAGCATGTGGTTCAGTTACATGGCATTCGGAGAACATTGTGTCTGACAGAGGAGTCCAGTTTGTTTCCAGATTTTGGAGGACATTTTGTTCTAAACTTGGTGTTCAGTTGTCTTTCTCCTCTGCATTTCACCTTCAGACCAATGGACAAACTGAGAGAACAAACCAGACCTTGGAAACTTATTTGAGATGTTTTGTGTCTGCTGATCAAGATGACTGGGTCTCTTTTTTGCCTTTGGCTGAGTTTGCTCTTAATAATAGAGCTAGCTCTGCCACCTTGATGTCTCCATTTTTCTGCAATTCCGGGTTTCACCCTCGATTTTCTTCAGGACAGGCTGAGGCTTCTGTCTGTCCGGGGGTTGACTCTATTGTGCAGCGTATGCAGCAGATTTGGGACCAGGTGGTGGAGAGGTTGTCTCTCTCTCAGGAGAAGGCCCAGCGGTTTGCCAACCGGCATAGGACTGATGGTCCTCGTTTTAAAGTGGGGGACTTGGTTTGGTTGTCTTCAAGGAATATCCCTATGAAGGTTGCATCTCCAAAATTTAAGCCAAGGTTCATTGGACCTTATAAGATCATGGAAATTATTAATCCGGTTTCCTTCCGTTTGCTTCTTCCAGGGACATTTAAGATCCATAATGTGTTCCACAAATCCTTATTGAAGAGGTTTGTCGAACCAGTGGTACCTATGGCTGCACCTCCCGACCCTGTTTTGGTTGAGGGCAATTTGGAGTATGTGGTTGTGAAGATATTGGATTCTCGTTTTGCTAGACGGAAACTCCAGTATTTGGTTAAGTGGAGAGGTCAGGAGGACAATTCTTGGGTGTTTGCTTCGGACATTAATGCTGGGAGACTTATCCGTGCCTATCATCGAGCCCATCCTGATCGGCCTGGTTGCGCAGGTGAGGGTTCGGTGACCCCTCCTCAAGGGTGGGGGGTACTGTTGTGAATATGCTGGAGGCGGCTTCTGAGCTGGGGCTCCCTCCAGTGGTTGCTGAGGGTAATGAACTGATTAATGAATGGCCTTCAGCTGGTGCTGAATGGTAGAATATAACTGGCCTGAGTTCCCTGCAGCCTTGCCGGTTATCAATTGTTCCTTGGTCTTGCTTGAAGCACTGCTAGGTTTCTGCTCTCCTTCAGATAAGTATTTGCTGTTTTTTTTTCACTGTTTGATTTTCATTGCTGGTTTGCTGCTTACAGTGGACTGCAGCCTGTCCCCTTTTGGGGATCTGGCGCTGCAATTGTGCTCCGTTTTTGTCTGCACTTCTGCTTTGCTCCTTTGTTACTTTTTATTTGCTGAATAACGTTTGTTACACCAGAGATCTGATTTAGGTGGATGAGATCGTGTGATCTTAGGTTTTTTGGCAATCGGAAGCGTTGGTATTTAGGGGTTTTGTTGGATTGTAGTCAGAATTCTTTCCTGTACTTTTCTGTCTAGACAGATTAGGCCCCAGCGTTTGCTCATTCTCTTTTCTGTCTGTGTCCGTGCTTTCTTCTTGTCTAAGCGCCATTACATGTTTGGGGGCTTCCTATTTTCTTTGGGGATCTGCTCCGGGGTAGATAGCTTTCATCTTTCTTGCCTTTAGGTGTAGTTATCTCTCAGGCTGTGACGAGGCATCAAGGATCAACGTAGGAACGCTCCACGGCTACCTCTAGTTGTGTGGTTAGTTCAGGGTACTGCAATCCAATAGGTTCCAGCCTCTATGGTGTATTACCGTTTTTGCTATTTCTCCTCAGTTACCGAAACATAACACATAATGGTAAAACAAAAAAGATGATGTATAGCAAAGTCCATATTTTGAGGGGCTCACTCGCTCAGACCACCATGTGTCTTCAGCTCCACCTGGAGCCATGTCTGGAGTTTCTCCTCTCCAAACCACAACACAGAGAAAAAAAACAGTGGCTGTACATTTAACATCCCAGTCATACCCTTGATGTGGAGATATTATAAGTAGGCGTCCGCCCACATACTCACCTACAAACCTGTCCGATAACATGGCTGATTAACTCCTTAAGCACATAGCATGCTGGAGAGAAACTTATGGGTTTCTAGATCACACAAGAAAGCAATCTTTGTGACACTCTCTCCCCTCATATACTGTGCCAGTGACCCTGTTACATTTGGTTCTTAGTGGTCAGGTCCCTGCTAATCTTTGCATGGCACAGGTTGCAAATGGCCATTTTGTTTGTCTCATAGCTCTCTTTAAAAAAGTCCCATACTGGGGAACATCTAACTCTTTGACAGAGAAATTAATGACTGCCATTGCTTTGTTCAACAGTTGCCTGCCTTCTCTCACTGGTCACCCCACTTCCTTTTCCTGCTTGGTTTGGTGCTGTTGATCTCTCCCCCTCAGTGCTGCTGGCCTCACTCTGCATGTCAGCTACCCAGGTTATGTTGGTGACTTCATCATCCATAACATCCTCTTCCAACACCACACTATGGTCCTCCTGACTTCTTTACTTAACAACAAGACTTAGCGGCAGCTGTGTCTCATCATCATTTTCCTCCTCCTTATTCCAAATTTGTGATTCTACACCATCATGTTCTTGTGGCCGTGGCTGCTTTAAGTTTTGTGCATCACTAAAGAGCATGCCATCCTATCCCTCTTGAAGCATGTACTGTAGGTTGTGAGGTCATATTAATGAAATATTGTGGTAAAGAGCTCCTTGGTGTGTCCTAGTGTGGGATTACTAGTCTCCTGGGAATCAAGATGGTAGGAGGAAGGAGGATCTTCCCACATTTTACACATTTTGTAATTGCTAGTTCTCTTGAAGCCATGTTTATTTTCAATAAGACAAAAAAATGGTCGCCTGCAACAATCAAAGGGTTTTTGGGAGTTAACTCCACCATAATGTAATAGACATAATGCAAAGGTGTATTAATGACAATCATATTCAACCCAGAAAAAATGTTTTAATGCTTTTTCTCAGTTTAATCAAATTCAACCCAGAAAAATGTTTAAAAGCTTTTTTGCAGTTTTACATATCACAGAAATGTTCACAGACCATGTAACACTGTATGTCTGAGAAATGGACACCTACAAATTTTTTAAAAGCTTTTGTACACTTTTACAAATCACAGAAATCTTTACATACCTAGCAGCACTCTATATCTGAGTAATGGAAGCCTACAAATTTTTTAAAAGCTTTTGCTAATTTTTAGAGATCACAGCAATGTTCACAGACGACGTAACACTGTTTGTCTGAAAGCAAGAGGCCTGCAAAAATTTTAAAAGCTTTTAAACAGTATTACAGATCAAATAAATAATCAACACTGTATGTCTGAGAAATGGAAACCTACAAAATTTTTAAAAGCTTTTATTCACTTTTAGAGTTCACAGAAATATTCACAAACTAAGTAACACTGTATGTCTGAAAAATGGAAGCCTACAACATTTTTAAAGGCTTTTGTTCACTTTTTGAGATCAGAGAAATATTCACAAAGTAACACTGTATGTCTAAGAAATCAAAGCCTACAACATGTTTAAAAGCCTTTTAGCAGTTTTACAGACAGAAATGTTCATTGACCACATACCACTGTATGTCTGAGAAATGGAAACCTATAAAATTTTTAAAAGCTTTTGTTCACTTTTAAATATCATAGAAATTAACTCCATTCTACAGAATAGTGTATGGCTGAGAAATCTAGCCCAGAAAAATGTATCAATGACTTTTGGGTGTGTTATATACAAAAAATTACATCAAAGCACATAATACTTTATGGATCAAACTATAATAAATTTTTTTCAGCACCCACAAAAAAAACTGCAGCCAACAGACTGCACAGGCCTAATTTCTGTCTACAGACTGAATTCTGTCACTCTACCTGCTCATGCGACTCTCTCCCTATGCAAAATGCAGATTGTATGTGCTGCAAACGATTAGCTCTTAGAAGTGCTGTTAGTATGATGGCTCAGTATGTACATGATAGGCCACTGATTCGTTATACAGTGCACCCAGGCCTAGACAAGCACTCTCTCCCTCCAATTCAAAGTGTCACAGAGCTTTGCAATAGCATAAGTGTGCCGAGCTGGGCAGCACCTGTCCTTTTAAAATACATGATGATGTCAGATGGCCAGCCAATCATAGTAATGCCACACCCAAGATGGCTACAGCATTATAGTGACTCATGGGCAATACCCGCTTGCTTATTGGCTTTTAACAGGCGTCAAAAATGTGGAGTGGAGTTTGATTCGAGTTTCAACTTGAGTACCGCCCATTGCTCGCCGAGTAACGAGCACATTGAGCATTGTGATACTCAAGTGATAACCGAGTATCACCAAACACGTTCGCTCATCCCTAGTTATCAATAGGTGTGACTTATATTTCAGTTAACCTTATGTAACAATTTCCTTTTGCATTCATGCTAACTGTGCTGAAAAATCAGAAAGAAATTGGCTGAAATGTTTTTGTTAATCAACAGATTACAAAGCTGAGAAGTTGATACACGGCATATCTATTTAGTTTGTTGTGGCTGATTTGGGATATAAAATGATTGATGTATGAAACAATGGAAAACTTTTTTTCTTTTACCTTTCCTTCCAATATTTGTACCAGGTACAGAAATTCAAACTAAATTTTTCTAATGTTATTGAACTCTTGAAATACTTTTCAGGGACAATATATTTATACATAGAAGAATAAAACTTCCACTTGTCAACTGCAAACTGCTGACAGTAGATCTTAATACATCATCCAAGTCAGGGTTCTTTATTAAAAAAAAATGTGTTCTGCCAGTCGTTTTCATTAAAAATAAAAGCAATGAAGCTAAAACTTTTCTGCTCTGAACAAATTCTAAAAGTTTTATTCTGACTCTGAACTCTCACTTGCAAAACAAGAACTAAAAGATCAGCAGTCTCAATACTTTTCTGAAAAACTAAGCTAAGAGAATATGTGCCTGGATACCATTTAATCATAGGAGGGAGGCACATGGGAGTTCATGGTGCACATTGTGATGTCATGACACAGCTGACCTCCCACGCACTTGCGTAGAACACTTGTGGACCCCATGATACCCTGATGTCCAGCACAGAAGACAAAGATTCCAATGTAAACAGCAGAAGATCAAAAGATGTGGTGAGGACTGAATGGGTGTGGATAAAGTAACAGCATGAGAGCCCCAAAAACTGAAAAGTATTGCAAGTAGTGGCCACAGCATATTACTTTCTCTTAATCTTTCTCAAACAAATATTCTCTACTTTTTCGTCTTGCAGTAGTCCTTGTCAGAACTGGTGGCAGTACCTGTAGCCTATTTCAGTACAACAGGTGGTCCAGCTCCTCTATAATGGCAAATCTATACAATGCAAGGGTGAATCCAAACACAGTCATAAGTTAGAGCTCATCTGATGAGATAGATTCTCTAAGCCACAGGTCATGGTGAACCCACAAACTGAAGGCGATAGTTCACTGGTCAGTAATTGCCACACGATGAACACTGAAGATCAGGAGTAAGAGGTAGCTGGACAGGACAGCAAGTGGGCACGTGGAGAAGGACAAACCAGAAGACATACAGCATTAGTTGTAGATAAATCCAGAAAATTTAGAAGTAAAGCCAGTTCAGGAATTGCTATAGCGAAATGTGTAAAACTCCAGAGGAGAGTTTGTTGTGGTTACAGTATTTAAAGGGTTAATCATGAAGCAAAGGATAGACACTGGCAGCAGAGATGAACAACAAACTTGTTTATATAGATGATACACTTTAATGCAGAAGCCTTTGAAGCTTGAACAAACAGTGGCAACAGTTTGCTATGCTTATAGTAGAAGGATTAATAAGGTAAAATTAGCGTGTCACCCCTACCGCTAATTTTATAATCTCTATACTTTTTTTTCATAATCATGTGGTACCTGCCTCTAGTTGATCAGAATTTCTATATAGTGATGCATCATTAGTTACCGCCGAAGGTGACGTACCTCCAGAATTAAAGCTAGGGATGCTCTCGCCCATTGTGACTTGTCCTTCTCCACTAGTGTGATGCACTTCCAGACAAAGTATGTCACTTCTTCTATTGCCTATTGCAGATGCTGTGTGCAGCGCTTTCTCAGTTTCATCCTGAAGCTGCATAGTGCTTCTTTTTAAACTCAATTTCAAAATTTCAATCTTCTACCTAGTGCTCTATCTGCCTATATTATCTAGTTTCTGCATTCTTGTGCTGGTTAGGGATTACTATATTGTACCCTTTCCCCTTTGAATAGGTGTAACGCATAAATTACATGCATTGCATGATAGACTTGTACTGTATCTGGTTATACTGTACAGTGAGGAAAATAAGTATTTGATACACTTCCGATTTTGCAAGTTTTTCCACCTACAAAGAATGGAAAAGTCTGTAATTTTTAATGTAGGTAAATTTCAACCATGAGAGACAGAATCTAAAAATAAAAAACAGAAAGTAACATTGTATAATTTTTAAGTAACTAAATTGCATCTTATTGCATGAAATAAGTATTTGATCACCTACCAACCAGCAAGAATTCTGGCTCTCACAGACGTGTTAGTTTTTCTTTAAGAAGCCCTCCTACTATGAACTCAATACCTGTATTAACTGCACCTGTTTGAGCTCATTACCTATATTAAAGACACCTGTCAACACAATCAATCACACTCCAACCTCTCCACCATGGCCAAAACCAAAGAACTGTCAAAGGACACCAAGAACAAAACTGTGGACCTGCACAAGACTGGGATGGGCTACATGACAATAATCAAGCAGCCGAGTGAGAAGGCAACAACTGTTTGCATAATTATTAGAAAATAGAAGAAACACAAGATGACTATCAATCTTCTTCGATCTAGGACTCCAAGCAAGATCTCGCCTCGTCGGCTTAGGATGATTCTGAGAAAAATCAAGAATAAGCCCAGAACTACATGGGAGAACCTGGTCAATGAGAAGGCTGAGACCGCAGTCTCAAACATTACCATTAGTAACACACTATGCCGTCATTGATCGGTATAATATATTGCTCATCCATAGGCTTATACATATTCTTGGGTAGATGTCGTTGCTATATCAGCCTCAAAAAACTTGTTTAAAAATTTATCAGTGTAATATTGCCCACCCACAGACTATTCCATAGTCTAGAGTACATTTTGTTGGTATATAACCCTCAAAAAACTTGTTTAAACACGTATCGATATTATATTGCTTATCCGTAGACTTTAATATTCTTGGGTAGATTTTGTTGCTATATAAACCTCAAAATATGTGTTAAAAATCTTAGGCTGTGTGTACATGTTGCAGATTGGGTGAGTTTTTGTTGTGCTTTTTCAGTGCAGATTTGTAACAAAACCTGAAACAAAACCTGATGACAGCAAAGTGAATGAGAAACCTAAAATGTCATGCACACGTTGAGTGTTTTTGACTTGCAGATTTGATGCAGAAAATAATCTGCAGCGTGTCAGTTCTCTGTTTTTGCCCTTCGTTTTTCATGATTCAATTCACTCAAATCAAACAAAAACAAGGGACAAAAAAGAACCAAAAACACGCGTTTTTGCAGTTGCGTTTTTCCCGCCAAGAGATGCAGTAATGGTGCAAAAATTTTTTCAGCGTGTACACATACCCTTATCGTTATTATATTGCATACCCATAGACTATTTTGTGGTCTGGAGTACATTTCCTTGGTATGTAACCCTCAAAAGTGCACAGTTTTTATGAGTCTAGGAGTACCAATACATGACCATTTGAACAGAATGTGTATGAGGCCCTCATTTATGTCTAATACAGGATGTATCTGAGTCCTTTTTTTTGGCAGTCCTTGCTTCCTTCATAAATTACACAGAAATGTCCTATTTTTAAACAAAAAAAATCATATTTGGTTTACTTAAATTATATTTTTTAACCCTTTTTAAATGTTGCCTTATATACAAGTCATTATATTAGAAAAAATGTTTCTTAACATTTTTTTCCTGTACAAAGCAGGCGTCTTCCCCATGCTTTTCTCCTTCCATTCAGCACTTTTCCCATACATCTGGACATTTTCACTGGCCCCCAGACCTCTTTGTAGCATCTGCCGGAGAAAAGCTTTCCCATAATTTCCATTATACTGGGTATTCGAAATGAGCATGCGAATATTAGGAATTGCTCAGTTTGATCAACGAGCACCAGAGCATTTTAGTGCTTGCTCATCCCTAGTAGTTGTCACCGTTAGGGTCTATTTTACAATTCCGCTAATTATAAGTTGCTACTAATTTACAACTAAATGGCAAATGTTGACATCTTTATATTTGCAAACACATACATTGATTCCCTCAAGATTCATCTTCTTGTTTTTGTGCTTTACTCCTGTGTTTTATTTGCTGACAATCTTAGACAGTCTACTCTTTAGAATGTAATAATTGCATAGAGTAAATACGTCTGAGGTTTCTAGTTTAAGAGAATTATAAAAATAGAGTTAACATTTTTAAGAAATCTGATTAATTATTGTAGTGTGTTAAAGGAAGTAAACCATTAAACTGTAGACTGAAAACAGAAGACAAATGACGCTGAATGTTAAAATATAATTGCACCTACACATTCTGAGTAATATAATGAACGTAACATTTAAAAGTTTTGAAGAATAACATCCATAATTAATGTTCTCCTCTTAATGACATAATTAAACTACACTTTTTGTAATGAAACTTGAATAGAAAAGAAAGTAGATCTGTTATTTACTTAAATCAATATTGCATTTTGCTCAGTGACTCATTTGTCATTTGAGATCATTTATGACACTGATTCCATGTAGTGTAGAAATCAAATTGCTGTTAAACAGTAAATGTTAGGCAACCGCAATTCACAAAAACTTGGGACACTGTGTAAAATGTAAAGAAAACAATAAAGCAATGATTCAGAAATTTCTTACAGACATACAGTCTTCATTCACACAGTCATTGGACTTTTTTTTAGCTAGAACCACTTACTTTTCCAGTCTTTTGTTAACCATGGCCCATCTTTTTTCAGATGTATTGCTGCCATCAAGTTCTGGCTATTAGAGATTTCCAAATAATTGCATTCTTGTTTGCTTCACATGTTACACAGCTTTGCAACTTTTTTTGGGAATTGGGGTTGTATTTAAAAAAAAAATTCCAATTATTTTAAATAGGTAAATGTTCATATCTGACTCCAGACACTTCATATTTGCTTTTAATATTTCTCAACAATACCATTACAGTATTTTTTTACATTTGCACTAGACAGTAGCAGTCATCTGAACTGGTCCAGTGCCACAGGTCCGTTAATGAGTGCCACTTTTTACAGTGTCTGCATCAGTGTTAAAATCTAAAATTGAGCAGGAAGCAATAAGCTCATTGCCATTAAACCTTGTAACTTATTGCCTACAAGATGCAAAAACCATACACAAGAATTTGGTGTCGAGGCACAGATGTCATGATAGCATCACTGCTTTCCCAAGGGATTCGCAAGAGAATGAGATGCCTTAAAATGGGTTGTGAGCTTGTGTATTTTGGTCAAATTATCAACCAAACCCCTTACTTTTCATTGTACATTTTCCATTTTATGCATGGTGCAGGCTAGCCCTTCGATGGTGGCTGGGTAATTTGGGGTATCTGTCCTGTGGGGTGTATTTATGGTGCTGAGCATCCCGCCTGATCTAATAGTAGGGAGGTTAATAATAGATTGATATCTGGACAATGATACACGTCATGTACAGTCATGGCCAAAAGTTTTGAGAATGACACAAATATTATATTTTCACATGATCTGCTGCCCTCTGGTTTTTATGTGTGTTTGACAGATGTTTTTATCACAGACAGAAATATAATAATTGCAAACATATGAGTAACAAAAGCTTATATTGACAGTCAGAAAGAGTTAATGCAGCAAGTCAATATTTGCAGTGTTGACCCTTCTTCTTCAGGACCTCTGCAATTCTCCCTGGCATGCTCTCAATCAACTTCTGGAGCAAATCCTGACTGATAGCAGTCCATTCTTGCACAAGCAATGCTTTCATTTTGTCAGAATTCTTAGGTTTTTGTTTGTCCACCCGTCTCTTGATGATTGACCACAAGATCTCAATGGGATTAAGATCTCGGGAGTTTCCAGGCCATGGACCCAAAATCTCTATGTTTTGTTCCCTGAGCCATTTAGTTATCACCTTTGCTTTATGGCAAGGTGCTCCATCATGCTGGAAAAGGCATTGTTGATCGCCAAACTGCTCTTGGAGGGTTGGGAGAAGTTGCTCTTGGAGGACATTCTGGTACCATTCTTTATTCATGGCTGTGTTTTTAGGCAAGACTGTGAGAGAGCCGATTCCCTTGGCTGAGAAGCAACCCCACACATGAATGGTTTCAGGATGCTTAACAGTTGGCATGAGACAAGACTGGTGGTAGCGCTCACCTTGTCTTCTCCGAATGAGGCGTTTTCCTGATGTCCCAAACAATCGAAAAGGGAATTCATCAGAGAAAATAACTTTACCCCAGTCCTCAGCAGTCCACTGCCTGTACCTTTTACAGAATATCAGTCTGTCCATGATGTTTTTTCTGGAGAGAAGTGGCTTCTTTGCTGCCCTCCTTGAGACCAGGCCTTGCTCCAAGAGTCTCTGCCTCACAGTGCGTGCAGATGCACTCACATCAGCCTGCTGCCATTCCTTAGCAAGCTCTGCACTGCTGGTAGCCCGATCCCGCAGCTGAAACACTTTTAAGAGACGGTCCTGGCGCTTGCTGGTCTTTCTTGGGCACCCTGAAGCCTTTTTGGCAACAATGGAACCTCTCTCCTTGAAGTTCTTGATGATGCGATAGATTGTTGACTGAGGTGCAATCTTTCTAGCTGCGATACTCTTCCCTGTTAGGCCATTTTTGTGCATTGCAATGATGACTGCACGTGTTTCTTTAGAGATAACCATGGTTAACAGAAGAGAAACAATGATGCCAAGCACCAGCCTCCTTTTAAAGTGTCCAGTGGTGTCATTCTTACTTAATCATGACAGATTGATCTCCAGCCATGTCCTCATCAACACCCTGTTAAGGGTCTGCGGAACGCACCAAATATATGATGTAGAGAGGTGCGTTCGCAGCCCGGGGTCCACCGTGCAAGCGGTGCCTGCTGCTAGTAAAAATGGCGTAAGAAGCAAACTCTGTTATCCCGCAGAGTCGCCAACATAAAAAAATGCACCATTTTGGAAAAATGGTCGGTGATTACCCAAATGATGGTGCAACCCCGAGACTTGGGCAAGCCCACCACAAAATCCATTCCAACCATCTCCAGGGCCTGTCTGCCACCGGCAAAGGGTAAAGTAACCCAGCTGGCCGTTGTCGTGGAGACTTATTCTTGGCGCAGGAGACACACGCCCGAACATAGTCCCCCACGTCACGGACCATATGCGGCCACCAGTATGTCCTCGCCAGCAATTCAGATGTCCTCTTTGCCCCAAAGTGTCCACCCACCCTGGACGAATGTGCCCAAGAGAGTACCTCCGGTCGCAAGTTGGTAGGTACAAAAGTCTTGCCCGGGGGCACAGACTCTAGTGAAACCGGGGCCACTGTTCTCAGGCTCTCTGTGGGGACAATAAGCCGAGGCTCCTCCACCTCCTCCTCAGAGGACACCACAGAGCGAGAGAGAGCGTCGGCACGAATATTCTTCTCTCCCGAGAGGAAATGCAGTGTGAAATGAAACCGGGAGAAGAACAAAGACCATCTGGCCTGGCGAGAATTTAGCCGCTGGGCTGTCTGAAGATATACCAAATTTTTGTGGTCAGTGAAGACTTGGAAGGGAAAGCGAGCCCCCTCCAACAGATGTCTCCACTCAGAGAAAGCCAATTTCATTGCTAACAACTCCCTGTCCCCAATGGAATAATTCTTCTCCGCTGGTGTGAAGGTCTTGGAGAAGAAGAAGCAAGGATGCTTTCGACCTTGAGCATCCTTTTGAAAGAGGACTGCTCCAGCACCAACGGATGAGGCATCCACCTCCAATATGAATGGCTTATCAACATCAGGGCGGCGTAGAATGGGAGCGCTAGCAAACTGAGACTTAATTGAGATGAAAGCCTTGGAGACTTCCTCAGACCACAATTTGGGATTTGCTCCCTTCTTGGTGAGGGCTACCAAGGGAGCTACCAAAGTTGAGAAATGGGGAATGAACTGGCGATAATAATTAATGAACCCCATAAAGCGCTGCACCGCTTTAAGGGAATGAGGTTCTTGCCAGTCCATCACAGCTTGTAATTTGGCAGGATCCATAGCCAATCCCTGGGCGGAGATGATATAGCCCAAGAATGGTAAAGACTCCTGCTCAAACACGCATTTCTCCAACTTTGCATAAAGGGAATTTGCCCGCAAGAGGTCGAAGACCCCGCAGACATCTTTCCGGTGGGAGTCAATATCTGGAGAGAAGATGAGAATATCATCCAGATAGACCACGACCGAGGTGGAAAGCATATCCCGGAAGATGTCATTAACAAAGTCTTGGAAAACGGCTGGGGCGTTACAGAGCCCAAAGGGCATCACCAGATACTCATAGTGCCCATCCCTGGTATTAAAAGCCGTCTTCCACTCGTCCCCCTCGCGGATGCGAAACAGGTTGTAAGCACCCCACAGGTCTAATTTGGTAAATACCCTTGCTCCCCGAAGCCTATCAAAGAGCTCAGAAATTAAAGACAGCGGGTATTTATTCTTAACGGTAATGGCGTTAAGACCCCTGTAATCTATGCAGGGACGTAATTCTCCGTTCTTCTTTTGCACAAAGAAGAACCCTGCCCCAGCAGGTGACACTGACTTCCTGATGAAACCTCTTGCCAGATTTTCCTGAATGTATTGGGACATAGCCTCCGTCTCCGGGAGAGAGAGAGGATAGACCCTCCCCCGGGGAGGTTCTGCTCCAGGCAAGAGGTCAATAGGACAGTCATAGGGGCGGTGAGGCGGAAGAGTCTCCACAGCCTTTTTGGAGAACACGTCTACATAGGACCAATAGCACTTGGGCAGGGAAGTGAGATCTGCGGGTATCCCTGTAGTAGCAACCTGAACACACTCCCTCACACATTTACCTCTACAAGACTCACTCCAACCCCGTATCTTCCCAGAGGACCACTCAATATGTGGGGAGTGAAGACGAAGCCAGGGTACTCCCAGCAGAGCCTCATCTATACCCTCAGGAAGGACAAGGAAAGAATTAATCTCCTGATGGGAAGGAGACATAGCTAATGTGAGAGGGATTGTCTGATGTGTGATCTGTGAGGGCAGTATGGAGCCATTCACCACTCGAACAGTCACCGGTTTGGTGAGCATCACCTGAGGTATTGTGTGACGGAGAGCAAAAGCAGAGGACATAAAGTTCCCCTCCCGCCCCCAGAAACCCCAAAAAAAGCTCAACTGTTAGAGTGGATTTCCAAAAGAGATTGTCCCCCTTTAAAAGGGCAGGTTGGGAGGCGGAATGGGTGTTGACTCTAGTGAAACCCCCTTTCCCCTTTTGGGCACTAAAAAAACGCGAACGTTTTACGTGATCGCTGGGGACATCTATTGGCCCTAATTTTTCCTGGCTTTCTGGCACACTCAAAGACCCACGGATACCGAGTGGTCCGGGGATTTTTATTTCCCCTCGGAAGTCTCCCCGGTCTCCCGGGAGTCGGCGGCCCCGAACGGGAAATTCCCAAAAGGGGTTTTGGGAAAGGTTTGGGGGCCGCCGAAACCTTGCCTACACTGGGTCCGCTCTAACCTCCGCTGTGAAAAAGGAGGTCGATGCGGGTTTGATATAGAAATGAGTTTCTCCAGTGTGGCAGGAAATTCCCCGGTAGCCAAAAGGGCCTTTACATGATCTGCCCAAAATCCTCTCCCGAAAAACTGGAATAAGAACTTTATCTGGCACTCTAATTCAGAGGCCAAAGTCCGAAATTGGATGAGAACGGGGGGACCATGGACA
>JARQOD010000001.1:253581175-253613739 GCA_033576555.1 Oophaga sylvatica
GTCAAAAGTCAAAAAGTCATATCCTTTTTGGCCCTTAATGGTGTCCCCAAGGGAAGTAAATTCCTCCCCGGGACATAATAAAGGAACTGCAAAAATTTTGGGCCAATGAAGGAATTTTGACCCCCGCACTCGCAAGTAATAATAATTTTTTGGGGTTTTAAAAAAAGGTGCAGGAATATAGTCTTGCTCTTAACCTTCGGGAAAGCGCTACGGGTCGTAAAGAGGTTGACCTACAGATCAAGATGAAGATAGATTGTAATGGAGCAGTTTATAAGGGAATGTCTAAAATAAAAGAAACAGGCGCAAAAAGGCCCTAAAAAAACCCTGACTGGACTTTGCACACTTTAAGGAGGGGCCTCCGGTTGCTGTGTAAACCCAAAACCTAGCGGAAGAGCTTCAAAGGCCAGCAATTACATCCCAGCAGGGGGCAGACCCTTTCCCCAGATGCTTTTTGAGACGACAGGGCGACCCAAGGTGACTTGCTGCAGACCTATTCTCCGGGTAAAAGGAATGACCAAAGTGTGGCTGCATTCACAAAAGCTGTGCATCCTACAAGTGGCTCCAAAGAAGAAGATCCAGTGGCCCCCAGCCAAGGACGTCCAGTGGCCCACAGAAGAAAAACCCCCGCCCAGGAGAGAGTACGATCGTTACGATAAGAGGGCTGCCCATTTCACTGCTGAAAAGGGAGACACATAGCAAGATTTTTATTTTAAACAAGCAACCCCGGGGGAAAAGGTCGAACCTCAGGGGAAAGATGCCAGGGCCCCCCCAAGTTGGGGGGAAAGTAGTGGAGGACGGCCAGTCCTCCGGGAAATTTGAGGGCTTCCCGAGAACCTTTTTTGGGGACACCGCTCGGTGACACGACCCATATGCCCTTTTTTGCGTAGGGTGATTAGACATTATCAATCCAATAAAGCCCTTCCCACCCTTTCCGCAATGGTCGCCCTTGCTTCAGGGGGATATAAAGGGGACCATAAAGTTTGGGTTTAAATAGAATTGCAGTCGAAGATTTATTAATTTTACATTGACAAACGAAAAGCCATCCTATGCACTTTGGCATGATTAATTGAAGTTGCCTGGAAAATTAATTTTTGTTAAAACTTGCCAAAACAGCCAGCTCCATCAACAGGGGTCCTGCAAAAGGAGATCGCCCCCTAATGCAAGACAAAGGTAGGCTTTTGGTGGAGAAGTCGCATGTCAAGTGGGTGCCCTTTCCCCATTGCGTCCCTAGAAGGGAAATGTTAATTGGTGTGGCAGAAAAAGGTTCGGGGGTCAAGTTACCAAGCCTTGGAAAACCCCATGTACTTTTAGTAGGCCCACTATCCTGACAGCCAGAGGGGTAGTTGATGTCCTCAAGGGGAGAGTACCAATACGCATCTTAAATTGTGGGAGAGAGGTCCATCTACCCCGGTATGCCACCTTTGCTAAGCTGTTCTCTATCAGTAACAATGCAATAAAGGCAGCAAAACCCTTGCTTCCTTCTGACCAGGTGGAAAACAATGGCTCTGAAGGGCAGCTGGAGGATTGGTGTCAGCAGCTACACATAGGCACTGACTCCACCCCTTCGCACCAAAAGCATGGGGCTTGCCGGGTGGCTCGAGAATTTGAACGGGTCTTCAGCAAACTTCCTCTAGACTTTGGGCAGGCAAAAAGGGTCCAACACCATATCCCCACTGGAGATCAACCGCCCATTAAAGAAAGGTACCGGCCTGTACCCCCAGCACACTATCAATGTGCCAAGGTATGTTACGGGAGATGAAGGAGGCTGGGGTAATCAGAGATAGTTGTAGCCCCTGGGCAGCTCCATTAGTCCTCGTTAAAAAGAAAGATGGTACTATGAGAATGTGTGTAGACTACAGGCGGATTAAACATCATTAAAACATAAGGACGCTTACCCATTACCTAGAATTGAGGAATCATTAGCTGCACTGAGAACCGCTAACTATTTCTCTACTTTAGGTCTCACCAGTGGGTATTGACAGGTTCCCGTGACAGAGGCAGACAAATAGAAGACAGCGTTTACGACACTAATGGGCCTCTGCGAGTTTGACTACATGCCGTTCGGGCTCAGCAATGCGCCGGGAACATTTCAGCGGTTAATGGAATGCTACTTTGGACATAAAAACTTTGAAACCGTTCTGCTGTACCTGGATGACATCATCGTCTTCTCCAAAACCTACAAAGACCACTTGGAGCACTTAGCTGAGGTATTAAAAGCCTTGTCCATCTTTGGCTTGAAAGTAAAGCTGTCCAAATGTCACCTTTGAAGCCCAAGTTGCAGTACCTAAGCCATATGGTAAGCGCTAAAGATGTTGCACCAGACTCTGACAAAGTCACCATTATCTGCATTATCTGGGACTGGCAAGCAGGGTCGGACTGAGGCACCAGGACACCGGAGGAACCTCCGGTGGGCCTCGCCCCCAGCCCCTGCCTCCTTCATTAGTCCCTGCCCTGCATGCCAATAGTGCCTACAACTGACCGTCCATGCTGTGTGCAGATGTCAGGCGCATTGGCGGCTGGGCACAACTCCTAGAATAGGCGCAAACTCCCCTCATCCAGCTGAAAGCACTGCACCAGCCATTTCCACATCATCCTATAAATCCCAGCAATGACGTCGCTAGGCTGTTCTGTGCGTACAGGACCTGTGATGAGGTCACGGGAGGGGAGGAGTCAGGGGTCACATGATCAGGGGCCTCTGTATGCAGGACTTTGGGGTGCTGGTTGTCATGGTGCTGGATGAGGGGAAGTTTCTGTGTGGGGTCAGGAGGGGTTTACAGGGTGGATGTAGCAGAGTTGTTTGTTTATGAGGTGTACGGAGCAGAGCCACGTGTGTATGGGGTGTACGGAGTGGAGCCATGTGTGTACTTGGTGTACAGAGCGGAGCCGTGTGTGTATGGGGTGTATGGAGCGGAGCCGCGTGTGTATAGGGTGTACGGCACAGAGCCGCATGTGTATAGGGTGTACGGAGCAGAGCCGCGTGTGTATAGGGTGTACGGAGCAGAGCCGCGTGTGTATAGGGTGTACGGAGCAGAGCCGCATGTGTATAGGGTGTACGGAGCGGAGCCATGTGTGTATAGGGTGTACGGAGCGGAGCCGCGTGTGTATGAGGTGTATCGAGCGGAGTCGCATGTGTATGGGGTGTACGGAGCGGAGCCGCATATGTATGGGTGTACGGAGCGGAGCCGCGTGTGTATGGGGTGTGCGGAGCGGAGCCATGTGTGTACTTGGTGTACGGAGCAGAGCCGTGTGTGTATGGGGTGTACGGAGCAGAGCCGTGTGTGTATAGGGTGTACGAAGCAGAGCCACGTGTGTATAGGGTGTACGGAGCAGAGCCGCGTGTTTATGGCGTGAGCGGAGCAAAGCCATGTGTGTACGAGGTGTACACAGTGGAGCCGCGTGTGTATGGGGTGTATGGAGCGGAGCCGCGTGTGTATGGGGTGTGTGGAGCGGAGTCATGTGTGTATGCGGTGTACGAAGCGGAGCCGCCTGTGTATGGGGTGTGCGGAGCTGAGCCGCATGTGTACAAGATTTACGGAGCAGAGCGGCGTGTGTTCTTGGTGTATGGAGTGGAGCCGTGTGTGTACTAGGTGTATGGAGCGGAGCCGTGTGTGTACGAGGTGCACGGAATGGAGCCCTGTGTGTATGTAGTGTATGGAGCCGTGTTGTATGGGGTATACGGAGCGGAGCAACGTGTGTACGGGGTGTACAAAACAGAGCCCTGTGTGTATGAAGTGGACGGAGCTGAGCCGTGTGTACAGAGCAGAGCCATGTGTGTATGAAGTTTACGGCGTGGAGCCATGTGTATACTGAGTGGAGCCGTGTGTGTGAAGGGTGTACAGAGCGGAGCTGTGTGTGTACGAGGCATACAAAGCGGAACCGTGTGTGTATGAGGTGTGCGGAGCCGTGCGTGTACAAGGTGTATGGTGGGGAGCATTTATACATCCCAACCGTCCCAGATCCAGCGGTACTGGCCTGATTTTGAGAGTCTGCCCCGCTGTCCCAGCCGGGAGCTTACTTGTCCCGCGAACACAGGAGTACACGGTGGAGGCCCGAGGTGCACTTTAAAATTCGCACGTGACGTTCCCCAGAAGTGATGTGCTGTAAGCTGACCGGAAATGAGATAATTTCGGGAGGAGATTGTGACGGAACCATGGAGGCACTTCAGGGAATGCTTCAGATCCATCACCGTGTCCTCTGACAGTGCGGACAGCGGGATCGCCTTGGAATCGGGATGTCGGCCATGTGAGCGGATCATGATGTGTCCTGCATTGGGAGGCTCAGGTAGGCACTACAATGGGAGCCGGGCTGCTATAGTATCTTTATAGAATCTATTTCTTTCTCTCTCTGTTTCTTTCTCTCTCTGCTCTTTCTTTCTCTTTCTTTTTCTGTTCTTTATTTCTCTTTCTGTTTCTTGCTTTCTGTTTCTCTCTCTCTGTTCTTTCTTTCCCTCTCTAATCTTTCTTTTTTATTTCTCTCTCTGTTCTTTCTTTCTTTCTTGCTCTGTTCTCTTTCCCTCTCTCTGTTCTTTCTTTTCCCTCTTTCTTTCCCCTCTTTCATTCTCTCTGTTCTTCCTTCCTTTTTCTTTCTCTCTCTCTGTTCTTTCTTTCTCTCTCTGTTCTTCCTTTCTCTTTCTCTCTGTTCTTTCTTTCTCTCTAATCTTTCTCTCTGTTCTTTCTTTCACTCTGTTCTTTCTTTCCCCTCTTTCTCTCTCTGTTTTCTCTCTCTCTGTTCTTTCGTTCTCTCTGCCTCTCTGTTCTTTCTTTCTTTCTCTGTTATTTCTTTCTTTCTTTCCCTTTCTTTCTTCCTCTCTCTGTTCTTTCTTTCCCTCTCTAATATTTCTTTCTTTCTCTGTTCTTTCTTTTCCTCTCTGATCTTTCTTTCTCTGTTTCTTTCTTTCCTAATATCTGTTTCTCTCTCTCTGTTCTTTATTTCCCTCTCTCTGTTATTTCTTTCTTTCCCCTCTTTCTTTCTTCCTCTCTCTGTTCTTTCTTTCCCTCTCTAATATTTCTTTGTCTAGCTCTGTTCTTTCTTTCCCTCTCTAATCTTTTTCTGTGTTTCTTTCTTTCTGTGTTCTTTCTTTCTTAATATCTGTTTCTTTCTCTCTGTTCTTTCTTTCCCTCTCTAATCTTTCTTTCTCTGTTCTAATTTTTCTTTTTTCTTCCTCTCTCTCTACCCGTTCTTTCTCTCTCTAATCTTTCTTTCTCTCTGTTTTCTTTCTCTCTCTGTTCTTTCTTTCCCTTCTTTCTTTCTCCTCTTTCTTTCTCTCTGTTTTCTTTCTCTCTCTGTTATTTCTTTCCCCTTTCTTTCTCTGTTCTTTCTTTCCTTCTTTCTTTCTCCTCTTTCTTTCTCTCTGTTTCTTTCTCTCTCTGTTATTTCTTTTTCTCTACCTCTCTGTTCTTTCTTTCTCTCTCTGTTCTTTCTTTCCCCTCTTTCTTTCGCTCTCTCTGTTCTTTCTTTTTTTCTCTCTCTGTTCTTTATTTCATCCTCTCTCTGTTTTTTTTTCCCTCTCTAATATTTCTCTCTCTCTCACTCTGGTCTTTCCCTCTCTCTCTGTTTCTTTCTTTCTTAATATCTGTTTCTTTCTCTCTCTGTTCTTTCTTTCTCTCTCTAATCTTTCTTTTTTTCTTCCTTTCTCTCTCTGTTCTTTCCTTCGCTCTTTTCTTTCTTTCTCTCTCTGTTTTTTTTTTCTCTCTCTGTTTCTTTTCCTCAGTACCAGCCACTGTGCCCACAGCATCAGCCACTGTGCCCTCAGTACCAATCAGTGTGATCAGCAGTGCTAGATGGGTGCGGTTGGGGCGTGGACTAGTTTTGAAATGGGTGTGGTCGGGAGGGCGTGGCCTAAAATTTGCCGCAGTGCGCCACAACCTGTGTCCCTCTTTCACTTCTTCAAAAGTTGGGAGGTATGATGGTGGGCCCCAAGAATGATTTTTCCCTGGTGGACCCAAGGTCCTCCAGTCCAACGCTGCTGGTAAGGACCCAGCACCATTCATGAAGTAAGGCAGTTTCTAGGGTTGGTAGGCTGCTACCGGAGATTCATCAAGGACTTCACCAAAATAGCTGCACCCTGCAAGATCATTTAGTGGGCCAATCCAAGAAGGCCAAGAACAAGAATCTTCCGTTCAAGTGGAATAAAAGGACAAAAGAGTCCTTCAGCAGGTTGATATTGGCCCTCGCGGGAGTTGAGATCCTGGCCTACCCTGACTATGACCAACCATTTGTATTTTACACTGAAGCCAGCAATGTGGGATTGGGAGCAGTGCTGTCACAAGTGCAGAAAGGCAGAGAGAGAGTGATTGCCTATGCCAGCAGGAAGCTTTCGTCCCACTGAGAAGAACCATGACAATTACAGTTCCTTTAAACTGAAGGTCCTCGCCATAGTCTGGGTGGTAACAGAGCGCTTCAAGCGCTACCTGCTTCAGCAAAGTTTACCATCTACATGGACAATAATCCGCTAACCCACCTTGAAATGGCAAACTTGGTGCACTAGAGCAGCGATGGATGGCCCGGCTGTACAACTACAAGTTTACCATCATGTACCGAGCACGACATAAGAACGCTAATGCTGATGAACTGTCCAGGATGCCCAATTCACCATACAGGGGAGAAGATCTAGAAGAACTTGAAGAAAGCGGGTTACCAGCCTTCTACCGTCCAGTTGCGGCCCAGTGCTCCCAAGGGGTGAAAAACAAGTGCTATATCGTACGAGAGGCCACGTTGAACCCATTGTCCATCATGAGTGGGCAGAGACGCAAGATAGTGACCCAGCCGTTCGCCTAGTAAAGGAGTTGCTGACACAAGCTGATTCACACCCTGGTCTAGATGCCCCACAGGAAGCACAGCAGTTATGGAAGGAGGGAGGCAAACTGTTCATCTATGAGGGTAAGCTGTGTTGGAGGAACATCAACTCGCGCACACAAGAACTGGTCTGGCAGGTGGTACTCCCGAAGCGGGATGCGCCAATGGTCTTGGAGGCGTACCACGATGGAGCAGGACACTTCGGGTGGAAGAAGTTGGAGGTCCTACTTCGTGAAAGATTCTACTGGGTTGGTATGAGTAGAGCCATTGAGAAGTGGTGCCGAGAATGTGGCCCATGCAACCTGCGCTGGAAAGAGCATAACTGCCAGCGAGTCCCATTACAGCCAATCATCACGAAGCAGCCGCTTGAACTGGCGGCCTTGGATCATGTGAAGTTGACTCCAAGTAGTGACTAGTGCACTCGCTACACCAGCAGTGGACACTAGAGAATAGGTCAGGTCATCGGAGATACCTATACTGCGCAGATCCACTCGTAGTACCAGACGTCAGATCCCTGTCTGTTATAGAGAATACATAATGTAAATATGTTAATAAGAATGTATAGTTGTAACCGTTAAGCATGAGAGCCTACAGAGACTTACTCTATGAACTTTTTAAGTATTCGTAATAACCAGTTGAAGGGCAATTGGGCCACAGGAATATGTGTGGTCAGGACTTTATTTGTAAATAGTTACCCCAACTTGGCCTTGAAAATAAGCCGCCGGCATGGCCGAAAAACCAAGACAATCTACAAAGTGCCCTGTAGCCACACCCAGGGATGACACACAAAGTGAACTAAGGAGGTTCCCACCAACCAAATCCCAGGTACAAGGACAAAGACAATTCTTGGACTGCAGCGTAGGGACGGGTCACTGCAGTAATTGTGTTATTGCATTTTTTAGGTTTTGATAATTTTTAAATTTTTAGGACTTTGTAGATTTTCATTTATTGTTGTTGTTAACAGTTCTTGTTATGTTACCTCAGTCCGGGAGTACTGAATTTCACTGGGGGAAAATGTGGCACCCCAGATTCCAGTTGCCATGGTGATATTGCCTCCCTCTAAGGGGTGATGTCATGCCTGGAGGCGGGGGGGTCCCCATGCCAGGTAACACAGTGGGCATGTCAATTCCTGCTCCAGGCCAGAAAGGGGAGTTTCCTTATAAATTCTGGCTGGCAGGTAGGTGGGGTTTAGTGAGTCATAAAGAACTCAGCTGAGAGAGTAAACAGAGAGTTGTCATGGAAACTTGAGCCAGCTGGAGCTCATGACAGGACAGTGAGAGAGGAGAGTTGACAGTTGGTTTGTGGAGAGGGAAGGGACAGGAGCAGAGACGAGCTCAGGGGAATAAAACTGTATAGCTGACCCCAGAGAGGTGTGCTGATAAAAAGGGACTCCAGAGTCCTTGGCTGGGTGGGTGCTGTACACCCTGATAGCCGAATATGGAGGGCAGGGGACTGAAAGCTACTGGCCACACCGAACATCCGAAGGCATGGCAGCAGACCAAGAGCCGGGGCTGACAGTGAAAAGGACAGTGCCCATGATATAGGCTCATGCTGTTTGCCATACAGGTTAGAAACCATCACGCAGGAGAGGGCCGAAACTTAGCTACAAGCAGCAGGGACCCGAGAAGAGGGCGCAGAAGGAAGGTACCCAACCCCACCTGGCAGGGTGGATCCCCTGAAAGCTCCAGGCAAGCCGGACTAAATCCGTCATCTGTAATTGGTACCCCAGATTGCATCTACTTTCAAGTAAAAGGTAAAGAAAACTGCACCTCTCTGTGTCCTTCACTTATTCTCTGCACCCCAACGTTCACCACCATCTGAACAATCAAATATATATTTGATCTGGGGCACCGCTCTACCCGTGGGGAGCTGAACCATCTTTGCTGCGTCACCATCAGCCCAGTGGACCAACACCGCAGCGTCAGCCACCCAATGCCGAACACCACGGGTGGCATCACGATTAAACACCACATAACTATACTCTATTTTATGTCATGGCCAGGGCCACAGAAACAGATCACGGCCCAGTGACCTCCCCCATAGAGCTGTCCGGTAAGATTCCGGGTAAACCCCACGGCCCTGGTGTGTGCGTCACACACAAGGATATTATTATATTATGGGGTCAAAACGTTATTTTTTAGTCAGCTAACAGAATTTTATTAATTTCAAGTGGCACCAAGGATTACATCTATACAAAACTTCCATACAAGCACTGTGCACAATGATTTTGCCTTGTGGATGAGGTGTTAGCCTGGTATACTGTATGATTAAATGCAGAAACATCTGACAGTGGTTAACGCAAAATGAAATACCTGTGAGAAAAACTGTCACAAGGAAAGAGCATTATATTTCTGAGTCATCTTGACCACTTCTGCATCTACATTCATGCAGCTGTTTTATTTTTTTCATTTACCAAAGTATTTACCACAAAAACTCTTTGACCTGACCATCATAATTTGCATGGAAATAAATAGAGCAATGGACACTCTTCTAGAAGAGCTATGTTCTGCTTTTTTGCTGCTTTTGTCGGCAGTCAAAACCTGCTCTCTTGGTAGTAAAGAAGCTGCTTAGAAAAAGCTTTGCTGGGCCTTTTGTTTTTTTGCTGCATTTTTTAGAATATCAATGTTCATCTTTGCTTCTTCCTTGCAAGCAGGAGCAATAAAAGGTGTTAGGCCACCAATGCAAGACATGTGTGAAACCTTAAAAACATTTTTGGAAAAAAGGGCAATTTGATAAAAATATTTAGGGGATAATGTTTTTTATGTCTAAAATAATTGACTATTCTGAATAAAAAGCTGGATTCATGTATGAAGCTCAGCCATAAACTAAGGTTACATGGCTTTGTGAAAAAAAAATTGCAAATGTAGAAACAGTGGGAGAAGTTGAATTGGTCAGGCATTGTTTACTTAACACATTGGTAGGGCATTCAGTTGGTAGGGCATTGTTTACTTTCACACATTGGTAGAGCATTGTTCACTTTTACTAATTTAATTAAACTGTTCTAACATCCATGTTCATGTCAGGATACCAAGACATCATGGTTTAAACTTGGAAAAATCACAAAATAAATGGGTTTCACATCCAGGTCTACCCGCATTTTTTCCACCAACAATGCTGCAAAAACTTATAGCAGAGTTTTTGTTGCAGTTTTGCTTCTTACTAATTGCTTTTTATAAGTTAAAAAATGCCTCAAAAATGCAGCAGTTTTCTAATTAAGTCGGAAAAAAACAGTAAATAAAATATAGAAATATAGAAAAGTGCAATCGCAACCCGTGGTCCACCGTGCTGAGATGTAACCTGCTGCTAGTGTGAATGTGGAGCCCAGCTGCGCTTGGTGCCACAGATCTGGAAGGGTGCATTAAAGGATTCATCCACAAGAGGCCCTGAGAGCATACACACACCTTCACCTTCCTCAGACCACCAGAGGGAGCCCATATAGGGAGATAAAAAAGAGGATGTAAGAGGCAGGAAGTTAGAACAGAAGACTCTAAGGACAGAACAGTACAGACTCTCAGCACACTCTGAGACACAGAAACAGGTCAGTCTGCAGTGTGAGACTCAATTAGCTCAAGTCAGCGAACTAGGAGCGTGCCGACGCTCTAGAGAGCGGCAGTAGAGGCAGCCCACCAACTGCCAATGTGTATAGCCTTGTGAGGGCCCGAGTAGGCGAAGGCTAGAGGAGAGAGTAGCAAGGGGGCAGAGGAGCCTTACCAGCTCACCCCAGAAAGCACATACGGACACCGGGTCCGAGCTTACAGGGATCTCTACGACCCAGTAGGAGACAACGAATTCCTGGAGGACTACAGGTTCCAGGATCACCAAAAAGCTGATACGTAACAGAGCCAGGGGACATGGAGACCCTACAAGCAGGGAGTGTGTACTCCAGGAGAAGGTCCTACCACAAAGTCAGCTGGTGCAGGACAGAGACAAAGTTAGGCCTAGCTATAGGCAGGTCAGAAACTTACTACAGAGAGGCAAGAAACAGGAGGCCCTACACCTGCTCACTGGGGAGAATCCGGACGTGCCCCCTTCACCCTACAGTGCTCCGGGATGTTCCTGCACTAACTCCAGTAAAGGTACAGAAGTGACTTGTGTGTGCTCCCATTCTTGTTCTTACCCGGCTGGGTTCCCTCCATCCTGCATCCCTACATTTATGCTGCCCTGAAGGCCTGCTCCACCTGTGGGGAGCGATATCACCTAAGCTGCCACAACATCAGCCTCAGTGGACTGCTGCAGCGCTGGTGATCCTCACCAGACACCACAGGTGGCGTCACGATTTACTGACATTATCCCCTGTAAATATATCCCCTTTTTTTGTTTGAGCGCCCAGGGCCACGGACCGAGCCGTGGCCACCGTGACATCCCCCATAGAAATCAACGGGCTCGGATCCGAGTACCCCACAGCCCTGGTGGGCGGCTCATGAACAATGACGTAAAAAAATAGTGAGTGTTCACCTTAAACACACTCTGTTAACGCCACACAGTGTGATCGGAACACTGAGCACCAAGCTCAGTTACTTTACTGCCCCAAGTATGTGATGTACTACACCTGGTTAACGTCACAGGGAAGTTTAGCATGTGGATTGAGCTGGCTCTGCAACTAAACTGTGCTAACCGCACAAATGAAGGAAGCAGATGTAGAGCTAATAGAAAGGACACTTATGACGCTAGATACAATACTCTGTTCACACATGAACAAAACAGATGCTAAGCCAAGCGGCTAGTTACCCCTGTCCTGATGCTACTGAATTTGTGCCTGACCGACACCCTACACATGCAGCCAACTAGAGACTTAGGCGTTGAGCTATGGGAACAAAACCACATAAGTGTGTTACCTGCCTGCCAACGTGTACAGTTTTTGAGCATAGACAGACACTCGACAACGTGCAGAGTGGTAGAGTAACCACCCACTCACACCTAACATAAATGACACTAGCATGCCTGTGTGCGTTCTGGAAGCCTTCTATACGTTAGGTTCCACCCCAAACACTCATGTCCAGTCCACCAAGACATCGTCCGCGGGCCAATCAGGAACTACCACCTCACGAGAGTGGTTAACGTCCGATCACCAATGAGACGAGGCCACATCACGGACATGCTCAGTAAGACTTAGACTCCAGAGCGCAAGGCTGCACCTGCATAACACTGGTTACCATAGACATGGCTGGAGATCCGTCAGTAACCAAATGTATAACAAGAGCCTGAGCAAGACGCTGGACCGATGTCTGTGCTGAGCCACAATCGCAGCAGCCAGACATGAATGAGTGATCACAGCCTCAGATAATGATTGGGATCTATCCCGTGCCGCGGGAGAGCCCCGATGCCTAACAGCGTGTGCATGAGATTTCTGAAATCTCATAGCTGATGGTACAAAAATCAGTTTTTAATTTGCATTAAAAAGCATAGCAAAAAATACCTAAAGAAACAGTGTTTCAACAGAGCAGAAGGTTTCAAATCAATACTAATTAACAATGGATATGAGGGCAGTGAAAATTAAATGTTAAATGGAGCAAGAGTTCGGGACACACATACTGAGTGAGCAGGTATCCAAGAAAGTGTTTTTCTCTGCTTTTGAAAAAAGTTTTTATAAAATATTTATATAAAATAATTTTGAGTTCTCGCTATTGTATGATGTATTGGGCATAGAGAAATGTCTATAAAAATAATTTTGTTGTTCTCTACTCTTCTACTGATGTAATTCATGTCTGCTTGCTATACTATGTATGTCCTTTTAAGTTGCTAGTTTGACTGCAAAGTGGTCAAGTCTGTGGAGCAACAGATAAGGCAGTGTACTGTATGTATATCTATATATAGATATCTATATCTATATAGATATCTATAGATATCTATATCTATCCATCTATCTATCTATCTATCTATCTATCTATCTATATCTATCTATCTTATCTCGATAGATAGATAGATAGATAGATAGATAGATAGATAGATAGATAGATAGATAGATAGATAGATAGATAGATAGATAGATAGATAGATAGATAGATATGTATATATATAATAATAATAATAATTTTATTTCTATGGCGCCAACATATTCCGCAGCACTTTACATTTTTAGAGGGACTTGTACAGACAATAGACATTACAGCAAACAATAAACACAGATCAAAGTAGATACCAAGAGGAATGAGGGCTGTGCTCGCAAGCTTACAATCTATAGGAAAAAGGGGAGTCACGAAAGGTTCATGGTAACAATTGCTTTCATTGTTCGGACCAGCAATAGTGGTAAGAATTGGGTCTTCATGTAATTCTGCATGAACCAGTTAACAGCCAAAGTATGTAAAAGTACAGACACAGAGTGCTTTTAAAAATGATAAAGGGGTGAGAACATAATACAGGTCCCTGATTTTGGAAAAAAAAAATTTTGAATGGGCAAGAGGGTTTTTGGTTAATGTATTGATGGGTAGGGCCAACTGAGCAAATGCTTTTTACGGCAAGTTTTAAAACTGGGGATTGGGGATTAATTTTAACTGGGAGTGCATTCAAAGAATTGGCGCAGCACGGAAAAGTTTTGGAGATGGGAGTGGGGGTTTGATTTTTGAGGATGCAAACCCTAGATCTTCCCAAAAAGGAGGGCACGGGTGGGGGTGACTGAGATGAGGAAGGATGTAGGTGGTGCTGACCCATGGAGTGCTTTGTGGGTGAGGGTAATAAGTTTGTACGGATTTGTAATGGATGGGTAAACCAGTGTAATGATTTGGCACAAGGTAGGGTCGATATAATGATTGGTGGGAATAGATCGGGAAAGGAGCATTTCAAGACAGGTTGGAGGGGAGAGTTTGGTAGGGGGAGACCATTAGAAGAGTTAAATAGTCCAAAGAGAATGAATAAGAGAAACAGTAAGGGTTTTTGCAGAGTCGAAAGTAAAAAAAAGTCGAATTCTAGATATGTTTTTGAAGGCAATAAGAGCAGAAAGTGATTGTTGGGGGGGAATGAAACTTGGATCTAGTAGACCCCCAAGACAGGGGCATTTTGCTGGGGGTGTAATGGTGGGCCCCACACGGGATGGCAATGAGGGCAAAGGTAGGTTGTGTGGGGAAACACGAGGAGTTCCTTTTTTTACAGGTTCAGTTTGAGATGAGGGATGAATGATGTTAGGACAGTGTAAAACAATCACTGGTCTTTTCTTAAAAGGCAGGCATGATATGGGAGAAGAAGTGTAAAATTGGGGTATCAGTGAGATGGTACTGTAAACCAAATTATGTTTTGTTTTTCTAATAGGGGCGGATAAAGGAAGAGGGGGGGTGGACTGATTTGAGGAACCCAAAGTAAGGGAAGATGAGAGGGGAGGGGGGGAACCAGCAAAAGATACAGTGAAGGAACGGTCGGGAGAGATAGGAGGAAAACCAGGAGAGAAAGTGTCCTTAGGCCGAGGGAAAGGGAGATAGTGAGGAGGAGCTGATGGTCCACAGTGTTGAATGTGGTAAACCCAAAGAGAATAAGCAAGTAGTGACATTAGTTTTAGCATTTAGTAATCATTAGAGATTTAGTAGGGCAGTTTCGAGAGTGTAAAGAGGGGGAAAACCAGATTGAAGAGGGTCGAGAAGAGAGTTATTGAAGATAGCGAAAAAAGAGGGGTGTGTGGACCGGGGTTCCAGGAGTTTAGAGATGAAGGAAGATTAGGGGCCCCGGTCTTATAGTTAGCGGACATTTTGGTCGAGGGACATTTTTTTAAGAATGGTGTAAATGGCGTGTTTAATGAGGAGGGAAAGATACCAGAAAGAGAGAGATTGAAATTTTTGTTAGGTCAAGGTGACAGCGGGGAAAGGAGTGTGATGGTGGGGTCACAGCACAAGTAGTAGGGCAGAAATACAAGGAGGATTATTCTTCTTCTGTGATTGAATCAAAATCAGAGATGAGCTGATGCTGGGGGGGGGAAGACAGTGCATGGTATAAGGGATTGAATTCATCCACCATTGATTTTATTCCCCATTGACTTGCATTGGGGGGTTGGGTTTTTTGCCAGTCGGACCATTTGTCCCCAAAACAAATTTTTGTTTTTAGTGGGGGGTCGAAAGATCCACCAAATGCTCAACTTACGGCACATTTTTACGGTGTGGTGTCCCCCATCCAGCTATATTTGGCTGCTGAAAGTTTCCCTTTTACCAGTTTTATTTTTTTGCCTGGTTGGACTCTTATATACACCTATTTAGCAAAAAAAGAACAGGCTAAAATTTTCGGTGTGGTATTGGCCAGCTCATTTGTGATGCTGAAAGTTTGGCCGTTTTTTCACCACTTTTCTTTCTTTGGCCTGGGGTGACTGATATTTGATTATTTTAAAAAACAGGCCCATTTTACGTGGGGTTATCTGTGACACGTCTCATAATCCGTTGGTGCCAAAAATTTAGGCATTTTTAGGCCTAATTTCCCTTTTTGGGGCGTCTGCACCTCGTTATATCCGGGAAATCTTTTTTATACAAAAATAAAAAAAAATTAAAAACAGTCTGTTATCTCAGGTGGGCCTGGGTATCTGTGGTGGAAATTTTTTTCTTTCAGCATACGTTGCTAGTTTGTCTGCAGCCTTTTCTACTTTTTTTGTGTTTTAAATTTTCATAAAACCCAAAAAAAAAAAATACAGTCTGTTTCCCCAAAGGGGGGGCCCGTGTTTGTGGTGGGGAAAATTTTTTTCCGGTTACATTCTATTTGTTGCTTGGTTGTTTTCTTTTTTATGTTTAAAAAATTAAAAAAAAATCCAAAATTTTTTTACATCTGTTATCTCAGGTGGTGGTGTCTTGGGGAAAAATTTTTCTTGCAGGATACGTTGATGTTTTTCCCGCAGCCTTTTTTATTCATTTTTTTGTTTTCAAAAATTAAAACAAAAAAAAAAAAAAGAATAAGTTGTTAAAATTAGGCGAGGCCCGTTATTGTGGGGGAAAATTTTTTTACAGGATAAGTTGCATTGTTCGTTGTAGCCCCTTTTCTATCAATTTTTTTTTTTCAAAAAAATTTAAAAAAAAAATACCCAAAAAAATTTTTTTTCGTTTTATCCAGGGAGGCCTGGGTATCTGTGGGGAAAAAACTTTGTTTTTTAGGGAAAAAGTTGATAGTTTGCCGTAGCCTTTTTTTATTTATTATTTTGTGTTTTCAAAAAATTAACAAAAAGCCTTTTAAAAAAGTCAGTTGTTTTTAGGTGAGGCCTGGGGTACTGGGTGGAAAAAAATTTTCTTGCAGGCATACGTTGCATGTTCTGTCTGTTCCCTTTTCTTTTATTTTTTTGTTTTCAAAATTACCAAAATACAAAACCAAAAAAATTTTTTTAGTCTGTTATTCATGAGGTTGGTGTACTGTCGGGAAAAATCTTTTTTCCCCTCGTTGCAGGGGTTTTTTTTCTAGCTTTTTACTTATTATTTTGTTTTTTTCAAAATTAAACAAAAAAAAAAAAAATTAAACGCCTTTTTTTGGGGTAGCCCGGGGTACTTGGTGGAAAACCTTTTTTTCGGGGGATACTTAAATATTTTTGTCTGCTAGCCTTTTTTTCTCATTTTTTATTGTTTTCAAAAGTAAAAAAAAAAACCAAAAAAAAATTAATTTTCAGTTTTTTATTTCGGGAGCCCCGGTGTATTTGGTGGAAAAATTTTGCTTTGCGGGATATGATAATATAAATTTTTTCCAAATAAATCCATTTGTATTGAGCTTTTAAATATTTCAGTAGTCCTTTTTTAAAAGGGGGAAGGAAAGGGGGCCCCAAGGGGGGAAAGTGGCTGATTGGGGTGCATGAAAGGGCCGGGGGTTGGGCCGCGAAGGTGGGCCACGCAAAGACCATTCTTCGCACTTGACCTTTTTACCCCGGTTTGGGGGGCAGCAGCACCCACTATTGAAGAAGATGGAAAAGGGGTTTTTGGGGATATGGAAATGCTTCCGTCATTAGCCAAACCACCACCATGTTTCCACAGGCAAGTCATTTTGGGGGTGGGACCGGATATTACTCACCCAGATATTTTCCCCCCCACCATCCCGGGTGCCCTGGAAAATGCCCCCAACTCGGACACTCCGAAAGATGTTTTTTTTCCATTTGGGATTCTGTTTTCCCCCTGCTCCATTGAAGGGGGAAAAGATGATATTCCATGTAGCGATGAAAAAATTTTTTAAAACACCCCAAAAAGAGGGGGACGTGATGGACACAATTTCCAGAAGTAGGAGAGGAGCGGGTGCGGATGTGAAGACGAGAGGGGAGAAATAGTGCTGCCCAAACCCTGGCAGGGGACATGCGGGAGGAAGCAAAAAAAAGGGGAAAAGGCATTTACCCCAAAAACGAAAAAGCAGTGTGTTTTGGCCCCCGAAGAGGGTGCATCCGTTCCCGTAAAAAAAAAGGAGGAAGTTCTATTCCAACGTTTTTCTTTCCCCCTTTTTGGGGTTTTTTTTTTAAGATCCCCAATAACCCAAAAGGCCTTTGCAGCATTGCCATCCCGGATCGCAGGGGTGAAAACTCCCCCCCTGACCCCCCGTAGATTGGCACATGGGAGCAAAGCCCCGATTTTTGGGGCAAACCCAGGCCCCGGGAAAAGTTTCAGGTAAAACACTTTTTCCTTTTTTTCGTACAAGAAAACCCCGTATTGGAACGCAAGGGAAATAACACCCCAAAGCCCCACAGGCCACAGTATCAATTCGCACTTTTTAAAAAGCTTGGCTCGAAATGTTCCTTTTTTGGGTTGAAGGGGGGGCTTTCTGTAATCGATGGCGGGGGGCCCCCCAAGGTTTTGGTCCCTCGCCATATTTTCCGTTGTCCTTTTTAGTTTTAAAAAAGAGAGCCCCCAAAAATTCCCCTCCCCCCAAAAAAAGCTTTTAGGGGGAAAATCCATCCCCCCGGAAGGGGGGAAAGGGGTGGGGAGGGCGGTAATCTCATGACGGCCCCTGGGTTAACTAGGGGAAGCCGGGGCCCAGTCCCCTTGGGATGGAAACATCCCCCCAGCTGGGGATTGCGGGCCCCATGTGAATAGGGTTGCCCCAATTCGTCCTGCACCTCCCCCCCTCTTCTTCACCTCCATCTCTGAAATGAAACATCAGTCAAAGCGGAAAATCTGCAGCACTCCCCCCCCAAGGGGAAAGGGGGTTTCAAAAACAAAATTTCAAGTTGACAAAGGGAAAAGCAAAAGAGTTGTGGACAGCGCTGAAAAAAACATCAGAATTTTTTTGAACCGCTGAACCCACAGCCCGGGGAAAGGGGGGTGACAAAAGGGCGGGGAAACCGGGGGGAACTTGAAAAAAATAGCTACAACATACTTTGCCCGGGGCCCGTGTTAACCTCATGTTTAAAACCCCCCCGTTAAATCGTGGTTTAAGTTTTCTCGAAAGTATCAGGAGTCCCCGGTGATAGTAAGGGCATTTTTTGCCCATTTTAAAAGCAGTAAGCTTCAGCCCCCCCTTTTGGGTTCAGCAGCGTTTGGTTGGCTCAGTGGGGGTTTTTGTTCCACGCGTTGGAACTTACATGCATTTTAGAAAGGTTTTTTTTAGAAGGGGGTTGTTTTTCTCCAGCATAACAAGGGGCCTTGAATTCATTCAACCCCCCAAAAATAAACCTCAGAAGTGGACTGGATGTAGACTTGCCCCTCCTCCAGAACTTTGGGGGTGCACCAAGATAGTGAGCTGCAAAGACACCATAAAAGCATCACCATCCCTTCTTACATTCTGAAAACCTCTCTGCTACAATTAAAAGATGCTTTTCAGCAGGCCGAGACATGGAGAAGGAACCTACAGGGTGATTACCAACACCCCTTTTATGCATTGCAAGTGGATTGGTAGCAATGAGGGGGAGGTGGAAGAACGGAGTACTTTATGCGCAAAAACGATAACAAGAAAACTGTCATACCCTGTTCAGCGGGGGGCTGGGGGCAGGAAAAAAAGGATGAGGATGAAAAAGGAAAAGATTTCTCGTCCTGTTGGTGAGGACAGGGGAAAATTTTCCCCGTTAGTGTTGGCAAGCATGGCTGACTTTTTTTGCGCTGCTTTTCCCCCTGCCCTTTTTAAAAAATTTTGGTGCATCTTTTGGTTAGTGACCTTTAGACCCCTTTTCAAGAAAATTTTTAAACTTTTTTTCCAGAGGAAACGGGAAAAAAAAAATTTTCTGTCCCGGGGGCCCCTTCAGGGGGAAAACTGAAAAAATCCCATGTAAGAACGTGACAGCAGCTCAGAGTTTTTTGTACGGCAAGGAGTCCAAGCGGGAGGCAAAGTAAAACCCGCTCGGGAAAGGGAAAAAATGGCAAAGTTTGGGACAGTTTTCTCAAACCCCATTTTGAGCCCAGAGGCAAGGATGTGGCACAAGAGTGCAATGTTTGGGAGTGGTGTTTAAAAAGTTTTAAAAAAAGAATTTTGACGAAGTCCCCCTGGTGGTTGCAGACAGTGTGAACCATTCAATGAGGGGGGCATCGGGGGTCACAATGGCTGGATAAAGGGGGTTTCCCCATCAGGGGTTTCGGTGTCATTGTTTTTGTTAACTTGTTTCCGGCCCCTTGGAGCTTGCTGGTCTTGCCTCTTCCCTCTCAGTAAGTTTTTTTTGTTTTTTGTTTTTGTGTTTGCCTTTTTGTTTTTTTCTTGTTTTTTGTGGGTTGAGGTTCCCCCGGGGGGGGTTGGCCCCTCTCGGTTCCTCGGAGCCTTGTTTTTGTTATTTGTTTTTCCATTTTTTTTTTCTGGGCTGCGGCTTAGTTTTGTTCACCAAATAATTTAGGTGGTGGGGGTGTGTTTTCAGGTGTTTTTTTTCTTATGCGTTGTTTTTTTTTGGGGTTTTTTTTTGGTTTTGCAGTAAGTCCCCTTCCTCCCCTTTTCTTTAAAAGTCATTTTGGGCCCCCAGATTTGTATATTTTTTCTTCTGTTCTTATTTTCTTGTCTAACCGCCTTACATTTTGGGGGTTCTTTTTTCTTTGGGGATCTGCTGGGGCAGATAGTTCCCCTTTTTTTCTTTATGTGTTCCCCTCTGGGGCTGTGGGGGTCTAGGCCCCAAGGGGGAATCTCGGGGCTGCCTTTATTGTGGTGGTTAGTAGGGTACTGAAAGTAGATTCAACCTTCTGGTGTTGCGTTTTTCCTGCCCCCTCAGTCCAAAACATAACAGTACAAGGGCCAAACGAAAATTTTTTGGTATCAAAAGGGAAAATAGGTGGAAAAAAAAAAAAAGTTGTCAGAGTTGTCAGAGTTTTATTTTTTTTTCTGTTGTTGCATTTTTTTTCCCCCTTTTTCTTTGGGGGGCTGAGGGGATTTTTTTTTCTTCAAGGGGGTTTGCCAGTTTCTGGCCCTGTGGTATGCACTAAAATTCGGGTATTTCCCCTTTTTGCGGGGGGCCGGGGTTTTGGGAACCCGGATCCCATGCCGATTTTTTTAGGGGATCGAGCAAAAAGTTAATTTTAAAAAAAAAACTGTAATTTTTTTTTTTTCCTTAAACCAAAAACTCAGGGGAAAGCAGCAAGCGGTTAAAAATTTTCATTTCCCTGCGCGGGCCTCAGGATTGGGTTTTTCCCTGACAGGGGGCCCTGTTTTAAAGTTGATGTTTTTTTTTGGCTCTGGGTTATTGTAAAATAACCTAAGTAGGAAGCTAAAAAAAACCTTTTTTTGGGATTAAATCGGGGGGGGGAGGATGTGAGTTGTACTGTCAAACCCCAAAATGGGCGTTCTCCCCCAAAAAAAATGATTGTTTTTAGCTTTTTTTGGAAGGGCTGTCAGAAATCAAAAAAAAAGTTATGGGGGGTTTCCTTGCCCCTTTGGTTCAATGTTTATGTCATTAGCGATTAAAAAAGACAGAGTTTGCGTGAGGGAAAAATATGCTGGAATGGTGTTGCTTTAAAACCCGTTTTTTCCAGCAGGTGATAGATGGTTTGGGGGCCCGCGTATGATTTCAAAAAAAGCAATGGGTTTTGTTTCTATGTGGTGATCCCCCTCTGCTTTTTCAGTTCCCCCAAGGGGGGAAAAACTTTGCCGCTCATTTTTTTTGGGTAGTTTTCAGAAAAATTTCTGTTGATGTTACCGTTTTTTCCCTGTCCACATTTTCTGCTCGGCTTTTGTTGACTGGGGGGCAGCTTAATAGTGTTGAGCATTCCGATACTGCAAATATGGGTATGGGGGATTTAGTGTATGGGAAATTTCCCTTCCCCGGGTTCGATTTTC
Source organism: Oophaga sylvatica (assembly GCA_033576555.1). NCBI lineage: Eukaryota > Metazoa > Chordata > Amphibia > Anura > Dendrobatidae > Oophaga > Oophaga sylvatica. The sequence continues at coordinate 253,602,080 of JARQOD010000001.1, forward strand.
GTCTTACGGGGCCGGAATGGGATTGTCACTGTCATGTATGTCCTGGTCGGGTCTGTCAGGGGTCGGGCATTACGGGGGAAGTTCCGGGGTCACGTCTGATGCTTCTGGCCGCCTCTTTTTCCCCCGGGGGCCCTGCGTTTCTCGCGATAATGCAGTGATGTGGGGGAAACGCGGGCCTAAGCCCCTCATCCCCTGCGTCACGAGGGGAAGCAGGAACAGCGTGTGGTTGCATGACGGGGTTCTTGTCATTGCGATGTAGCAGAGGGGTCGTCGTGGGGACGCTTACTAGGGGCTGCGTCGGAAGGGGGTATACGGGGTTTTTTTTTTTCTTTTTTTCAGGGGTCGATGGGGTGCAGGAAAAGAGTACAAAAAAAAAAAATGAAATGTGTTGTCTTTTTATTTCATTAAAAAATTTTTTCTTGCTGTCTTTTTTTTATAATTTAAAAAATTTGGTTTAATAATGGCGGTGTCTTAGGCCTCTCCATTTTTAAACCCGGGTTTTTTCACGTGCAATCAACGGGGACTTTCCCCCCTTTTTCCCCCTTGCCACCGCTACAGGCAGTGGGAAGGCGGGTAAAGTCCCCAAAATTTGGGAATCTTTTGATGCCCAAATGTGGGGCGCCCCTGCTGGTTTATCGGTGTTGAGGGCCAAAACCAGGGCCCCTTAAAAGTTTTTTTAATCCCCGGCCCCAGCAGTCTGCATTTTATTGGCTGGTTAACAAAAATGGGGGGGACCCCCCGCCTTTTTTTTTTCGGGGGGTCCCCATTTTTTTTAAACACCCCGCTACGGGACTGTGTCCCCGGGTTTTTCAGGCGAAAGGGGCCCTGGATATTGGATCCTTCCACCCCAAAAAACCCCGGCCCCAGGGCCCGCTTATCTGGGGGTTAAAAAAAGGGGGGGGGCCCCACCCAAAATTTTTTTGAGGGATCCCCATTTTTGTTAATAGCCAAATATCGATGGTGGCTGGTATTTCAGGGGGGGAAGGTCATGGATTTGGCTCCTTAAAGCCTAAAAATCCGGCCCCAGCGGTCTGCTTCTTGGTGGTTAAAAAAAAGGGGGGACCCCCCGCCAATTTTTTTGGGGGGCCCCCATTTTTGTTAAACAGCCAAGAATGCAGACTGCGTCCCCGGTATTTCAGGCGGGGAAGGTCCATGGATCTTGGTCCTTAACACCGAAAAAAGGCCTCAGGGTCTGCTTCTTGGCTGGTTAAAAAAATAGGGGGACCCCGCTTTTTTTTTTGAGGGGACCCCCCTTTTTTTTAATCAGCCAAGTTTCAGACTGTGTGGCCTGGTATTTAGGCGGAAGGCCAGGGGGTCTTGGCTCTTAACAGTGAAATCCAGGCCCCACTCTTTTTATCTGGGGGGTTAAAAAAAATGGGGGGGACCCCACCCCAAAATTTTTTTTGGGGATCCCCTTTTTTGTTAATCACCCAAAGATATGCGACTGCTGTGGGGGGATTATCAGGGGGAAAAGGCCATGGATCTGGCTCCTTAAAGCCAAAAACCCCCGGCTCAGGGGTTTTTCTCTGGGGGGTTAACAAAAATGGGGGGGGGCCCCCGCTTTTTTTTTTGAAGGGAAACCCCCTTTTTTTTAATCAGTTCCCCCTACGTCATGATTGTGTCCCGGGTGCCCCAAGTGAAATGGAAAGCAATCAATTAATTTTCCCTTAAAGGGGGCCCTCTAATAGCGATACGCTACCGAGATGCTGCGTACTATTTTGTGACGCAGCAGGAGTCACCCGATATCGCTGTGTGTGACATTAGCGACGATCAGCCCCCCCCGGGTATCGGATGGTGAAATGTCGGTTTTTTTTTTTTTCGCTGGGGTTTCGTGACAAAACCCCCCGGCGTGTGACGGGGGAGACCAGCGTCCGTGTAACCAAAGGAACAAAGGGGTTCCGGGGGGGGGCTGTGCCCCAAAACCCCCGTGTCCTTTGGTCCACCCGATGCGGGAGTGGTATAAGGTAATGGGGTTTTTCCAAAAGTGCGCGGGGCGGGGGAAAACCCCTGTGTACTTGGTTACCGGGATCGCTGGTCTCCCCCCCGTCACACGCAGCGATGGTGTGTGGGGAAACACGATAAAAAAAAAAGGCCCCAAATTTTTTGGAGATCACGTTTTCCCCGGGAGGGGGCGATCGTCGCTAAAAGTCCACCAGGTATCGTGGTGACTCGCCCGGTCACAAACTAGTGACTCGAGCTTTTGGTAGCGATATCGTTGTGGAGGGCCCCCTTTAACGATGTCCGCAGTGTGCTGTCCAGATGTCCTGAGTGCCTTTTTGGCAGCCAGACTATGTAGGTTTTACAGGACTTGAAAGTGCATATCTTTGGGGGTCGTGGTGTATTTTGTGACACCCAGTTTTTCTCCCCGTAAAGGGAGGGAGGAACTCAATATTGGGGTTTATGTGGGGGAGATTTTGGGCCCCCAAAAAATTTCCCCTTTTAAGGATTCCCCGGGGGCTGACTGTGCTGGGGAAAAGGGAAGAATAATTTTTTTTTTTTATTTTTTTTTTTTAAGGAAGGTTTTTTTCTAAAAAAAAAATGGTCAAAACAGGGTCTTTATTTATTAAAATGATTTTTAATTTAAAATGTTGGTTTTATTTTTATTTCATGCAATAGGTTAATAATGTAGTTTCTAATTGCGCTTAATTTTTTAAACCCGGCTTAAGGTCAATTTAAAAAGAAGGGGCTTTAACCCCAATTTTTAACCCCCTTCGCCCCATACGGGGGAAGGGGGAAAAGAGGGAAAAAGTGCCAAAAGGGGAAATTTTTTAGTTTGTTTTCCGGGGGGGTTGGGGGAGATTTAAAAGGGGGGGGGGGAAAAATAATGGCCCTCCTGGGTATTATATCTGCCCCCCCCCCCCTGGCTTTGTCTGTCCGGTTGGAAAAAGGGGGGCCCAGTTTTTTTTCAGCCAAAATTTTACCTCATATATAAATACAGTATTGAAAATTTTTAAAAATTTTATTATATTTTAAAATTTTAGTTCTCACTTTACATAGTAAATAGCCTATTCAATTGCCCCGGTTTTGTGAAAATGCGAACCGACAGAAAAGAATTGGGTACATAGGGTTAACCATTTTTTATGTCTTTGCTACTAAAATTTCCCCAAAAATAAATAGACTTGTGTGCAAAAAATTTAAACCCCTTGGGGTTAATTAAAGGTGTAAAAATTGTAGCAAAAATTGTTTTTTTTACAACGAAATTTTCCCTTTAAAAATTTAAACCCCCAAGGTTGAAAAATTTTAAAAAGTTGATTTTTAAATTTTTGGCAAAATTTGTACAAGGACAGAAAACATGGTTAACCCTTGTACCCCAAGTTCATTTCAGTCGGTGACCCCCCTGAAATGACATTGGTGTAAAGGGTTAACCTGTCTTTATGTCCCCTTTGTATTAAGGCCGGGGTCCCCTGGCGACAAAATCGGGATGCAAGGATGAAAAATCGCTTTCATGGCCCATGTTAATCTTGGGCATCCGAAACGATTTTTTGTGGTCTTTTTTAAAACCCCTGTACAATGCAGATGCTGCGATTGTCCCCCATTGTGGGTGACAATCCCAAGCAAGTTTGGGGGCGATAAAAAAACTGATTAAAAAAGGACCCCGTGGACTTGGATAAATCGCATGTGCCCCTTTGAAAACCGGAATTATCCCCCCTTACTGTAAAAACACTGAAGCTTTAATAAAAACTAGAAAAAATAGATTTTAAACATAGACAATACATATATATATCTGCATTGTGCAGTATATATAATATATTTTTTTTTTCCCAGATTTTCATACTGTAATAGCCGCAAATTTAAATTTTGGGGTTTTTGAAATAAAACCCGACATGAAATGATACATTGTTTCCCCACTTTAACCATGAAATTTTTATAATTTTTTATATTTTTAAACATCAATTTAAAGGGGGGGTTTTGTGCAAAATTTAGAATGGGGGGTTTAATTTAAAAGGGGTTAATTTGTTAAAAAAAAAATGCGGGGGTCCCCCTGTTTTTTCTCCCCAACAGACAAGCAAAGGAGTGGGGGGATAAAAAACCCCGGAAGGTCCTTTTTTGTCCCCCCCCGGTACTAAATTCCCCCGACACCCCAGAAAGGGAAAATCTAAATTGATTCCCCCTTTTGGGGACTTTGCCCCTTTTCCCCTCCCTTTTTGGTGGGAAGGGGTTTAAATTTCCCTTACTGTCACCTTGAATTGAAAGGGACCTTAAGGGGGTTTTAAGATTGATAGCTGTCAATTAAAAACTATAAAATTTTTAACCTTTTGGGGAAAAAAAAAAAACCCCACTTTTTGAATAAAAATTTTTTTAATGAAATAAAAAAACTTTTTTTTTGACATATTTTTTTTACACTAAACTGCGAACCCCTTGATCTCCTAAAAAAAAGAAAAAAAAAAAAACAACATATTCTTACCTATTCGCGATCTTCACGTCCCACGCTGTACCCCCCCCCCCCCCCCCCCCAAAAAGGGGGGGAAGAGAAAATGAAGAAGGAAAAGAAAAAAAGCCCCCGGGAGGAGGGGAGAAAAAGATTGGAAGGGGAAAGAAAGGGAAAAAAAAAGAAAAAGAAAACCCCGGGGGGGGGGGAACAAAGGGGGAATAGGTTAGACAGCATTATTACTCTCTGGGCCTTTAACTGTTAAAACCCTTTGATGGGGTTTCACCCCGGGGTGATGTACTGGGGTTTTAAGTATAAAAATTTTCTTTTTTATTTTATTTTTATTAGGAAAGGTTTTAGAGGAAAAAAAAAAGGTCAAAACTTTGATTATTTAATTAAATTTTTTTATTTTAAATGTGTGTTTTGATTTTTCTTTCTACAAAAGGGGTTAAAAAATTTTTTTGCCAATTGACGCTATCATTATTAACCTGGCTTAAAGTGACCCTTTCAAAAAATTCAAGGTCATTTTAAAACCCCTTATTAACCCATTCGCCCCCCCTAAGGGGGAAAGGGGGAAAGAGGGCAAAGTGCCAGAAGGGGGAATTAAAATTTGATTTGCCCCTTTTGGGGTGTCGGGGGGGGTTAGTAGCCAGGGGGGCACAAAAAATGTACCCCCCCCGGCATTATTATCTGCCCCCCCCCCCCTTGCTTTTCTGTCTGGTGGGAAATACGGGGGCCCCGCATTTTTTTTTAAGAATTACCCTTAAAAATTTAACCCCCTGTCTGAAATTTAGCACAATATACTATGTAATTTTTTTTTCAAAAATTATAAAAATACATGAAAAATTACTGGGTTTAAAGTGGGAAACAATGTATATTTATGTCGGTTCTTGATTTCACTGAAAACCCGGAATTGAATACGCTATAACAGTATGTAAGGTAAGAATATAAATATATGTATATAATATGCACAATGACATATATATATATATTTTTATTTTATATGTGTCTATGTGTATATTTTTCTTTTTTTGGCATTTAAATATATTCTTTTGGATTTATATGTTTTTTTCAGCTGCAGAAAAAAATCGCAAGTGGTGAAAAGGTTTAAAAAGGAACAACATGCGATTAATGCATTTTGAAGGAAAAAACGGATGCCAGAAGGTGGTGATGTTTTTTTTTTGACCCCTTTCGACCCTCTAAAAAAGGACCCCTTTTTTTGGTTGTGTGTGATCCGCTAAAATTTACAAACAATTAAAAAATATGTGTGCAAAATTTCACACCTGTAGGGGTTAATTAAAGGTGAATTGAGCAAAAAAACCCTTTTTTTTTTAAAAGTTTTCCCCTTTTAATTCCCCCAAGGGTAAAAAATTTTCACACATAGTTGATTTAATTTTGGCAAATCAGATAGCAACGCTGAAAAGACAGGGTTTTAACCCCCATTACACCAAGGTTTTATGTCGGGGTTTCTGTCTTTTCACGAAGCCCTTTACCCGGAATTTTGAATGGGGGGTTTTTTTCTATGTAAAGTTTTAAACTATACATTATGTATATATATATGTCCAATGACATTTATATTTATATAAATGTATTCTATTGTGTATATTTGGTTTTAAAGGAAAAAAGGGTTTTTTTTAGTTGCGATATTTTGTTCCATAGATTACGGGGGTTTTCCGGTATCGGTATGGGTATGCCGAATTTTAGGAATCGGCGACCCCATTCCGTTCCCCGATTTTTTGGGGTATCGGAAATATCGCTAACCCACTTTTAAACCTGATTGATTTGTTTGCTAAACGGGGGGTTTCCTTGTACCCCTAGGAAGTCTTTTCCCCCCACTGGGGATTGATTCTACCCTTTGTGAGAAAAAACCCCATTTTCTTAAAGGTGAAAAAGAGGGTTAACCTGATAAAGGGGGTTGAAATTTTTGGTGCGTAAAAATTGATGCATTATTGTATGGGTTTTCCCCCTTGGGGTTCAGTCTCAAACTGTTTTGGTTAAAAACTGTGTCTGTAACCATTGGGGCTCCCAAAAGTTTAATCCCAACACTGTTTTTTCTGCCTTCCCAGGTAGTGTGCGATTTTTTTATGTTTTTTTGTTTGGGTTTGCGAAAGTAAATCTGCCCCCTTCCCCCCCTAGGGCTATGACGCGCTTTTTAATTAGTGTGGTAGAAAATTTCCCCCAAAGGTCCCCTTTTTTTAATTGTTGTACGAACTGAGCTATGGGTTTATAAAAGGGATTGGGGAAAGGGGCATATAAACCATCCCCTTACCTTGGTGCCGGTTTTTTCTTTTTGGCAAAAGGTGGTTTTTAAAAACCGTGTATTATTTTGCTTTGAAAATACACTGTGAAATATAATACCCCCTTCCCCCTTATTTCTGACCTGTTTTCCAGGGTGAAATGTTATTTGGGGTTTTTCCAAGCTTGACCTCAGGGGGGGTATAACCTTATTGTTTAAAGCGGGGGGTGAATGGAAGAGGGGTTTTTTCCCCCCGGGGGCATTTTGGACTAGTGTGCCTTTGGGCTCACATTGCCCCCTTCCTCTTTACCCCTTAGAATGCATTTTGGGGGTTTTGTGGAAAATTTTGATTGTTTTTTGAAAAACTTGATTTTTTCCAAGAGGGGGCCCCATGTAAACATGTTCGGACTGGGTTCAGTTTTTTTAGGAGATGCTTGTATGTAAAGGGTCAAAGTGTCTTTTTTGGTACGGGGGGTTCTTTCTGGGTTTTTTTTCCATTTGTTTTTGAAATGGACCGGGGAAGGTTTTGGCCATCTGTGATTGGGCCCCAAATATTCATTTGGCTCTTCAGAATTCTTTTGGGGTTTTCCAATTTTTATCGTAAATTTTTGGTAATTTCCTTTATTGTTTAAAAAACCTTGACTGATTTGACCAAAAAGGGGTTTGTGTGGGGGAATTGGCCTCCCCAGGGGGACTTCGTTTCAGGGGGTTTTAACGGAATTCATTCTCTCCTGTTTTACTCAGCCATGTTTCTCTGCATTTTTTGTTGGGGTTATGCCCCGAAATTGGGGAGGTGCCGTTTTTCCCAAAAGATCCTGGGGTAGTGTTTTGCGTTTCGATACTGAAATATCGGATATGGGGGGATTTTAGCTGTTTGGCCCCCTTTGTTTAAAAACCGATTTTTTATATCGATACCGGAATCGGATTTGTCATGTCATGTGATGTGGGTGGGGGCTGTGGGGGTCAGCCACTTCCCCGGGAGAAGATCCCCGGCGGTCAGTCTGGACTGTTTATGGCCGCCATTATTTTCTCCCGGGGGGCCATGCGTTTTTCGAATAATGCATGATGCGGGAAACCCCCCCCTTTTAAAACAGTCGCCCCATGACGTCCCCGCCGGGGAAAAAGGGGAAACACTGTGCTGCCCGGATGCGGGTCTCCCCGTCATTTGATGTAGCAGAGTGGTCGTCGGGGCCCTGTTACTTTTGGGCTGGCGGACAGGGGGTATACTGCTTTTTTTTTTTTCTTTTTTTAAGGGGGATCGATGGCGTCGCGGGGTGAGATGTAAAAAAGAAAAAAAAATTGTTTTGTTTTTTTTTTTAAATTTAAAAAACTTTTTTATGAACATTCCGGGGTACACAACAATTTAACTTTTTAAATACAGGGGGCCCCGGGTCCCGGGTTTTTTAACTTTGGCAGGGGTGTTCGGGGACCACTGGTTTTTTTTTTCTGATGCTTGCCAAAAACATCCCAGCCCCCAAAGGGCCACCAGGCCGATAGTGTGTGGCTGTACAGTCATGTCGTGACCCCTATCTGGGTTGGTGGCCCCCTTTATCTCCCCCCCGGGTTGGCCCCCTTTCCGGAGATGAACCCCCGGGGGGCCAAAAAGGGGCCGGGGGCCCCCTATATTTTTCATGTCCTAGCGGGAAGCTGAGGGACCACTGGGGGGTGGGGAATTTACGGCGGGGGTGGGACTTGTGCAAGGCCTGGTTTTGGGGGGTGAAGGCTCGAGGGTGTCACAGGTCCTGACACTCTGGGGGAGGGGGGGACCCGGAACTTTAGGGCGTACCATCCATTGTAACCCCCCTGTGGGTGTAAGTCACCAAGTCTCCTGGAACAGGGCCTCCCCGGGGTTTCCCTGGGAGTGAGTCTCACGTGGGGTCAAAAAGATTTAAAAAAAATCCAGGCTCCGGGAAAACCCCCCAAACCCCTTTCAAAATTTTAAATCCTACTGCCTCTTACGCCCCGGGGGCCCGGGTACCTTTATCTTTTTCATCCGGTCCTTTATGCCGGTCCTTCTCGATTGACGTTGGGAAGTTTTGGGGGTTTGCGGCTCCTTTGTTGTCTGCTTCCTTCTCCCAAGTCTCCCCTCTTCCCCTGCGCCGGTTTATTCTCCTCCACATCCCCGTCTCCACCATAAAAAAGCAGTTTTGATGTCGGTTTGCGGCAGCTCTCTGCGCCCCCCAGTCCTGCGGGTCACTCGAGTAAGCAGCCGGCTCGGAACAGATCATTGGGGTCCGGTAAGACGGGGCCCTTTGGGGCTGCGGGGCCCCCTTTCCTGAGGAGGGGTGCTTCTTCTGCCCAGCGACAGGGGCGAAGGGGTTGGGGTGCTGCCGGGGGCAGATTTTTTTTTCGGGAAGGGGGCTCCACGCGAAAACGTTCCGGATCATTTTTAAAGGGGTGGGATCCCCGCCGGACCCCCTTCTAAAGGGTTCCCCCTTCCGGTACAACACTTGGGGAAGAGGTTTGGGGGGCCCCCTCCAAGTTTAGTTTTGGGGACCCAGCGGGTTCCTCCTGGCAACCCCCCCGGGCCCGGCCCCGGCTCAGGGTACCCTTCCCCTTTTGTAGGTTTGGGGGGTTTTTTTCAGGCGGGTGGCCCAAGGTGGTTCCGGGGAAAAAGGGTCGTTCCCCTGGGGGGGGGCTGATGCTCCACCCCTTCACAATTTTGTGTGTCCATTAGCCTCTCTGCAAAAATGTGTCTAGCATCTGGGGGGGGGGCCCTCTTTTGTATGAGCGGGCCTTCATGTTGTTTCCCCACATGAGGGGTGGGGGGCGGAATAAGAGCTGTGGGGCAGTTTTATTTTGCAGTCCTTTTTAGGTGGTGGCCCCCATGTTTTCACGCATGAGTGAGTGTACCCCCAAAAAGCAGCCCTTCTTTTCCCAGTGCCTCATCGTGACGCAGTATGGGGGAAAAAAGGGAAAAAAAAAAAAAAAAAAATAAACTTTCCGATGATTTTAGCAATTCTCAACACAAAACCAGTTCAATTGGGGCAACGGACTCGTTAAAGGTACAGAATCCTGTTGTGACGCCCAATTGATTTCCCCGAGCCGGGGGTTTTGGGGGTAGGGCCCCCGACCCCGTCATTTTTGGGGGTATGCCGGTTTCCCGGGAAAATTGAATAGAGTTATTTTATATGTAAATTTTTAAAAATATAAAATATTTTTTAAATATAAAATGTCACTGACATGTATAAATTATATATTATTAAGTATTCTAGTGTGAATTTTGTGTTTACAACGAAAAAAGGGTTTTTTTTTTGTTGCGATTTTTTTTTCCAAAAAATTACATTGGATTCCCCTTCAGAATGGATATCGACGTTTTTATGAATCGGGATACCATTTCGATACATATTTTTAGATCGGCATACGCTCAACACTACCTGAGACCCTAAAGTAACCTTTGTGCTTTTTTCTCTCGAAAATTTTCTCCAATGAACGAAAATTTTGAGGGGGGGGAGTTTTTGGCCCCTAAAATGGTTTGAAGAATGGAGACTTTTGGGTGGGGGGAGCCAACATGAGGTGGTGGTCCTTGGCCTAAGAATTGGTTTATCGTAATCACCCCAAACACTTAAAACTGACGGGGCCCGGGGGCCCTTTTTTTTAACGTTTTAATTTTTTGGGTTTCCTTTTTTGGCAATAAAAATTTAAGGCAGATGCCCCCCCTCGAGGATTTCCTTGCGGATTCCTGAGTATCTGACCTGCTGTTTTTAAAAGGGGTGTAGTTCTTTCCCCCATTCGCCCAATTTGAGACTGGTTGGGGGGTCGGGGGGAAAAAAAACCGGGGCTGCTTTTTAAATTTGTTTGCCCCCACCTGGAAGAGGTGGCTTTTGAATCTTTTTTCCGCGGGGCCGGGGCACCCGGGGAAATTTTTGGCCAGAGACTTTTTGATGGGCCTTTGGGGGCTACTTTGTCTGGCCGGGTTTGTGCAGTCCTGGGGGATTGCTTCGCCCAAGCCTTTTCCCGCTTAGGGTTTGTTGATCCCCTTCCTGTAAGAACCATGGACCCATTTTCTAGGTTTTTTTTTTCCGACCCCCCAAAATTTTTAGAGAAAGATTATCTGGGGTTTTTGATAGGTTTTCCCAAAATGTAACTTGTGCCATTCCCCAAGTTGCCTTCCCCTCCGAATTGGTGCCTTTGTTCCCTTTGCCGTGGTTTGGTTTTACGAATTCCTGAGAACATTGTGTCTGAAGAGGAGTCCAGGTTGTTTTTCCGATTTTTTGGGGACTTTTTGTTCTAAATTTGGGTTTTATTGTCTTTTCCCCCTTTCTCCCAGACCAATGGACAATGAGGAACAAACCCCACATTGGGGGCTTATCTGAGATGCTTTGTGTTGCGATCAAGTGAGGGGGTCTTTTTTGCCTTTGGTTTGGGGGTTTTCTTTAAAAAAAGGGCAAGCTTGTCATTTGATGTCTCCAATTTTTTTTCAATTTTGGGTTCCACCCTCGATTTTTTCGGGCAACGGGGGTTTGTTGTCCGGTGTTGACTTGTTGTGGAGCGTATGCACAGATTTGGGACCGGTGGGAGAGGTTGTCCCTCTTCAGGAGAAGGGGGCCCAGCGGTTTGCCCCAAGGGGAAGGTGATGGTCCTGGTTTAAAGTGGGGGGGTTGGTTGGTTGCCTCAAGAAATATCCCTTGAGAGTTGCATCTCCTAAGTTTAAGCCTAGGTTTTTTGACCTTATAAATCATGGAGATTTTAAAACCCGTTTCCTTTGTTTTTTTCTTCCAGGGACATTTTTAAACCAAACGTGTTCCCAAGTCCTTAGAAGAGGTTTGCGAGCCAGTGGTTCCTGCGCCCCCTGACCCTTTTGGTTTTAGGGCAATCTGGAGTATGTGGGGTTAGAAAATATTGGGGTTTGTTTTTTGCGGGGAAAATTTGGGTGTTTGTTGGACAACCTGCTGGAGATGATCCTGCGTATCACAGAGTATCCTACCGACCTGGTTGCAAAATGGGGTTCGGTGACCCCCCTCAATGGGGGGTATTTATGAAAATTTTAGAAATGAATTTGAGCAGAAGCCCCTTGGTGGTTGCAACAGTGCTGAACATTCAATGAGGATTGGC